>CM016621.1:117486805-118712895 GCA_005393395.2 Gossypium australe
CCCATCTTCATGGTCCACATTTGAAAAGAAGTAAACCTTTATCTTCTAGGAATTAATATGGTGCCCAGAAAAGTAACTGAACTTATCGAGAATTGAGCTAACCAGATAAGCCTACTCCACATCTGCTTCACAAAAAAGTATAAGGTCATCCATGAAAAAGAGGTGTGATACCATTGGACTTCCCCTAAAAAGTTGCACTGACTTCCAAGACTTATCTTGAACTGCACCATAAATCAGTTAACCCAATTTTTCCATACAAATCGCAAACATATAAGGTGATGGTGAATTCCTTGCGTAGGTTGAAAAAATTCAGTGAAAGAGCCATTCCACAGAATATACATAGAAGAAGATATATAGTGCATAATAATACAAATTAATTCAATTGGTATTCCAACATCAACCAGAGAATCTTGCATAAAGTACCATCAAACACAATCATAGGTTTTTTCTAAATCAACCTTGACCGTCATCTATCCTTTTTTACTTTTGTGAATTCTCATTGAGTGGATGACTTTTTGTGCAATAATAATGTTGTCAGTAATATAACGACCCAACACAAAGCTGACTTGGTTAGAGGACACAATCTTTGACATATTTGGCTTCAATCTATTCACAATCACCTTAGTTAAATTTTTATAAGGCATCGTGCAAAGGCTAATAGGGCAATAATGATATAAATTCTCAAAAGATACTATTTTTTGGATAAGGACAATAAGTGTTTGATTCCAAAAATAGATCCAATACTCCTCCCTAAAAAAAAATCCCAAATCATAGAACAAATCGAGGAACCCACAACACTCCATTGAGTTTGATAGAATTGCGTATGGAATCCGTCAACACCAGGTGCCTTCAAAGGGGCATATTGAACTAAGCCTCCAAATCTCATCATTAGTAACTGGAGACTTCAAAAGATCAAATTCATACCGCCCAATCTTTGGGAAAACCCCTCTAACTGGGAATTGACCCTCAACATCTCCTTCAACAAAATACAACTTATAAAAATAAAAGATGGCAATAGATTTAATGATTTTATCGTCATAACACCAATTAACCCCATCTAATCAGAGAGTCTAAATTTGATTGTGACGACGACGACTGGTAGAGTTCTATCTGCAATAAAGGTTAATCCCTCCCCAAAAAAAAAACATTCATTTATTAGGGTTTGGGTTACCATAGCAAACTGTCACAGTAAACTGGTAATAAAAAATTATAAATGAAATCTTTAGATGAACAAATTGTGTATGATTGAACAAAAATTCAATAGATATAGAGTCCTTCCATAAAATCCAGATGTTGCCAACGAAAATTTTTGCTTCAATTCGGTGTGAAAAATGGAAACCTAATTTTTGAAATCACACAATCTGCTTGCCGACCACTCAGTCGAGATCCAAGCAACGCTACCAATGATAAACTAAAATCTCAGGCATATTCAGCAAGAGTACGATGAAATCGAATATGACTCATACCTTGACAATTCCAAATAAAAAACTTACAATTCATAGGAAAGATACCAAATGTAAGTAAAAAGATACCCATACCTCAATCGACTAAAATTGAGTCAACATCAACCGCCAACTCCTCATAAGTACTATTGAACTTCCCAACTCATTCGCCATGTGGTCCGATTCAGAATCAATTCCTTCCACAATACCACTCATTGCATCATTGACTAGAATGTCCTTACGAGACACCAATCGAAATTTAACCCCTTGCCCTTGAACTTCTCTTTTAGCTACTCTCCATTGAATAATATTTTTATTTTCCTTAGACAGGGAAATGGCAGCAGCCATCATGAATCCTTCACTTGCTCCATCTGAAACTGAAACACCCCAAACTCGGCCCACGAGCCTGAACCGGATCTGGTATGTTCCTAAAGTATACCGATTTCAAAGTTCTTTGTTACTTAGAGAAAATTTGTGTAATTTTCAAAAAAAATATCGTTTTGGGTTGGGCTTAGATTGGAAACCCATTTATTTTATTTGGAAATCCAATTTAATTTAGGTGACAAAACAATTTAGGTTTTATTTTAAAAGAAATAAATTTTCTTTAACTTAATCAAAAATAAATTGTAACATAATAATTCAAAGTAAACAGAAATAAAGAAAACCGACTTGGGCCTTATGGCCTTATTACATCAAATAATTCCCAAACTAAAAATTTAAAATACTTAATAAAAATAAAAGTCCCAAATAATCACATTTTTCCTTGCGATGCATGGCCACCTTTAGCTCCTGCCGACCCGGTCCACTACTGCTCATCACCTGAAAAAAATATTTCCCCAACGGGGTGAGTCAACCAGACTCAATGTGTACGTGGCACTAAATCGTAATAGAATCAGGCATACAATACATTCATTCATAAAATACAAGTTATGATGCATTCCCAAACCCAAACCTAATTGTCCATCCGCTACACACCCCCGTACCTGCCAAACACACCGTGGGGACTACTAAGTCGACCCTCCTTCCGCTACACACCAATTTGCGGGCTTAAGGCTCCGCATCTGTGGTTTTAGGAAACCACTTTTCAGATTACTGTGGTCTTAGATCACCACTTTTCAGATTACTGTGGTCGTAAGTCACCACTTTTCAGATTACTGTGGTCTTAAATCACCACTTTTCACTTCCCCTCTCAATATACAACCATATGCCCCATAAACATTAATATGCATAATATACCATAGTTCACATTCTTATCATATTCTCATGTTATGAATAACATATTTCATATTCCTAGTAGAAGTAGGAAACGTACCTGAGTACTTAGTACCTTAACATGGTACCTTAGCCATGCTCATATTTTCATTAACATATATTTTAATACATGCAACCATAATTCATATTACAAAGTAGTGTGGAGTATACACCTGATTCGCTTAATGAAGTCCTCGAAAATCCCGAAGAGAACCGATTACAGATTTAGATCTCAAATCCTACATAAGTTAATCACTTACTATTTAAAAGACCATTCGGCCATTTTTCCAAATACAACTAGGATTTGTATTACTTACCTTGTAACTGAATTGATTTTAAGAATCAAGGGCCGGATCTTTGTATTCCTCCCTTGTGAATTCGGCTAAACACTATATTACTCCACAGGTTAGTTTTCGGCTTCTGATAATAAATCTAAATATTTAAAATAGCCTTGGCCGAATATCTTAAACACATACCTTGTGATTTCAAATCCCGAAAAGTAACCCTTGGCTATGGAGATGTTGAAATCCCTACACACATATGTTAGATCTGATTTCCATATCACCTAATAATCTTAAATCAATTGGCCTCTGGCCTAAACCATGCTTTTCTTACCTTAAATCCTTAGATCTGAAATCCCGGAATTCCTCCTTTAATATTCGGCCAAAAGACAACCAAAAGAATCAATTCCCAAATCTTGGTTGAAAGAGAATAAACAACAAGAATCCATTATTCTTACCTTATCACCACAGTCGACGGCACCCTTGATTGAAGCCACAGAGATTCGGCTATGGAGACTTAAACAGGAATCAAAGAGGTTTCGGCTTGACAGTAGAAGAGAAAAGAAGAAGAAAAGAGGAGAAGAAAATTCGGCAGAGAGAGTTTGCCAGGAAATTTTTGGCAGAGCAGAGAAAGAAACAAATTGATGAGTAGCCCTCATTCCTTCCTTTTATAGGCAAAATTATCAGCTAAGGAGTCCCTTACTTGGCCATCACTCCTCTATCTGATAACTTTGTCTTTTTAATATGATAAATAAAAGAGTTTAATCCTTTATTATCTCTTCAAATAATCCAAATAAAAATCCTTTATTATCTCTTCAAATAATCCAAATAAAAATCCTTTATTATCTCTTCAAATAATCCAAATAAAAATCCTTTATTTATCACCTTATTAATCACATATTTATGAAAATAAAACACCTCCTTTTCTAGAAGCATGTGCCGTCCACCTCAGCCTTCAGGAAGCCAAAATAAAACCTCATTTATTTGCTTCCCAAGTGACTCGAACCCAGACCCATTCCTCTTGTACATGGCGTCATTTCCATAGGCCCTAAGTGGCATCTTCAGGCCACTTTTCCAAGCCTGTTTGTGTGCCAAATTTCTCCAACTTTTTCTTTTAAGGTCTCGTTGCCCTAATTTCCTATTTTAAACTTTAAAATTTGACATTTCTAGGTCATTTCCAAGTTTCCTAAAATTTTCGATCGACTCTGTAAACTTGCCATTTTCTTACATTTCCAAGCTTCCAAAAATGTTCACTTTCCATTTTTGAATCATTTCGATTTTCATTTCCATGCATTTCCAGGTTTCCAAAAATGTTCATTTCCAATTCATTTTCATACATTTCTGAGTTTCCAAAAATATCAAAAATTTATTCATAGTGCTTAAGACTTGCCATTTCGTACAGTTAGACTGAAAATGCATAGGCCCTTTCCAGGATGTTACAGAAACCTTCCCTTCACTACCCATAATATTAGGGTGAGTGTTTTCCTCCACAGATCAAGAGATGACGATACTCATCTACCTTGGTGATGTAAAAGGTTGGGTTCAAAATCTCCTTCCCTTTCTCCAACAAGCCTAGAGCCCTGACCATTAAAGACCACAGTAGCACCCTTTGGACCCTAAATATCACCTTGGACTTTTAACCCAAAGCCCACTGATGTACTACTCTCACCAGGCCCTTCAAGATGCAATTTATGCATCTCCAACCCTGTACTTTGCTTCTCTTTACCCAATGCCTGTTTGTTTCTTATTCATAGCTTTAGGCCCAGATTTTGATATCTCTTTAGATTTCCCAATATAAAGCAAGTTTTGCCCAAACACAAAATTTTATGCTTTACTCCTGCTTTTTCCTAAAATATCTTCCGAAACATCCTCCTAAATTGTAAATATCACATCAAAATTAAATGTCCCAGATTTGGTGCCTTGATTTTCGACGCCTGAAGAGTTACCTGTTTTGGGGTAGTTTTCTTGTCCTATGCTTACCACCATCCAAGAGCCGTAACTCTCCTCCTCCGCCCTATTTTTGATATTCACCACCAATGGTTGCTTTCTTTCAACAAATTCTACCTCATTGTTCCTCATACCAAATGCAAGACATCCCTCCTTTAGATGACCATAGTGCCCATATTGAAAGCATAAGTAGGGAGGGACTCTTATTCAACCCTTTGAAGTTGGCCATCAATTCGGATATTAGAAATCAAAGAGAGCCTCAAGTCAACATCGACAACCATGTGAGCGAATCAAATTCTCGTCCCATTATCTGTATTATAATCAATACGAATAACATTCTCAATCATTTCCCTAATTGTGAGCAAAATACTTTTTTTTATACATCACACCAAGAAGACCCGGTAAACGAATCCTAGCAACCACATTGAGGGGGTACTCCTGCATAGTGCTAAAGTTCAGAGTCCATGGTTGTACTATCAAATACTGACAAAAAATCACCTAGTGCCCAGATAAAACTTTTATATAATCTTCAATAGATCTAAATTTGGCCATTTTCAAGATCCATTAGTTGAAACATCTGAGATGGTTTCCATAAGACGAAAGTCTTGCTCAAAATGGTGTTGAAACCAATGTCCCGGCCTAAAAGTTTAATGATCACCGTCTTTGACATGCTATCACCCATAAGTTGATGCACCCGATCAGAAAAATTAATTGAAGGAATTCCTCCATTATTATCAGTAACATCACCCTTCATCAATTCAATATCCTTCTCAAGGCTCTCACCCAATGGTTTGCTCTCCCCATATTGGTTTAGGATTTTGTCTTAAAAGAACATTTTTTCCACCCTAGCCGCTTCCATAATAACATCATCCTTGTCAAGAGGGTATTCTTCCCATAGGCGAACTTTCTTCGTAGCCCTACAAACTTTTTGCACCTCCTTGTGGTTGCCTTTTTTTTATTTTAATTAATGTTTTTAATTATTAAACATATTATTTTCAAGTTTTTAATTAATAAATGATGCGTCGTTGAAAGCACCAAAAATATCCTATTCCCTACAAAATAATGAAAAAGAATAGTAAATGGGAAGTAGGGTCGAATCCTTAGGGATCGGATTATACGAATACTTGTTTCTCGAAATCCTGGACAGAATCATACCCAAGAAAACCTGCATTCCTGAAAAAATAAAAATAACAGAATTAAAAGTTTTGATCTGGAAACGAAAACAAAATAAAAACAGAATTGAGAAGTCAAATTGGAATTGCGAAAATTAAAAATAGGAAATAGAGTTGAGATAAGGAAATTCTTATGGGGAGATTCCAGCCTCCGGTTGCCTTGATCCGCCTTGGGTTCAATCCTTGGCTTTTAGATGATCCTTCTCAACCCGAATAAGTCAGTTATAGTGGAAGATGACGCCTACGACCACCAGCTCCAAGGATTTAGACTTCGACTTGGTGGAACCTGACTCTAGCCAACAATCGCTCTTGTGGGATCATCTGTGTCAGATCAACGTTTCTCAATGGCGAATCCCACGCTATTTTGTCTCTTGGGCTCACCAACCTCTGACGCAGTAAGCTAACGAACCGATTATGCAACCTTCTTAACATATACAAAGCGGTCGTTCCTTGCACACGTTGAAAAGATCACTTTTTAAGGGACATGGACAGAAGCGTCAGCCCCGTAATGCGGAGAAACGATGAATACCCTGTTGAGAAGGCTAAATACGGATTCTAAACCTCAAGAATCCTTTTTGGGGATTTTCGGCAACCTTTGGTTAGATGGGTTTTAGTGGTTCATAGTTGTGGTGGAAAAGAAAATAAATCTATAATAAAAATAGAGATTTTATTAAAAGGAAATATAGAAAGAACAAAAGACTTTTGGGGAGAGAGTGTTTTTCAGAAAAAGAAGAAGCCTCAATTTGAGTCACTTCATCCCCTATTTATAGTGCTAAGACAGATAGACTAGTCCTACTTAAATTCCTAAAGATAATTACAAGTAATCAAAGATAAATAAAAATAATTAAATAATCCTTAATAATTATCTTAATATTAATTATCCTAATGTAATCAAAATAGAGTCTAATAGAATAAAAACTCTTCTTTTTGCATTTCAACCCTTATTTCCTCCATGCTTGCACTTTTAGCATCAACTTTTCTCCATGTTGCAGACCCATTTTATCTTTAATTTCACGCTTTTGGCCCTTAATTTCACTTTTGCTTCCAATTTAGTCCCTGTAAGATAAAATAACATAAATAGCTCAAATTAGCAGGATCATACTCAGAATAAACACATAATTAATACATAAAAATACGTTATTCTAAAGTATTATCAATAAGCATGCTTTTAAGTTTTTTAATTTATTTTTCATATAGAAAGAATAATACCATGAAAATAAATTTTTTTATATATATCATTATGTTAAATATATTTTATTTTTTAAAAGCATCAACTGATTTTTAATTTATTTTTCTTTATATATAATTTTTATATGTCAAATATTTATTATTTTTTGTCATTATAGGTATAGTAAATTCTAATATATAAAATCAATTTATTATTTCAAATATCATTATTTTTAGTAAATATAAATTTTATATGTGAAATATTTGTTTTTCTATCTATATAATGAGTGTGACAAGTTTTAGTATTATATATTTTTGTATGTGTATTTGAAATATTTCACATATAAAATGAATGATATTTAAAAGAAAATTTTCTTTTGAAATATTTTACATATAAAAATAATAATGATATTTGAAGTAATTATTTGATTTATAATATTAGAATCTACCATACCCACAAATGTATGTGGAAAAAAATATTTCACATATAAAAATTATATTTACTAAAAATAATAATTTTTGAAATAATTCATTGATTTTATATTAGAATTTACCATACTCATAATGTACACGAAAAATAAATATTTAACATATAAAAACTATATATAAAGAAAATTATATAAAAATTTAACTGATATTTTAAAAAATAAAATATATTTAACATAATGATATATATATATATATATATATATATATATATATATTAAGGGATGGATAATTATATTTTCAAAACAAAAGTTGTTTTACACCCTTTTGTATCTCTTTGTACGATTAATATTTTAATGATCTAACTATTGAATTTAGTATTTTATTCATATAGATAATGCATATCAAATTTGATGTAAACTAAAAATTCCCAACTTATTTTTTTATGTAAAAAATATTCAGTCGTTAAATATACATTAATATTTTGAGAATTGTAGATTAATATGACAAAAATATCGGATTGATTCAAAAATTTACATGCATGGCAAGTGCAATTATATCGGTAAATTCAATGGTTTGATCATTAAAATATTAACCATACAAAGAGATATAAAATGGTGTAAATGGATTCTTTCCCAAAAAATAATATTTTCACTACATAATTACATAATTATTGTTTTTTGTCTATATAAATAAAGAAGTATAGGACCCATGTTTGAACCTTGGAGATGGCATTATTAAGAGGAGTAGCCACGAACCCCGAACATAGACCGTAAAATGGATGTGAAGTATATATAAAAATGAAATTATTAATTAAAAATAAAATAAATTAACTTAAAAGGCATGTTTGTTAATTAAAAAATTTTAAAAATCATGCTTATTAATTAAGAATTTTTTAAAAAATAAAATAAGAAGCTTGAAACAACATGTATTAAGAAAAAAAACCAAATAATCAAAGAAGTTAAGTACAAATATAAGCATTTAACCATCCAACCAAATAATCTATATTACAAATAAAAGCACTTTGGTATCCTAAAAACCTTATTTTATGGAATACACTTTTTGTCTGCCTATTTTTTTAAATAACGTAATAAACGGTTTAATTCACTATTTTTTTATTTGTGGCATTTACCACTAATTTTGACTAAAATAAGAAATGAACAAATTAAACTAGAATAAAAAAATAATGAAGATATTAAGGGATTTTTTCTTGTATTTCTCAATGATTTATATTACATATACAAGCCCAAACTAGGGCATAATGAAGGAAAATCCTCCACTAAGGAAAAAGGAAATAAAGGAGGGATCTAGCATATATATATACCAAGATTCTCTTTGTTACAACATAGCAAAAATAAGAAAATCAAATCATAGAAAAAAAAAAAAAAAAAACCTTAACTATCTCATTGAGAATTCCACAATTAAGAAAGAAAATTAAAGGGTAGAAATTGTCGAATTAAACCCTATAGCAACACTAGTGATTAGAAATATCAATGATTGGACAAATTCCCTACAAACCTCTAATTGATTTGCAACTAGAAACGTCAATTATTGCACCACTTGGAAAGTTGAACTCAAAAAATTTTAACCCTCCCATTCTTGTATAAAGTTTTTATGCAGGATTATGTAATCTTCTTCCTATATGTTGTCCAATGAACTTCCTTCCCTAGTTTTACTTTGTCTTGAGGTGCCAAAGTTTTCCCCATTTCTTATTTATTTTGATCTGACAGATAAAGGCAAGGTTAAGTGCATAGTTCTTATGGTGATTAGCTTTCTATTTCATTTTCTCTTGACTCATGCTATGGTGGATGTATATTTGGCCCACTGGCTTTGCTTAAACTTTTTGTATTTGGCTTTGTATTGGAAATGATACAATTTCTTACTTTCAATCTAGGATTTTATACTAAGAGGAGGTCGAAAGTTTTCTCTATACAGGTAAACTCCTTTCCCATGCTAGATGTCGCAATTTCTTCTTTCAAGTTTTAGCCGGTGGAAAATCCATGTCTTTGTTTTTCTATGTATGTTGCTTGGACTCATGTAATGCCAAGACGGGTATGGTTAGATTTTGTCTAAGATAGTAGATGTCTGTAGGTCATGTTCTCGCATCCATGTGTCGAAGTCAGAGCAACATAGCTTTCTACCCTGGCTACGTGGGATGTTCCTTTAGGGAGCATTTTGTCCAATGAGGCAAGGAGCTGTATAATACCTATTCATATGAGCTTGCTTGCTTTGGTCACATTCTCCTCATTGAATTCTTCAAATAACAGCTAAAAGTCACTTTGTGTATGAGTGATAGATTCCATGCATCTTTGAAGGTATGAAATGAGGTTCAACACGTAATCTTTCTTATGCAGTCGCGTTGTGGAAGCTGATCCATTTAAAGCTATTGTGCTCCCTGTAAGCGCGAACAGCGTAGGTATTGAATTAAGAAAACAAGATGAATCATGGAAAGAATTCCTGTCCAGTGCCAATCAACGTCCAAGGTATTCTTAGGATATTATTAGATGGATGAAGTATTGGAATGAAAGGATCTCTACCATTCTCCTTCGTTCAAAATGGTTAACACAACTAAACACTAGTTTACCTTTTTTGTGTGTGTGACAGATCCAATCATTACTCTCCAGTTTATCGACCAATAGACTCTACCATCAATATTCTATTTTCATCCGGAACCACAGGTGAACCAAAAGCCATCCCGTGGACACAACTTTCCCCAGTACGATGTTCTGCGGATGGATGGGCTCACAATGATATAAGAGCTGGAGATGTTTACTGCTGGCCAACAAATTTAGGATGGGTGATGGGTCCAGTTGTACTCTTCACATGTTTTTTAAATGGTGCAACACTAGCTCTGTATCATGGATCTCCTTTGGGTCGTGGTTTCGGAAAATTTATCCAGGTAATACTTATATTTCTCTTTCCACTAAATACTATGAAGGGATCTTCTAAAAGCAATTCTGATTTTCAATATGCATATCATATCATCAAGGTTAAAGCATCTGAAGAAAAAAATGATTCGAAACAACAGAATTTGGCATTGCAAATCTCAGGAGCAATCTTGCTAAATATTATACAACTGAGGAAGATTAAAACTGAAGTTAAGTAATCCTGGGTTTATCATTGCCTTATATGAAACACAAAAAAACCACAAGCTCTAATATGTTTCTGACGATATAGATTCTAGTTCTACACAACAATTACCAGAGAAAAATAAAATGATGCTGCTTTTACCCACACAAGACGTCCTGTGAACTGGTCTGGATGGGGGTTTCTTTTCTTTTCCTTTTTGAGATTACCACTCTACCTTAACTATATCTATTCGGATTTGGATTTTTTTTCTTTTTGAGTCATTCACTTATTCCACTTGAAAAAGAAATGAGTAAATTTTAGGTTTAAAATATATAAACTTAATTTTGATTTCATAATTTTCTTAAAATTTTTTATCAAATTAGAATTCTTTTAAATATATAACTTAGTATATATATATATATATATATATATAAATATATTTAAGATTTTTAAATAAATTTTACTTTTTTAATTATATATTTATAAAATTTGAGGAAATCTTTTTTATAAATATTTTCAACTTTTGTTTTTTTAGAAGAACCAATTTGCACATTTTCAAAACTATTAGGGACTCAAGGGATATTTACATCATCTTGTCATTCGAGTTGTAAAATTCAACTCGACTCCAACTCTAAAAATCAAATTATTTATTCAAGCTAATTAAGAAAAATGAATAACTCAATTCAATTAACTTAAAATTCAAAAAAAAATTCAAATCAAATCGAGTTTTTCTCACCTTTAGCTCAGATTTTCTCGGGCTTGAGACTTTTTGGATTCAGATTTTTGGGGTTAGATTTTTTTGGATTCAAGCTCGGATTGAGCAAGGCGAGCTTTGACAAATTAAAATACTTTTGGATATTCTAAGTTATAAATATTTCAATTTTGAATGCAATAATTAATTTTACTTTTATACGATGACAAAGTAATTCAAATTCGCCTTATAAAATGCATAAATTATATATATTTAATAAAATTCTTTTATATAAAATAATTAAACTGCTAATTATGTGTAAAATTTATTATATGATATGTATATTAATTGACAGAAATATATTTTATTATTATATATATATATTATATTATTATTATACTGATAATTGAATTATTTTTATATTTTTTATTAAATTTATAACCCGATACTCATTGTCCAAACCTAAATAATATACCTTATATTACCTAAAGTCAAAATAAACTAATTATAGCCCAAATATCAAGTCCAAAAAAAAAAATTAAACCCTGATATCCAAATATAATTTATAAAAGTTAAAACCCAATTTAAAATCTAATTTAATAAAAACAATATTTTATTAAGATATCATTTTATGCTTTGTTAGTTGTACACATGCATTGCAATATACTAATTACATATAACTATTGATACAACATCTTTTATTATAATCTATAGGAATAAATCTCAAAATTTTAGTTTAATGTGCAATTTTATAAATGACATTTTAATTTATCCAATTCTCACAAATTATCAACATAATTATTGATATGACATCATTTGCTGTTTATATATTACATACACAAATAATTATATTTATCCAATATAAAAGTAAATTGATTTATTTATTTCTTTAAATGTGTATGGTTGAATCAAAATTAAAGTTTCGTATATACATAATATATTTGAACACAATAAAAGTATCATGTGTAGATTATGTCATTATATATTTTATATTTTAATTAAATTTAAATTTTATAGATTTTAATATTGATTAATTATAGTATTAAAAAATATTTTATATTCAATTAATTTTTTAAAAACTTATTTCACTTTATAATTTAACATAAAAATTATTATTAATTGTTTTTCCTATTAATAATATTTTAATATAAATATGTACTATTTATATGAATACATTTTCATAAAATAAATAATTATTTTTTATTTTCATTTGAAGTTGGTCTCCAACTCGAATTCTTATGGATTCAATCTTTCTTAAAATCAAAATCTGTTAGATTAAATTTTCCTTTATCTCGAAACTGTTACAAGCTCAAATTGGCACAGAGGAACTTATAGGTTGGAGCCTACGTTGCGAGCTCTAACCTTAACCCCCAAATCCCCTGACTAATTGTACTATGAGGAGTCCACTCCAACCTCCAACCTCCGGGAGTTTGCTACAGCTTGGTGACCGCTGAAATCAATAAGTTTCTTTTGCTATGCGGCAGGAGACTATGAGAACTTCCCTTGGTTTTGGGGAGATAAGGACAGTACTTCATAGGGAAATGTAGCTGACAGTTTAAGTTGATAGTTATAGTAAAAATGTTGGGTACATGCTACAAGTAGTAAAAAATACTGGATACCACTGTTTAATATCTTCACTCGCCTGGTTTTAATGTTGTTCTTTTGCTCAGGATGCTGGAGTAACTGTTCTGGGCACGGTTCCAAGCTTAGTAAAAACTTGGAAAAGTTCAAACTGTTTGGAAGGCTTAGACTGGACAAAGATAAAGTAATTCTTTTAAATTTCAAGCATAAATGTTGTTTCATGACTTGGAATCTCAACAAAATGGACTAAGAAATAAATATGTTTAGATGCTTTGCTACCACTGGAGAAGCCTCCAACGTTGACGACGACCTTTGGCTCTCTTCAAAGTCTTACTACAAGCCTGTTCTGGAATGTTGTGGAGGCACAGAGCTTTCATCCGCGTATATTCAAGGGAGTTTGCTGCAGCCACAGGCTTTCGGAACCTTTAGTACTGCAGCAATGACAGCAGGCTTTGTCATCTTGGATGAACATGGGCATCCTTATGTAAGGGCATATTTTGTCTTGTTTCTTTCTGTTGTGTATATTACTATTTACTTTCATCTTTGTGACAGCCAGATGACAAAGCTTGTGTTGGTGAAGTGGGTTTACTTCCTCTCTACTTAGGAGCAACCAATAGATTGCTTAATGCTGATCATGAGAAAGTCTATTTCGAGGGAATGCCAATGCATAATGGAATGGTAAGGTCATATGCATCATTCTTAGGATATATAATTTTTTTAGTAAAGAATTCAATATACTCAATGAAGGTAAAATGTAACACCCCAAACCCGGCCCAAACGCTACAACCGGATCTGGTATGTCACTTAAGGGATTTTACAAAACATGTAGCATTTTGGAAAACAACTACTAGGTTTAAACATTTATATCGAAAACTTAATAATTCATTAATTCATATAAAATATAAAGCTATAAATTACCTTGGTGAATTTTAAACAAGAACTGTAATTTCATACATGTCTTAACTTAATTTAAAACATAAAACTTAAAAGCCCAGTAATAAAAGCCCAACGTAAAACCAAAACATAAATAATAGTCTAGTGGCCCATGGCCTTATTACAAGGAAATTTAAAACCCATTAATTGAAAATATTAAAAACAATATTCTGAATAAAGTCTTCTGCTGGAATAGAATACTCTCTCGCATGGCCACCTCGCGCTCCTCTCCAGCCCAGTCCGATGCACTAGGTGCTACCTGAAATTGTTAAATAATTGGTTGAGCGAGACTCAGTGTGCAACCCTTATGAACCATTAGATTTGGGCATTAGCCCCACAGAACAGAATAACAGTTTAATATATATATATAACAAAAAAATTATGCAAGCCCAACCCAAATCCTAAGTTTCCATCCACTACACGCCTCTCGTACCAGCCGTTCACACCATAGGGGATTCCTACAATCAACCCGCACCGCTACACGCCGTTGATGGCAGTCGTGTTGCTCAGCGTCAAAGTTGTGACAGAGTCACCAGGCTGAAATGGCAAAAAGCCACTAGAAACCGAGTTTGTGACAGAGTCACCAGGCTGAAATGGCAAAAGCCACCAGAACAGATCACTTCCCCTTTTCATCAATTTCCCAACCCCAAGTATATATAAAACAATCGACATATATCACATATCATTTAACAGAATCAATCATTGTTGAGTGGCAGAAATCACTAACTTGATATTTAGCCTTTACCCTTTTTCGGGTTTCCAAAAGATATGCCGGGATTTCGGCATTTAACATGGTATAACAGATTTATTACATATATATACTAGCAATCAATCTAATGGTGTGGAAGTGTTACACACCTGATTAATGTCGATACCCTTGCTAGACCGATCTACAACTTTGCTAAAAAAGCCGGAAAGATGTGAAAATAGGGCCTCTCCTATATTCGGCCAAGGGTTAGTAAATCCTGAATTTACACATTGAAACTAAAAGATCTTCTTACCTTGAAATCTCGAAAGTAACATGATTCGAGTGCTACCGATCTATAACTCAGAGATCTATGCGATTGACTCCACTAAAGTTCCCTTCAGATTTCGACACAAGTAGGCACCACAGAAGTAATTCAGCAATCACAGGAGATGAGATCTAGGGATTTTGGCTTTTAGGAAAATCCCGGAAAAAGTATGAACAAGAGAAGGCTGATGTGTCTTTGGCTTTTAAAATACTTAAGTGAAGAGTTTCGGTTTCTGACAGGAAAAGAGAAGAAGAAAAGAAAACAAGGAAGAGACTTGAAGATTTCGGCTAGGAAGAAAAAGAATGGAAAGAGTTTCGGCTTTTAAATCAAAGTGAAGATGAGGGAATAGGCTTAGAGATTTTGGCTTTTGCAGAGAATGAAGAAGAAGATGGAACTTTAGGAGTTTTCGACTTTTACTCAGAGAAGAAGAGAAAAGAATGAGAGAAAAACCCAAATGCCGAAATTGAAGAGATATTCCCCCTATTTATAGAAATTTCGGCACTTACCTAACCTTGCAGATAAATCCTATCTTTTCTCCTTTATCTTAATCTACTAGCTCATCTAAAAGAGACTTAATTATCTCTAACTCCTCCCTCATTTATCAGCATATTATCCACATATTTTAATCATTAAAAT
Source organism: Gossypium australe (assembly GCA_005393395.2). Classification (NCBI taxonomy): domain Eukaryota; kingdom Viridiplantae; phylum Streptophyta; class Magnoliopsida; order Malvales; family Malvaceae; genus Gossypium; species Gossypium australe. The sequence continues at coordinate 117,502,415 of CM016621.1, forward strand.
CCCTAAATAATAGCCTTTATCTGCTTATTATCCACATATTTTAAACACTAAAACCCCTAAATTTTAGCCTTGTTGCCATCCACTCCACCTAATCCTAATGCCCAAAATTTAGCTAACTTAAATTAAAAGAATTGGGCTCCATGAAACTTAAATTTGGGCCCCTTACTCCCTTGTGTGGAGTCACCTCCTAAGATTGGGCCACAAGCCCACTTTGGTATTTTAAACATAGATACTACCTTTTAAACCCTATAATGCCCAAACAGATAATTTTAATCAAGGCCTCTGCCTAAGCCTGAGCCCAATTTGGACCACTAACACTTAAATTAATACATTAAGCATATCCACCCATTAAACGCATAGGCCCAAAAATTTAGGATGTTACATAAAAAACATACAAACTACGAATGATCATGGAGCACCTTAACTGTACATTCTCGTGATTTTGATGTATGCACCGGCAGCGCCTAAGGAGGCACGGGGATATCCTCAAAAGAACTGTTGGTGGCTATTTGATTGTACAGGGCAGGGCTGATGACACCATGAATCTTGGTGGCATAAAGGTACAGCGTTCTCTCTACTCTATTCAGTCCCTTAATGTTGTAAACTCAAAAGCAACTTTAGCATGAAATGCAAGTCATTCCTGATATGCAGACAAGTTCTGTTGAAATCGAGCGTGTATGTGACGGAGCTGATGAAAGCATCTTGGAGACTGCTGCTATCAGTGTAGCTCCACTGGGCGGTGGTCCAGAACAGTTGATAATGTTTGTGGTGCTAAAGAAAGAATATAGTCATCAGCCTGAGAAGTTGAAGATATTATTCTCAAGAGCTATTCAAAGCAACCTCAACCCTTTATTTAAGGTTAGGCTACAAGACATAAAATATCTTTTTCATTTTTATACATTGTCTGGGGACCTAACCTACCCTAACAATGTCATATTTAAACTCCTCCATAAAATTTAAAAATTACCAAGTTAATCCCCATTTTATCTAAGTGTTTACTGAACACGTCGTTTCACTTCTCCCAAGTGGTCTAGCTTGTTTTTCTTTTTCGTTCTTAAATGCAGAAGTAGTTTTAGATGACATCATTAGCTGGATTTCAGGTGAAGAGGACTGGATTTTAGTGGCATTTTACCACAAGGGTCTTAAGGACTCGATTTTGAAGAAAGGCAGCCCTATTTTTGGCTTTGCTACCATACCACCGTGTCATGTTCTAACTCTCTTTTGGTTTTTGACGATAACAGGTGAGCTTTGTTAAGATAGTTCCGGAGTTTCCTCGAACTGCTTCAAACAAACTATTGAGAAGAGTTTTGAGGGATCAAGTTAAGCAGGAGCTGTCCCCTCGAAGCAGAATTTAATGGCAACTTAGGTGGTGGTTTAATATTACTCAACCCAACAACACCCAAATATGGATTTTCTTCCTCCCGAGTTATGGTTTGTAACATGAAATACGGTAAACAGAGATCATCATGTATTATAAGAATGGCTCCATTCCAGTTCCTGGAATTATGCACTTTGATGGTACTTGATATCATGTGTACGTATAAATAAATATAGGTGTTGTTAAAACAGCTATAGATTGTTAAATGAATATGGCCTAGCTAATAAGCCAATTGTCAAATCTAAATTAGTAACAAATTTTACAGCATTTGGAACATTATTGGTGACCATTTTCCACTTTTTGTACAGCATCAAGGAACCCAATGGTCTTCACCTGCATCTCCTTGTAATTTTATACGACAATGAAAGGTGAAAGTCTTATACAAGCTTCTGAAGAGTGCATGTTGGACACTGACAAAGATCCCTGTATGATAGAAAACGAGTAATTAATTACATGATGTGACATTAATTTATAATATGATATATTTTAAGTATTGTGACGTGTTTTGTAAAATAAAAGGATATTTCAAAAGAATCTATCTCGGATCATTTAAATAAATTTCTTTAACTTTTTGTATATAAATCATAATGCTTTATAGGATTTATAAATCATAATTAGTTAGATAAAAATGTAGCCTTTTTATGTTTTTGGAGTTTTTTTTTTTTTTTAAATTCTTTAATCTTATATTAAAAATCATATTTGATTTGGTCTCTGATCATGATTTACTCTATTTGATTTCCTTGATTTGTCTTCCTCTCATTCTCCCTTGCCGAGTATTCTTTTCTTGTTGCTTTGGTTGTTTCTGCTCCTATCCTACGATGTAGGGTGACTTATCTGTAAGAACCATATCCAACATGTCTCAAGATTAAAAGTTCGGATCTTCAATTTCTTGATTCATTCAATTTTTGGAACAATATAAAGGATAATTTATGATGTTGTCCTCTCTACCGCTACCGTTGATGTATCCAACATGCCTCAGGTGTTCGCCTTGCCCACATAGTGCAGACTTGATGGAAGAAAACAAAGAAGCCCGAATTCTCATACTAACCATTCACAATGCCAACAAAAACTACTATTCTCTATCGGCAGCAAATGAGAGGTAGTCTCCATGATTCTAGTAGCTGGGTTTAATGTAGACACCGCACAATACAACAACACCAAGTTTCAAGTATCAGATTTAAATGGTCTGACAACTACCAAGTAATTGTTTTTTAACTTTGTTTTCGAAAGCCAAAAAAAAACTTGGTACAAATAATATTTTTAATTCATTTGTTAAAGTAACTTGGATATTATTTCAAACCCTTTGAATTTGCATAAATTACATGATTATTAATTTTGTAATTACAATTAATATTGCTTAGTGATAGCATGCAAAAGGAATTAACTGATGTATACTAATTGGATACTGCATGAAATCTTCACTATGTTTATGTTATTGAGATTTGCACGAGCATGTTAGTTAAATGTATTTATTTTACTTAATGATTTTTCGCATACTAAGATTAGGACACAACAACTTGGTTTACTTTCTGATATTTTTATGAAAATTGTATAAACATATGTTTACGAAACATTCTATCTAAAAAGATTTGGTATTTAAGATTTAAGAGTGTTTGTTGTTGTGACCCACCTCTCTTGTGTTGCTTGTTACTCTTATTCTAGGTTTACTAGAATTAGGTTATAATGTAAATATAAATTGATTGTAGATGTGCTAGCAAGATTAAAATATATTTTTCTTAAAATATTTAAATTTGAAATCTATTATGAATAAAAGAGTTTAAACAAATAAAGAAATTGTATATACTTTTACTTAAAAAGCTCGGTGAGAAATCATCTTATATTTATATCATTTGAAAATTAAAATTCTTATAAGAAAACCCATAAAACACTTTTTGATTTTATAGAAGAATTATCTTCCTAAATTAAAATATTTAAAAGTGTGGATAATGATAGTAGATGGATTGAGGATTTGGTTAGGGCATCATTTGCCAAAGACCACACGAACAAGATTTTGGCTCTTCCTACTTACGGTAATGAGATGAATGACATTTTGATTTGGGGCCATGCCTAATGGGGTTTATTTTACTAGGTTCGGATACAATTGGCTACTTCTTAACTCATTGGGATATGGACCGCATTGTGTTTATTGGAATGAAATTTAAAAGTTAAAAGGTCCTTTCCAAGATCAAGATGGTTGGGTGGAGATTTGGTCATTCATCCTGGCCACAACTATTAAATGTTATTTTTTCATCGTCAAATGACCCTCAATGTAGAAGATGCTGTGGTTCAAAAAAGTATATTATGCATTCCATTTGGGATTACCCTTTCTCAAAAAAGGTACTGATTTTATGTTAGGAACATTGGTTGGTTGGAGTTCTCCATGAGGAAGCTAGACAAGGAGGCCTTTACAAGCCTTTTGGTGGTCTTTTAGCATTTTTGAAATGTTAGGAACATTGATATTACTCAAGGAAAGGCAACTGTCCCGCAAGATGCTGTTATTCGTGTTCGAACCTTTTATAGAGACTTGAGGGTTCACAACCTTATTCGTACACCCATTTTGCTTAGGAGGCCGAGGGTTGTGAAGGGAAATCTCGCGCGGAAAGCAGCTCAAGATTAATGTTGATACAACTTGGCTTGCTCGGGAGCACTTGGCAACCTATGGTGCAATGGTTCGAGTTTCAAAGGGCATGGTTCAAGCAGTTTTCACCATACATCTAGATGGAACCTTTACACATTCGGCCAAGGCGCTTGCCATTATTGGAGTCTTAAAAGATTGCAAGAGCTTGATTATCACCATATCATTATTGACTGGATTGTTCAACTATTGTTATTCAGCTTAATAGTACGTAGTACTTTGGATTTGTCTTTGTATGACCTAATTATTGAAAAAGCCCATGGATTGTATGATTGGTTTAATTTTATCATATTTCAATAACCTCATCGATCGACCAATAAGACTGTACATAAACTAATCCATTGACCTCTTATCAAAAATATTAATTTATGATTTAATTTCAATTATATAAATATCATTCAACCATAATTATAACATCGATATTTTCTTCTAAAAATACATTCCACACACAACAATCAAGCACACCAAATCTCAATTTATTTAAATAATACCATAGCTCACCAATTCAAATCAAGCAATCCCATAGCTTTGAGATTGCTTTTATTATCAGTTATAAACTATAGGTAATAATTGCATACGGCACCCCACAAGTGGGAAGCCAGCTCATGTGGAAAGTTAATGTGGGGATGACACCCAAATTATTTTTGTTCAAATGAATGCTATCCACTTGCAAGTGTCATTTTCAACAAGTGTACGGTACCAGTAAAGGAAAAAGAAATATAGATAATAACTTTTATGACATAGAGATATTTTTATTTTTCTATAGAAAATAAAAAATAATAGAGCAAACATGTTTAATTGAAAATTTTTTAAAAAACTTTAGAAAATTAAAAAAAATTGTTTTAATCGCCTTCATTAAAATTATTTTGTAAAATTGAAAAAATTAAAAACATTGATTTTTAACATTGATAAATTGACACAACCACAAAATATCAAATTTCTAGTGGGGTTTAAATACATATAAATGTAAAATTTTTATTTCTCATTATTCCACTATGTGAAAAAAAGTTAAACAAACGTATTTTCATATTTTTATTTATAAAAACACCCTCTCAAGTCCCTATCAATTTTTTGATTTTGGACAAATTAGTCTCCTCGAGTAACTGAGTCCTTGTACTTGAAAGTGATATATATATATAGCAATATGAGGATAAAATAAAAATAAAAAGAGAGTAAATAATCATGTGGACATTATAGTTTTTTTTGACACATGACATTATCTTTTGAAGGGCTTCTTTACAATTTGGGTAAATTATCATTTTATTCCATACATTTTAATTTTTTAAGTTATTTCATACATTTTGTTTAAAATTTTTTTATATGTTAAATATAAAGTTGATTTTAAGTAAATTAATTTTTTATTTTAATGTTTTATTTAATTGAATTAACTTTTAATGTTATAATATTAAATTTAATGAATATTAATTTGTTAAGCTTAAAAATATATATATTTTTAAAAAGACACATTAATAAAATTTATCAAATTAAATTTATATTTTTCAAATATAATAATAATTAATTACATTTATGCATTAAATTAGAGCAAAGATAAATATAAAATTAAAAAAATGGATAATAACAATTTTAATATTAAAACATGTAAATATAAAGAACAAACGCTAACACTCAGGTGGATACTTACAAACTATATGGATCTGGTGAAAGAGCATATGCAGAATGGATGATCCATGGTTTCGTCCTCAAGTATTTATTAATTCATGAAGTTGCTTCTAAGTTTCAGGATTAGTAGGTTTCTAAATTCCATGATTTCTTTCTAATCTAATTATTATGTACCGCATTATCCTCCCAAATTTAAGAGATTTTGAACAAAAATATTAAGCCTGAAAAAAAGGATCGAACAATAATTAGGCCCGTTTAAAATATGAGTCGGGATCGAGCTTGAACATTCAAGATCCAGGCCTAGCATTTCCCAACTTGATTTTTAAAGTTTGTAATATTTTATATTATGTAATTTATAACACAGAAATTAAATCAATAGTAATATATAATACTACTATGATGTAAACATTAAAAAATTTTAAGATAATTATTTATAATATTTTAATAAATTAAAATATATAAAATTAATAAATATTGAATTAAAATAATATAAATATATTGTTTTATTTTAAAAAAATATGGGTAGACCTAAAATGGGCTTGGGTTAGCCTTTTGCAAATATGGGTAGCTAGAGCCCTTAGCGAATTCTATCGGATAAAGCCAATGATTAGAGGCATCAAGGGGGCGACGCCCTTGACCTATATATTCTCAAAGGTAGGATGGCGCGGCTGCTTCGTTGAGCCACACCACGGAATCAAGAGCTCTGAGTGGGCCATTTTTGGTAAGTAGAACTGGCGATGCGAGATGAACCGGAAGCTGGGTTACAGTGCCTAACTGTGCGCTAACCTAGAACCCACAAAGGGTGTTGGTCGATTAAGACAGCAAGACAGTGGTCATGGAAGTTGAAATCCGCTAAGGAGTGTGTAACAACTCACCTACCGAATCAGCTAGCCCCAAAAATGGATGGCGCTTAAGTGCACGACTTATACTCGGCCGTCGGAGCAAGGGCCAAGCCTTGATGAGTAGGAGGGCGCGACAGTCGCCACAAAACCTAGGGTGCGAGCTTGGGCGGAGTGACCATCAGTGGTAATAGCAAATATTCAAATGAGAATTTTGAAGGCCGAAGAGGGGATAGATTTATAATTTTTGGATTTTTTATACAAAATTGAGTTTTTTTCAAATATGGTAATATTTTTATGGAGCTTTGGAAAAAGTTATTATTTTTTAAACGATATTTTAAACTTTTAAATATTTTTGTGATTTTATTAGTTGTAAAAAATGATCTTTAAGAATTTATTTTTCAAAATTTTGGAAATTTTATTATTTTTATATTTTCAGAAAATTTTCATTAATTTTTTATATTATTTAAATCCAACCAATTATAACTCAACACATTGCATGTATTAATGGAAATAGTGAACAAGAAGTGGATGAATTCAATTACTTTTTTAGATGGATACATTTCTCCAAAATGGAGATTGACACATACCTAAGGGGCTGTTTTCATCATTTTAGTTTCTGTTTCCCACAGATAAAAATTATTTTCTAAAAATGAAGAATATTTCCATAAACCCTTTGTTTTGTTTTACTCTCAAGCTTTTGCTATCCCTACTTCAATTTGATTTATCCAAAAGAGAAGACCAGAAAATTAGTTGTCCATTAGAAGAAGCAAAGGTGTGAGAAAAGTCAATTATTGAGTTGTTTGATGCGTCACTCAACAACTTTGTTTTGGTCCCACATTAATACAAGGCATTCACTATGAAAAGAAGCAAGAAAAAGTTAAACCCCTCTTAATTCACAACTTTGAATCGTTACCTCTATAGTGTAAATATTTTCACTTCTAGTCCAGGGGCGTAGCCAGGGGCTGGCATGGCCCCGACTCCCCCTAAAATGTAAAATTGTTTAAAACACTCTTAGAATTTTTTAAAAGTTTTAAATTAATAAAAGTAAAATTATACTTTGACCCCCTTAAAATTATAAAAATTCAATTTAATCCTTTACAAATTATAAATATATAAACTATAAAAAATTAAAACTCCTTAAAAATTATTCTGGCTTCGCCCCTGTTCTAATCGTAGCTTTCGTAAACACATTTTTTACATAAGCAACAATTAAAAGAATAGGGATATAATCATATTCTTTAACATTATAATTGATAATAAACTAATTTTTACATCAGCAAAAAAAGAATAGGGATATAAGTTATAATAATCACTACTCACCCTAGCTATTCCAAGTCTTCATTCTCAGCATTGGTCGGCCTCTTGGATTTGCAGAAATTCATTACAAAGTACCATACGATTGTAACAAGTGTAACCAGACAACTCACTGAAAACACAGTTCCAGTAGCCACTGACATGATATAGACCAAAAACCCAGAAGGGATCAGGCACATCACTACCAAACCAGGCAACTTCATCGGCACTTTAAATGGTCTTTTCATTGTTGGCAACTTTCTTCTCAACCATAGGAATGATGCAAATTCAAGCAACATCCCTAAACTATATAAGAAATTAACTGAAGAAATTAAGGTAGTAAAGTTCATAAAAGAAACTCCAATAGTTATGGAAGTTGAGACCAGAATTCCCACCCAAGGTGTGTTAAACCACTTGGATCTTACCGAGAAACATTGTGGCAAAAACCCTAATTCAGCCATTCCTAGAAGCTGATAAACACAGCTGCTCAACTGTGCTTCATATAGTCCAATAATGGATAAAACAGCACCAATTTCAAGAAACACTTTTAACCATTTGCCTGCGATGATTTGAGCCACATCAGCAAAATACCCTTCAACCCAAGCTTGTTGATTGAGTGGTGTAGCCCCAGTAGCAGCTAAAAGAGGCACTAAGTAAGCTAAACAAGTCAGCAAACCAGCTGAGAAAAGGGCTTTAGGGAATGTCTTTTGGGGTTGCTCAACTTCACCTGCCAAAGTACTGGCATTATCCCAGAAGTTGAGGTTCCAAAAGAGGGTATTGAAAAACAATGACCAATTTTTTTCTACACCTTGATTACCCAAACTAATCCATCTGCTAGGATCAATCATGGGAATTGAGAACAAAGCCAATAATAGGAATGGGATGAGTGAAATAACACCTAAACACACGGCAGTGTAACCCACTATGACCAAACCTGTGTAGTTCAAGAAAGAAAGGAACAAAGTAGAGAAGAGTATCGCAGCATAGCGAGGCAGCCCCGAAGAGAGAAGTGGGAAAACTAACTTGATATAATCGACACAAAGAACTGGGTAGGAGGCTAAGTTGATAACCCCACTGAGGAATTTCCAAGAGCCCATAAGTGAACCCCAGAATGGCCCAAAAGCCCTGTGAGCCCAGATAACGTAGCCACCGTTACCAGGGAAGGCGGTGGCCAGCTCAGCCGTGACCAAGGCCTCAGGTATGCTCCAGATGAAAGGGAAAATAAGGAAACCAAGAATGGCCCAAAGGGGACCAGCAGCACCCACAGCAGCCTCCTCGCCATATGCACCCCCGGATACCTCGAAGTAGATGAGGAAGATGAGGGGGATGATGGATAGCTTTTTGGGATTATGGATGGCGGTGGTGGTGGTTGGAAGAGTTTCTTCCTGGTTGAGGAGGTAGCCTTGGGCGGAGTCTTCCAACATGATAAGAGAAATATTTCAATTTTTGTGGGATTGGGTTTGGATTCTTGAATCTTGAATATTCATTGTTGAGTTATATAATTGTGATAGTAGGACAAACAATGCCTGCCATTTGCTTTTTGCTAACCAACGCTGGGCCCAACCCTTTTTTCTTTTTTCCCCTGCCAATTGATGAAGTAACTAGATCCTTTATGTTTTAAGATGTAGAAATGGTAGGACAAAACTTAGAGAAACCTAATTTCCCCTTATAATAATTAATTTTCTCATATAGGCATGGTTCTTATTCTCATAATCGAAAGTAAACTATACAATTAAAGGACCAATATCTATAACCACCATTCCTTATCACTTTTAATATTTGGAAGGGTTGATATCGCAAAATGAGTGGTGGAGCATTTAATTTAAACTGGGGCTGGGGCTGGGGCAGGGGCAGGGCCACCAAGTTGGGAGTCACATGTGATCCACTTTTTTCCAAATATCTATGTACTTTTTTCCATATTAAAACATTATTAAATAAGAGATTCATGGTCTGTAAAAAGATTTCTGTTTAACTTTTTCTTTTCTTTTTTAAACTATAACTGGATTTTCCTTATATCAACTTTTCTATAACAATAAAAATAATTAATATACTGAGGAAACCCCTTTTTCAATAATAGAGGGAGTGTTTTCTCTCCTCCATGATGATTGGAGCTACATAAGCTCCGCATGCTTTATATCTTCCTTTTTATTAAAGTAATAAAAATAATTTGAAAAAGAATGTTTGAACCGAATAATCAAAAATATTTATTGGGTTAGATTTAGTATCCGAACTTATTCACTTCTTCCAAATTATTACCTATGGTTTTTTATCCAGATTGATATTTGAATTTTTTTCCGTCAACTAAATTGATACATGAGCCTGACGTCATTAAGTTCAAGACAGGTAACGAAATAATATTGTGATAAGTGACATAAATGACATCATGATTATGTCATAATATAAAAAATTAAAAAAAAAAACCTTACCTTTTTTTTCTTTTCGACATTTCTCCCCCAAATTTTTTTGTCCATTTAATTAATTTTCTTTTCTTTTGTTTTTTCTGTCGTTTCTTCTCCTTTTTTCTTCTTACTCTCTCTGTAACAACCTGATTTTCATTGATGTCGAAAATAGTGATTCGGGATCGCTAAATCCGATAAGTGAGTTCAAAAATTTAATAAATTAATATATTAGTCAAGTGTGATTTTAGAAGTATTTTTGAATTAGTGAATTTTGTGATTTAAAAGAATTTATTAGGTAAATTGGGTCGAAAACGAGGTATCGAGACCTCGAATTTATAAACCGAGCCATAAATATTTATGGAGTGTCATTGAGTTAGTATTAAAGTTTCGTTAGAAAATTTTAATGTTTCGATAGTTAATTAATTAAAAAGGACAAAATTAAAAAAAGGTACAAAACTTGCTAAAGTGATTAAATAGCCTAATGGTAAATAAAGGAAGACTAAAAGGGCAAATGGACCATCTTAAATGGCTGAGGCGGCATAACGCGAAAAAAAATCAAAGATATTTATGTGATTAGGGACAAAATTGAAATTAAAATAAAGTGTATATGGCCAAATGTTAATTTAATAGTTTCTAAACATTTTCTTCATCAATTTTCTATCAAAAACAACCATTGAAGAGAGTTTGAGCTGGTCTTTCATATTTTAACTTCAAGTAAGTTCAATTCTTGCATTTTCCTTGAATTTTTTATGTTTTTGGTCTTTTACAATTAGGTCCAACTATTGAATTCATTTGTTTTTTTGACTCCATGAGTGATTTTGAAAGTTACCATGAATGAATGCTGGAAGTTTATGATGAGTTATCATGGATTTGAAGCTTTATGTCACTATATGATGATTTTATCAAGTAATTTCAATAGAAATTGATTTTAGGGACCTAATTATGAAAAAGTTAAGAATTAGGGTTTGGTATTAAAATTCTTAATAGTAATGGCTGTATGGTAGCCTAAAATAATTAGGTAAATTGTTAATTGAGAAAAATTAGCTTAATTGATGGGTTAATTGCACAAGGACTAAATTGTAAAAACTATAAAATTTGAGATAAAAGTGTAATTTCAAAAATTGAAGGGTATAAATTGTAAAGTGAATTAGAAATGGAATAGATGCTAATGAATGAGTAATTTTATATTATAGATCAAGAAACCAAAGATAAACGGGAAAAAGAGAAATTAACAGACTAGTCCCTAAATTTCTACGAATTCTACAAATATGCCCAGCTAAGTTTGTATAGTTGAACTTTGATGATTATATTGAATTGATGGATGGTATTATATATTTATTTATACTTTTTGTTAAAAACATGAAATATTATTATATAATGAAATTAAAGTAAATGTTCGGATTTAATGGAACGCGGGATTTGAGTACCATCATTTGTAGCAAAGGATGAATTGACGGATAAGACCATGGTTGGACCATGGCAATGTTTAAATGTAAGACCATAGCTGTGCTATGGCATTTTAATGAAAAGACCATAACTGGGTTATGGCACAAAGAGAACGATGTACTCATATCCGTAAGTCGTTCTCCGATTCGGAAAGACTTGGTTAGTGACATGGAAAATTCATGTATATGAAACTTGTCTGATAATTATGTACATTCATGATTATGAATTGTTATCAAAATAAATATACACAAAATTCATGAAAATAATGGTATAAGGAATATTAATTGTTATTGAATTGAATGCATGTGGAATTGTGATATTTGAATATTGGAAAATTGTGGAAATTGAAAAGTGAATTGAAACCCAATTAACTGTATCGGGCTAAGTCGGATATAGTTGGCATGCCATAGGATTGGAAGTGTTCAGGGACGCTTCGACCTCCAGTCAATGAGACACTGGGTGTCAATCTGTTACTTCAAATTATCCGATGAGGCACTGGTGTATTTTAGTTGGATCCGTATATCCGTCCGAGTCCGAGTTGGGTTAATAGAGGTAAGCAAATGAATTGATAATATAATCGACATTGAATATGAATTGGAATGAGATATTGAATTGAATTATATAAATGAGATGTATGAATCATGAGTTCATTAAATGAACATTGATATTGTTAAATGATTGTGTATTAAATTGTAATAATCTATTTCAGATAGTAAATTGATGAGAATTGTATGTGCTAAGAATGATATATATAATTAATATTGAAAGACTTATGGTTATTACCGGTATATACCTGAAATACTTGGTAATAATATTTACTTGATATATTGAAAGTGACATGTAAATATGTGATTAACTTTGATATATTGATACAAAGAAATTATGTATATGGTGATGAGTAATAAACCCAAGTGTGATATGACGTGAAAAAAAGTTTATCAATATTGAATTTATATGTAAGGTATGCAAGTATGCTAACTATTGTTGTTGCTTGATGATTATGCAAGTGCCAAGCTATTGATTGAATAGTAGTATGTTTATTTGTTTGAAGCACTGGAATGGTAAGTATTTAAGTGAAATTAAGTTAGTGCTCATGAAAGAATGGTAAGGCTTAAATTATAGAATTTCATATGAAATGACTTATTATGTGTTCAATACGAAAAAGGCTTAGTTAAATGCACTAACTTACGATCATGGCTATATGATATGCATATGGAATAAATGTAGAAGAGTTAAAGTTATATAAAATTTTACTAATCTTGGGTAATAAGTTTATGTGTGTGATACTATGGATTTATTCACCTTATGAATTAATGAATATAGTTTTATGAGTACTAGGGAAAAACAATATGGATATATTTGGATATATATAATTTTAAATTTGAAAAAAATTAATATGATTAAAGATTATACGAACTTACTAGCATTTATTGCTTAAGTGTTTGTTTTATTTATTTACCTTACAGATTATCGGAAGCTCGAATGGGTTGAAAGCCTATCAGAGCTATATCACACTATCCATTGGTTCTATCGGTAATTATGGATGACTTGATTCTGGTTATAATGACATGTATAGGTTATTTTGATTAAATGTTAGTCTATAGGTGTTATGTAGATATTAGTCATTTATTTGGTTTGCGTTTTGGTATTGTGGTATTTGCATGATTTGCCTTATAATGTTGATGTGACTGAATGATAAGAGGTAAAATAGTAGTCGAATATGCATAAAAGGTGCCTAAAAGTATAATGTTATGTATGTTTAAATAAAAGTTAATACAAAGAATCATGAAAGAATAAAATTAGCATTAAAATAATTTTTGGACAGCAGCAATGGTTCAACTTTGAAAAATCACCAAAAAATGTGAAAATCGTATTAGAGGTTTAATAAAACATAAAATTAAAATTTATTGAGTCTAGTTTTTCATAGAAGAAACGGTGCAAGCAACGAAATTGTAAATTATGAGATATAATAAATTTTGTGAGACAAGGTCAGAATGATTTCGGGTTCCCCTGTTCTGACTTTGGGAAATCATCAAAATTTTTTAAAAAAATAATTAGAGGTTTAAATTTTTATTTTTAAATTCTTAATGAGTCTATTTTCAATAGAAACAAACGGAAACATCATCCAAATCTCGTACTAAGAGATAATTAATTTTAGTGAAGAATGGTCGAAGCTGTCAAATAGCAGAATAGGGATAAATTTATTGATTTTACTGCACTTATTGGCTAAATTATAAATTCTGAAATTTTTATGGTAGAAATATATTTGAGTCTAGTTTCAAAAACATAAACCGAATCTTAATTTAGAATTCTATAGCTTTAGATATAAATAATTTAGTGACTACGACTCAAGTGGACAGCTTTGATATGAACATAAGTAAATAGTGAAATTATCTGTAATTTTTCTGTAAACTCCGGTAACATCCCGTAACCTTATTCTGGCGACGGATGTGGGTTAGGGGTGTTACAAATAGTGGTATCAGAGCTTTGTAGGTTTAGTCGGTTCTCGGACTGAACGAAGTATATGTAAAGTTTAGAAATACATGCCATTATATAACCAGTGATAGTGTGATATCTCCTGACTCCAATGAGATTTGTTTTACTAATAGACAGAGATGCTTTCCAACCGAGCTAATTCCGATAATGCTGAAAGCGATACTAAAGTATTTGATTAAAAAGTTGCTTAAGATGAGTAGAGACGGAATTCATAAAGATATCAATAAATGTTTATAATGATTATGTTGATGATAAATGTTACGTTATACGTGTATATTCTTTAGAGTAAAATTTTGAGGCTTTACGACCTCCACCCCCTCACCTGTATGTCTTATAAAATAGAATTAGAGGATTAATATTGATTAAGTTCATAAGTGGGAAACTAAATAGTTCAGTGGCTAAGTAATTAATAAAGTGGTTAGAATTGAGAATGAATTAGCAAGTAAAGACGATTTTAAAAGAGATATCAGATTTTTCTGAAGATTATTTTGGGAGAGATAATGTTGTTATTAAGGAAGAAGTTATTCACGAGTAATCGATTTATTTAGGTATGGTATTTAAAGAATGGGTTAATCAGAAATTTCTTCTGAATTGATTTCTTTAGTGATTGGGATAATGTGAGATTATTGATGACTTTAGTAGTTAGTGGGATAGTGTTGAAATTGCAAAAATATTTGAAAGCAGCTATTATAGTCGGATATTTTACAGTGATCTCTTTTGGGTATTCTATATGGGTATTCTATATGTTCTTTTATCCTCAGAGGTATATGCAACTGTTCATTTTCAGATGTATTCTTATCATATAGAAAGTTTGGTTAATCATAACGTTAGATGGAAGTATTGTTAGTCTGGTTGATTCATGATCAGCATTGCTCTATCTTTCTTTGGTTTTCTGATCCATTATGTTTGATAGAAGACTTGATGATAAGACTCATATGATGCTATTTTCTACTTCTACTGGTTGATGTTCTGAATTACATATAAGTAATTTACATTATCTATATCACAATTGTTTCTAGTGCGTAGGAGCGATATTATTCTTCTGGACTCTCTCTGGGATATCATCGATCTCTTTACCATTCAATGTGGTTTTTATACTTGGAAATTCAGTCTTCACATTTGGGATTTCATTATCTCAGTTTTCTTGTCATTCTTATGGTATAATCTTATCCATCAAACATGGTTCATCTATAAAAGATGCTTATGGGCCAAAGGTAATTATATATATTACATTTACTGTTATAAATCCTGGTTCGATTTTGGGAGCTTGGTGATGCAGACCTTAGATTATAGAAGTTATATTACTGAACTGATTGTTATTGGGATTACTTCTTGTTTTCTTCTTCTATTACGGAGTGCACTATTGATGTTAAGGTATTGTTCTATCTATACAATTGAAACGTTGGTTCTATTATAGCACTATGGTTCTTAATCTATCTGATGGTTGTGGTTTTGGTATAGTTCAAAGCTTCGATGATAATAATTGAAATAGATTTACCATACATAATCCCTTTCTAGTTCTCATGACAATGGTTGACATTGGCAAAAGTGTAGATGGAGGATGATGAAGTTCAAACTTGTATATTGGTTTTCACTCATTGGGTAATCTTGATTAGTGTCAACAAGTCAATAATGGGATGTCATAATTCGTTTTAGTTAATGCAGTTTGTGGTAATTTTCGGTTGGTATTCTGAGAGAATTATGATATATGGAATATTTGGATTGACTTAACAACAAGAAGAATGGATTATTCTAAAAAGTTATTATTCGATAAATAAAGTCGACTCTTAGTTATTCTAATCTGAGTGGGTTATTCATTTGAAAGATTAATTGAGTTATCTGTATTTGTGAAACACCCCAAACCCGGCCCACGAGCTTTGACCAGATTTGGTATGTTCCTCAAGTAAACCAGTTCAAAATTCGTTTCCTACCTAGGAAAAACTTGTGTGATTGTTATAAAAATATTGTTTTGGGTTGGGCTTGTGTGGAAAACCAAGTTGTCTTATATTGAAATCCATTTAATTAAAGTGACAAAACATTTAGGGTTTATTTTACAAAAAATAAATTTACTCAAACTTTAATTGATAATAATTCGTAAACATAATAAGTGAAAATAAAAATAAAGAAATAAAACTATGACCTTATTACATAAAACAAAACCCAAAATAAAATTGTAGAGTACTTAAATAAAATAAAATGTCCAATTTAAATAATTTGCTTGCTGTGCATGGCCACCTTTAAGCTTAACATTTCCTTACATTTCCAAGTTTCCAGAAATGTTCACTTTCCTCTTTTGAATCATTTCTAGATCATTTCCTTACATTTCCTAGTTTCCAAAAATGTTCACTTTCCTCTTTTAAACTTAACATTTCCATACATTTCCATACATTTCCATACTTTTCCTTACATTTCCTTACATTTCCATACATTTTCTTACATTCCCTTATTTCTAGAATTCACATAACACATTCATAATTCATAAAACATGCCATTTTACCACATGGTTCCTTGTGTCATGCTTCACACGGCGTTTCTTTTAAAGCCTCATTTACCTAGCTCCCCTTTTTACTTAAAAACCAATAATTTTCTAGAGCTTTCTTCTTCCATCCTAGAATTCTAAAAACCCTTAATACACTTCCAACACTGCCAAAACCTACTAACTCATGAATTAGGCACGAACGCATAACCCCTAATCTAGGATGTTACAGTTCTACCCTCCTTAAAAATAATTTCGTCCTCGAAATTACTTATTAACAGTCGTACAATCCTTCTCACCGCACTATGCTTACGCTGCGCACTCTGATCTTAATATAACCATCATACTTCCTAGGCACAATTCCAAGGTTCACGTCTCCTAGAACTCATTTCTAACGATCGCGCTTTAATCTGATTTAAGAAATTTTATGCCTTAATACTTTGTTCTACTGATTAACCCGCGAACAGTTTTATGGAAACAATTTTAGGAGTGGTTCTTTCGTATTCATGCACACAGTCTTTACATTTATACATCCATCAATCAATTATGAACTTTCGTTCATTCAGAAAAACGTTGTAGTTTTCATTGTTGTTGTTTTCCCACTACCCAGGGGTATTTTCGTAATTTGTCCTACAGGGGTATTTTCGTAATTTTTTTCAAAAGAAAAAGTTCCTTGGTGATTTTGTCAAAAAGTATTTTGGAATTTTTAAATTCCCGGGGTATTTTGGAAAATTTTGAAATCCGGGGGTATTTCGGTAAATTTTGAAACTCGGGGGTATTTTGGTAATAAATCAGAATAAATTTGTAAAGCTTAATAAATCAAGGGTATTTCCAAAATTTGCAAAACTTGAGGGTTCTTTTTGAGAATTTGTTTTCCAAATCGGTGATGTTGCAAAATTTTAAAAATCAGGGTCATTTTGGTAATTTTGATAAACCAGGGGCAATTTCGTAAATTTTTCCAAATCGGAGTATTTTGGACTTTTGTAAAATAGAGTTTTGGAATACTTTTACAAAGTAAGAAAATTTTATTGAAATCGGGGTAATATGGTAATTTTAAAACTCAAGGGCATTTTAGTAATTTTGCAAATAGGGGTATTTTAGTAATTTTCATAAATCAAGAAATATTTCAAAAAAATTTTATGGAATAGCTTTTATAAATCAAAGGGTAATTTAAGAGCTTTAAAACTAGGGTTTTTATGGAAACACGGCAAATTCCCTTTCGGGTTTTAGTTAGGGGTTTAGCCCATGAATAAGTCCTCTTGGCTAGGGTGAACCGAAGCTACGCACCAGGTAGGATTCGAGTGGAGAGGAGGTGAGTCACGCGGACTGCTTAAATACCAAGCTCCCACCGAATACCAATCCTAGACATGCGCACAATGGTTGCCACACCGTAACTCGGCGACTTAGACATAGGTTTGTTTAATTAAGCATTTAAGATCTTATGTAACTGTTGGGGTAAGCTAGTCTTAGAGTTCAAGTACCTATCATACTATCTACGTTCCATTCCCTTTTCTACCCTTCTACAAATCACAACATAAATCACACAAAGGATAGGGGTACTTACCTGGTGGACTTCGGGTCGGAAACTTAGGTGCCATGCCAGAAAACCTGCTTACTTTCAAAAATATTTTCATAAAACTCATTTGGGCTCGATTTGAAAACGTTTTGGGCCTTAAACCACAGGCCGAGAGTTTAAAAGTGGGCTCTGATACCAAACTGAAACACCCCAAACCCGGCCCACGAGCTTTGACCAGATTTGGTATGTTCCTCATGTAAACCAGTTCAAAATTCGTTTCCTACCTAGGAAAAACTTGTGTGATTGTTATAAAAATATTGTTTTGGGTTGGGCTTGTGTGGAAACCCAAGTTGTCTTATATTGAAATCCACTTAATTAAAGTGACAAAACATTTAGGGTTTATTTTACAAAAAATAAATTTACTCAAACTTTAATTGATAATAATTCGTAAACATAATAAGTGAAAATAAAAATAAAGAAATAAAACTATGACCTTATTACATAAAACAAAACCCAAAATAAAATTGTAGAGTATTTAAATAAAATAAAATGTCCAATTTAAATAATTTGCTTGCTGTGCATGGCCACCTTTAAGCTTAACATTTCCTTACATTTCCAAGTTTCCAGAAATGTTCACTTTCCTCTTTTGAATCATTTCTAGATCATTTCCTTACATTTCCTAGTTTCCAAAAATGTTCACTTTCCTCTTTTAAACTTAACATTTCCATACATTTCCATACATTTCCATACTTTTCCTTACATTTCCTTACATTTCCATACATTTCCTTACATTTCCTTATTTCTAGAATTCACATAACACATTCATAATTCATAAAACATGCCATTTTACCACATGGTTCCTTGTGTCATGCTTCACACGGAGTTTCTTTTAAAGCCTCATTTACCTAGCTCCCCTTTTTACTTAAAAACCAATAATTTTCCAGAGCTTTCTTCTTCCATCCTAGAATTCTAAAAACCCTTAATACACTTCCAACACTGCCAAAACCTACTAACTCATGAATTAGGCACGAACGCATAACCCCTAATCTAGGATGTTACAATTTGAGTTTATCTTCAGGTCCGAGAATAAATTTTGTGTATTCACTGGTAAATTGGCAAATCGTCAGAATGAGGCATTCATATTTTAGTAGACATGATATAGAAATATAACTATTAGGTCAGTTTCAATCGAGAAGTGTTATTATAGGTTAAAATCGTTTCGATTGTTAAAGTTATCGCACTTTTATAAAATGATATTGCTGGATACTTTCCAAGAAAATGGGAACAAATATAAGTTGAAAGATTTTAGATGCAAACATGTTAGAAGCATTGGTTAAAGTTTGATAATCTGGGTTTCTCGGTTATGTTTTGACAAGAAGATTACTGGGAATTTCTTGGTAATTGTATTGCTAATGATAAAGTTGCGACAGGAGAATATCATGGGCGTTCAGTTAAATTTGGTATGATATCAAGTTTTGATATCACTTCTGACACGAGTTCTGAATCGAAATGAGTTATGATGGACTTATATGTGGTTTATCATTGAGAAGAGAACTAAAAAGACTCGAATTGATGATTTGATCAGGTGAGAAATTTCAAAGACAAAATTTCCTAAAGGGGGGGAGAGTTGTAACAACTTGATTTTCAGTGGTGTCGAAAACAGTGATTCGGGATCACTAAATCGACAAGTGAGTTAAAAAATTTAATAAATTAATATATTAGTCAAGTGTGATTTTAGAAGTATTTTTGAATTAGTGAATTTTGTGATTTAAAAGAATTTATTATGTAATTTGGGTCAAAAACAAGGTATCGAGACCTCAAATTTATAAACCGAGCCATAAATATTTATGAAGTGCATTGAGTTAGTATTAAAGTTTCGTCAGAAAATTTTAACGTTTCGGTAGTCAATTAATTAAAAAGGACTAAATTGAAAAAGGTACAAAATTTGCTAAAGTGATTAAATAGTTTAATGGTAAATAAAGGAGGACTAAAAGGGCAAATGGACCATCTTAAATGGCTGAGGCAGCATAACGCGAAAAAATTCAAAGATTTTTATGTGATTAGGGACAAAATTGAAATCAAAATAAAGTTTATATGGCCAAATGTTATTTTAATAGTTTCTAGACATTTTCTTCATCAATTTTCTGTCAAAAGCAATCATAGTAGAGAGTTTTAGCTGGTCTTTCATATTTTAGCTTCAAGTAAGTTCAATTCTTGCTTTTTCCTTGAAATTTTTATGTTTTTGGTCTTTTACAATTAGGTCCAACTATTGAATTCATTTGTTTTTTTGATTCCATGAGTGATTTTGATAGTTACCATGAATGAGTGCTGGAAGTTTATGATGAATTATCATGGATTTGAAGCTTTAATTTCACTATATGATGATTTTATCAAGTAATTTTAATAGAAATTGATTTTAGGGACCTAATTGTGAAAAAGTTAAGAATTAGGGTTTGGTATTAAAATTATTAAAATTAATGGTTGTATGGTAGCCTAAAATAATTAGGTAAATTGTCAATTGAGAAAATTTAGCTCAATTGATGGGTTAATTGCATAGGGACTAAATTGTAAAAACTATAAAATTTATGGTAAAAGTGTTTTAATTTGAAAATTAAAGGTATAAATTTTAAAGTGAATTAGAAATGGAATAGATGCTAATGAATGAGTAATTTTATATTATAGATCAAGAAACCGAAGATAAACGGGGAAAAGAGAAATTAACAGACTAGTCCCTGAATTTCTACGAATTCTACAAATATGCCCACCTAAGTTTGTATGGTTGAACTTTGATAATTATATTGAATTGATGGATGGTATTATATATATATATATATATATATACTGTTAAAAACATGAAATATTATTATATAATGTAATTAAAGTAAATGTTCGGATTTAATGGAACGCGAGATTTGAGTACCATCATTTGTAGCAAAGGATGAATTGACAGATAAGACCATTGTTGAACCATGGAAATATTGAAATGTAAGACCATAGCTAGGCTATGGACCATAACTGGGTTTTGGCATAAAGAAAATGATGTACTCATCTTCGTAAGTCGTTCTCCGATTCGAAAAGACTTGGTTAGTGACATGGAAAATTATTGTACATGAAACTTGTCTGATAATTATGTACATTCATGATTATGAGTTGTTATCAAAATAAATATACACGAAATTTATGAAAATAATGGTATAAGGAATACTGATTGTTATTGAATTGAATGTATGTGGAATTGTGATATTTGAATATTGGAAAATTGTGGAAATTGAAAGTGAATTGAAACCCTATTTACTGTATCAGGCTGAGTCGGATATAGTTAGGATGCCACAGGATTGGAAGTGTTCAGGGATACTTCGACCTCGAGTCTATGAGACACTGGGTGTCAAATTGTTACTTCGGATAAATTCGATAAGGTACTGGGTACCAAATTACTTCGGCATGGCCAATGAGACACTAGGTGTCAATCTGTTACTTCAAATTATCTGATGAGGCACTGGGTGCCAAACTGGTGTGTTTTGGTTGGATCCGTGTATCCGTTCGAGTCCGAGTCGGGTTAATAGGGGTAAGCAAATGAATTGATAATATAATCGATATTGAATATGAATTGGAATGAGATATTGAATTGAATTATATAAATGAGATGTATGAATCATGAGTTCATTAAATGGACATTGATATTGTTAAATGATTGTATATTAAATTTTAATAATCTATTTGAGATAGTAAATTGATGAGAATTGTATGTGCTAAGAATGATATATATATATATATATATAATTAATATTGAAAGACTTATTGTTATTACCGGTATATACCTGAAATACTTGGTAATAATTGTTGAAACCATTTTTTTATTTTGGAAAACGGCGTCGACTTTAAAACGAAATATGGAGTTGCCACCAACCTTTTTTTGTTTAGGTGTGATTGGGTCACCTTGTAAAAAATAATTTTGGTCTACGAAATAGGAAAACAGGTTCGGGAGTCAGTTACGTACGAGGAGGGATTAGCACTCTCGTACGCCCAAAACTGGTACCAAAATGATTAAGTAATGTCCTTATGTTGAAAATTTGAAAAGATTTTAAAATACAATCTCTTTTAAAAGTATTTGAATTTACTCGAATTGGGATATTAAGATTCTCTTGCTCCGAAGGAATAAAATATCACATCCAGCACGTTAGGATACGACAACTTAAATCATCGAATCCAAGATCATCTCATGATTCCCGAAACTCGTGTATTGAAAATATCAGAAGGATATTCAATTATTTGGCCAAATGAAAAAAACCGAAACCCAGCACGTTAGGGCACGATTTCCCGGATTTCCAAACATAGAATATTGCCTTGTTTTGAAGGCTTTTACTAAGTGATTATAAAATGGACTCAAAATATATTTATTTAGTTTGTTTGGAACAAGAACGAAACAACCAATATCAATTAAAATGTTAAAATTTGAATCACGATGCTATAATGTGAAAAAAACCAAGTTACAAATATGAAATAATATACATGGATAAAATATTATACAAATGAATGACCATAATATGAAATTTGAAAGGAACGAATTTGGGTACATACAATGACAAGCAAATTAACACAAATAACATATAGCAAACTTTAAATTAAATAAACAAATGGTATACATAAAATAATATGTGTCAATCTAAATAATTTACACGTGATAAAAAAAACTTGATATAAAATAATGTGTATATAAAAATAATAATGAAATATGAAAGTGTTTGGAATAAATCAATATATAATTTAAAATAGGGTCCTTTAAAGAAATAAATAATATACATAAATAGATTTAAAAGAAGATATATATATATATATACACATATACGTAAATAAATTTAAAAGAATATATTTACATAAAATAATATGAAATCAATAATATATACTTAGAATAAAAATAATTATGTATATGTAGGTATAATAGCATTAAATTAAATATCATGTAAATCTTTAAAACATAAAAAAATATAAAAAGGATTTTAAAATGGACAAATTATAAAATAATACAATTCTTAAATATATATGTGTATATATATATATGTATATAAATAAAAATATAAAATAATAAGCTAGAACAATGCAAAATCAGTAAAATGACTCAAGATAGAGATGAATAGTAAATAAATTATTAAAGAAATAAAAGAATTACAAAAATTAAGAAAAAAAAGACTCAATTGAAATAAATATAATCTAAAAGGGGAATTTAAGAAATATAAAAAAACATGGGAACAAAATTAAGGACTAAAACACAATGCGTGTAAACCAAGGAGGATTAAAAGCGCAATTTACCCAAGTTATTAAACGCAGCATTTAAATAGGGGCTAAATTAAAACTGCGCAAAATTATTGGGCAAAATTTAAAAAATGAAAAGAAATGAAAGGGGCCTAATCGAATAGCAGTGTAAAAATGGAAGGATCAGATGTGAAAATATCACAAAGTTTAAAAAGGCGCGGATCCTTCCTTTGGATCGGGTCGGGCACGTGGGCTAAGCACCAAACGGTGCCATTTCGACACCTGAACTCCAAAGACCCGAACGACGCCGTTTTTGCTTGTTGTTAAAACCTAAAAAAAATGAATGACAATCTGCCATATCCCAAAATCGCCGAAATAAATCCCTTCCCCCCCATTTCCTTTATTCTCTCCTTATTAGGGTTTGTAACTCCCTAATGCGCCGATCACCTCACCGTTGCCGTCGTGGAGCCACCGCAAACGGTGCTCAAAGCCAGGTAAGTCGTTCCCCTTTTTTTATTTTATCTCTTGTAAAAAAATGAAAATCAAAGCCAAAGAAAGCACGAAAAAATGGAAAAGAAAATCAAAATCACCTTCCAAATATCTCTGTATTCTTAATTTTTTTGTGTTGTATATTCATAAATCGTAACCATTACAGATTACATTCGGCTTTCTTTTTATAGCCGATTAAAAAGATCAAAAGAAAATATAAAAACCCTTTCCCCCTTTTTTCTGTTACATTAGCTGTATATTGTTGCTGCTTGTTTTCTGTTTTGCTTCGTTGTGTGCAGGTGGAGACGTTGTGGAGGCGGGGTGGCCCGAGTGCCTAGCTGGCGTGGATTGCGGCGCACGTGGGATTCGACTGCTGCGGCGCTGGAGGGTTCCAGAAACCCTAGAGGTTTCTGGAAAAGTTTTAAAAATTAGGCCACTTGGGTTTATTGGGTCTGTATCGGGTCTTTAGCATTCGGGCTTGTAAAGGGCTGTTATTTGGACTTTAATATTTGGGTTTTTATTTTTATTATTTTTTTACTTGGTTTTTTTAATGGATTAATACTAGGTTAATGGGCCCGGGCAAATTGGGCCTATTACAGCTGCCCCTCTTTGCTCATTTTCGTGTAACGAGAATAGAGCAAAGACTTCAAAAAGGGCCAATTTTGCCCGGTCTTGCCAAATCTTGACCTCTTTCAGTGCTTTTTTTTTCGAGTAGCTTTGTTCCATCCCGCTACATCTTTAGAGGCATGAGAACTAGCGCTTCGATCCAATTCAAGGAATTTAAACTTGTGGCTTCAATCTACTCCACCGCTACCTCGGGAAGATAAGATTCGCCATTTTCGATCTGCCCCACTACTATCTTGAGGAGACAAAATCTACAATCCTCCGTCTGCTTCCTTGCTACCTCAGGAAGATAAGACTAGTGGCTTAAAT
The DNA here is from genome assembly GCA_005393395.2 of Gossypium australe. Taxonomy (NCBI): domain Eukaryota; kingdom Viridiplantae; phylum Streptophyta; class Magnoliopsida; order Malvales; family Malvaceae; genus Gossypium; species Gossypium australe. Next base: position 117,527,188 of record CM016621.1, read on the forward strand.
CTACCCCCTGCTACCTCAGGAAGATAAGATTCACCGTCTTTCAATCTTCAGTTTGCTCCCTTGCAACCTCAGGAAGATAAGACTACAAACTTCAACCTGCTCCATTGCCGATACATGGAGATAAAATTCGCCAAATTTGATCTACTCCACTACTGCTTAGGGAGATAAGATCTACAAACTTTAGTCTGCTCCGCTGCTACTTCAGGGAGATAAGATTAGTGGCTAAAATCTACTCCATTACCGATACATAGAGATAGGATTCACCAAATTTGATCTGCCCCACTGCTATCTCGAGGAGGCAAGATCTACAATCTTCAGTCTGCTTCCTTTCTACATCAGGAAGATAAGACTAGTGGCAAAAATTTGCTCCATTACCGATACATGGAGATAAGATTTTCCCAAATTCGATCTGCCCCACTACTACTTAGGGAGATAAGATCTACAAACTTCAGTCTGCTCCGCTGCTACTTTAGGGAGATAAGACCAGTGGCTAAAATCTGCTCCATTGCCGATACTTGGAAATAAGATTCACCAAATTCGATCTGTCCCACTGCTATCTCGAGGAGACAAGATCTACAATTTTTTTAGTCTGCTCCATTGCTACATCAAGAAGATAAGACTATAATCTTCAACCTGCTCCCTTGCTACCTCAGGGAGATAAGGCTGGTGGCTTAAATTTGCTCCATTGCTGGTACATGGAGATAAGATTCGCCAAATTCGATCTGCTTGATTACCACTTTAGGGAGATAAGATCTACAATCTTCATTCTGCTTCCTTGCTACCTCAGGAAGATAATAATACAATCTTCAACCTGCTCCCTTGCTACCTCAGGGAGATAAGGTTGGTGGCTTGAATCTGCTCTATTGTCGATACATGGAGATAAGATTCGCCAAATTCGGTCTGCTCCACTACCGCTTTAGGGAGATAAAATCTACAATCTTCAGTCTGCTTCCTTGCTACCTCAGGAAGATAAGACTACAATCTTCAATCTGCTCCCTTGCTGCTTCAAGGAGATAAGGTTGGTGACTTGAATCTGCTCAATTATCGATACATAGAGATAAGATTCACCAGATTCGATCTGCTCCACTACCGCTTTAGGGAGATAAGATTTACAATCTTTAGTTTTCTTCCTTGCTACATCAGGAAGATAAGACTACAATCTTCAACCTGCTCCCTTGCTACCTTAGAGAGATAAGGTTGGTGACTTGAATTTGCTCCATTGTCGATACATGGAGATAATATTCGCCAAATTCGATCTGCTAGACTACTGCTTTAGGGAGATAAGATATACAATCTTCAGTCTGCTTCCTTGCTACCTCAGAAAGATAAGACTATAATCTTCAACCTGCTTCCTTGCTACCTCAGAGAGATAAGGTTGGTGACTTGAATCTGCTCCATTGCCGATACATGGAAATAAGATTCGCCAAATTCGATCTGCTCCACTACCGCTTAGGGAGATAAGATCTACAATTTTCAGTCTGCTTCCTTGCTACCTCAAGAAGATAAGACTACAATCTTCAACCTGCTCCCTTGCTATCTTAGGGAGATAAGGTTGGTGGCTAAAATCTGCTCTCCTGCTGCCTCGGGAAGATAAGATTCGCCATCTTCGATCTGCCCCACTGCTATCTCGAGGAGACAAGATCTACAATTTTTTTTAGTCTGCTCCCTTACTACATTAGGAAGATAAGACTATAATCTTCAGCTTGCTTCCTTGCTACCTCAGGAAGATAAGGCTAGTGGCTAAAATCTGCTCCCCTACTACCTCGGGAAGATAAGATTCGCCATCTTCGATCTGCTCCACTACTGCTTAGGGAGATAAGATCTGTAATTTCAGCGATATTACTACACCGTCCTCTAGGAGATATGTCCTGTAGATTCAATTTTTTATGCTTATGTTTATGCCAAATGATTAGGATGCTATGATCAGAATGAATCTAATGCTCCTAACTAAATGTATTATGGGCGATATTTGCATGAATGCAGAATATCATGAGAATGATCCCTTTTTTAAATGTATAATGATTAGGATGCAATGATCGGAATGAATCAAGTGCTTCTAACCGGATAATATTATGGATGACATTTGCATGAATGCAGAATGTCATGAGAATGATCTTTTAAATGTATAATGATTAGGATGCAATGATCGGAATGAATCAAATGCTCCTAACTAAATGATATTATGAATGACATTTGCATGAATGCAGAATGTCATGAGAATGATCTTTTAAATGTAAAATGATTAGGATGCAATGATCGGAATGAATCAAATGCTCCTAACTAAATGTGTTTTGCATGAATGCAGAATTTCATGAGAGCGATCCCCTTTTTAAATGCTTAGGGTTGTCATTGCTCGTTATTCTTTCATGTTGTATCACTTGACGTAATATCCTGTCTTCTTGCTTAGGTGGTATTTTGACCGAAAACCCGAAGAAAAAATCGTATTTTTTGCTCAACCGGTTTGCCCCACTATAACTTAAGCGTCTGTACTTTGGGGACATAAGATTTGTACCATCAATTTCAACCCATCCCACTGCAACTCAAGGGTATAGAATTTGTTTCGTCTTCAATCCAACCTACTGTAAATTAGGAATATAGGATCTGCATCTTTTTCGATCCAACATGCTGCAAATCAAAGGTATAGGATCTGTAACTTGTTCAATCAACTGATCATTCCCCGGGTGACCTAACCAAAATGTGTATGCATGATATTTGCATGGATGCAAAATATCATTTTTTTCTCGAGAATGATTCCCCTTTTATACTTGGGTTAACATTGCCCATTTTTCGTCAAGATTGTATCACTGATGCAATATCTTGTCATTTTGTTCAATCACCATTTTTGACAAAAATCTGAAGAGATAGTCTCAGTCTAGACTTTCCTCCACCAATATTTCCATCCCTTAAACTTGGTGAGTTTTAAATAAAAGTCCCTTTTTAGGTTCTCGTATTATTTAGAAGCTTCCAGAGTAATATGTGAAACTTCTTTTATGAAAGTATTATTAGTCCATTAATCGTTAATTCAATGCAAAATGCTTGAAAAAGATCATAACAAAAAAGGAAATTAATTAGGAGCATAGCTCGAAACAAATAAGTTAAGCAAAGATAGCAAATGCAATCAAGAAGGAAATTTATTGGTAGTGTATTTTGAAATGAATAAAATAATTAAAGATAGCAAATTCAGAATGGATAAGATGGAAACTAGGTGCCCCAGATGTCGTAGCCTGAGCTTCTCTGTTCAAACTTCTTGAGCACCATTTTAAGCTCAATATGTGTTTAAAGGATTCAGAGTATTTTGTTGATGCCCCAAGACGTAGCATACTTCCTCATTATTAATTCAAGTATAGCAAGACTACTGTATGCCTCACTTTCGATCAAAATTTGAGCTGCCCTTTTCAGGTTTTCAACTCAAATCCCCTTTGGTCTAAAAGCGCCCTTTGCGGGTTTTCTCCTTAGCATATCCTTTCTCTTTCTTCTTTTTTGATTGATTTTTTTATATTTTTATTTCTTTTATTTTTTATTTTTTTAAAAAAATCTCAAGGCGCCCTTTGCGGGTTTTCACCTTGGCCTCTCCTTTTAGATGAAATCTGAATTCACCGGCTTAAGCATGTTCTTGCCATCCACCTTGATCAAAGTTAATGATCTTCCAGAACAAGCCTTCTTCACCACATAAGCTTTTTCCAAATTTGGCATTTATTTTCCTCTGAAATCCTTTTGTATGAGAAGAATCCTTCTTAATGCCAGGTCCCCATCATGAAACTCTCTTGGGCGAACCTTTTTGTCTTAAGCCTGTATCATCCGTTTTTGGTAAATTCGACCATGATGAATACTTTCAATCAAGCTTACTGGAGACATTCTGCTTCATCCAATTCAATCAAAGCTTGAAGAAAAGGAATCTTAACTTCCAACAATTGCTTCTCTTTCATAAACCAATGAGAAAGATGTTGCCCCGGTGAAGGTCCTGGCCAACGTTCAAGAAGCTTAGAGGGTAAATGGTAATTTTTCTATACCAACTTTTACAAATCTCAGTCATTTTTCAAAAATTTTGAATGGTTTTTTGGCTGCCTTTGCTGCACTGATATGGTGTCTGATCTTTGGACAGACTGTAAATCTTTGACATTGTGCAATTATGTTAGACATGTTCCTTTCTGCCATTTTTTTTTAATTTGAATTGGCATTTGAACTTAAATTTGAATTTGAATTTGAACTTGAATTCGAATTTGGATTTGAATTTGTATTTGAATTTAATAACTGCTGACTTTGTAACTTTGGCATATGAAGCGACCTTCACCCTCTTAGTGAAGTAATTGACAACCACGAAGATAAATTGGTGTCGGCTAGATGCTTTTGACGAGATCGGCCCCATAATATTTATGCCCCACATATAGAAAAAATAGAGGAGGCACATAAGTCTTGTCTTCCTCAATTTGGCATTTACGGCGTAACTGATGCAATTTCCCTTTCTTGGTAAACCAGTAGCCCAAACCTCTTGATTAGCATGGCCATTATAGAACCATTAACATGAGTTCTTTAAACACCTTCATGGATCTCTTCTAAGATTTTCCCAACCTTAATAGCATACCCACGTTTCAGTAGCCTGGCGTGCCTTGATATGATCGTGCGAAATAATCTTTGAATTCTTGAAAATAGCTCAATGATGTTTCACCTTATTTCTGTGGTGAATTAGGCCTCGATCTTTACCCCTTTCTTAAGCTCGCAACGTCCACTGACCCTTTGGACGGTAGAGTCTATTTTCATCTTGTTCTACCATCCTTAACAAATCAAAAGATAGGCTACAATCTCTATCATCTTCAAAGTCCTGAGATCCTTTAGATCTATATCTCATTCAAAAAGGGAGTCAGTAACAACGTTGGTCATGTCGGTGATACCTGGGTACCTAAGTACGAAGGCAAAAAAAAAATCCAAAGAATAAATGATTCTAAGGATGATTATTTGTATGGTATTGTCATGAAAAAAGAATGAAAGAATATTCCAAAGAACAAAAGAATGTATAGTATGAAGAAGAATAAAATAAAAAAATATTTACTCAAAAAGATGCATTTTATTGAAATAAAAATTCTGGACATAAGCCTATTTCATAAAAAGATTCTTATTGCCTCTAGGATTAAAACAACAAGCATGTTTTGAATATTACTCTAGATTAGCTCTAAAAATACATGGATCCCTTCCACAGTCCCATTGTTTAAAATCTTCCCAAGTATGTAAGGGCTTGGAAACTTTTATTCCCTGATTCCTTCTTCGAATATGTCGTTAATGTTTAGATTCCCTAAAATTCCCACCGGGTCTTTGATCTCTTCAATTTATTATCCATTAGGCCTTGCACTAGGACCCTGAGCTCGATGCATTCTTGGATCTCATGCCCCTATCTATCATGGAACTCACAATGTTTACCCCTTTCACAGAAAGGTTGGGTAACAGATTCTCTGCACCAGAGAGGTCATCGAATTTTACGATACCCAATTTGATGAGTCTTTCGATTATCCTTTTAAAAATGACACAGTTTTTGATCGACTGCCCTGTGATTCTCCTATGGTATTCGCATTGGGCATTTACGTCGTACCATTTAGGGTATGGGGGCTGTATTGGTTCTACATAAAAAGGGGGTACAACATGTGCGTCAAACAAAATTTGGTACAACTTCCTATACGTGATTGGGATATGTGCGTACTGGGGTTTTTCTGAGTTCGGTCTTGGATTGGGTTCTTGTCTTGGGGAGACCTGATGGCTAGTAGTTACCGTGCTTGGCTAGCTTACTGTAATCAGCTCCGAATGGCCCTTGTTATACCTACTCGTACTATTCACTTCCTTTTCCTTCTTCTTCGGGGCTTTTAAAGTCCACTCTCCCCTTTCCTTTGTTTATGTCAGAACAACTGGTTTGACTCGATCATCCTCTGAGTTAAAACCTGAACCCATTGGGAAGTTCAACAGGGCCGAGGTATCAGTTTGACATTGGTGTCCGATAATGACGGGTACCCCATGCGAATGCATGTCTGGTTGGGTTGGGACACTTATTGGGGAAAAACCTGGGGAATAAATGATGTTTTCATTATCATCCCCACCGCACTGGGCCACTCCTTTTTTCAAGTCCTCCAGCTAGTAACTTGGTTAACTGGCCCATCATATTCCTTTGGAATTCTAACATTTGTTCCCGCATTTCTTGTTGAATTTTGGTCAATTGCTCCTACATCTGTATTTGCATTTGCTCTATTCTTTCCAACCTTCGGTCCATGGCTTTTGTTCTTGCGTGAGTACCGTAACGATGATCAGTTCAGTAGACTTTTTTCGGTTTCCAGTTACTAAAATAATTTTTAATTAATTAGAGTCTTTCTATAAATTTTAATGCATATGATGCGATGTAATGAAATGCATGAAATGCAATGCAAATGCATGGAATGAATGCAAAAAAGAAAGAGAGGTATTGATTCTGAATTCAATTCCATTAGAAGAACTTTTCTAGAAAATAAATTCCTTTACATAAAACGGATTACATATGCGGCTTTGTCCTCATTGTCCAGGTGAAGACACCAATCCTTTTTTTTCGTATTCGGATGTTATGGTCGTGTCCCGTGAACTTTCTCAATAGATGCCTCTTCTAGCTCCTTGTTGCTTGAATCCCTGGGCAACGAGGCAAAGTCTTATACTATCAATTGTTTCTCGTTGTGTTTATTTGGACATTAACGTATTGTAACCCACTTTATCAAGAAATCCATTTTCTTATGACAAACTCTTCTATTTAGCAATCGAATATGAATCAACACCTCATTTCTATGATGAAGAAATGTAATGTAGTCATAAATAAAAGAAAACACGTTAGTATCATATACAGATGGTAAAAATCAAATCAAACAAAAAAATAGTCAAACACCTATCTAGGTGACTGCTAGGGTTCAACATGGTTCTACCTAAAGTGGGCTCCTAGGGTTCACTATATATGGTTTGGTTCTAAAGAGAGGGTACCTAAACCAGTAGATTCCTCAATCCTCCCCCATTATAGGCTCATATGGATCGAGTTCGGTTTAGGGGAATACATTTCCCTATGGCTATGCGGAGATGAAAATCCCACAAAGACATAGGTACGGATGTATCCTGGAAGTAATCCAATAGCCCATGCGGAGGTGAAAACCTCACAAAGGCATAGTTTCTCACTCCCACTTAAAAGGTATAACCACGACGGTCATGTAGTGCCATGCCAAAGTATTTTATGAGACTCAACATTATTGCAATCATAGCACCAACAAATGCATCAAAAGAAACATGATTTTTCAAACCAATTTTCCAAATTTTCAATCAAAAGGACAAAAATCAATCAATCTATGGCCTGACTCTCAACCAGTCCCCAGTGGAGTCGCCAAGCTGTCGAAACCATTTTTTTAGTTTGGAAAACGGGGTCGACTTTAAAACGAAATATGGAGTCGCCACCAACCTTTTTTTGTTTAGGTGTGATTGGATCACCTTGTAAAAAATAATTTTGGTCTACGAAATAAAAAAATAGGTTCGGGAGTCGGTTACGTACGAGGAGGGATTAGCACTCTCGTACGCCCAAAACTGGTACCAAAATGATTAAGTAATGTCCTTATGTTGAAAATTTGAAAAGATTTTAAAATACAATCTCTTTTAAAAGTATTTGAATATTAAGATATTAAGATTCTCTTGCTCCGAAGGAATAAAATATCACATCCAGCACGTTAGGATACGATAACTTAAATCATCGAATCCAAGATCATCTCATGATTTCCGAAACTCATGTATTGAAAATATCAAAAGGATATTCAATTATTTGGCCAAACAAAAAAAACCGAAACCCAGCACGTTAGGGCACGATTTCTCGGATTTCTAAATATAGAATATTTCCTTGTTTTGAAGGCTTTTACTAAGCTATTATAAAATGGACTCAAAATATATTTATTTAGTTTGTTTGGAACAAGAATGAAACAACCAATATCAATTAAAATGTTAAAATTTGAATCATGATGCGATAATGTTAAAATTCGACCTCGAGTCAATGAGACACTGTGTGTCAAATTGTCACTTCGGATAAATTCAATGAGGTAATGGGTACCAAATTACTTCGACATGGCCGATGAGATACTGGGTGTCAATCTGTTACTTTGAATTATCCGATGAGGCACTGGGTGCCAAACTGGTGTGTTTTGGTTGGATCTGTGTATCCGTCCGAGTCCGAGTCGGGTTAATAGGGGTAAGCAAATGAATTGATAATATAATCGATATTGAATATGAATTGGAATGAGATATTGAATTGAATTATATAAATGAGATGTATGAATCATGAGTTCATTAAATGAACATTGATATTGTTAAATGATTGTGTATTAAATTGTAATAATCTATTTCAAATAGTAAATTGATGAGAATTGTATGTGCTAAGAATGATATATATATATAATTAATATTGAAAGACGTATGGTTATTACCGGTATATACCTGAAATACTTGGTAATAATATTTACTTGATATATTGAAAGTGACATGTAAATATGTGATTAACTTTGATATATTGATACAAAGAAATTATGTATATGGTGATGAGTAATAAACCCAAGTGTGATATGACGTGAAAATAAGTTTATCAATATTGAATTTATATGTAAGGTGTGCAAGTATGCTAACTATTGTTGTTGCTTGATGATTAGGCAAGTGCCAAGCTATTGATTGAATAGTAGTATGTTTATTTGTTTGAAGCACTGGAATGGTAAGTATTTAAGTGAAATTAAGTTAGTGCTCATGAAAGAATGTTAAGGCTTAAATTATGGAATTACATATGAAATGACTTATTATGTGTTCAATATGAAAAAGGCTTAGTTAAATGCACTAACTTACGATCATGGCTATATGATATGCATATGGAATAAATGTAGAAGAGTTAAAGTTATATAAAATTTTACTAATCTTAGGTAATAAGTTTATGTGTGTGATACTATGGCTTTATTCACCTTGTGAATTAATGAATATAGTTTTCTGAGTACTAGGGAAAAACAATATGGATATATTTGGATATATATAATTTTATATTTGAAAAAAATTAATATGATTAAAGATTATACGAACTTACTATGCATTTATTGCTTTATTGATTACGTGTTTGTTTTATTTATTTACCTTACAGATTATCGGAAGCTCGAACGGGTTGAAAGCTTATCGGAGCTATATCACACTATCCATTGGTTCTATCGGTAACTATGCATGACTTGATTCTGGTTATAATGGCATGTATAGGTTATTTTGATTAAATGTTAGTCCATAGGTGTTATGTAGACATTAGTCATTTATTTGGTTTGCGTTTTGGTATTGTGGTATTTGCATGATTTGCCTTATAATGTTGATGTGATTGAATGATGAGAGATAAAATAGTAGTCGAATATGCATAAGAGGTGCCTAAAAGTATAATGATTATGTATGTTGAAATAAAAGTTAATACAAAGAATCATGAAAGAATAAAATTAGCATTAAAATAATTTTTGGACAGCAGCAATGGTTCAAATTTGAAAAATCACCAAAAAATGTGGAAATCGCATTAGAGGTTTAATAAAACATAAAATTAAATTTTATTGAGTCTAGTTTTTCATAGAAGAAATGGTGCAAGCAACGAAATTGTAAATTATGAGATATAATAAATTTTGTGAGACAATGTCAGAATAATTTCGGGTTCCCCTGTTCTGAATTTGGGAAATCATCAAAATTTTTTAAAAAAATAATTAGAGGTTTAGATTTATATTTTTAAATTCTTAATGAGTCTATTTTCAATAGTAATAAACGAAAAAATCATCCAAATCTCGTACTAAGAGATAATTAATTTTAGTGAAGCAAGGTTGAAGCTGTCAAACAACAAAACAGGGATAAATTTGAAGATTTTACTGCACTTATTGGCTAAATTATAAATTCTGAAATTTTTATGGTAGAAGTATATTTGATTCTAGTTTCAAAAACATTAAGCGGATCTTAATTTAGAATTCTATAGCTTTAGATATAAATAATTTAGTGACTACGACTCAAGTGGACAACTTTGATATGAACATAAGTAAATAGTGGAATTATCTGTAATTTTTCTGTAAACTCCGGTAACATCCCGTAACCTTATTCTGGCGATGGATGTGGGTTAGGGGTGTTACAATTAGTGGTATCAGAGCTTTGCAGGTTTAGTCGGTTCTTAGACTGAACGAAGTATATGTAAAGTTTAGAAATACATGCCATTATATAACCAGTGATTGTTTGATATCTCCTGACTCCAATGAGATTTGTTTTACTAATAGACAGAGATGCTTCCCAACCGAGCTAATTCCGATAATGCTGAAAGTGATACTCAAGTATTTGATTAAAAAGTTGCTTAAGATGAGTAGAGACGAAATTCATAAAGATATGAATAAATGTTTATAATGATTATGTTGATGATAAATGTTACGTTATACGTGTGTATATTCTTTAGAGTAAAATTTTGAGGCTTTACGACCTCCACCCCCTCACCTGTATATCTTATATAATAGAATTCACAGGATTAATATTGATTAAGTTCATAAGTGGGAAACTAAATAGTTCAGTGGCTGAGTAATTAATAATGTGGTTAGAATTGAGAATGGATTAGCAAGTAAAGACGATTTTAAAAGAGATATCATATTTTTCTGAAGATTATTTTGGGAGAGATAATGTTGTTATTAAGGAAGAAGTTATTCACGAGTAATCGATTTATTCACGTATGGTATTTAAAGAATGGGTTAATCAGAAATTTCTTCTGAATTGATTTCTTTAGTGATTGGGATAATGTGAGATTATTGATGACTTTAGTAGTCAGTGGGATAGTGTTGAAATTGCAAAAATATCTGAAAGCAGCTGTTATAGTCGAGTATTTTACAGTGATCTCTTCTGGGTATTCTATATGGGTATTCTATATGTTCTTTTATCCTCAGAGGTATATGTAACTGTTCATTTTCAGATGTGATTCTTATCATATAGAAAGTTTTTTTAATCATAATGTTAGATGGAAGTATTGTTAGTCTGGTTGATTCATGGTCAACATTGCTCTATCTTTCTTTGGTTTTCTGATCCATTATGTTTGATAGAAGACTTGATGATAAGACTCGTATGATGCTATTTTCTACTTCTACTGGTTGATGTTCTGAATTACATATGAGAAATTTACATTATCTATAACACAATTGTTTCTAATGCGTATGAGCGATATTCTTCTTCTAAACTCTCTCTGGGATATCATCGATCTCTTTACCATTCAGTGTGGTTTTTATACTCAGAAATTCAGTATAGCTTCACATCTGGGATTTCATTATCTCAGTTTTTTTATTATTCTTATGGTTTAATCTTATCCATCAAACATGGTTCATCTATAAAAGATACTTATGGGCCAAAGGTAATTATATATATTACATTTACTGTTATAAATCCTGGTTCGATTTTGGGAGCTTGGTGATGCAGACCTTAGATTATAGAAGTTATATTACTGCATTGATTGTTGTTGGGATTACTTCTTGTTTTCTTCTTCTATTACGGAGTGCACTATTGATGTTGAGGTATTGTTCTATCTATACAATTGAAACGTTGGTTCTATTATAGCACTATGGTTCTTAATCTATCTGATGGTTGTGGTTTTGGTATAGTTCAAAGCTTCGATGATAATAATTGAAATAGCTTTACTATACATAATCCCTTTCTAGTTCTCATGACAATGGTTGGCATTGGCAAAAGTGTAGATGGAGGATGATAAAGTTCAAACTTGTATATTGGTTTTAACTCCTTGGGTAATCTTGATTAGTGTCAACATGTCAATAATGGGATGTCATAAGTCGTTTTAGTTGATGTAGTTTGTGGTAATTTTCGGTTGGTATTTTGAGAGAAATATGATATATGGAATATTGGATTGGCTTGACAACAAGAAGAATGGATTATTCTAAAAAGTTATTATTCGATAAATAAAGTTGACTCTCAGTTATTCTAATCTGAGTGGGTTTTTCATTTGAAAGATTAATTGAGTTATATGTATTTGAGTTTATCTTCAGGTCCGAGAATAAATTTTGTGTATTCACTAGTAAATTGGAGAATCGTCAAAATGAGGGATTCATATTCTAGTAGTCATGATATAGAAATATAACTATTAGGCCAGTTTCAATCGAGAAGTGTTATTATAGGTTAAAATCGTTTTGATTGTTGAAGTTATCGCACTTGTATAAAATGATATTGCTGGATACTTTCTAAGAAATTGGGAACAGATATAAGTTGAAAGATTTTAGATGCAGACATGTTAGAAGCATTGGTTAAAGTTTGATAATCTGGGTTTCTCGATTATGTTTTGACAGAAGATTACTGGGAATTTCTCGGTAATTGTATTGCTAATGATAAAGTTGCGACAGGAGAATATCATGGGCGTTCAGTTAAATTTGGTATAATATCAAGTTTTGATAACACTTCTGACACGAGTTCTGAATCGAAATGAGTTATGATGGACTTATATGTGGTTTATTATTGAGAAGAAAAATAAAAAGACTCCGATTGATGATTTGATCAGGTGAGAAATTTTGAGGACGAAATTTCCTAAAGGGGGGATAGTTGTAACAGCTTGATTTTCAGTGGTGTCGGAAACAGTGATTCGAGATCACTAAATCCGACAAGTGAGTTCAAAAATTTAATAAATTAATATATTAGTCAAGTGTGATTTTAGAAGTATTTTTGAATTAGTGAATTTTGTGATTTAAAAGAATTTATTATGTAAATTGGGTCAAAAACGAGGCATCAAGACCTCGAATTTATAAACTGAGCCATAAATATTTATGGAGTGCATTGAGTTAGTATTAAAGTTTCGTCAGAAAATTTTAACATTTCGGTAGTCAATTAACTAAAAAGGACTAAATTGAAAAAGGTACAAAATTTGCTAAAGTGATTAAATAGTCTAATGGTAAATAAAGGAGGACTAAAAGGGAAAATGGACCATCCTAAATGGCTGAGGTGGCATAACGTGAAAAAATTCAAAGATATTTATGTGATTAGGGACAAAATTGAAATGAAAATAAAGTTTATATGGCCAAATGTTATTTTAATAGTTTCTAGACATTTTCTTCATCAATTTTCTATCAAAAACAGCCATTGCAGATGGTTTTAGCTGGTCTTTCATATTTTAGCTTCAAGTAAATTCAATTCTTGCTTTTCCCTTGAAATTTTTATGTTTTTGGTCTTTTACAATTAGGTCCAACTATTGAATTCATTTGTTTTTTGATTCCATGAGTGATTTTGAAAGTTACCATGAATGAGTACTAGAAGTTTATGATGAATTATCATGGATTTGAAGCTTTAATTTCACTATATGATGATTTTATCAAGTAATTTCAATAGAAATTGATTTTAGGGACCTAATTGTGAAAAAGTTAAGAATTAGGGTTTGATATTAAAATTCTTAATATTAATGGTTGTATGGTAGCCTAAAATAATTAGGTAAATTGTCAATTGAGAAAAATTAGCTCAATTGATGGGTTAATTGCACATGGACTAAATTGTAAAAACTATAAAATTTAGGGTAAAAGTGTAATTTTGAAAATTGAAGGGTATAAATTGTAAAGTGAATTAGAAATGGAATAGATGCTAATGAATGAGTAATTTTATATTATAGATCAAGAAACTGAAGATAAACGATGAAAAGAGAAATTAACAGAATAGTCCCTGAATTTCTACGAATTCTACAAATATGCCCACCTAAGTTTGTATGGTTGAACTTTGATAATTATATTGAATTGATGGATGGTATTATATATATTTTTTTATACTATTTGTTAAAAACATGAAATATTATTATATAATGTAATTAAAGTAAATGTTCGGATTTAATGGAACGCGGGATTTGAGTACCAACATTTGTAGCAAAGGATGAATTGACGGATAAGACCATGGTTGGACCATGGCAATGTTGAAATGTAAGACCATAGCTGGGCTATGGACCATAACTGGGTTTTGGCACAAAGAAAACGATGTACTCATCTCCGTAAATCGTTCTCCGATTCGGAAAGACTTGGTTAGTGACATGGAAAATTCATGTATATGAAACTTGTCTGGTAATTATGTACATTCATGATTATGAGTTGTTATCAAAATAAATATACACAAAATTCATGAAAATAATGGTATAAAGAATATTGATTGTTATTGAATTGAATGTATGTGGAATTGTGATGTTTGAATATTGGAAAATTGTAGAAATTGAAAAGTGAATTGAAACCCTATTAACTGTATCGGGCTGAGTTGGATATAGTTGGCATGCCATAGGATTGGAAGTGCTCCAGGATACTTCGACCTCGAGTCGATGAGACACTGGGTGTCAAATTGTTACTTCGGATAAATTCGATGAGGTATTGGGTACCAAATTACTTCAGCATGACCAATGAGGCACTGGGTCTCAATCTGTTACTTCGAATTATTTGATGAGGCACTGGGTGCCAAACTGGTGTGTTTTGGTTGGATCTGTGTATCCGTTCGAGTCCGAGTCGGGTTAATAGTGGTAAGCAAATGAATTGATAATATAATCGATATTGAATATGAATTGGAATGAGATATTGAATTGAATTATATAAATGATATGTATGAATCATGAGTTCATTAAATGGACATTGATATTGTTAAATGATTGTGTATTAAATTATAATAATCTATTTGAGATAGTAAATTGATGGGAATTGTATATGCTAAGAATGATATATATATAATTAATATTGAAAGACTTATGGTTATTACCGGTATATACCTGAAATACTTGGTAATAATTGTCGAAACTATTTTTTTATTTTGGAAAACGGGGTCGACTTTAAAACAAAATATGGAGTCGCCACCAACCTTTTTTTGTTTAGGTGTGATTGGATCACCTTGTAAAAAATAATTTTGGTCTACGTAATAGAAAAACAGGTTCGGGAGTCGGTTACGTATGAGGAGGGATTAGCACTCTCGTACGCCTAAAACTGGTACCAAAATGATTAAGTAATGTCCTTATGTTTAAATTTGAAAAGATTTTAAAATACAATCTCTTTTAAAAGTATTTGAATTTACTCGAATTGGGATATTAAGTTTCTCTTGCTCCGAAGGAATAAAATATCACATCCAGCACGTTAGGATACGGCAACTTAAATCATCGAATCCAAGATCATCTCATGATTCCTGAAACTCATGTATTGAAAATATCAGAAGGATATTCAATTATTTGGCCAAACGAAAAAAACCGAAACCCAGCACGTTAAGGCACGATTTCTCGGATTTCCAAACGTAGAATATTGCCTTGTTTTGAAGGCTTTTACTAAGCGATTATAAAATGGACTCAAAATATATTTATTTAGTTTGTTTGGAACAAGAATGAAACAACCAATATCAATTAAAATGTTAAAATTTGAATCGTGATGCGATAATGTGAAAAAAGCCAAGTTACAAACATGGAATAATATACATGGATAAAATATTATACAAATGAATGACCATAATATGAAATTTGAAAGGAACGAATTTGGGTACATACAATGACAAGCAAATTAACACAAATAACATATTGCAAACTTTAAAGTAAATAAGCAAATGGTATACATAAAATAATATTTTTCAATCTAAATAATATACACGTAATAAAAAAAACTTGATATAAAATAATGTGTATATAAAAATAATAATGATATATGAAAGTATTTGGAATAAATAAATATATAATTTAAAATAGGGTCCTTTAAAGAAATTAATTATATACATAAATAGATTTAAAAGAAGATATATATATATATATATATATATATATATATACGTAAATAAATTTAAAAGAATATATTTACATAAAATAATATGAAATCAATAATATACTTAGAATAAAAATAATTATGTATATGTAGGTATAATAGCATTAAATTAAATATCGTGTAAATCTTTAAAACATAAAAAAAATATATAAAAGAAGATTCTAATATGGACAAATTATAAAATAATACAATTCTTAAATATATATGTATATAAATAAAAATATAAAATAATAAGCTAGAACAATGCAAAATCAGTAAAATGACTCAAGATAGAGATGAATAATAAATAAATTATTAAAGAAAATAAAAGTATTACAAAAATTAAGAAAAAAAAGACTCAATTGAAATAAATATAAGCTAAAAGGGGAATTTAAGAAATATAAAAAAAACATGGGAACAAAATTAAGGACTAAAACACAATGCGCGTAAACCAAGGAGGATTAAAAGCGCAATTTACCCAAGTTATTAAACACAACATTTAAATAGAAGCTAAATTAAAACTGCGCAAAATTACTGGGAAAAATTTAAAAAATGAAAAGAAATGAAAGGGGCCTAATCGAATATCGGCTGTAACACCCCAAACCCGGCCTAGAAGTTAAGCCCGAATTTGGCGTGTCACATGGAATTTTTTTTTTAAAAAAAAAACCATCTTTGAGATTGTTAAAAACTTGTTCGAGAATTACGGCCTCTTTGTTAAAACCCAAAACACTTAAGCAATTGTTATCTACTTAAAAACGTAATTATCTTTAAAGACCTTTTTGGTTGTGAAAACATATTTGAAATAAACAATTTACGAAAATGGGATGTTTGGGAATAGAGTTGTAGAAGCATTTTGAAAGAAAATCTGAGGCCTTATTACAACATTTAACCCAAAATAGTAGAGTAATAAAATAAACAAGAAAGAAGTCTGAAGTCCAACTAAACCATTTCTGAAGTATGGTCTCCATCGAGTCATCCATGGCCAAGTCCACGTCACTGAGCATTACCTGAAAAGGTTAAGAGAAAGGGGGGTGAGTTACAAGAACTCAGTGTGTAATCCCCTTACCATCATCCACTGGGTCGGAACACACATAGCAATATTTTGGGCCTAAGCCCATTTACAATTATAACATAATAACATGTATATAATATGCATATGATATGTAAATCCCAAACCAAACCTAATTTCCATCCGCTACACACCACCCGTACCAACCAGCACACCTGTGGGGATCAAGTCAACCCACCCCGCCAACACACCAATCGCAGGCATAAAGCCATTTAAAATGTTTGTGGCAGAGCCACCGAACTAGATTGTGACAGAGTCACCGAACTAGATTGTGGCAGAGCCACCGAACTGGATTGTGACAGAGTCACCGAACTAGATTGTGACAGAATCACCGAACTAGATTGTGGCAGAGCCATCGAACTGGATTGTGACAGAGTCACCGAACTAGATTGTGGCAGAGCCACTAGCACTTCTCTTCAATTTTATCCCAACCCATGCAATCATGTATGCATATACAAACCATAACAATATTCATAGAGTAATTTCAACATAAGGCCCATAACACAAGTTGGCCCATTAAGTAATCTAGCAAATTTGGCCCATTAATCGATCTAGCAAATTTGGCCCATTAAACGATCTAGCAAATTTGGCCCATTAATCGATCTAGTAAATTTGGCCCATTAAACGATCTAGCAAATTTGGCCATTAATCGATCTAGCAAATTTGGCCCATTAAACGATCTAGCAAATTTGGCCCATTAATCGATCTAGCAAATTTGGCCCATTAAACGATCTAGCAAATTTGGCCCATTAATCGATCTAGCAAATTTCACATTTGGCCCATATAACAAATATCACACTTGGCCCATATAGCAAATATAACATTTGGCCCATATAGCAAATATCACATTTGGCCCATATAACAAATATCACATTTGGCCCATATAGTAAATATAACATTTTGGCCCATAAAGGGTATTTTCGTAGTTGGTCCATAGGACATTTCGTAATTCGGCCCATTAGGGGCATTTCGTAACTCGGCCCGTAAGGGCATTTTTTATAATTCGGTAATCGTACCCACTAAGGGTAATTCGGTAATTTACTCTCTAAGGGTAATTCAGAAATTTTACCCACCAAGGGTAATTCGGTAATTTTTACAACCCAAGGGTATTTCAGTAATTTACCCTCCAAGGGTATTTTGGTAATTTCACAACCTAAGGGTATTTTGGTAATTTCACAACCCAAGGGTACTTCGATAATTTACCCTCTGAGGGTAATTCGGTAATTTACCCACCAAGGGTAATTCGGTAATTTACCCTCCAAGGGTAATTCGGTAATTTACCCTCCAAGGGTAATTCGGTAGTTTTACCCACCAAGGGTAATTCAGTAATTTATCTTCTAAGGGAATTCGGTAATTTACCCTCCAAGGGTAATTCGGTAATTTACGCTCCAAGGGCAATTCGGTAGTTTTACCCACCAAGGGTAATTCAGTAATTTTATCTTCTAAGGGTAATTCGGTAATTTACCCTCCAAGGGTAATTCGGTAATTTACCCTCCAAGGGTAATTCGGTAGTTTTACCCACCAAGGGTAATTCAGTAATTTTACCCTCTAAGGGTAATTCGGTAATTTACCCTCCAAGGGTAATTCGGTAGTTTTACCCACCAAGGGTAATTCAGTAATTTTACCCTCTAAGGGTAATTCAGTAATTTGCCCTACAAGGGTAATTCGGTAGATTTACCCACCAAGGGTAATTCGGTAATTTACCCTCTAAAGGTAATTCGGTAATTTACCCTACAAGGGTAATTCGGTAGATTTACCCACCAAGGGTAATTCGGTAATTTACCCTCCAAGGGTAATTCGGTAATTTACCCTACAAGGGTAATTCGGTAGATCTACCCACCAAGGGTAATTCGGTAGATCTACCCACCAAGGGTAATTCGGTAATTTACCCTCTAAGGGTAATTCGGTAATTTACCCTACAAGGGTAATTCGGTAGATTTACCCACCAAGGGTAATTCGGTAAATTACCCTCTAAGGGTAATTCGGTAATTTCATATTTAACAGTGTTTTCGAAGATTCCCTATCGCCTCGAGTGATACAGAACTCTATTTGGGTCTCTACGGAACTATTGGGTCAAAATCCATTTTAGGCCCAAACGGGGTAATTTCGCAACTAAAACTTAACTAGTAATTTGGGGCATACAAATTTAAACTGTCCATTTGCGTCATACTGACTAAATTGGCTATAACTCGAGTTAGAAAACTCGAAATCTAGATCCATAAAATTTCCTTGAAACTAGACTCATGTATCTTCTTACTGTAATTTTTCCAGAATTTTTAGCTCAGCCATTTAGTACAGTTTATTCATTAAAGTTTCCCTTGTTTCACTGTCCAACGATTCTGACCTCTCTTAACTTAATCTCAAATATCTTACTGTACGCTTTTTATATACTTCTCCCACTTATTTCTTTTGAAAATAGGTTCACTAAGGAATCCATACATATCAACTATAACTCTTAATTCACTTTTTACAATTTTATACGATTTTTCCAAGACAGAACAGAATACCCCGAAGTCATTCAGAACCAGTCTCACTAAAATTAATATATCTCAGAATATAATATTCCTTTTCCTTCTCCGTTTCTTCCATATTAAAATAGATAGTAAGCTTTAATATGATATCTTATTCACTTTGTAATTCCTTTTATCCCATTTTTCGTGATTTTTCAAAAACACGTTACTGCTTCTAACTGAAACTGTCTTATTACAAAAGTGATCACGGATGCCGATTTTTAGTTTTCTTCGGTATTTCGACCGACTAATAGCATATTTCATACAAACTTTCAGAGAAGTGTGAGATTATACATTATTTCAGATATGTATATGGAAGGGTATGAGATTACACACCTTATTCGGAATCCGTAACGCGATGCTCTCCGCGACACCAAAAATCCGAGTCACTTATACGAGGGATAGATTTTCGATTGAACCTTTGATAAAGTACTTCGAGACCTTGCAACAAGCATAAACTCTCTCATGGCAAGTCCCTAGACTCTCAACCATATTACAAATTAGTCCCCTCATTAGCTAGCTTAAGCTTTGAGGACTCCAAAAATACAAAAATTATCAACTAAAGCCATCAAAATCACTTACTTGAAGAGAAAATGAGTTGCTGAAATTTTCAAGCTTTCAAAGCCCTCCCATGGCTGATATTTTCAGTTGGTGAAGGAGAATAAAAGAAAAGATGATAACTTTTGCTTATCATCTTATTTTATTCATTTTACCTACCAATACCACCAATTTTGACCAAAATAAATGCCCTTGTCCCTATATTTTTTTTATGGCAGGCCTACTCATTTAGACAAGGCTAAATTGTACATTTGGGACCTCCAATTTCTAATCCATAGCTATTTGGCACTTCTAGCAAATAAAATTAAACTTTAGCACTTTATGCGATTTAGTCCTTTTTTCGAAATTAAGCCCTCAATCGCTAAAATTGAGACACCAAAAATTTCATGCATGTTTATAAACATGTTATAACACATACAATAACATAAAAATAATTTTCTCTATTCTCGGTTTAGTGATTCCAAGATCACTGTTCCGACTATCCCTTAAATCGGGCTATTACACCCTCCATACATTTTTTTTCTCACCTACCCCATTCTTTTCAAATCTCATCATTATATATTTTTTCTTTTTCAACAAATCACTCTCCATCATTCCTTTTTCCACAAATCACTCTCCATCATTCCTTTTTCTCCCATTTCTTTTTTATTCTTTTTTCTTTTATTTCTTTTCTTTAATAATGTCATGGTTGACACTTGGAAGAGTACACAAAAATAAATCAAAATTTTGCAAAAGATGGGATTTGAACCCCTTCCCTCCATGCTCTCCACTTGATGCCATAACCTCTTTACCAATAGTTCATTTGTGATAACAATTTACTCACTTATTTCCATAAGTTTTGATGCCTCTTACTATTTCTCCTTAATAGGCTTAAACAGTAACTTTCATTAAGGCCCAACTTGAACCCGAAACTTCATAGAACCCCGTAACTTTCTAAAATCATCT
The DNA here is from genome assembly GCA_005393395.2 of Gossypium australe. Classification (NCBI taxonomy): domain Eukaryota; kingdom Viridiplantae; phylum Streptophyta; class Magnoliopsida; order Malvales; family Malvaceae; genus Gossypium; species Gossypium australe. Next base: position 117,548,046 of record CM016621.1, read on the forward strand.
TCTTAATAAGTCCAACTTGAAATAATGCCATTCTCTTATTCTCAAAAAAATTTAAACACTCCTACTTCCAAGGCCCAATGGGCCCAATCCTACTAGGCCCAATTTCGGGATGTTACAGCGGCGCAAAAAAGGAAGGATCAGATGTAAAAATATCCCAAAGTTTAAAAAGGCCCGGATCCTTCCTTTGGATCGGGTTGGGCACACGGGCTAAGCACCAAACGGTGCCGTTTCGGCACCTGAACTCCAAAGACCCGAACGACGCCGTTTTTGCTTCTTGTTAAAATCTAAAAAAAAAGAATGGCAATCTGCAATTTCCCAAAACCGTCGAAATAAATCCCTCCCCCCCATTTCCTTTATTCTCTCCTTATTAGGGTTTGTAACTCCCTAATGCGCCGATCACCTCGCCGTTGCCGCCGTGGAGCCACCGCAAACGGTGCTCAAAGCCAGGTAAGTCGCTCCCTTTTTTTTATTTTATCTCTTGTAAAAAAATGAAAATCAAAACCAAAGAAAGCACGAAAAAATGGAAAATAAAATCAAAATCACCTTCCAAATCTCTTTGTATTCTTGATTTTTTGCGTGTTGTATATTCATAAATCGTAACCATTACAGATTACACTCGGCTCTCTTTTTATAGCTGATTAAAAAGATCAAAAGAAAATATAAAAACCCTTTCCCCCTTTTTTTTGTTACATTAGTTGTATATTGTTGCTGTTTGTTTTCTATTTTGCTTCTTTGTGTGTAGGTGGAGACGTAGAGGCGGGGTGGCTCGAGTGCCTGGCTGGCGTGGGTTGCGGCGTACGTGGGATTCGACTGCTGCGGCGCTGGAGGGTTCTAGAAATCCTAGAGGTTTCTGGAAACGCTTTAAAAATTGGGCCATTTGGGTTTATTGGGTCTGTATCGGGTCTGTAGCATTTGGGCTTGTAAAGGGCTGTTATTTGGACTTTAATATTTGGGGTTTTATTTTTATTATTTTTTTACTTGGTTTTTTTAATGGATTAATACTAGGTTAATGGGCTCGGGCAAATTAGGCCTATTACAATAATATTTACTTGATATATTGAAAGTGACATGTAAATATGTGATTAACTTTGATATATTGATACAAGGAAATTATGTATATGGTGATGAGTAATAAACCCAAGTGTGATATGTCGTGAAAATAAGTTTATCAATATTGAATTTATATGTAAAATGTGCAAGTATGCTAACTATTGTTGTTGCTTGATGATTAAGCAAGTGCCAAGCTATTGATTAAATAGTAGTATGTTTATTTGTTTGAAGCACTGGAATGGTAAGTATTTAAGTGAAATTAAGTTAGTGCTCATGAAAGAATGGTAAGGCTTAAAATTATGGAATTGCATATAAAATGACTTATTATGTGTTCAATACGAAAAAGGCTTGGTTAAATGCACTAACTTACTATCATGGCTATATGATATGCATATGGAATAAATGTAGAAGAGTTAAAGTTATATAAAATTTTACTAATCTTAGATAATAATAAGTTTATGTGTGTGATACTTTGGCTTTATTCACCTTGTGAATTAATGAATATAGGTTTCTGAGTACTAGGGAAAAATAATATGGAAATATTTGGATATATATATAATTTTATATTTGAAAAGAATTAATATTATTAAAGATTATACAAACTTATTAGGCATTTATTGCTTACGTGTTTGTTTTATTTATTTTCCTTACAGATTATCGGAAGCTCGAACGGGTTAGAAGCTTATCGGAGCTATATCACACTATCTATTGGTTCTATTGGTAATTATGGATGACTTGATTCTGGTTATAATGGCATGTATATGTTATTTTGATTAAATGTTAGTCTATAGTTGTTATGTAGATATTAGTCATTTATTTGGTTTGCGTTTTAGTATTGTGGTATTTGCATGATTTACCTTATAATGTTGATGTGATTGACTGATGAGAGGTAAAATAGTAGTCGAATATGCATAAGAGGTGCCTAAAAGTATAATGATTATGTATGTTTAAATAAAAGTTAATACAAAGAATCATGAAAGAATAAAATTAGCATTAAAATAGTTTCTGGAAAGCAGTAATGGTTCAAATTTGAAAAATCACCAAAAATTTTGGAAATCAAATTAGAGGTTTAATAAAACATTTAATTAAATTTTATTGAGTCTGGTTTTTCATAGAAGAAACAGTGTAAGCAACAGAATTGTAAATTATGAGATATAATAAATTTTGTGAGACAAGGTCATAATGATTTCGGGTTCTCCTATTCTAACTTTGGAAAATCATCAAAAATTTTAAAAAAAATAATTAGAGGTTTAAATTTATATGTTTAAATTATTAATGAGTCTATTTTCAATAAAAACAAACGGAAATATCATCCAAATCTCGTACTAAGAGATAATTAATTTGAGTGAAGAAAGGTCGAAGCTGTCAAAAGCAGAATAGGGATAAATTTTTTGATTTTACTGTACTTATTGGCTAAATTATAAATTCTGAAATTTTTATGGTAGAAAGATATTTGAGTCTAGTTTCAAAAACATTAAGCAGTTCTTAATTTAGAATTCTGTAGCTCTAGATATAAATAATTTAGTGACTACGACTCAAGTGGACAACTTTGATATGAACATAAGTAAATAGTGGAATTATCTGTAATTTTTCTGTAAACTCCGGTAACATCCCGCAACCCTGTTCCGACGACGGATGTGGGTTAGGGGTGTTACACCAAGTTTCTCTTCTTTTTCTTTCTTCTTTTTTTGTAAAATTTCCACTAAACATTCTCGAGCTGCTTCGTCCAGTTCAATTCACTCATCTCTTCCTCCTTAAGGTCTTTAGTAGTGACGAACGATGCCATCAAAATAATGGCTGCAACATTGCTACACCACGACAAATTCCAATCTGCTGATATTTTTTATAAAAATATACTACTGCAAAATAAATTTGTTAGCACTGAATGGAAAAATAAATCAAGAATTAAGAAATCAAAATTTACTGCGCCACAGAAAAACCACTACCTTAGAAACGAATTCACCCTGATCGGTGTAATCATGTAGTGGACATTGTCCCCCAAGGTTAACATAGTGCTTCAATATTTGTACAACCAAATAAGGAATGTGGAACTCAATTGGTATTGCTCGTCTCAGGAAAATCACAGTAGGATTAATTCCCAATAAAGTTTGGAGGGGTCATAGTCGGTCCTGCTTAAAACCCAAACTCCTAGACAAAATTTTCTCTAATGTGATTTAGGGAAAAATGACATCATTTAAAAGGGAATGAAAAAGAGGCGAGAGAGAAAAGAGTTGTTGATTGCTCCGTTTTTCTTTCTGTTGTGAAAAATGAGGAAAAACAACTCTCTATTTATTCTAGTAACAAAAGGGTAAATAGTTAATATGCAGGGGCAAAAGAGTAAAGATCGTAGGGCTAGTTACAAAATTGACCAATCATTTCCACACAACAATCAAAAAATATTTCTATTCCAGATTTTTTGTAAGAGTAAAAAACAGGAAAAAGTAAAACTATTTTAAATAAATTATTTTTCTGGAAAATAATATAAGAATTCTATCCAAAAAGAAACACACGTTATACATGTCAGAGACACGTGTGATACGGACCAGGCCAGGTAGGCGGCAACGTATGTGTGTTAGGCCTATAGCCCAATTACTCAATGAGAGTGAGAAGTAAGGCTATATATAAACCCTCTTAAAAGCCTATACATAACCAATGTGGGATATACCCATTTACCCACAATCCTTTGCATTACCAACAATCCCCCATTAATGCAAAGTAATTTGAAATTTTTGTAAACATTAGAAAGAGTAGAGGTTTTCCGGTTAAAACGTGAGAAGAGCAACAACAAAATTAGTTGTTTAAACACTAGTATCTTGTGGATTTGAACTAGTACATAGTGAAATGAGTGATTCTTCTTGATGCGAGTCTCAAGGCCCAATTTCAAACCCATTGATGTGATGGGCTTACACTATCTCAAGGCCCAAAAACAATGTCAAAGGCTAAGCAAATCAAATCGGGATTCGATCAAAGACAAGATTCAAGGACGAATCTTTTCGAGGAAAGGGTGAATGATACATGCACAAATGGGGTGAAATTTATTAAATTCCATTCATCGAAGTTGCCAATTTTCAAATTTAGGAAATCATCAAAGTTGCGATGACTTTTTGGATGGGATCTAGGCATTTCTAGATTGAGATGTCTTCATTACGCTCGAAGATCTATCTCTTAGCTTCGAAATTCACTTTGAATCACTCTATTTTGAGTTCGGGAGCTCAAGTTATGACCATTTTAATAAAGACTGAGTGAGCAGAATTTTTGGACGTGATTATGACAGGAATTATGAGTTTCAAGTTTTTAATTCGAGTCTAAATCATATTGCATTTGAATTTTGGGCTTAATTTTTATTATATATGAGCCCAATATTTTATTTATCAGCTCTTATTATTTTATTATTCCAAATTTTTAATAATTATTAAGTAGTTTAAGCTATTTAGGAGTTTTATGTCAATAAGAAAGTTTAGTTTAAAACTACTTCTTGTTTAGATTAATTAGAATTCTAGTATACTTAAAAGTTTTATTTAGATTTATTTAGCTAGCCTATATATAGGCCTTTGCATTGTACACAAAGCAAATAATTCATTATTATTCAACTTCTCTTTTGAGTTAATAAATTCTCTTTGAATTTTCTTTTCAAGAATTTCTCTTGAGTTTCTTTTAGAAGAGCTTTAACAATCTTTACAGTTTTTGGGAATCATTTTCGAACTTTTTCTTGCCAAGTTTATATCTTGGAAGGGAAATTAGAGCTGCTTGAAGAGGGTAGTGGATTCTTCTTGTTTCCAAGGCTTCTTAGGACTTTTACAAGTTACGTTCTATCTTTTCCATCTATCTTCTTTATTTTCTTCTTTATTATTCTAATCTTTGATCTTATTATTCTACTTTATTCATATTGATTATTTATTTTTAATTGTTCTTTTTATTTTTTTTATCTGACTTGGATTCATTTGCGTTTCAGGTTGTTTCAAAATCCAAGTTTCTTTCAGAATGTCTAGAGCCCTAAGTCAAATCCGCGACTTTGACAAACTTTACGATCCGCTTCCACATTCATCTGACTCATTCTTTATCATTTGTCTTTAACAATTAAACGAATCTTAAAGGATTTAACTCATGACACACAACTAATCTTAGATCCAATTGATGTTCCATGATAAATCAATAAGTTTTAGTCAATGCACCTTAAGATGCTTGTAACGCCCTCAACCCGATCCGATTCGCCGGATCCAAATCTTGGGTGTTACATTTCCTATTATAGACTTATTCATGTCTAAACATTTAAACTTTCAACAAAATACATCTTATTTAATAGGGCTGCTTTGCTAGATCACGTCTGGGTGTACAGTAACTAATTACAAACAGTAAACATGCCTCTTCATTCAGCGAGGGTTAACAAGTATGTATATTACACTTATTTGGCCAATACATTCTATTCTCACTACAAGGTTTCTAAATAGATTATTTACAGTGCTTTTTGTCAGACTTGATCACGTCACTTCAAGCTCACTCTGTATGCATAACATCCCATCTCACCATTCCTCTAGCGTAGCCTTGGTGTTGTCCCTCCTAGCACAGCCTCCAATCGGGTTACCTGTGACATAAAAGACACAAAGGTAAGTTCATGAGAACTTAATGAGCAAATCTTTCTTTACTTGATTCATACTTGAGATTTCCTTATTCATCTCATTTACTCTTATCCTTCCATTGACTCAGACGATTACACCCTTAAGATTTCATTCATTGTGTCATATCACGCTTCATTATGATATTATAACTTTCTATTCCTATCATTTTTACCTTAAATTCTTCATTTTATTCTTACCATTCATGTTACAGAGGGCCTTACAAACAAAATACCTTTGGTTCGCCACTCATGCTGATGCACTCTAGTCTCATTGTTTTTGCCATGTTACTATACTGGGTTAGCCATAACACTTCTTACGGAGCTTTTCTTTTAGAGTTCGCCATACTTATCGATCCTTTAGAAGACTTCACACACCGTTTTATCAGAGTTTGCCATCAGTTCCTTTCTTTTCGTTCAGAGTTCGTCATATAGGCGTTTCTTTCAAATGGTTGCCTCAAGGGTCATTCTTTAGATGGAACCACGAAGGCTTCCTTTTTAGAGATTCAGAGATAGCCACAAAGGCTTCCTAATCCAGAGATTGCCACAAAGGTTTCCTTTTCATTAACTACTCGTCATTCCTTTCATAGTCTTGCCACAAAGACGTCTTTTAAGAGGTTTGTCATGAAGGCTTACATTTCCAGAGTTTTGCCACAAAGGATGTCCTTTTAATAGGTTCACCATAAAGACTTGCCTTTCCAGAGTTTTGCCATGAAGACATTCCTTTCATTGGTGTTTTAGACAATATGGGTTTTCCTAGACTCATATTTCATGAGGTTTGCCCCTCATTGTCCTAGGACATGCAAAAAACCACATTAGGTAATAACCTTCCTTTAGTCTTTCCATATAATACCATAGCCCAACTATGGTCTTACATGATATGATCCTTTGGGTGCCATGGCCATGGGCTTGTCCTTTCAGAGATTTGTGTTTTTAGTCCCAACAAGCCCTTTTAAATGACTTCGAAGACAGACACAGATTCACCATGCATTGACCCATCATACAATGGCATGCTTATGACAGACATATCCATGCTTCAGACTCATATACATACCATACTTATTCAAGTTCACATCCTCTGCTTAGTCCATCAAACTTCATACAATCCATTCATGCAGGATCATAAACCTTTCATTTCGCATCAGAGTTATTACATCATACTTTACTAGTTTCATTTTCACCATTTTATCACCTAGCATAGAAATTTCTAGAAGGCATATTATAAATGCGAGAGTTAGTTTAGGGACTCACCTGACTTATACCTCCTTTTTAGCTCCAAATTCTGGATCTAGGCTTCTTTCTAATGGTCAGTTTCAACCACTACTACAGAACAAGGAGACCCATTAAGGTCTAGCCATAAACCCTTAAATAGAGCCTTATGTCATTAACCTTACCCGATAGAACGGACTTCTTCTTATAAAACATAGCATGGAAGATATTGAAACTTACCTTGGCATGAAGAACCCATAGGTAAAGATCCAGATCAGCACTTTTGCTTTTGTGAAGGGAGGAAGCACTCTCGACTGCTTTAGATCTAGACCAAAGAAATACTTCTTAAAGAAAAAGGAAAAACTCCCCTTTTCTAATTTCAAATTATCTAAATATACAACTTTTTTCCCTATAAGGACTTGACACACGTCAAAAATCTTATTCTACCTGCCATATGAGTGGTTTACAACGATAAGGAAATGTATACAACAATCCACAATAGTAATTTAATTCAAAATTTTTTTATTCGAGTTTATTCAAATAACTCGATTAACTTGAATAACTTGAACTATTTAATTCAAAATTTAAATTTTTATCGAGTTTTTCGAATAGTAATTTCTAGGTTCATTCTAGATGTGTAAAATAGTAATTTCTTTAAAATTTTAAGGATTTTTATAATTTTGTACTTTTTAAATTTTTAATAATTATTTATGATTGTTTATAATTTTTTTACCATTATAATATTCTTTTTGTAATATTTGGAATTTACATCCAAAATAAACCTAGACATATGGTTGTCTAAATTCATTTTGAAAGTAAAGTTTTAGTAATTTTTTTATAATTTTTAAGGTCTTTTATATATTTTTAAAAATATATGTTGGTATAATACACCACATCAGTAACTTATCAACATAGCATTCTACGTGTTAGCTCTATAAGCCATGTTAATATCATTAACAGTTAAACCAATTAACTAATAATTTCTAAAAAGTGCTAATTAAAAATTTTTAATTATAAGAAAAATATATTTTTTTATTTTTACGAGAGCTTTTTAAACCTTTAGCTTAATAAATTTTATATAATTTTATTTACCTAATCATACTCATAACCTTTTTTTTCTTTGACATATAATATTTATAATATTTTTTTTATCTCATAAAATATTAAGACTAACTTGAGGCAAAAACATAAAGAGTAAAGGAGTTAAAGCGTACTAGCTATTCAATTATCAGGATATCAATACCCCTAAAAGTTTAATCTTCTGGAGAGGGATGAGAGTTTATCTCACTAACGGTTATGCATTTAAATTTTAATTAAATGATAAATTTAAGTTCGAGAGAATTTATAAAATCAATGTTTTTTAAATTGGATCAATGATCAATTTGGTTAGACCGTCGATTTGTTGGTCTGACTGATTCAATTAAAAAATTATTAAAAATTTAAAAAAAATTAAATTAAAAAAAAACATTTTTAATCGGTTCAATCGATTATCAATTTCCGATCTGAATGGTTCAAAACCATACCTAACCGACTGGTCCAATTCAAACAAGGGGCACATCGTAAAACTGAAACACCATTTATATGCCTTGCGAATTGAGGCAAAGAAATATAGATCTCACACATTAAAACTATAGCTAAAATATGTAAGTCCATTGTTTACAAAATCTACTTATAACACATTCTGATGCCAGACCCATCCTTTTGGAGTCTGCACATTACCTCTCTCCATTCCATGCCAATACACCACTCCATGGCACCTACTCCGTAATTAGCTCCTCAATTTCGTTTCTAGGCATTGGAAGCTGAAATTACAAACATCACTGGACATTAAACCACAAGGAAACTCAAATCTCAAGCCTCTGGAGCATACAAATAATAAAAAACAGAGTCCGAAAGGAACTCTTAGGAGCATAAAGGGAAAAAAAAGAAAAAGGTATTAATTGATTTATCAGCAATGAACTGAGTATAGTTTACAACTAATGTTTTCCCTTAAAAGACCATAATCATGGCCTGAGCTGCCCTGTGAACACGAATAAGTAAATAAGATTTTGATGAAATGCTTGATGTCTTGAGTTCCAAATTAAACACCTTCATTAAAGTGTGGACTAGTGAATGGTGTTTCAAGCAAAAAGGAGGAAATCAAAGTTATCAAATTACACAATAGAGAAGCATTTGAATCTAGATTAATGCATACAGATTGCGCATAGCATGATGACCTTTATTGGTGGGTTACCAAGCATCAAGTATATGTAGATAAATATTTGAAGAAATTGACTGCCATTTTAACACTTCTTTCATGTCCATTCTTATCTTGTTCATGCATTACTAATACCACATTAAGAATATATGCTAAAATATACACTTTTTTCATGTCAACATTTTCCATTTGTCCATGATTCATGGGGCATAATCATCTCGTATATCTACTGACGACATAGATAAAACATCCAGGAGCAAAAGAAGTTTCAAGACATAAAATTGGCAACCAAATAGCTTTTTGTAGATGTGAACAATGAATCATATTCCATAGATACAAGGAAAAGAAATAAAAGGATGAGGATTTTGACTTTAATGTCCCATTATGATACAACTCTAGAAAGAACTGGTAACTTGAATTCAGGTAAAATTTTCCTTGTATCTTCATGAAGCTACATAGAAAAAGAATTTTGAATCTTAAATTAGATAGCAACATTTAGTTGGGACTTGGATGAGGGGTCCTCCATCTAAGGAGCCTCCAGTATACAATTAAATTTTAAACCTAATAAGATAGTTTGATGAAAGACTTGAAGGACTAAAATACTTTAAAACTCATCTTCTTTTAGGGTATCTTCGACACATTTTCATACTGCCTGGCAGCTCACCAAGTAGGTGACCAATCATTGACTCATACTGTAGACTATAAAGCATAAGGGACACCAACTCACTCAACAAAATACTTTTATTCTTTGCCTACCTCAAATTCCCCTTGCTTTCCTCCAAAAAGTAGAGATAGGGAAAACTAAAGTTCCCAACAATTTGATTACTCAGGAGTAAATGCTTGTAAAATTGTTATGTAATAACCCATGCCATTTTAAGTAGTTCAAGGGATTAAAGGGGACGATGTGATTTGTTTTTTTTTTTTTTTTCATCTTTCATGTCTGTTTTACTCTCTATATTCGGAGTTCGTGACTGCTCCCCAACAATATTATCTCTAAGATTTGAACATACTACTCCAGATTCTTTCATTTCCATGTAAAGATCATTTCCTTCACGAGTCCGTCCACCTACTCCGCCAAATACGGATACGCCCCCATGAGCTTTGACAATGTTGTTGATCAATTCCATAATGAGTACTGTTTTACCTACCCAGCCCCCCAAATAGTCCGATTTTTCCTCCACGACGTTAAGGAGCTAAAAGATGGACTACTTTAATTCCTGTTTCAAAAATAGATAATTTTGTATCTAATTGTATGAAAGCGGGCGCGGATTTATGAGCCACTTAAGAATGCAATGTCTCTTAATATTGCACTCAAGGTAAAGGAGACATGGATATCACCTTCAAAAACCCTCCTGATAGATAGAAAAACTTAGAAAAATTTGAAACATAGTATCACCCTACAGCTGATCTTACAGAGTTTTGAGGGGCTGCTTATTATTTGGGAAATGTTTTTTTTTCCTTATTTACTTTGCTCTAAATATGACAAATGAAACAAGATAAATACTAATTATAGGGTTGCCTTAGTTGGAGATTGATCTAATACTAACTAGAAGATAGTCTTTGGACCAAAGCAAAAAAAGTAAGGAATCCTCCCAATACTTCTGCAACACCTTCAACTAACTCCCATAAGAAAGGAAAGGAATCTAAGAGTGAGTGGGGAAGTTTAGCTGAAACATGCCTAACTATAAGAATCCAGATACAGAAAACAAACTAAAAAAATTTAGAGTATACCTGAAGAAGTGATTCCGAAGAATATTTACAAGAGCCCGTAACCTCATCACGGCAAGAATGGATGGTTTTGAACTGGTCAACGTCGAGCTTCTTGTTGATGAATCCAACTTGGAAATATATGGAGTCGGAGGGTGGCAAATCGACCTTGATCTCATTCACATCGAACCACAAGAAGAACCGCTGCACCTGAATGCCTTCCAAATCGGTAATGGAGCCATAACCCAGTTTTCCAGTGATGGTCTTTTCGTAGTAGACCAAGTACTCGAATTGAATGTAGCAAGGGCTGTCCAACATGACGATGAACCTCCCATCGTCGTGGAGGACGTAATCGGTGACAGTGCTTGGTAGAAGCCCACTGGGGAGACCGAATTTAGGAAGGATATCCCAGACAGAGGGAGGAGCAGGCTGAGGCTGAAGGACTGATAGAGATTTGGGGATTGAAATGAGGAAGATTAGATAGGCTAGAGCTAAACCCAGATGGGAGTTGAAGTGGTTAGCCGCCATGGATGGAAGATGGAAAAAAAGAAAAGAAAGTTTAGTGAAGATATTTGAGTTTGTGGTCTCTGTCTATCCTTTTCATCTAATATAGAGCCTAATAGAGATAAATCTATTAACGAAGACCGTAGCATAGTAACAAGTGTTGCCGCTACATTCCGCAAGCCCATCTCATATGCTAGTTGAAGCCCGCGTATGATTTCTATAGAGACAGAAAACTCTGCCATAGCACATCTGGTGGCGTGCCAAATTGATAAATTTACTTTTTTATATAGTAAACTGATATAGGATTTCCATTTTATAAAATACTAAAGCTTAGGATCACCTGCTTCCACTTAAGTTTTTATGTATTAGAGCTATTATAATTTTTTTTCTTATATAAACATTCACATAATATTTTGTATCTTTAATAATCATTCATTTCCTGTGGTTTCATGCATTGTGACCGTAAGGGCTACGTGTGATGGAGTTCTTGAGATGTTTGGTGGTGCAAAGATTTGGCTTAGTTGGTAATGAATTGAGTTGCATGCTGGCCCCCATGTTTTTTTTTTTATAGTTTTGAGCAACAAGTTCTTGTATTAAAAGTCAAATTACATTTAATGGTTATTCCGTCAACTATGTCAATTTTTAATAATAGAAATAGATAAAGTTTTTCTTAAAAAGAATCAATTTGCTCTTTTAATCTAATGTATAAGAACTAATTTATTCATTCTTCAGTAAAAGAAGTAAAATATAAATTAATTTGTAATATAAAAATCTTCGTAGTATTTTTATCATAAATTTAATTTTTTTAAGTGTTATTGTGTGTTAGGTTTTTTAGGTAGGTTTGGCTCTTTTTTGGTTTATATGGCCTCCTTGTTTCTGTACAGTATTGCTGTGTAATCCACATTTACGTGGTTTTTTTTTTAAAAAAAAGTTATTATGCCTAGAAGAAACAATGATGGTTCCGAGATGATGTGATAAACATGAATCAAATAATGCATCATTTACGTGGTCCAACAAGCTTTCATTAAAGAAATAATTAAACAGTTATTTTCAATTTGATGACAAAATTATAAAAAGGGGACAACTTAATCAAAGTTGATTGTGCTAACCAACCACGTCAACAAATATAAATAAATTTATAATATTAAAAATATAAACAAGCGCTTAAATTTATTAAAATTAGAACAAATTATAAATTTCATTTTTATTATAATATAAACAAGCGCTTCCATTATTTTCTTTTTTCTTTTCGTTTCAAACAAAGTTGAATACTTCCCTCCCTTATTTATCTAGTTTATATCTCAATGTAGGGTCCCCACTAAAGCTTAGTTGATTCATGCGATTTAATTATAATATTAACATATTTTATATCTGATTTGATATAAGAGTTTAAAATTTTACTTCAATATGTTCATATTTGTAAATATTTAACCACACTCATTTTAGACTCATCCATATTATTTTTTAATGAATAATATATAATTATATTATTTAATAATTTAAATATAATCATCTTAACATTTTTAATATTTACATTATAGTAACATTATATATTATTATAGATTTGATTTTTATGTGTTATAAATTACATAATATATAAAAATAATATAATATAAAACATTACAAACTTAGAAAAATAGATCGGGCTTAGGCCTTAAATGTTTAAGCTCGAACCCAACCTATATTTTAAAAGAACCTAATTTTTTTTGTCCAATCCCATTTTTCCAACCTAATCTTTTCGTTCAAGCTTTTTTAAATCTTGAACGTAGCTTCAAACTTGGGCAAGAAAGTCTAGCCATGATCACATGTTGTTAAGCCTCACCTTTCCACAGTTACAACTTTTAGTTTTAGAGAATTGCCCAAAACTAGTTGAATATTAAAAGAAGGATAATGAAATGTATTGTTATTCGCTGTCTCATGTGCTGTTGTTGATATGTAGGGGTGTTGTTTGGTTTTCGGATAAAAATTGAATTAAATTGTTTTATTCGGTTTTTTACTTTTGAAATTGATACAGTATAGAATTGGAATTGAAATATTTAAAGTGATAATTATAGTTCAGTTCAATTCAACAGTTTTTATCAAATTTGGGCTTTGTAAAATAAAATAATATCATCTTGTTTTGGGCTTAAAAAATCTAATATTGCAATTCTTAATTTTTTTTTTTACAATAATCATAATTCATGCTCTAGATTTATTTATACATTTAAAAAGTCAATTAAATAATTAAATTAATATCATAATCATCAATAGGACTACTTAAAAAATCATTTTAAGTTAAGTTATTAAGTTGATAAATCATTCAAAGTTGTTAAAAGGAAAATAAATACATAAATTATTAGTATACCTAATGTTTTTGAGTGTCATTTTTTAAATTATTTTAATTAGTTATAACCGAGTGATTACAATATGCCATTTAATTAATTAAAATCAAACATATATAATTGTGAAAATTTGTTTCTTTTATAAATAAAATATTATAAAGTTTAATAAACTATATTCCTAAAATTAAAATAATGCTTATAATTATAATTATTTTATTTAAGAAATGGGTCTTGTACGTCCTACCGGTGGCTGAGTATACCGGCATGTGTTGTGGTTACTTGACAGCTTGTGTGAGCAGCACCGTGTAGCTACGTTTTGACCCACAGCTTGTGTGAGCAGGCCCGTTGATAGCTCGAGAGTGAGCATATATGTGATATGTGATCGAGATAGCTTCAGCTATATATGTGGCACTTTGTGTGCAAGTTTCCCATGTATCCGATAGCATTCCGAATGGTTCAACGGGTAAATGAAAGATGTGGTTGTGTAAGAGATTAATACGAGATGGTACAAGTATGTACATGAATCGTATAAGCTTAAATCGAAGAAGTTATAAAGTTCATGCATAAGATTATGATAGAAAATGTGAAAGGTTTGCTAGTTAACATGAATTACATGTTGATATGTTCATTTGATGATTTGTGTATTTATGATTTCATTGAGTTTATTTCATACGAGCTTACTAAGCTATATAGCTTACTTTGTATAATTTTTCGTGTTTTATAGTGAATTCAAAGCTAGCTTCAGTTCAGGGATCGTTAGAGGCATCATCACACTATCCAACTATCAATTTGGCACTTTTGAGCTTACGTTTTGGAGCATATGGAATGTATAGGGACTTTGGTCATTTTGGTTATGTGTTGGTAAAGAATTTGTCCAATTGAATTGGCTTGTTAATTGTTATGTTTTTGGTTTGTATATATAGCCATGAGATTTGGCTTAATTTGGTTGTTTTGGATGTATGTGTATATACGTGAGAATGGCCAATGATGTGGTTTATAGTTGTTTGCAAATGGTTTGTGGTAGTTTAGCATTTAAGGTAGCTAATGGTTGGAAATGGCTATTATATGTTTGAGATTTTAGGTAAGGTAAAATGTTTGGTTGAAATAATGCATATAAGTGTTTTTGAGATAAAAGTGTATAGATAATGGGAGTATTGAATGTGCATGAATTATGTTTGAATTGGTTGAATTGAAATGCTTATTGATGCTATGTATTGGTGCCTTTGAGTTGATGTAGGCGAGAATAAGTTTGGGTGGCAAAATGACTTGGTAAATAGCCTATTTTTGTCCACACGGGTAGAGAGACGGGCATGTGTCTCAGCCATGTGTGACACACGGTTATGTTACACGGCCATGTGTCCCCTAGTGTTGAATTAGAAACCAAGTTAGTATGCTCCACATGGCCTTACACACGGGCGTGTGACTTGGCCGTGTGGTATAAGCCAGTATACCTTAGAGGTGTAACACCCCTTACCCGTGTTTGATGACGGAACAGGGTACGAGGCATTACCTAACTTAAACACATACTCACATACATTTTCGGGTCATTATAGTGCGTTCAAAATTAAAACTTTTCAATCTAAATCTTAAAGCCCTTAATAGGAGCCCACAAGGCTCAAATCACACTTTAGAAACGGTTCGAAACCAAATTGATTTCTTTAGAAAACTTTGGAAACAGTCACTAACAACAGGGGCACACGCCCGTGTGGAAGGTCAACACGCCCATGTGACCTGATAACATAACCATGTTGAAGGACCATGTGACTCACACGACCTAAGCATATAGGGACACACCCATGTCCCATGCCCGTGTCCCTCACACGGCCTTGACATGCTCGTGTATTGGCCCCGTGTGCAAAAACTTTGACATTCTGTTTCTAACGTCAGCAACTTCACATGGTCACACGGCCAAGGCACATGCCCGTGTCCTTAGCTCGTGTGGCGAATTAAATTCCTACATTCAAGAACAGACTTCACACGGCCTGGACACATGCCTATGTTCTATGGTTGTGTCCTCCACACGGTCGAGACACATGGCCGTGTCTCAATCCGTGTGGTTACTACTGGGCATTTTGTTTTGCCAACTTAAGATGCAGGGGGACACATGGCCTAACTACACGCCTATGGGGCAGACCGTGTGTCACAAACGGCCTAGACACACACCCGTGTGTCTACCTATGTGGATAGTAACAAGGCTATTTACCAAGCCCTTAATGCCACCCTTACTTGCACCATCATAAACCACATCAAATAACCTACTCATTCATGCATCATATACCAAATACTCAACCATACAATTTGCACATTCATGGAAAACATCATCATTTTCATATAAACTTACCTCGATACAAAATATGTCAATTTAAAATTTAGTTCGAAACCTTGCCTTTTCCTCGGTCAAGGTTGATTCCACGTTCTTCTTGATTTATAATGACATATTTAGCTTATCAAATCACCTCATTATTCAAAACATTTCAAGATTCCTATTTTGGCAAAATTACCGTTTTGCCCTTAGACTTTCACAAAATTACGATTTTGCCCCTAGGCTCGTAAATCGTTTTTCATCACATTTCCTCATTTAAAAAGCCTAGCTGAACACTTTTAATCTTATAGCCACTCACAATACCAATTATTTCATGCATTTAGTACCCATTTTACAACCTTTACAAAAATGTCCCATTTTAGATGTTTTCATGGAAACTCCTTTCACAAAAGTTGTTTATTTAACAACCAAGTTTCATTTTCTTCCGTAAAAATTCAGCAAGAAACACTAATACTCTCATGGAAAAACCTTATACTTTCAACCATTTTGCAAAATAGTCCCCTCATTAGCTAGCTTAAGCTACAAGGGTTCCAAAAGTACACAAATCATAAAAAATGACCATCAAAATCACTTACTTGTGAGAGTTAGAAGTTGCTGAAATTTTCAAACTTCCATGGCCATTTTCTTGGGTAAGAATCGGTGGAGAGAAGGAAGATAAAATATGATATCTTTTCTTCTCTTTATTTTATTCTATTTCTCCAATTAAGTCACCTAATCCACCAACCTTGACCAATTTTTCATTTCCTTGTCCCTTATGGTCGGCCAACACATTACTAAGGGCCTAATTGCACATTAGGGACCTCCAATTTAATATTCTGTAGCTATTTGACACTTTAGTTAGTAGAACAAAACTTTCGCACTTTATGCAATTTAGTCATTTTTCAAAATTAAGTATGCAATCGCTAAAATTAATGCACCAAAATTTTAATGCACTTATATAATCATGCTATAACACATAAAATAATATTAAAAATAATTTCCTTCGACCTCGGATTAGTGGTTCTGAAACCACTGTTCCGACTAGCCCCAAAATCGGGCTGTTACAATTCTCCCCCTTAGGGATTTTCGTCCCCGAAAATCTTACCAATGAAAAGGTTTGGATATTGGTTTCTCATAGCCTTCTCAGGCTCCCATGTAGCCTCTTCTACCCTATGTCTTTGCCAAAAAACTTTCACAAGAGCGATGCTGTAACATCCCGAATTAAGGTCTAGTCGGAATAGTGGTACGAGACCACAAATCCGAGGCTCAAGTATGAGTTTTAATGGTTATTTCTATGTTTTCATGTTAGTGTGAAAGTTTCATGAAGCAATTTTGTTAAATTGCGGTTGAATTGTCCAAAAGGACTAAATTGCAAAAGTTGCAAAATGTGAGATTCTAGAAGCTATTTGTATAAAATAGCTTTGAATTATCAATTAGAGGTTCTTAAAGAGAAATTTCCCCAAATTTCTAATTTTTGGACAAAATTGGGCATGAATGAGTTAAAATAGAAAGTTTGTCAAAAATGGCATTTTAGTCATTTTTCAATTAAATGATTAAAATGGGAAAAGATGATAGAATTTCATTCATCTTCTTCTCCAAGGCTGCCGAAATTTTCAAGAAGCCATTGTTAGGGCTCTTCAATTTTTCAAGCTTGCTAGTAAGTGCATCTAAGCCCCGTTTTTTATATTCTTTGTATTTTTGAAGTCCTAGTAGCATGAGTAAGCTATTTTTAGCTATATGTTGAGCTAGGATGGATGTTCAAAAATGTACCCATGTATGACATGCATGTATTTTGATGTTTTATAGAAGGAATATGAAAGCTTGATGTAGAAGAAACATTTTTTGCTAAGTGATTTCCATGAAAAATGCATGTAGGGACTAGTTTGTGAAAGTCTTGAGTTTGGTCATACATATGTGTTTTAGTGAGAATTGATGATTGCTTTAGTTGAGTAAATGATTCGGCTAAGCATGAAATGTTATAAAGTTGAATGAAAATCACTTTACAAGCCTTGGGGCAAAAGTGTAAATATGAGAAAGATTAGGGGCAAATTGGTAATTTTACTAAAGTATGAAATAAGGGTCAATTTAGTCAATGTGTGTATTGAACAGATTGGTTTATCATTATAGATCAAGAAAGACGAAGCCCGGATCGAGACCGAGGCAAGAGAAAGGTGGTGGACTAAATTGCACATCTTTATACTTTTGAGTACCGAGGTAAGTTTATGCTTAAATAATGCATTTATTCTTACACATTCTTAATGCTAGTTAGAGTGTAGCATGATTGAGAATGATTGAGAACCCATATGGTTTAAGTAGAATGAATGTGGTAGATATTGCAAATGAATGAATGAGTAAGTAGATATGTGAATGTGTAGTGATAATACTTAATGGTGGGCTAAGTGCGATACCACCCTAATACTTAGCAACGATGAGCTGGGCTATGTGCGATGCTATTGTTAAGTATATTGTCTAGTGGGCTATGTGCGAAACCACTATGATTATCTTTGTTGGTAGGCTAAGTGCGATACTACCCTATAAATTGATTGTGGTGGGCTAAGTGCGAAACCACCTAGAAATTAGCTGTGTGGATGTGCTAGTGGGTAAATTAGCTGTGTGGATGTATTATTGAGAAATGACGATGTGTTGTATTTTTTGAGTAAATGTGATATTGAATGCAGGGGTGTATGTCAAGGAATATGAGTATTTGACTCATGATGTGTTGGAAATGTGGTAAGGGATATAAAGAGTAAGCATAGTTGTGAATTACTTATGTTAGTATAATGCTAATTTTTGTTTAGCTTATGCTATGATGCTTAAATTGTTTATGTGTAAACTTACTAAGCTCAAAGCTTACTCCCTTTCTTTTCCCTTGTCTTATAGAGCAAAAGAGTTGAATCGAAATACGTGGATCAATTGGAAGATCGCCCACACTATCAGCACTCTCTGGTACATTAGACTTAATGTTTTGTATATGGCATGTATAGAGGCTAGACAAGCTAGTGAATTTTGTTGTAAATGGCTAAGATGTGTTGGCCTTTAGATGGGTAATCTATTTTGTATTATGCCATGGTTGATGGCTACCTTATTATATGAAAAGATGTAGTCATCCATGTAAGATTATGTTTCAATATGAGTTGATTATTGATGTGTTGAATGAGTATATGATGTGTATGCTAGAGTGGTGAGAAGAGCTTAGCAAATAGCTTTGCTCTTGTCCATGTGGATAGACACACGGGCGTGTGTCTAGGCCATGTGTGACCCACGACCAGCCTATGGGCGTGTGACTTGGCTGTGTGTCCCCAATAGATTCAGGCAGTGTAGGCCACGGGCTAGCCACACGGGCGTGTGCCTAGACTCTAGGCCCATGTGAAGTAGTCAGTGTTCACCACGGGTGGAGAGCACGGGCATGTTCCCTAGCCGTGGGGCTTTGGCAGATTGCTTGAGTTTTCATGCACGGCTTGTGGACATGGGCGTGTGTGTCTACACACGGGCGTGTGACATCTTGCACAGGCGTGTAGTCCCTGTTTGGAAAAAAAAATTTAAGATCGTAAGAGTTTTCGATTTAGTCTCGAGAGCCCTCGTGTGTATGAGTGAGGCTTCGTAAGTCGAGAATGAGGTTGTAGTGGTGAATAAAGAGAGTGGTCACATTGAGCCCTCGGGCCCGGTTTCGGTGCATTATACGGGTAAGGGGTGTTACAGATACTTTAGTTTCTTAACTGTTTGACTTCTCGTGCCAAAATCTTAACCGACTCTTCACTATAGGTCATGTCCAGTTGAATTTCAACCTCTGTTGGCACAATCACATGAGAAGGGTCTGATCGGTAACGACGCAATATAAATATGTGGAATACGTCATAAATCTTTTCCAACTCAGATGGCAATGCCAAACGATAGGCTACTGGTCCTATCCTCTCAGTAATCTCATACGGTCCGATAAAGTGTGGACTTAACTTGCCTTTCGTACTGAATCTGAGGACTTTCTTCCACGGGGATACTTTCAAAAATACCTTATCACTGACTTGAAACTCAATCTCTTTCCGTTTCAAGTCTGCATAGGATTTCTGTCTATCTAAAGTGACCTTCAAACAACCACGAATTACTTTTACTTTATCTTCCGCTTCTTTGATTAAGTTAACCCCGTGTATCTAAGTTTTCTTGAGTTCAGACCAATACAAAGGCGTTCGGCATTTACGCCCGTATAATTCCTCATAAGGCGCAATTTTCAGACTCGACTGAGAACTATTGTTGTAAGCAAACTCTACCAACGGTAAGTACTTTTCCCAACTGCTTTGAAACTCAAGAACACAACACCACAGCATATCTTCAAGAATCTGAATTACTCTTTCTGACTGACCGTCGGTTTGTGGATGGAAAACCGTGCTAAAACTCAACTTTGTCCCCAAAGCTTCTTGAAACTTTTTCCAAAATCGCGAGGTAAACCTTGGATCTCTATCCGAAATGATCGATATAGGTACCCGGTGAAGTCTCACAATTTCAAAAAATACAGATCGACCAGTTTCTCAAGTGGATTATCGGTATGCATCGGTATAAAATGAGCCGACTTAGTTAGCCTATCAACCACAACCCACACAACATCTTTCTTTTTTGGTGTCAACGACAATCTGGACACAAAGTCCATGGTAATACGGTCCCATTTCCACTCAGGAACCATCACGGGCTGAAGTAAACCCGAAGGTACTTGGTGTTCGGCTTTCACTTGCTAACAAATTAAACACTTAGAGACAAACTCTGAAATGTTTCTTTTCATCCCCAACCACCAATACATTTTCTTCAAGTCATTATACATTTTCACACTACCCGGATGAATAGACATACAATTGCTATGTGCCTCATGCAAAATTTTTCGAATAAGCTCTTCGTCTTTGGGTACACAAATTCTGTCTCGAAACATTTAACAACCATCAGAACTAATACAAAAGTTTGAATCCATACCCGATTCACATTGAACTCTTTTGGCTTGCAAATCACTGTCGCCTCTCTGAGCTTCACAAATCTCTTGGAGAAATATCAGTCTAGCTCTCAATTCAGCTAGAATAGAACCATCTTCCGATAAAGCCAACCGTGTCTCCATGGCTCTCAAGGCAAACAATGACTTCCTACTCAAAACATCGACAACCACATTCGCCTTTCTAGGGTGATAATCAATTATCAACTCATAATCCTTTATCAGCTCTAACCATCTTCGCTGCCGTAGGTTTAACTCCTTTTGAGTCATCAAATACTTTAGACTTTTATGGTCGGTGAATACCCGGCATCTCTCACCATACAAATGGTGTCTTCAAATTTTCAGTGCGAACACTATAGCAGCTAACTGTAAGTCGTGAGTTTGGTAGTTTTTCTCATGTGGCTTCAATTGTCTCGAGGCATAAGCTATTACCTTACCTTCTTGCATAAGCACACACCCCAATCCATTTAAGGATGCATCGCTATACACCACAAATTCCTTTCCCAGTTCTGGTTGCACTAAAACTGGGGCTTCAGTCAACAATGCTTTTAGTTTATCAAAACTCTGTTGGCACTTCTCTGTCCATTCGAACTTAACATCTTTCTGTAGTAACCTTGTCATCGGAGTAGCAATCATGGAGAATCCTTTTACAAACCGTTTGTAGTATTCCGCTAAGTCCCAAAAGCTTCTAATCTCTGATACGTTCATCAGTAATTTCTACTCAACAATGGCCGAAATCTTTCTCGGGTCAACTCTAATTCCATCACCCGACACGATGTGTACTAAAAATCCGACCTCTCGGAGCCAAAACTCACTTTTACTAAACTTAGCATACAACTGCGTATCTCTTAAAGTTTGTAAGGTAGTTCTCAAATGCTCCTTGTGCTCACTCTCATCACGAGAATAAATTAATATATCATCGATAAAAACAACAATGAACTTAGCCAAGTACGGTAGGAAAATACAATTCATTAAATCCATAAACACTGCAAGAGCGTTTGTCAAGCCAAAGGGCATGACAAGGAACTCATAATGGCCATATCTCATCCGAAATGCAGTTTTTGGTACATCTTGTTCCTTAACTCTCAGCTAGTAATAACCGGGCCTCAGGTCTATCTTAGAAAATACTGTGGCTCCCTTCAATTGGTCAAACAAATCGTCGATCCTTGGCAAAGGATACTTGTTCTTAACCGTCATCTTGTTAAGCTGTCTATAATCTATACATAGCCTCATTGAACCATCTTTCTTTTTCACAAAAAGTCTGAGAGCACCCCACAGAGAGTAGCTCGGTCTCGCAAAACCCTTGTCTGTTAACTCTTGTAGCTAAACCTTCAACTTTTTGAATTTTAATGGTGCCATCCTATATGGGGCAACCGAAATAGGTGCCGTACCAGGAACCAACTCAATACCAAACTCGACTTCCCTAGTGGGAGGCAATCCAGGTAACTCTTCCGGAAACACGTCCAAGTATTCACATACCACAGGCACTGACTCAATCTTTACTTCCGACTCTTGGGTATTCAATACAAATGCAAGATAGGACTCATACCCTTTTCTCAAGTATTTTTCAACAGTCAAAGAAGAAATCAATACAGATAAGCTATTTGGTTCACCTGATTCAACCTGAATAATATCCCCATTTTCACTTTTCAGTTCAATAAACTTACTACCACAGTTTACTAACACATTATGAACAGTCAACCAATCCATGAAAAGAATTAGATCAAATTCATCAAATGGTAGTAGCATGAGGTTAGCCGGAAAACAATGGCCTCTAATCATCAAGGGACAGTTTCTACACACTTTGTCAACTAACACATGCTTGCCTAACGGGTTTGACACTTTTATCATGAACTCTATAGACTCAACAAACATACTCATGCTAGACACCAATTTCATACAAATATAGGAGTGGGTAGACCCTGGATCAATCAAAGCAACAATAGAGATATCATGAAGAGAAAAAGTACCTGTTATCACATATGGAGATGATGCCTCTTCGCGAGTGCGAATGGCATAAGTCCTTGCAGGCGCTCGGCCCTCAAACCTTACGGTGGAATCTCTAGGCGCCCTCTACTGCTAGCTCCACTTCCCAGGTTCTTCTGTGGTCTACCTCTAGAAGGAGCATTACTCGCTCCTACATCTTGCTTTCTGTCTTTCTCATCCATCTCAGGACATTCATTGATAAAATGTTCTCGAGAACCACACTTGTAGCAAGCTCGGTTGTTTCCCCAACACCCTCCAATATGTTATCTGCCACATCTCTGACACTTGGGTTTATTAGACTTCACATTACCCACACTTGCCATTGAGGTGGCTTGAACTCTAGAGTTTGAATATGTTTTACCACGATCTTGGTATGAATACTCAGCTGAAACGGTCATCCAAGGATTCGTTTCCTTGGACATCTTTGATTGAGATTGGAACGACTTACTCATCGACCTCTTCCTTGTATCTCGGGCCTCAATCATAGCCTTTCTTTTCTCTTTGACCAATTCCTCAGCCTTACAAGGTCTCTCTACTAGTACAACAAATTCTTTCAATTCTAGAATATCAACAAACAACTGGATATCTTCATTTAATCCATCCTCAAACCTTTTGCACATGATGGCTTCGGCGGATACACACTCCCGAGTGTATTTACTGAGCCTTACGAAGTTACGATCATATTCAGTCACCGTCATTCGACCTTGTTTTAGCTCAAAGAATTCCTTTCTTTTCTGGTCAATAAACCATTGGCTAATATATTTCTTTCGGGACTCTTCTTAGAAAAATTCCCAATTAACTTTCTTACTGTAACAGCCCAAAATAGGGCATAGTCGGAACAGTAGTTTCGAGACCATAAACTCGAAGTAAAAAAAAATAAATTAGTTTATGATTGTTTTAGAGTCTATGATATGTTTGGGTGATCGTGTGTAAATTTTGTTAAGTAATTTTTATTGATAAAGTGCCCAATTTTATTATTGGGATTAAATTGCATTAATTACAAAATATGAGTTCTAGGGCAAAGTACTTGATTTAAATGGTTTAAACTAGAGGTCTTTAAATGGTAAATAGACCATCATGTTTTGTTATGGACAAAACTAGTCATGGAAGGGTAAAAATTAAAGGTTTAGTAAAAAGGGCATTTTTGTCATTTGGGTGTTTTAAGGTATAAAAGACAAAATTGAAACCCAAAAATCTACTCATTCTCTTCTCCATGCTGCCAAAATTTTCAAGAATCCATGGCTAGGGTTTCAAGCTTTTTCAAAGCTCAATTGTAAGTGCATTTGAGCCCGGTTTTTAATGTTCTTCGTATTTTTGTGATCCTAGAAGCTTAACCTTTCTATTTTTACCATTTATTTGCATGAAAAATGAAGTTTAAAAATTGACCCATGCTAGATATTTGTGCATTTTGATGTTTAATGGTAGAATAAGAGTGCACAAGGTTAGGAGAATGATTTTTGCTAAGTGATATTCGTTGAAAATGATTAAAACGGGTTAATTAGTAAAAGTTGTAAATGCTCCTAAAAGTGTGAAATAATAAGAATTTGAGGTTTCTTTGGAAGAGAAAACGGTTCGACTGACCTTGAATTTTATAGAAATTGAATAAAAATCATATTACGAGCCTAGGGGCAAAATCGTAATTATGAGAAAGTTTAGGGGCAAAATTGTAAATTTTTTGTAGTATGATTTTTGTATTAAAATGAGTAATGTGAGTGATAATTAAGTGAAATGTGACGTTTTAGATTAAAAAAAATTGAGATTTGGACCAAGCATGGGGAAATGTCAATCAAAATGACCGATTCGCGTCGAGGTAAGTTTATATGGTTAGTCTATAGTGAACGATTATTAAATTTGAATTGAGATAATGTATTATTTTATATATGTTTGTTACATAATCATGACTTTATGCAAGTACGAGATTGGATTTAAGGATCAATTGTGAGAAATGTAGGGTCAAGTATATTCGTACTATGACTCGTGATGAATTGACAGAAAAGACCATGGTTGGACCATGGCAGTGGGTGTGCCAGTGTAAGACCATGTCTCGGACATGGTATTGGCCTCAAGTTGTGTTGTGTAAGACCATGTTAGGGACGTGACATCGACACGGACAGAGGAGAGTCAGTGTAAGACCATTTCTAGGACATGGCATCGGCTCGAGATGAGTTCCAATGTAAGACCATGTTTGGGACATGGCATCGGCACCGATATGTGATCCCATGTAAGACCATATCTGGGATATGGCATTGGCATCCTACCAGGTGTGCAAGATATCCCGAATATCCCTAATATTACAAGTAGTTCAATGGGAAATTCAAGGAGTATGCTCAAGATAAGTAAGAGTAGGATATGTGAGTATTATGACTAAGCACAGGTATGTATACGAGACTCATAAATAATGTGCTCGGATTATGATGCATTATTGATAAGGATGCAAATGAGTAAGATGTGTCTATGATCTCTTGGTTGTTATGTGCCAAGTTATATTATGCTTTGGTGTAAGTGTGTATAAATGAAAGTGAACACAAAGAATTAATCAATGAGTGAAATTGACATTAAAACAGTTGTGGGCAGCAACATTAGTATAATTTTGAAAAATCACCAAAAATGGTGAATATTCAATTAAAGGCTGGGTAAGATATGAAATTAAAGCTTAATGAGTCTAAGTAAGCAAAAGAAGTGTGAATTATGAGATATTTGAATTTTAGTGAGACAGGGTCAGAATGAGTTTCGAAATCCTCTGTTCCAACTTTGGAAAATTAGTAAAAATTTTACAAAAATAATTATGAAGTATAATTCATATTATTGAAATCCTTAATAAGTCTATTTTCAAGTTAAATAAACGAGAACATCATATGAATTTTATACGAGGAGAAAATTGATTCATAGTGAAGAAGTGTCAGAACTGTTGGACAGTGAAATAGGGGTAAACTTAATGAATAAACTGTACTAATTGGCTGGACCAAAAGTTCTGAAATTTATATGGTAAGAATTTATGTGAGTCTAGTTTCAGGAAAAATTAATGGTTCTTCATTCGAAGCTCTGTAACTCGAGAAATAAATAATTTCGTGACAGTGACTCAAGTAGACAGATTAATGTGAACATGAGTAATAAGGTGTAAGCATGTGATATAATGATTATATCATCTTAAGAAATTATTGTGAGGATTTATCCACACAAGTTTATTAATTTCTTATTATTTTCATATGAACTTATTAAGCATTTATGCTTACTTCCCCTCTCTTTTCCTTTGCCTTGTAGTATCGCCAAGTTAGCTCGGGGATCGGTGGACGTCGGAGATTCGCTCACACTATCAATTGGAACACTTGGTATATCTAGATTCATTGATTTTTGGGTTATGACATGTATAGTAGGCTTGGTCGTTTTGTCATATATGTCATATTTCTTATGGCCTAAAATGTTGGCCCTTATTTAATAAATGTTCATTTTGATTAAGGCTATTTGAAGATGGACAATATTGATGATTGCATAATTGAGATGTTGTGGATGTGGTTTACAAATGATTTCATGAATGACGATGTGTATGAAAATGTGTATGCGAAATTGGATATTCGGATGTCCAATTATAGCATGATACATTTTGATGAAATGGATACAAGAGAGTTTATGTTTTATCTGGGGAACTGGCTTGTAAAATAGGCAACTTCTAGGCCACATGGGCAGAGACACGGCCATGTGTCTCAACCATGTAGCAGACACGGTCTAAGGGCACGGGTTAGGGACACGGGCGTGTCCCAGACCACACGGGTGCGTGTCCCAGACCACACGGGTGTGTGTCCCTTGTTTTGACAAAATCTTCTAAATTTTTCCAAAAGTTTCCCAAGTTCTCGGTTTAGTCCCGAACCATCCTAAAGGATGTTTTGAGCTTTATAAGCCCATATAAGGAACAAAATGCATGTGTTAGAAAAGTTTTAAATTTGACGAAATTTTATGACCCGGTTTTACATGTTGAAGAAATTTTAAGTCCGATAACGTCTCGTACCCTGTTCTGGCGTTGGATACGGGTAAGGGGTGTTACACTCCCTTGGTACAGCTGACACAAGGGTATTCCACCACTAGTAAGCCGAGTCTCTCAAGAGAGACACAATACATTTCATGCACTCCTCAGGTGTGCAAGACAGTTCATCGAATACCCTAATGGCATTTTCTAGCCAGAACTCTACCCTCTCTGGGTCATCATCTACATTCTCTCTAAATTCCTCAGCCCCTTGCTTTCTAATTCTGTCTACCTGAGGTTTTTCTCTTCTAACCGTTTCCACTACTTGGGGAGTTGTAGGGGCAGGCTATGGAATTGAAGGGGGTGGAGGAGGTGGAGTGTTCGGGTTTGCACGAACAAACTCTGAATACCATACATTCATCATATGGAGGAAGGCTTCTCTAGCCCCTCTGTCCTGACTCAGTGTCACAGGCCTACTTTCGACTAGTGCGGTCCCTTCTGCAGGAGCCGGTTCATTACTTTCTACATCATCTGCCACTGCTCCATCAGGATCCATTTACTATATAAAAACACATTTTAAATTGTCAAGAGTCGTCACACTATCATAATTCATATATGGCATGTATAGCTAGACTCATACACACGCTAGGTTAATCCGAGAATTGACTAAACCATAGCTCTGATACCACTAAATGTAACACCCCTTACCCGTGTTTGAAGCCGGAATAGGGTACAAGGCATTACCTAACTTAAACACATACTCACATACATTTCTGGGTCATTATAGTGCGTTCAAAATTGAAACTTTTCAATCTACATCTTAAAGCCCTTAATAGGAGCCTACAAGGCTCAAATCACACTTTCAAAATGGTTTGAAACCAAACCAAGTTATTTAGAAAAATTTGGAAAAAGTCACTAACAATAGGGGCACACGCCCGTGTGGAAGGTTAACACGCCTGTGTGACCTGATAACATGACCATGTTAAAGGACCGTGTGACTCACACGGTCTAAGCATATAGGGACACGGGCATGGGAGCTAAGCATATAAGGACACGCCCATGTCCCATGCCCGTGTCCCTCCCACGGCCTTGACACGCCTGTGTATTGGTCCGTGTGCGAAAACCTTGACATTCTGTTTCTGACGTCAGCAACCTTACATGGTAACACGGCCAAGGCACACGCCCGTGTGGTGAATTAAATTCCTAAATTCAAGAGCAGACTTTACATGGCCTGGACACATGCCCATGTTCTATGGCCGTGTCATCCACACGGTCGAGACACACAGCCGTGTCTCAGTCCATGTGTGTCTACTTTTGTGGACAGTAACAAGGCTATTTACCAAGCCCTTAATGCCACCCTTACTTGCACCAACATAAACCACATCAAATAACCTATTCATTCATGCATCAATATGCCAAATAATCAACCATGCAATTTGCACATTCATGGAAAACATCATCATTTTCATATAAACTTACCTCGATACAAAATATGTCAATTTGAAATTTAGTCTGAAACCTTGCCTTTTCCTCGGTCAAGGTTGATTCCACGTTCTTCTTGATCTATAGTGACATATTTAGCTTATTAAATCACCTCATTATTCAAAACATTTCAAAAGTCCTATTTTGGTAAAATTACTGTTTTACCCTTAGGCTTTCACAAAATTACGATTTTGCCCCTAGGCTCGTAAATCATTTTTCATCACATTTCCTCATTTAACACTTTTAATCCTATAGCAACTCAAAATACCAATTATTTCATGCATTTACTACCCGTTTTACAACCTTTACAAAAATGTCCCTTTTTAGGTGTTTTCATGGAAACACTTTTCACAAAAGTTGTTTATTTAACAACCAAGTTTCATTTTCTTCCATAAAAATTCAGCAAGAAACACTAATACTCTCATTGAAAAACTCTAGACTTTCAACCATTTTACAAAATAATCATAAAAAATGACCATCAAAATCACTTACTTGTGAGAGTTAGAAGTTGCTAAAATTTTTAAGCTTTCATGGCCATTTTCTTGGGTAAGAATTGGTGGAGAGAAGGAAGATAAAAGATGATATCATTTCTTCTCTTTATTTTATTCTATTTCTCCAATTAAGTCACCTAATCCACCAATTTTGACCAATTTTTCATTTCCTTGTCCCCTATGACCGGGAAACACATTACTAAGGGCCTAATTGCACATTAGGGACCTCCAATTCAATATTCTATAGCTATTTGACACCTTTAGCTATTAGAACAAAACTTTTGCACTTTATGCGATTTAGTCCTTTTTCAAAATTAAGCATGCAATCGCTAAAATTAATGCACCAAAATTTTCATGCACTCATATAACCATGCTATAACACATAAAATAATATTAAAAATAATTTTCTCTGACCTCAGCTTAGTGGTTCCAAAATCACTGTTCTGACTAGCCCCAAAATAGGGCTGTTACAATAGGTTTGGCACGGCCTAGCACACGGCTTGGCACAAGGACGTGTATGGCCATTTTTAGGGAACATAGGCGTGTGTGTTGGCCGTGTGACCCAAGTCAGAGAGTTACAAGGGGTCAAAAATGACCATGTACTCCTATTTCGAATGTCCACACAGCCTGTGACACGGGCATCTCTTTCGGTCGTGTGAGACACACGGCTGGGCCTCACAGGTGTGTGTCCCCTGTTTTTGAGAAAATTTTCTAAATGTTCAAAAAGTTTCCAAAGTTATCGGTTTAGTTTTGAACCACTCTTAATGCATGTTTAGGGCATCTTAGGCTCGTATTACGGACGATATGAATGTGTTGATTGATATTTGAATGAAATTTGGAAATGTATGAGTAAATATATGTGTAATTGTGTTATAAGTTCGGTAATGCTCCAAAACCTTATTCCGACGTTGAATACGGGTGAGCGGTGTTACATTTATTGGTATCAGAGCTACAGTTTAGTCAATTATAGGACAAACATAGCGTGTGAGAGTCTAGCTATACATGCCATATGTAACCTGTGATAGTGGGATTACTCCTAACAATTTAAACTGTGTTTTCGTATAGTAAATGAATCCTAATCGAGCTGTAGCTGATGATGTAGAGAGTAATGCGCCAGCTCCAGCTCAAAGGACAGTGCCTTCTAAATCTAGAAATGTGTCGAGTAGTCACAGAGGAGAGTCTAAAGAACCCTTTTTCCAAATGATGAAGGAATGATTCACATAATTTGTCTGGATGAATTCGGCTGCTCAACAACCTCCACCCACACCAAATCCTCAACCGGTTTGAATAAGCTTGTTATTTAGTTGTATTTGGGGGTCCTGGGGAGGTTCGGGTTCGAGCCCAGGTCCTGGTAAAATTTTTGCTTTTGGGCATTTAAGGGGGGAGAGCTAGGGGAAGCAGGCCTTATGAGTAATTGTGTGTGTTGGGTAACACAAGTTGAGCAAGGGAAAATGTGGTGTGGCGTCACTTGTAGAAGAAAGGGGGATGGGGTCCGAATCCCACCTGCTACAAATATGGCTTTTATTTTGTGTCCAAGATGGAGAAGAGGTGGAGTTGGCGTGGAACTCTACTTGGGAGGTTTTGAACTGGTCAAATCGGTTTGAAGGAGTGATGGGAGTGAATGATAGAGTGATTTGGGGAGGGAATTAAGGGATTTGAGAGTGTGGATGAGAGTTGGCCGAATGTGGAAGTTGTGGGAGGTGAATTTCGACTATGAGTTGTTTTGGTAGGGGAAATTCGGCATTTTGAAGTAGGTAGCAAAACTGAACACTTTGAGTGTGTGTGCATTTCGGGTCTTTTATTCAAAGAGTCTTCTTGCCGAATTGATAGTTTTTCTCTCCCTTTTTGTTCCATCTTGTATTCATGTTTTTTCTTTGTTTGTTACCTAAAATCTGTGAGCCGAAACTCCTCTGTACCACTCTTTTCGTCTGCTCGTTTCTACCTTCCCCTTACTATTTGTTCCTTCTTGTGTCACCATAGCCGAACCTCTTCAGCACTTCATCTCTTTTTCTTTTTTTCTGCGCGATTATCACCCCCTTTCTTGGCCAAATCTGGTAAGTATAGGTTCTTTCCCTTCCTCCCATTTTCTCCTTTCTGTAGCCAAATGTATAACCTTCCCCTTTTCTTTTTGTTCGTTTCTTTTGATCACTATAACTGAAACTCTATTCTCTCTCACTCTTTCTTCTCGCGTTCTCCTCTTGTAGTTGCTTAAGCGGGGTTGGCCGAATCTCCCTTTCTCCTTCGACTCATCCGTAATCACAAGGTAATTGTAACTCTTTCTCTTCTTTCTTTCCTTTTCGGTCTTATTTTGTACATAGCCGGAATGGCTATCTCTTTTAATTCTAGTTCTCGGCTAATCCCTTCTTTTCTTCTCTCGATATGGAACGTTTACTTCAATGAAATCCCATAGCCGACTCTGTTGGTGTTCGGTTCTCCATTGATCAAGGTAGGGAGTTTCTCTCTGATTTCTGTTCGTCTATTCTCTTTTCATTCTCTCTGCCATAACCGAATCTTCATCTCTGCCTGAGCTGATTGTACTAAGGATCAAGCAACTCTCTTCCCTGCTCATTAATCTTTCGGACTTTGGGAAGTGGTGGTAAGAGCCGAAACCCTTGTTAGTCAACCACCATATCTCATTATGTTACTTTACTGATCAAGACTTTCTTTTTGGAGGCGAGTGCTAGCTGATCTAAGGGGGTTGCGTTAAGGGAGCTTGAGGGGAGTGGACTCGTAGTCTTTGCTCCCAAGTTCAAACGGCGTAAGGTGTCTGCGGTTCGGGATTTTCCGCCGGGCTGTGGAAGGGAGCCGACATCTATTTGGGATAGGAAAATTACTGTTGTTCGCGCTAGTGAGGGCGACGACGATCAGGAATGTATAGTTCGTCGCATAGTCAGGTGTGTAGTCTCACACCTTTATTTCGTTTTGTTTCGTATTATACTATGTGTCGGCTAAAAGCCAAAATACCCTTAACGGGAATGCAGTTGAGATACCCTAGTGGGTAATATGGGAGATATACCAGGTGAGTAAATTTATGACTATACCATTTTGGGTAATTAGCATGATTGTGTGTGTGTTTTGATTACCTGATATACATTGGTATATGTATGCATTTACCACATTATGATGATATGATATGTTACAAGGGAAAAGGGATATTGATGAATGGGGAAGTTTTTTTCGGTGGCTCTGCCACATATTTTAGTGACCTTGTCACATTATTTGGGTGGCACTGCCCACAATTTCAGTGATGAGCAGCGTGACTGCCATCGAGGTGTGAAGTGGATGAGGGTTGATTGTAGAAATCCCCACAGGTGTGTTTTGGCTGGAACAGGTGGTGTGTAGCGGATGGATTATTAGGTTGGGCTGGGTTGCATTGCATACATTTATCTATGTTATTATGCTAAAAGGTCTAAGGCCCAGTTCGTTTCTGTATGGGCTTCGCCCAGTTTGATTTCGTAAGGGGCTAAGGCCCAGTATTTATCTGAATGGGCTCGGGCCCAATTAATGTTCGTTAGGGGATTACACATTGAGTTCTCGTAACTCACCCCTCTGCTTAATTTTGCAGGTTATCCTTAGCTTTGAGGATTTGGAGCCGAGGTGGACTCTGGGGTGGCCATACATCGTTTCTTTAGTAAACTCCGTTTCACATTACTTTAAATTTATGTTAACTTGGGATTATGTTCTGTGATAAGGCCACTGGGATTTTATTTTGGTTTTTGTTTTAATGCGGTTAATATTTATTATGAAATGAACATTACTAAAAACGTAAATAACTGTTTTCCAAAATATTAATGAACGGTTCCCAACCTATAGATAAATAAACTCGGTATTTTCTGAAAACTACAATAACTGTTTCAAAACGGCACATTTCTAAAATCCTCTGAATCTGGTTTTTATGTTATAATACAAGTTGCAGTGTTAGTGATATTTATAGCTTTTTGCAAGAAAACCTTAAAAACATTTGATTTTCAAAATGGAAACAAAACTCGAAACTTTTAAACGATCGCGAAGTTTCTTTAGGAACCTTTCCATGTGACATGTCAGATTCGGTCGTAACGTCTAGGCCGGATTTGGGGTGTCAGAGCCCGATTGCAAAACTCAGCTGTGGAATGGGTACAAAAATGTTTTCCAAAATTGGGTTGAAATATGGTTTAGAAAAATATATGTTTTTTTCTGGAAGTATGGCACCCGAGTCTCCGGCACCAAATCCGTAAGTCTTCTGACTTTGTTTGATATTATGAAATGATTTTAGAAAGAAACTATTAGAGTTAGTGTATTATGACTGCTAGCTATAAGAGTTAAGACTGTAGAGACTAAGACATTAGGAATTCGATTCGTGAAAACCACTTTTAAATCTGTTTTCATAAAATATCTGTTAATAAACATTGGAATGATATACCGATTCATAAAATTTCTAATCAGATTAATTCGATTCAGCAAACATGAGCACAAGAAGACGTGGACGTGGTACACGCGGCTGTGGTAGAGGCTGGGGTGCTGAGGCGAGATCCTCAGAATCTAGACATGTGCCGGAAGGCGAAGTGCCAGCATCACCAGTAGTGGAAGCAGGGTCTCAAGACCAAACTGGAGGGGATGATGCTTTATCCCAAGCTATGCTACGAGTCTTGAAACGGGTTGCTAGAGCAAGCACTGGATTGGTAGCCCGGAAATCTATCCCTGAGCGACTTCGGGCAAATGGGGTCGAGATATTTAGGGGCATTTCTAGTGTAGCCCCAAATGTAGCGGAATACTGGTTGGAGGCGGTAGAGCGAATTATGGATGACCTAGACTGCATAGCGGAGGAGAAATTAAAAGGAGCAGTGTCTCTCCTGTGATATGAGGCATACCAGTGGTGGCTCACAGTGAGGGAAGGTACTCAAGCAGATCGTATCACTTGGGACTTCGTTAAAACAATGTTTCAAGGAAAATATGTTGGGGCGAGTTATGTGGATGCCCA
Organism: Gossypium australe; assembly: GCA_005393395.2. Taxonomy (NCBI): domain Eukaryota; kingdom Viridiplantae; phylum Streptophyta; class Magnoliopsida; order Malvales; family Malvaceae; genus Gossypium; species Gossypium australe. Next base: position 117,581,788 of record CM016621.1, read on the forward strand.
GAGGAAGGCATTTTTGAACTTGATTCAAGGGAATAAATCCGTGGCAGAATATGAGGTGAAGTTTCTACGCTTAAGTCGTTACGCTCGGGGTATAGTCGCAACCGATTATGAGTGTTGTGTTCGGATCGAGGATGGTCTGAGGGATGAGTTGAGGGTATTGATAGCCCCGCAGCGGGAAAGAGATTTTGCTGTATTGGTGGAAAAAGCAAAAATTGCCGAAGAAGTGAAACGTTCTGAGAGGCAAAACCGAGATAAGGATAAGGGCAGGAATAAGAGAGGTTTTCGGTCGTCAGGTTCTTCTGGGGGTTTTCAAAAGAGGCCTAAGTTGGATGGGCCAACTCGAGTGTGGATGCCTGTTGCTGTTGGTCAGTTGCGACAGTGTGTTCAATGTCGGAAAACACATTCAGGGGAGTGTTGGAGAAGAACTGAAGGATGTTTCAAATGTGGATCTAGGGATCATCTGATAAAGGACTGTCCACAAGAGTTGGCTAGGGTGCGGACGATAGGTCAGGGATTTGCACAGTCAAGGAGAGGTGGTCAGCAGCCGTCGAGGGGTCGAGGTCCGGCCAGAGGAGGAGATGGGTTTGGACGAGGTTATGGAGCACCAGGCAGAGGTGTGGGTAATTCAGATGTAAGAGGGCCTGGACTGGTTTATGCAGCTCGACGTCGAGAGGATAGCGACGCACCGGACGTCATAACCGGTACGTTTCTTATATTTGATGAACCGTTTACTGCTTTGGTAGATATTGGGTCTACCCATTCTTATGTTGCCTGTGCTATATCTGAGACTTTGGGTATAAAATCTGAGATTGCTGCTAGAGAAATGTAAGTGATTAGCCCTCTAAGACAATCGGTGGTAGTGAACAAACTATTTAGGAATGTGCCTTTAGAAGAGCAAGGGATTGTTTTACCAGCAGACTTGATGGAACTACCGTTCGACGAGTTTGATCTAATCTTAGCATGGATTGGCTAGTTAAGCACCGTACGAATTTGGATTGTGCCGCTAAGCGCATGATGTTGAAGACTTCCGAGGATGAAGAGGTGATTGTGATAGGTGAAATAAGGGATTATCTGTCTCATGTGGTTTCGGCGCTTAAGGCCGAGAAGATGGTGCGAAAAAGGTGCAAGGCATTTTTGGCTTTCATCAGCACATCTGATGCCAAGGAATTATCGGTTGAGAATGTCAGAACTGTGAAGGAGTTCTCGGATGTCTTTCCTGAAGATCTTCTAGGATTGCCTCCGGATAGCGAGGTCGAATTTGCCATTGAGCTATTACCAGGAATGGCTCCGATGTCCATCGCCCCTTATAGGATGGCGCCGGAGGAGCTAGTAGAACTTAAAGCTCAGATCCAAGAGCTGTTGAACCGTGGATTTATCCGACCAAGTGTATTACTATGGGGAGCACCGATATTGTTCGTCAAGAAAAAGGATGGGTCGATGCGTATGTGCATTGACTATAGGCAATTGAACAAGTTGACTATTAAGAACAAATACCCGCTACCAAGAATTAACGATTTGTTCGATCAGCTGCGAGGAGCTTCGATTTTCTCGAAGATAGATTTGAGATCTGGGTACCATCAGCTAAAGGTCAAGGAGGCGGATATTCATAAGACTGCTTTCCAAACGCGTTATGGGCATTATGAGTTTCTAGTGATGCCGTTCGGATTAACGAATGCACCAGCTGCTTTTTGTATATGATGAACCGGGTCTTCCAACCCTATCTGGACCGGTTCGTGGTGGCTTTCATAGATGACATCTTGGTGTACTCAAGGACTGAGGAGGAGCATGATTCGTATCTTCGGGTTGTTCTGCAGATATTGAGAGAAAAGCAACTTTATGCTAAATTCAGTAAGTGCGAGTTTTGACTGAAGGAAGTGATGTTCTTGGGTCATGTTGTGTTTGCTGAAGGGATTAGAGTCAACCCTCGAAAGGTTGAAGCCATGTTGGATTGGAAGAAGCCGAAGTCAGTGTCTAAAATTTGAAGTTTTCTGGGTTTGGCTGGGTATTACAGAAGGTTCGTTGAGGGGTTTTCATTGATTGCTGCACTTTTAACCAAGTTATTGCGAAAAAGAGTACTGTTTGTGTGGGTTGATAAACAGCAGGAAAGCTTTGAAAAGTTAAAGAATATTATGACTGAGGCACCAGTGTTGATTCAGCCTGAGGCTGGGAAGGAGTTCGTTGTTTATTGTGATACGTCGCACACAGGTTTGAGATGTGTGCTGATGCAAGAAGGGAAGGCAGTGGCATATGTATCTCGGCAACTAAGGCTGCATGAGATAAACTATCCCACTCATGACTTGGAGCTAGCTGCTGTGGTGTTCGCCCTAAAAATATGGAGACATTACCTGTACGGAGAAAAGTCGATTATTTATACCGACCATAAGAGCCTGAAATATCTCCTTACCCAGAAGGAGTTGAATGTAAGGCAATGGAGGTGGATTGAGTTGCTGAAAGACTATGATTGCTTGATTGAATATCACTCGGGTAAGGCTAACGCGATGGCAGATGCAGTGCAGATTTGTCTTTTGAAGAAGAACCAGTGCAGATTTTGGATCGAGAGGTCAAGGTTTTGAGGAGGAAGTCCGTTCCTTTAGTCAAGGTGTTATGGGGTAATCACGGTTCAAGGGAAGCCATGTAGGAGCCCGAGGAAACAATACGACAGCAATACCCTCACCTCTTTTAATTAGGTAAATTTTGAGGCTGAAATTTCTTTAAGGGGGTAGAACTGTAACATCCTTAAATTAGGGGTTCGGCATTTTCCTCTATTCTATGTGTTTGGCTAGCTAAGCTTGTTATTTAGTTGTATTTGGGGGTCCTGGAGAGGTTCGGGTTCGAGCCTAGGTCCTGGTAAAATTTTTGTTTTTGGGCATTTAAGGGGGGAGAGCTAGGGGAAGCAGGCCTTATGAATAATTGTGTGTGTTGGGTAACACAAGTTGAGCAAGGGAAAATGTGGTGTGGCGTCACTTGTAGAAGAAAGGGGGGATGGGGTCCGAATCCCACCTGCTACAAATATGGCTTTTATTTTGTGTCTAAGATGGAGAAGAGGTGGAGTTGGCGTGGAACTCTACTTGGGAGGTTTTGAACTGGTCAAATCGGTTTGAAGGAGTGATGGGGAGTGAATGATGGAGTGATTTGGGAAGGGAATCAAGGGATTTGAGAGTGTGGGTGAGAGTTGGCCGAATGTGGGAGTTGTGTGAGGTGAATTTCGGCTATGAGTTGTTTTGGCAAGGGAAATTCAGCATTTTGAAGTAGGTAGCAAAACCGAACACTTTGAGTGTGTGTGCATTTCGGGTCTTTTCTTCAAAGAATCTTCTTGCCGAATTGATAGTTTTTCTCTCCCTCTTTGCTCCATCTTGTATTCATGCTTTTTCTTTGTTTGTTACCTAAATATCTGTGAGCTGAAACTCCTCTGTACTTCTCTTTTCGTCTACTCGTTTCTACCTTCCCCTTACCATTTGTTCCCTTTTGTGTCACCATAGCCGAACCTCTTCAAATCTTCATCTCTTTTTCTTTTTCTTTGCGCGATTATCACCCCCTTTCTTGGTCGAATCTGGTAAGTATAGGTTCTTTCCCTTCCTCCCATTTTCTCCTTTCTATAGCCGAATGTATGACCTTCCCTTTTCTTTTTGTTCGTTTCTTTTCATCACTATAACCGAAACTCCATTCCCTCTCACTCTTTCTTCTCGCGTTCTCCTTTTGTAGTTGCTTAAGCGGGGTTGGCCGAATCTCTCTTTCTCCTTCGACTCATCCGTAATCACAAGGTAATGGTAACTCTTTCACTTCTTTCTTTCCTTTTCGGTCTTATGTTGCACATAGCCGGAGTGGCTATCTCTTTCAATTCTAGTTTTCGGCTAATCCCTTCTTTTCTTCTCTCGACATGGAACGTTTACTTCGGTGAAATCCCATAGCTGAATCCGTTGGTGTTCGGTTCTCCATTGATCAAGGTAGGGTGTTTCTCTCTGATTTCTGTTCGTCTATTCTCTTTTCATTCTCTCTGCCATAACCAAATCTTCATTTTTGCCTGGGCCGATTGTACTAAGGATCAAGCAACTCTCTTCCCTGCTCATTAATCTTTCGGACTTCGGGAAGTGGTGGTAAGAGCCGAAACCCTTGTTAGTCAACCACCATTTCTCACTGTGTTACTTTACTGATCAAGACTTTCTTTATGGAGGTGAGTGCTAGCCGATCTAAGGGGGTTGTGTTAAGGGAGCCTGAGGGGAGTGGACTCGTAGTCTCTGCTCCCAAGTTCAAACGGCGTAAGGTGTCATGAAACACCCCAAACCCGGCCCACGAGCTTTGACCAGATTTGGTATGTTCCTTAAGTAAACCGGTTTCAAATTCTTTTGTTCCTTGGGAAAACCTTATGCGATTTTAAGAAAAATATTGTTTTGGGTTGGGCTTGTGTTGAAAAAAAATCAGTTTTATCTTATTTTGAAATCCAATTAATTAAGGTGACGAAACAATTAGGGTTTATTTTACGAAAAATAAATTTACTCAAACTTTAATTGATAATAATTTGTGAACATAATAATTGGAAATGAAAATAAAGAAATAAAACTATGGCCTTATTACATCAAGTAAAAACCCAAAATAAAATTCTTAAGTACTTAAATAAAATAAAGAGTCCATATTGAATAAGACTTCAAACTGAGCATGGCCACCACAAGTTCTGCCGTCCCGGTCCATCACTGCTCATCACCTGAAAAATGTTCCCACAACAGGGTGAGTCAACAGACTCAATGTGCACACAACACTAAAATTTAATAGATCAGGCATACCATAACATATCACATGCACATTCATATACAGATAAAATAATGATGCAACCCAAACCCAAACCTAGATGCCATCCGCTACACATCCCCGTACCAACCTGCACACCGTGGGGACTAATAAGTCAACCCTCCTTCCGCTACACTCCATCGAAGGCAGTCGATGCAGTCGACGTGCTCATCGCTCATATAAAGTTCGTGGCATAGCCACCAGATTAAATAATTGTGTCATGAGACACCACGTTCAGATAATGTAACCGAGGTTACCACATTCAGATAATGTGACCGAAGTCACCACATTCAGATAGTGAGACTGAAGTCGTCACATTCACTTACCCTTTCTCATATAACCCGAATGCCCCATATATTTCATATCATGCATATCATACTTAAATTCACATTCATGTCACTTTTCACATGTTAAAATATAACATATTTCGTAATCTTAGCAGGAGTAGGAACGTACCTGAGTACTTTGTACCACATTAGGGTACTTTTAGCCACATTCACATTCTTATACATTCATATATTAAATATTTGCCATATAACATATTAAAAGTTAGTGTGGGTACACACCTGATTCGCTTAGCAATTCCTTGAGATTCCGAAAAGCTTGATATAATGCTTAGATCCTTAATCCCTACATTTGATTTATCACTTATTACTTAGCATAAATCCTATTCGGCTATAATACCAAATCCTAGTAGGATTTGTAGTCTAAAAAAAAAACTTACCTTTGATGCCGATTTGATGATTATTCAAATCCCAAAATAGATCCTTGCTTCCTTACTGCTGTCGAAAATCTTATAAGCACATGTTAGATTGATTTCTAACACTTAATCATCTTTAAATGGCCTATGGCCGAATATTCATATGACTTACCTTGAGTCTTAGAAATCCCGAAACTTCGTTGTACTTCTCCTTGTAGTCGACAACTACTAGATCCCGAAGAAAACCTTCCAAATTTCGGCCATGGAATTCTAAAGGAGTTAGATTCCTATATTTCGGCTAAAGAGAGATTGAAAATCAAATAATAGTTGATCTTACCTTTTTGGATGAAATCGGCAACACCCTTCTGTCACAACAAAGATTCGGCTTTGGCAGAATTTCGGCTTTTGTGCTATGAAGAATTCGGCTAGGTTGGACTGTGTTTTTGGTTTTGAATAAAAGAGAGAGAAGGCTAGGGAATTCGGCTAGACAAAAGAAAAGAGAAGAGAAGAGAACCCTAAGAATTTCGACAGAGAGAGAAGAGGAGAAAAATTGATGAGTAGCCCTCCTTCCTTCCTTTTATAGCTGAAATTATCATCTAAGGAGTCCCTTACTTGGCCACCACTTTTCTATTTGATAACTTTATCCTTTAATTATCATAAAATAAAAGAGTTTAATCCAACATTTATCTCATGGGAATAATGATAAATAAATCCCTTATTTATCTCTAGAAAATACTTAAGATAAATCATCATTTATCCCTATTTAGCCAAATTTTAAAGAGAATAAAACTCCCTTTTCAAGAGCCTTGTTGCTATCCACCTCTGTGCTTCTGGAAGCAAAAATAAAACTTCTTTTATTTGCTTCCCATGTGACTCGAACTCAGGCCCAACACCCTTGCATGTGGCGCCATTTCCAGAGGCCCTAAGTGGCATCTTCAGGCCACTTTTCCAAGCCTGTTTGTGTGTCAAATTTCGCATACTTTTTCTCTTAAGGCCAAACTTGACATTTCCTTACATTTCCAAGTTTCCAGAAATGTTCACTTTCCTCTTTTGAATCATTTCCAAATCATTTCCTAGTTTCCCAAAAATGTTCACTTTCCATTTTTTAAACTTAACATTTCCATACATTTTCAGGTTTCCAAAATGTTCATTTCTAAGTCTTTTCCATACATTTCCGGGTTTCCAAAAATGTTCAAAATTTATTCATAACACGTAAAACATGTCATTTCGTACAATTAAATCGAAAATGCATAGGCCCTTTTCAGGATGTTACAGTTCTACCCTCCTTAAGATAATTTCATCCTTGAAATTCCCTAACTAAATAATTGAGGGTATTGCTGTCGCATTGCCTCTTCTGGCTCCCACGAAGCTTCCTCTGATCCATGATTGCGCCATAACACTTTGACTAGAGGAACTGACTTCCTCCGTAGCACTTTCACATCACGTTCCAATATCTGAATCGGCTCTTTCTCGTAGGATAAGGCTGGCCTTAGCTCCACTTCTTCAACTGGTACCACATGAGACAGATCCGATCGATAACGACGTAGCATGGATACATGGAATACGTCGTGCATCCGCTGCAACTCTGGTGGCAACTCCAGCTGGTATGCCACTGGTCCAACTCGCTTCAGTACTCGATAAGGCCCTATAAACCTTGGGCTTAACTTCCCTTTGCGACCAAACCTCATCACCTTCTTCCAAGGCAAAACCTTAAGGAACACTTGGTCTCCCACTTCAAACTCTATTTCCTTTCGCTTAAGGTCGGCGTACGACTTCTGCCTATCAGAGGCTTCCTTTAACCGTGCCCTGATTATCTCAACCTTTTCTTCAGTTTCTGCCACTAACTCTGGACCCAAAACTTGACGTTCTCCTAACTCAGTCCAACAAGTAGGTGTTCAACACTTCCGACCATACAACGCTTCATATGGTGCCATCCGAATACTAGCCTGATAGCTGTTGTTGTAGGCAAATTCAGCTAAAGGCAAGTAATCTTCCCAACTTCCTTGGAAATCCATCACACAGCCTCTCAACATATCCTCCAACACTTGTATAACTCGTTCAGACTGCCCGTCTGATTGTGGATGAAAAGCCATAGTGAAGTCCAACTTAGTGCCTAACGCTTGATGAAGTGCCCCCCAAAACCGAGACGTAAACCTTGGGTCTCTATCGGAGATGATCGATACCGGTACTCCATGCAACCTCACAATTTCCGCTATATATAATTTGGCCAACTTCTGAAGAGGATAGTCAACTCTTACCGGAATGAAGTGCGCGGACTTGGTCAAACGGTCCACTATTACCCATACCGAGTCCTTCTTAGTAGGCGTAAGGGGAAGCCCACTAATGAAGTCCATGGTAATTCTCTTCCACTTCCATTGTGGAATCTCGATTGGTTGAAGCAATCCCGATGGAACTTGGTGTTCAGCCTTAACTTGCTGACACGTCAGACATTTCCCCACGAATTCAGTAACTTCCCGCTTAAGATCAGACCACCAAAATTGTTCCCTTAAATCTCTGTACAGCTTAGTGCCTCCGGGATGCATAGCATAGGGGCTACTATGCGCTTCCCGAAGAATCCTTTGTCTCAACTCTCCGTTCTTCGGCATACAGACCTTTCCTTTGTAGCACAATGCTCCTTCATCATTAACGCCATAATCCTTTAACTCTCCATTCTGTACTTGCTGTAACTTAGCAGTTAGGTCCTTATCAGCCAACTGTCCCTCTTTCACCTCATTGAGCCATGTGGGCTTGACTTGCAACTCTGCCAACAGGCTTCCATCATCACACAAACTCAAATGAGCAAACATAGCCCTTAAATCTGACACAACCTTCCGACTTAGGGCATCGGCTACCACATTCGCCTTGCCCGGGTGGTACTCTATCGAGCAATCATAATCCTTCAATAACTCCACCCACCTTCGCTGCCTCAAGTTCAACTCCTTCTGAGTCAACAAATACTTAAGGCTCTTGTGGTCGGTGTAGATTATTGACCTTTCTCCATAAAGATAGTGCCTCCACACCTTAAGAGCGAAAACCACTGCCGCCAATTCCAAGTCATGAGTTGGGTAGTTAACCTCATGCAGTCTTAACTGTCGAGACGCATAAGCGACTACTTTTCCTTCTTGCATTAGTACACAGCCTAATCCCGTGTGAGAAGCGTCACAGTATACCACAAAATCCTTTCCTGCCTCCGGCTGAATTAACACTGGAGCTTCCGTCAACATCTTCTTAAGCTTTTCAAAGCTTCCCTGTTGTTTATCCGTCCATTCAAAGGGTACTTCCTTCCTTAGCAACCTTGTCAAAGGCGCGGCTATTGACGAGAACCCTTCCACGAACCTTCTGTAATAGCCTGCCAAACCTAAGAAACTTCGGATCTCAGCCACGGACCTAGGTGGTTTCCAATCCAACACTGCCTCGATCTTCCTAGGATCCACTCTTATTCCCTCTACGGATACCACATGTCCTAAGAATGCCACCTCCTTAAGCCAAAATTCACACTTGCTGAATTTGGCATAGAGCTTTTTCTCCCTTAACACTTGCAGCACAACCCGTAGGTGCTCATCATGTTCCTCTTCTGACTTCGAATACACCAGGATGTCATCGATAAACACGACAACGTACCTATCCAAATAGGGTTGAAAAACCCGGTTCATCATATCCATGAACACGACTGGAGCGTTCGTCAACCCAAACGGCATCACTACAAACTCAAAATGGCCGTATCTTGTCCTAAAAGCTGTCTTATGGATATTTGCCTCCTTCACCTTCAACTGATGATATCCCGACCTTAAGTCTATCTTTGAAAATACTGCGGCCCCCTTCAGCTGATCGAACAAGTCATCGATCCTTGGCAAAGGATACTTGTTCTTAATGGTCAGCTTGCTCAACTGACGATAATCTATGCACATACGCATAGTTCCATCCTTCTTCTTCACGAACAAAACCGGTGCTCCCTATGGAGACACACTGGGTCGAATGAACCCAATATCCAGCAATTCTTGAATTTGAGCCTTAAGCTCAACCAACTCATTTGGCGCCATTCGGTATGGAGCGATTGACACAGGAGCCGTTCCTGGTAGCAAGTCTATTCCAAATTCCACCTCCCTGTTTGGGGGTATTCTTGGTAATTCCTCCGGGAATACATCTTCAAAATCCCTTACAGTTCTAACTCCACTAACACCTTCTTCCTTTCCACCCAACGCACTTACGAAAGCTAAGAACGCCTTGCACCCTTTCCTAACCATTTTCTCAGCCTTCAACGCCGAAACTACGTTAGACAGGTAGTTTCTTCTTTCTCCGATCATTACTACTACTTCATCTTTCGGGGTCCTTAATTCCATTTGTTTAGCCGCACAATCCAACACGGCTCGGTGCTCTACTAGCCAATCCATTCCAAGTATGAGTTCAAACTCCCCAAAGGGTAGTTCCATTAAGTCAGCCCCGAAGTTTACTCCCTGAATCTCTAGGGGTACATTCCGAAAGATCTTATCCACCACTACAGTTTGGCCTAATGGGCTTACTACAGTCATCTGCCTATCAGAAAGTTCAGAGTCTAGGCCTAGTGTTTCCACTACACTACATGCAACATAAGAATGGGTCGATCCCACATCAATCAGAGCAAAATAGGGCTTGCTATAAATAAAGAACGTACCGGTTATAACATCCGGCGCGTCTTCATCTTCATCCTCCCTCTAGCGAGCCGCATAAACCAAACCCGGTTGCCTTGCCTCAGCATTAGCAGTACCTCTGTCCTGTGTTCCACGTCCTCTGCCAGCACCATTACCTCTGTTATTCGAACCACGACCTCGTTGAGGCTGCTGTCCCTATCTACCAGCCTGACTGACATTCTGAGCTGCTGGTCGACTTTCATCTGATTTCTTAGGACAATCTTTGAGCATATGGTCCTTGGACCCACACCTAAAACATCCTCTCGTCTTTTTCCAGCACTCCCCTAAGTGTTTCTTTCCACAATGATCACAAGGTCGATACTGCCCTCCTGTACCAGCTTGCTGGTTTCGCGGCCCATCAACTCTAGGCCTCTTTTGAACCTTCCCAGACGATCCAAAACCTCTTTTTGGCCTGTTCCGATGTAGCATCCTTAATTCCTTCAGCCACTTTAGCCTTCTCCACTAAAGCAGAAAACTCCCGCTCCTGATGCGGCGCTATCAACAATCTCAGATCATCCCTTAGTCCGTCCTCAAAATGGACACAGCGCTCATGCTCAGTTGCCACTACTCCTCGAGCATACCGGCTCAATCTCAGAAATTCGGCCTCATATTCTGCAACGGACTTGTTCCCTTGAACCAGCCCCAGAAATGCTTTTCTTTGCTCATCAGTATACCTGGTTCCCACATATTTCTTCTGAAATGCTTCCTTAACATACTCCCAGGTCAGATCCTCAACTGTGGCACCATCCCGAACAGTTAACCACCATTGATACGCCTCATCGCGTAACAGTGCCACCATTCCTTTCAACTTCTCCTCAGGGGTCAGATCAAGCTCATCCATGATGCGCTCAGTTGCTTCCAACCAGTACTCCGCTGTACTGGGTGCCACTCCAGATACTCCACGAAACATTTCAGCTCCATTAGCTCGAAGCCGTTTAGGCACAGACTTTCGATTTCCTGAATTTCCTTCTGCCCCAACCACCAACTCCAGAACTCGCAGCACAGCCTGCGACACAGCATCGTCCCCCGTCTGAGTTTGCTGCTCCACACCAATAGCTGGGAGTGGTGGGGGCGGTGGTACCTCATTATCAGACCCTTGACCCGATCTAACGGGTTCTGACCTAGTCATTCTTCCTCTACCGCGTCCACGACGGCCATGTCCTCTAGAGCTCATTTCGATCGTCGCGATCTGATTAAAAAGTTTTATGAATTAGTCATTGTTTCACTTATTACCCGCGAAGAAGTTTTATGAACAGAGTTTTTAGAAGTGGTTCTTTCGTATTCATACATACACACAGTCTTTTCATTCACACATTCATCCATCAAACAATTATGAATTTCCGTTCATTCAGAGAAACGTTGTAGTTTTCATTGTTGTTGTTTTTCCACTACCCAGGGGTATTTTCGTAATTTGTCCTACAGGGGTATTTTCATAATTTTTCAAAAGAAAAATTCCTTGGTGGTTTTGTCACAAAATATTTTGAAAATTTTGAATTCCCGGGGTATTTTGGAAAATTTTGAAGTCCGGGGGTATTTCAGTAATTTTGGACCTTGAGGGTATTTCGGTAATTTTTCCATAAATCGGGGTAAATTTGCAAAATTTTAATAAATCGGGGATATTTCGAGAGTTGCAAAACTTTGAGGGTTTTTTTGAGAATTGTACTTTCCAAAACGGTGATGTTGCAAAAATTTGGAAATCAGGGTCGTTTTGGTAATTTTGTAAGTTAGGGGCAATTTTGTAATTTTTTCCAAAATCAAGGTATTTTGATATTTTGCAAGTTGGGGTTTTTGAACATTTTTAAAATAATGAAATTTCGGAAAAACTGTTGAGTGGTTGATCAATTTATAAACCAAGGGCATTTTTGTAATTTCACCACTAAGGGTATTTTTGTAATCAGAAATTTTTCGAAATTTTTTTAAAGAGATATTTTTCACAAATTAAAGAAAATATGATTTTTAAGAGTTTTAAAATTAGGGTTTCCATAAAAACACGGCTAGTTCCCTTTTCGGGTTTTAGTCATTGTGTTTAGCCTATGACCGAGTCTTCTTGGTCAAGGTGAACCAAAGCTACGCACCAGGCAGGATTCAAATGGAGAGGAGGTGAGTCACGCGAACTGGTTAAATACCAAGCTCCCACCGAAACCATTCCTAGACATGCGCACAGAGGTTGCCACACCCACTGAGCCCTCTGGGTTAGGGTGAACCGAAGCTATGCACCAGGTAGGATTCCTGCGAAGAGGAGGTGAGTCACTAGGACTGCTTAAATACCAAGCTCTTCCGGATCCAATCCTAGACATGCGTACAGGGGTTACCACACCCTAACTCGATTGACTTAGCCATAGGTTTGTTTAGTGGTCCTTAAGTCTTATGTATTTGTGTTTGAGTAGACTAGTCCTAGAGTTCAAGTTCCTATCATACTATTCTACGTTCCATTCCTTTTCTACCCTTCTATAATTCACATAATCACACAGATGGTTAGGGGTACTTACCTGGTGGACTGCGGGTCGGAGACTTAGGTGCCATGCCATAACCTGCCTATTTTCAGAAATACTTCCATAAAACTCATTTGGGCTCGATTTGAAAACGTTTTGGGCCTTAGCCCACAGGCCGAGAGTTTAAAACTGGGCTCTGATACCAAACTGAAACACCCCAAACCCGGCCCACGAGCTTTGACCAGATTTGGTATGTTCCTTAAGTAAATCGGTTTCAAATTCTTTTGTTCCTTGGGAAAAACTTATGCGATTTTAAGAAAAATATTGTTTTGGGTTGGGCTTGTGTTGAAAAAAATCAGTTTTATCTTATTTTGAAATCCAATTAATTAAGGTGACAAAATAATTAGGGTTTATTTTACGAAAAATAAATTTACTCAAACTTTAATTGATAATAATTCGTGAACATAATAATTGGAAATGAAAATAAAGAAATAAAACTATGGCCTTATTATATCAAGTAAAAACCCAAAATAAAATTCTTAAGTACTTAAATAAAATAAAGAGTCCATATTGAATAAGACTTCAAACTGAGCATGGCCACCACAAGTTCTGCCGTCCCGGTCCATCACTGCTCATCACCTGAAAAATGTACCCACAACGGGGTGAGTCAACAGACTCAATGTGCACACAACACTAAAATTTAATAGATCAGGCATACCATAACATATCACATGCACATTCATATACAGATAAAATAATGATGCAACCCAAACCCAAACCTAGATGCCATCCGCTACACATCCCCGTACCAACCTGCACACCGTGGAGACTAATAAGTCAACCCTCCTTCCGCTACACTCCATCGAAGGCAGTTGCTGCAGTCAACGTGCTCATCGCCCATATAAAGTTCGTGGCATAGCCACCAGATTAAATAATTGTGTCATGAGACACCATGTTCAGATAATGTAACCGAGGTTACCACATTCAGATAATGTGACCGAAGTCACCACATTCAGATAGTGAGACCGAAGTCGTCACATTCACTTCCCCTTTCTCATATAACCCGAATGCCCCATATATTTCATATCATGCATATCATACTTAAATTCACATTCATGTCACTTTTCACATGTTAAAATATAACATATTTCGTAATCCTAGCAGGAGTAGGAACGTACCTGAGTACTTTGTACCACATTAGGGTACTTTTAGCCACATTCACATTCTTATACATTCATATATTAAATATTTGCCATATAACATATTAAAAGTTAGTATGGGTACACACCTGATTCGCTTAGCAATTCCTTGAGATTCTGAAAAGCTTGATCTAATGCTTAGATCCTTAATCCCTACATTTGATTTATCACTTATTACTTAGCATAAATCCTATTCGACTATAATACCAAATCCTAGTAGGATTTGTATTCTAAAAAAAAAAAAACTTACCTTTGATGCCGATTTGATGATTATTCAAATCCCGAAATAGATCCTTGCTTCCTTACTGCTGTCGAAAATCTTATAAGCACATGTTAGATTGATTTCTAACACTTAATCATCTTTAAATGGCCTATGGCCGAATATTCATATGACTTACCTTGAGTCTTAGAAATCTCGAAACTTCGTTGTACTTCTCCTTGTAGTCGACAACTACTAGATCCCGAAGAAAACCTTCCAAATTTCGCCCATGGAATTCTAAAGGAGTTAGATTCCTATATTTCGGCTAAAGAGAGATTGAAAATCAAATAATAGTTGATCTTACCTTTTTGGATGAAATCGGCAACACCCTTCTGTCACAACAAAGATTCGGCTTTGGCAGAATTTCGGCTTTTGGTGCTATGAAGAATTCAACTAGGTTGGACTGTGTTTTTGGTTTTGAATAAAAGAGAGAGAAGGCTAGGGAATTCGGCTAGACAAAAGAAAAGAGATGAGAAGAGAACCCTAAGAATTTCGACAGAGAGAGAAGAGGAGAAAAATTGATGAGTAGCCCTCCTTCCTTCCTTTTATAGCCGAAATTATCATCTAAGGAGTCCCTTACTTGGCCACCACTTTTCTATTTGATAACTTTATGCTTTAATTATCATAAAATAAAAGATTTTAATCTAACATTTATCTCATGGGAATAATGATAAATAAATCCCTTATTTATCTCTAGAAAATACTTAAGATAAATCATCATTTATCCCTATTTAGCCGAATTTTAAAGAGAATAAAACTCCCTTTTTAAGAGCCTTGTTGCCGTCCACCTCTGTGCTTCTGGAAGCAAAAATAAAACTTCTTTTATTTGCTTCCCATGTGACTCGAACTCAGGCCCAACACCCTTGCATGTGGCGCCATTTCTAGAGGCCCTAAGTGGCATCTTCAGGCCACTTTTCCAAGCCTGTTTGTGTGTCAAATTTCGCATACTTTTTCTCTTAAGGCCACCTTGCCTTAATTTCCTCTTTTAAACTTGACATTTCCTTACATTTCCAAGTTTCCAGAAATGTTAACTTTCCTCTTTTGAATCATTTCCAAATCATTTCCTAGTTTCCCAAAAATGTTCACTTTCCATTTTTTAAACTTAACATTTCCATACATTTTCAGGTTTCCAAAATGTTCATTTCTAAGTCTTTTCCATACATTTTCGGGTTTCCAAAAATGTTCAAAATTTATTCATAACACGTAAAACATGTCATTTCGTACAATTAAATCGAAAATGCATAGGCCCTTTTCAGGATGTTACATGTCAGCGGTTCGGGATTTTCCGCCAGGCTGTGGAAAAGAGTCAAAATCTATTCGGGATAGGCAAATTGCTGTTGTTCGCGCTAGTGAGGGCAACGACGATCAGGAGTGTATAGTTCTTCGCGTAGTCAGATGTGTAGTCTCCCACCTTTATTTTGTTTTGTTTAGTATTATACTATGTGTCGGCTAAAAGCTGAAATACCCTTAACGGGAATGCAGTTGAGATACCCTAGTGGGTAATATGGGAGACATACCAGGTGGGTAAATTTATGACTATACCATTTTGGGTAATTAGCATGATTTTGTGTGTGTTTTGATTATCTGATATACTTTGATATATGTATGCATTTACCACATTATGATGATATGATATGTTGCATGGGAAAGGGATATTGATGAACGGGGAAGTGTATTTTGGTGGCTCTGCCACGTATTTTGTGGCTCTGTCACGTATTTCGATGACCCTATCACATTGTTTCGGTGGCACTGCCACATTTTCGGCGATGAGCTGCGTGACTGCCATCGAGGTGTGTAGCGGATGAGGGTTGATTGTAGAAATCCCCACAGGTGTGTTTTGGCTGGAACGGGTGTTGTGTAGCGGATGGATTATTAGGTTGGGTTGGGTTGCATTGCATACATTTATCTGTGTTACCATGCTAAAAGGGCTAAGGCCCAGTTCGTTTCTGTATGGGCTTTGCCCAGTTTGATTTCGTAAGGGGCTAAGGCCCAGTATGTATCTGAATGGGCTCGGGCCCAATTAATGTTCGTTAGGGGATTACACACTGAGTTCTCATAACTCACCCCTCTGCTTAATTTTGCAGGTAATCCTTAGCTTTGAGGATTTGGAGTCGAGGTGGACTCTAGGGTGGCCATACATCGTTTCTTTAGTAAACTCCGTTTCACATTACTTTAAATTTGTGTTAATTTAGGATTATGTTCTGTAATAAGGCCACTGGGATTTTATTTTGGTTTTTGTTTTAATGCAGTTAATATCTATTATGAAATGATCAATACAGGGTTTTACTAAAAACGTAAATAACTGTTTTCCAAAATATTAATGAACGGTTCCCAACCTATAGATAAATAAACTTGGGATTTTCTTAAAACTACAATAACTGTTTCAAAATGACACATTTCTGAAACCCTCTAAATCTGGTTTTTTTTGTTATAATACAAGTTGCGGTGTTAGTAATATTTATAACTTTTTGCAAGAAAACCTTAAAAACATCTGATTTTCAAAATGGAAACAAAACTCGAAACTTTAAAACGATCGCGAAGTTTCTTTAGGAACCTTTCCATGTAATATGCTAGATCCGGTCGTAACGTCTACGCCGGGTTTGGGGTGTTACAAATATCTATGTTCTCAACAATTTCAAGATAGATAAAATGATCTTTTATGAACCTTTTACGAATTTTCTCAAAAATCTTAATAAATTCAATAAATCTTGAATGTTGATATTAATTATTGCGTATTTGTCGATCAAAAGACTCGTTGTAGGTATCTCGAGCCAGACTTGGATGTGAGGATCATCGTTCGAGACCACAGAAGTCAGGTGTGTGTTCTTTTACGAGAAAATTGAGGCAAAATTGAACCTAGCCCAAACCACACGACCTACCGTACGGGCGTGTGGGCCACTCATGTGCACTACACGACTCCATACACGACCATGCCACACCTGAAACCTTAGGATTACGCTTCTCACACTGTAATACCCACCCAAAATATAAGTTTTAGATTTTTTAGATTTTTGACAATTAATTTGATTTGATTTGATTTGATTTAGAAGTTAAGTGTTGTACTTGTATGTGTGAGGGTTTGGGTTCGAATCTCATCTCTTGAATTTTGTTAATTTTTGACTTACCCTTATCTTTGAGCGTTCGACTTAAATTAATTTTCATGTAAGTTTTGATAAGGATGAGCCTATTGGTTTAGTGGCAAGGCTTTAGCCTACATTTTGGTCCTGTGTTCGAGCCCTTACGCGTAGAAACATGTATTATTTTTGTTAATTTCCTTTGTGTCACCTATTGTGTTGTGTTTGGGTCATATTTGGATTTTAAAAATTTGGTTAGATAAGGATTGGATTTAATCGAGGTGGTTAGTGTGTTTTAGATATATTGTTATTTTTATTTTAAAAATAGTAGTTTTGTTTTCCCAAAAACCCTCCCAAATCTGTTCCCATCTCTCACTCTCTCAAGTTATTTTTGAATTTTTCTTCAAGTTCGTTTCTATTCCTTTCTATTTCCAAATATTTTCTTTGTTCTCTTGCTTTTTTGTTTGGACTTTCACCTTTTTGCTAATTGTTTATTCGTTGAATTGCTCTCTTCGTGGCTTGGTGTTTTCTTCTTTTGTTTGCTTAACTCTTGTGTGGGTATGGAGTGAATCCCTTAGGTATTCCAATTTCGATCGAGAAAGAGAATGGTTTGTTTGTTATTATTTGGTGATGTTAGATGTTGGGTTTTCTATGGAGATAAGTGATTTTTATATTGAGTTCTTGGCTTTAGTGCTATCGATGTGCTCCTAGAAGAAGATCAAGGAACAGTTGGTGTTCTTCTAACGACTTAGGTGTCATTAAGTTGTTGTTTCGTCCAAGAGTAAATGTTTTCAATGTTGTTAGGGCTATTCCATTTCGGAAATTGGGTTTAATTGATGAAAGTTGCATTATAATGCTCAGTCAAGTGTGGTGAAAATCATGTTATTAATTTGTGTGGGTTGTTGTTTATAGGTTCTGGTGTTTTCAATCTTGAGTTTACATCGTATCTAAGTCAAGTGTGTGTTTCTAACTCGAAACCATTGCGAATAATTCTAGAAAATCTAGAGAAAAAAACCCAAGAAATTTGAAATTGTTATTCGATACACGACCATGTGGTTGGCTGTGTGGCAGATTGTGTGCACCACATGGTCGTGTGGCTAGCCATGTGGGTGCACATGGGCATGTGTGATTACATGGGAAATTCAAGTAGGCCGTGTAGGGGCACATGGCCATGTGCGATTACACGGGCAATGCAGGTAAGCAGTATGGACCACACGGGTGTGTAACCCATATTTCTGGAAATTTTCATTTGGGGTTGATTTAATTTGTAATTCGTAATTAAACCCTCCGTGGGGTTCATACTGCTTAAATAAGACTTGAAATGTGGTATATGTTGATATGTCCGGTATATGAGTTACATGTATGGTATATGTATTGATAATTGTGATAGTATGACTATTGTTGTAAAGCATGCATGGAATCTGTATTCTGTTTATCTGTTAGTATGATTATTTGTATTGGGTTGGGTTATGATATAATGGAGGAAGTGTTGGCTGTCTAATTTATCTGTCTTATCTAGTGGCTTAGCCACATACAGTTGAATATGGCGATTTACCGCATATTGTATATGGTAGCTTGATTGCATTGATTTTGTAAAGTGATATACGCTCACTTATTGGTGTGTGGGGTTGGGTGGGTACTTGATATCCTAACTGGTGTGTTGGGATGGACATAGATGGTGTGTAGCGGATGGGGGTAGGATTTATATATGTGCATTTGATTATGTATCTGTTCTGAAAATAATTTTGTATTTGATCGATTAATGAGCAATATCTAAAACATGTAATTAAGTATGATCTGATATGCGTTCCTTGTGATATTTTCATATATGGTTTATTGTTAAGTTATTTTGCACACTGAGCTCGCAAGATCATGATTTTGTATGTATCCTTTCTGGTAACCAGCAACCTTAGGGCGGGTCGGCGTGGCGGGAGCTCAGTTTATAGTTTGCATTTTCTTAGGACTATTAAGTTATAATTTAATTTTTCTTGTGGACTGTTTATTTGGACTTTTTGGGATTATTTTTGGTTTTGGATTTAATCTTTGCTTTTGGAACGATTTAATTATTTCTTGAACGTTTTCATTTCAAATGAAAAAGAATTGGTTTAACAAGATCAAAATTATGCCTTTTCAAAACTATGATATTTTAGGATTTTTGCTGCAAGAAAACTAAAAGAAGGAATATGTGGTTTCCAAAAAAATATAAGTTGTTTTAAATTTAACAATGAGTTTTTCTTAAGGTCTTGAAAAGGGACAAAGACAATGTTTGGCTTTGAAATATATTAAGTTAAATTTTGATTTTCAAAGTGAACTTGTGTAACATCTCAGGATTCAACCATAATGTGTAGGCCGGGTATAGGGTGATACATTTAGTGGTATCAGAGTCAGGTTCAAAACTCGAGCTGTGATTTTTGGGTTTAAAAATTTTATGAAGAATATTTTAATTGAATCTTTAGTGATTTTATTTTGAAAAAAAAAAGTTTGTGAAATTATCGAGTCTTCGGCGCCGATCTTGTAATTACTTCTACTTTAGCTAATACTCTATAGTTTAGAAAGACAATGTAGCATTAGAAATACTTCTGTTAAAAGATTGTGATAATTTAGAAAGAAGCTTTTGAGAAAATTTGGACATAAGATATCTAATATTAAACTTCAAACTAATTCGTAAAATTCTGAAAATTGTAGATAATTTTAAATGAATTCACATGGAACACATGGGCAAGGTACCCGTAGGCGCGGTGGTCCCTGTAGTGGGGCTTGAGCTGAGCCATCTTCAATGGGCGATATGCTTAATTTGGATACAAGTGAAACCGTGGCTATGCCTTTTGTTGAGATGGAGTCTCAGGCTCAAATGGTTGGGGACGACGCATTGTCCCAAACCATGCTAAGAGTATTGGAGAGGGTCGCTGGGGCCCATATTGGATCTGGTAGCCGAAGGTTGGTAATGAAACGACTCTAATCCATTGGAACGGAACTATTTAGGGGTGTTGCTGGTGTCGGCCCCACTATGGCCAAGTATTGGCTGGTTGCTACAGAAAGAATTATAAATGATATGGACTGCACCCTCGAGTAGAAATTGAAGGGTGAAATATCTTTACTTCGCGGCAAGGCATACCAGTGGTGGTAGACTGTTGAGGAGGGTACTCAGCCTAAGCGTGTTACTTAGACTTATTTTAGAAATGCCTTCTAGAATAAATATGTAGAGGTGAGCTACATTGAGGCTCATAGACGTGAGTTTTTTAGGCTGACTTAGGTTGATAGGATTGTGGTCGAGTATGAGGTCAAATTTTTGAGATTGAGTAGGTATGCTCGAAGCATTGTTTAAAATGATTACGATAAGAGTATTCGGTTTGAGGAGGGGCTGAGATATGCTATCAAGGTTTTAGTGGCCCTACAAGATGAGCGTGTCTTCGAAACTCTCGTAGAGAAGGCAAAAATTAATAAAGAAATGAAGCACATGGAATGCGAAAAAAGAGATAGGGAGAGGGCTAAAATAAAAATAAGAGGGATTTAAGTCCTTCAAGTTCTACTCAGCAGCCTCAGAAGCAGGCCAAGGTTGATGTGCCTTTGTTGGTTAAGGCACCGGTTGTTGCTACTAAGATTCAACTGTGTAGTGGTTGTGGTAGGCACCATCCGGGCAAGTGTTGGAGGAGATTAGGAATTGGTCTTCGATGTGAGTCTATGGAGCACCGCAGTAAGGATTGTCCTCTCCATTCTGATCAAGTGCAAACACCCACTCCAGGTTTGGTGTAGCCTCAAAGAGTAGCTCAACTACCACCTAGGGATTGCAGTTAGGTTAGAGGTGTTATCGGTATGGGTTGAGGATTGATAACACTGGGTAAAGGTGCTAATCAGATTGAGGTGAAGCAGCCTGCTTTGGTTTATGCGGCACGACACCACTAGGACAGAGACGCTGCAGATGTGATAGTTTATTCGTTCTTTATTCATTTTGTTCCGTACTTTGCTTTAATAGACATTGGTTTGACTCATTCATATATAATGAGTATTATTTCTGGCAATTTGGGTTGTAACACCCCCAAACCCGGCCCAGACGTTATGGCCGAATCCGGGAATGTCACATCAAAGGCATAATTCAAAATGATTTTGGTAAGATAAAATTTAAGGCCTAAAAGCCCAAATTCCTTGAATCTTGTAAGTTAGATTGGAAGCCTATGTTTTTAAGTTATAGCCATTTCAAAAATCATGTTTAGACTTTAAAAAAATATTTATTCGAGTTTAATAATCTAACAGTTGAAACATTAATAACAAAACTCAAAAGCTAAAGTCGAATCGGAGAATACATGGCCTTATTACAATCCAACAGAAACAGAGTAATTAAAATTAAGTCTTTCAAACTAATTAAAAACTACTTGCAGTGTGGCCACCTCCGAGTCCTCTTCCATGTCGAGCCGTCTACTGAGGATCACTTGAAACATTTAATAAAAAGGGTGTGAGTTTCGAAACTCAGTGTGTACGACCCTTGGTAATCCAATCAATATACAATTATCACATTGGGCCTAAGCCCTATAAAACAAGTGGTCTTGGGCCTTAGCCCACAATGACCTCATATCACATCAATATAATATGAATGCAATGCACCCATCCCGAATCCATCCCTGCACTTCATTTCCCTTCCAACCCTACACTCCTGTGGGGATATAAATATCAACCCACCCATCCCTACACTCTAAAGGTAGCATCAACAGTGGCACTACTCAATGTTGCAGCGAGCCTGCTAAGCATATAATGGGCTTAAAGCCACCGGTGGATCCACGGTCGTCAAGCAACTATGCAATCCTCAAATCTTCCTCCGTATCATCAAAACCCACCCAAATGCAACATATATTTCATGAATGCAACATACACAATTTCACACATTAAGCACTTAGGGGTATTTTAGTCATTTCACTACCCAGGGGTATTTTCGTAATTCTACCCTATAGCGGTATTTTGGAAATTTTGTAAATCAGGGATATTTTGGTAATTCTACAAATCAAGGGAATTCTGGTAATTTTACAAATCAAGGGTATTCTGGTAATTTTGTAAATCTAAGGATATTTTGGAAATTTTCAAACTATGGGTATTTTGGAAATTTTCAAACTAAGGGTATTTTAGTAATTTTCAAATCAGGGGTATTTTAGTAATTTTGCAAATCTAAGGATATTTTTGAAATTTTCAAACTAAGGGTATTTTGGAAATTTTCAAACTAAGGGTATTTTGGTAATTTTCAAATCAGGGGTATTTTGGTCCCTCTTGAGTTTTGGTTATGAACTTTGGCCCATTAACAAGTCCTTGCGGCTAAAGTGAACAGACACTACGCACTAGGTAGGATTCCAGAGAAGAGGAGGTGGGTCGCTAGGACCGCTTAAGTACCAAGCTCTCCCTAGATCCAATCCTAGACATGGATATGTCCATTGCCACATTCTGACCCAGCGACTTGTCCCCGGACATGTTGATTATTAAATTAAGTCTTATGCGGTTTAAGAGTTGTTCAGAACTAGGCCTAAATGGACCCATTAGGTCCAAATCTCATTCATATGGCCTATTAGGCCCAAAATAATTCCAGATCATGTAACATGCATGACTAACTCAATTCATTTAACCTAATCAATCAATTTCATCAAACTTAGCCTCAGGGTCCATCGTGCCCATTCAGCCATTTTCGGCTTTTCGGCTTTCCAGCATTGCCGATATCATGTGTGTGTAGTGTTTGTACACACCTGGTTACTGTGACGTGCTATACTATCCTTGGTGTTGAACCTACAACCAACCAACCTTCAATCAATCACCCAAACTTAATCAAAATATTTACCAAAAGCCGAAGCCTTACCGTAACCTTACCGTGTGCCACCAGGTTCTAATAGCCCTTCCTTAGCTACTAATCACGAGTATCCCCTAGATCTGCACTCACACATACACCATCAAAGTTTGAGTGACTCATAATGCACACAAGTCACCCCTATAGATCATACTCACATTCGGCCATTTACTTAAACCATAATCGAGTTGAGTACACTTACACTTTGCTACCAATCCTTACCACACTTGCAATCTCTGAACCTTACCCTTGTTAATACAAGATTAACGACAATGAGAAGTTAGATAGCCCTTTGGCTTTTAACAAAACACACTAAGAGGGTTAACTGAACACTTACCGAACCCAACCTTTGATCCTGCGGCCTAGATAGCTACTGAATGAGATTTGGCTTTTAACCATGACTGATAGTAGATAACAATCGATTTGTGATGGAGGAAAACAACAAGATTCGACACTAATAGGGATTTCGACAAGAGAAGATGATGATACTTTGGAAACAAAAGAGTTTGGCTATAAGAGAATTTGACAAAAAAGGATTCGGCTATAGGAGATTTCGACAACAAGGCAATGTATTTTTGGTTGTGGAAAAATAAGGTTTCGGCAAGGAAAAGAAAAAGAATGGAAAATTCGGCATTACCTAGGACCCCAGGTTCGGCACACACACATTTACATAGCCTATAGCCGAAACTTAGCCACCCCTAAAGTCCAATTCGGCACCACTCCATCCATTGCTCATCTCCTAATTTTTCTCCATGATATCTCCCTTATCCTTCTCCTAAATTCTCTCTACTGATCACTTCTCCTTAGAATCTCTCTACACGCCACTTCCAGCCGTCTAGAAGCCTTAAATTAAACTCCAAAATAAAGCTAAGCTAGCACTCGAACCTCAGACCTCCCTGCATGCATATGTCGCCACCTTTCTACACCTTAGTGGCGTCACTTAGCCACTTCGCCACAGGCTTCTTTATGCCCCTTTTCACTTATTTTTATTTAAAAGCCCACTATTCACAACCCTGATTCCTTAATTAATTAAATTAAGAATCCTCCACCACAAAACTCGAACCCAGAGCTTCTCCAACACACCTAGACCCTCCAAATTCATTAAACCTTTAAAGCCGTCATGTCATTTGTCATTTTCTTGCTCACTTAAAAATTTTATGAGACCCAAAGCCCAATAGGCCCAATTTTACTAGGCCCAAATTCGGGGCGTGACAATTCTAACCCCTTAAAGAAATTTCATCCTCGAAATTTCCAACTAACTATTAATTGTACTACCCAAGTCACACCACTATGCTTTCGCTGCGCACTCTGATTTTAATAACACTTCCACGGCCTTTGTCGCGGCCTCTTGCACCTCTTCTAGCGCTCATCGTTGCGTAATTCTGAATTAAAATTTTTATGAAATTATTCCGTACTTCCACTGTTTAAAGCGCATGTCTTATGCAAGTAACAATTTTTAAAGTTATTTCGCGGTCGTAAATCCACTACAGGCTTAAGTTTCCTACGGGCTTTAATATCTAAGAACCTATTGTTTAAATTAGCCCAATATCTAAATACAATTCAATAACTTTAAACAAGTGTAATCACAGAAAACCTTACTTGGCTCGACGTCGAGGGTTCGATGAACCACACTTCAAGAATCCTGCAAAAACATTTTAATCTACTTATTTTAAAAACCCAAAATTTAAGGCCCATTTCACAGCCCGAGCTTTGCAATCGGGCTCTGATACCACTAAATGTAACACCCCCAGACTCGGCCTAAACGTTATGGTCGAATCCGGGAATGTCACAACAAAGGCATAATTCAAAAAGATTTTGCTAAGTTAAAATTTAAGGCCTAAAAGCCCAAATTCCTTGAATCTTGTAAGTTAGATTGGAAGCTTATGTTTTTAAGTTATAGCCATTTCGAAAATCATGTTTAGACTTACAAAAAATATTTATTCAAGTTTAATAATCTAACAGTTGAAACATTAATAACAAAACTCAAAAGCTAAAGTCGAATCGGAGAATACATGACCTTATTACAATCCAACAGAAACAAAGTAATTAAAATTAAGTCTTTCAAACTAATTAAAAACTACTTGCAGTGTGGCTACCTCCGAGTCCTCTTCCACGTCGAGCCGTCTACTGAGAATCACCTAAAACATTTAATAAAAAGGGTGTGAGTTTCGAAACTCAGTGTGTACGACCCTTGGTAATCCAATCAATATACAATTATCACATTGGGCCTAAGCCCTATAAAAAAATGGTGGTCTTGGGCCTTAGCCCACAATGACCTCATATCACATCAATATCACATGAATGCAATGCACCCATCCCGAATCCAACCCTGCACTCCATTTTCCTTCGAACCCTACACTCCTGTGGGGATATAAATATCAACCCACCCATCCCTACACTCCAAAGGTAGCACCAACAGCGGCAGTACTCAACGTTGCAATGAGCCTGCTAAGCATATAATGGGCTTAAAGCCACCAGTGGATCCACGGTCGTCAAACGACAATGCGATCCTCAAATCTTCCTCCGTATCATCAAAACCCACCCAAATGAAACATATATTTCATGAATGCAACATACACAATTTCACACATTAAGCGCTTAGGGGTATTTTAGTCATTTCACTACCCAGGGGTATTTTCGTAATTCTACCCTACATGGGTATTTAGGTAATTTTGGAAAACAGGGGTATTTTGGAAATTTTGTAAATCAGGGATATTTTGGTAATTCTACAAATCAAGGGTATTCTGGTAATTCTGCAAATCTAAAGATATTTTGGAAAATTTCAAACTAAGGGTATTTTAGAAATTTTCAAACGAAGGGTATTTTGGAAATTTTTAAATCAGGGGTATTTTAGTAAATTTGCAAATCTAAGGATATTTTTGAAAATTTCAAACTAATGGTATTTTGGTAATTTTCAAATCAGGGGTATTTTGGTCCCTCTCGGGTTTTAGTTATGAACTTTGGCCCATTAACAAGTCCTTGCGGCTAAAGTGAACAAAAACTACGCACCAGGTAGGATTCCAGAGAAGAGGAGGTGGGTCGCTAGGACTGCTTAAGTACCAAGCTCTCCCTAGATCCAATCCTAGACATGCATGTGTCCATTGCCACATTCTAACCCAGCGACTTGTCCTCGGACATGTTGATTATTAAATTAAGTCTTATGCGGTTTAAGAGTTGTCCAGAACTAGGCCTAAAGTCCATTAACCCTAGCATACTTGTCTACGTCCCCATAAAGCCCATCAAGCCCATTTTACGTTCATATAGCCCATTAAGTCCAAATCACATCCTTATGGCCCAGTAGGCCCAAATCTCATTCATATGGCCTATTAGGCCCAAAATAATTCCAGATCATGTAGCATGCATGACTAACTCAATTCATATAACCAAATCAATCAATTTCATCAAACTTAGCCTCAGGGCCCATCAGGCCCATTCAGCCACTTTCAGCTTTTCGGCTTTCCGGCATTGTCGATATCATGTGTGTGTAGTGTTTGTACACACCTGGTTATTGCGACGTGCTATACTATCCTTGGTCTTGAACCTACAACCAACCAATCCATACTTAAATCAAAATATTTACCAAAAGCTGAAGCCTTACCGTAACCTTACCGTGTGCCACCGGGTTCTAGTAGCCCTTCCTTAGCTACTAATCACGAGAATCCCCTAGATCTGCACTCACACATACACTATCAAAGTTTGAGTGACTCATAATGCACACAAGTCACCCCTATAGATCATACTCACATTCGACCATTTACTTAAACCATAATCGAGTTGAGTACACTTACACTTTGCTACCGATCCTTACCACGCTTGCGATCTCTGAACCTTACCCTTGTTAATACAAGATTAACGACAATAAGAAGTTAGATAGCCCTTTGGCTTTTAACAAAACATACTAAAGGGGTTAACTGAACACTTACCGAACCCAACCTTTGATCCTAAGGCCTAGATAGCTACTGAATGAGATTCGGCTTTTAACCTTGACTGATAGTAGATAACAATCGATTTGTGATGGAGGAAAACAAAAACGATTCGACACTAATAGGGATTTCGGCAAGAGAAGATGACGATACTTCGGCAATAAAAGAGTTTGTCTATGAGAGAATTCGGCAAAAAAGGATTCGGCTATAGGAGATTTCGGCAACAATGTAAGGTATTTTTGGTTGTGGAAAAATAAGGTTTCGGTAAGCAAAAGAAAAAGAATGGAAAATTCGGCATTACCTAGGACCCCAGATTTGGCACACACACATTTACATAGCCTATAGCCGAAACTTGGCCACCCCTAAAGACCAATTCTGCACCACTTCATCCACTTCTCATCTCCTAATTTTTCTCCATGATATCTCCCTTATCCTTCTCCTAAATTCTCTCTACTGATCACTTCTCCTTAGAGTCCCTCTATACACCACTTCTAGCCTTCTAGAAGCCTAAAATTAAACTCCAAAATAAAGCTAAGCTAGCAATCGAACCTCAGACCTCCCTGCATGCATATGTCGCCACCTCTCTACACCTTAGTGGCGTCACTTAGCCACTTCACCACAGGCTTCTTTGTGCACTTTTTCACTTATTTTTATTTAAAAGCCCACTACTCAAAACCCTGATTCCGTAATTAATTAAATTAAGAATCCTCCACCATAAAACTCGAACCCAGAGCTTCTCCAACACACCTAGGCAATCCAAATTTATTAAACCTGTAAAGCCGTCATGTCATTTGTCATTTTCTTGCTCACTTAAAAATTTTATGAAACCCAAAGCCCAATAGGCCCAATTCTACTAGGCCTAAATTCGGGGCGTTACATGGGTATTTCAATTGAGGATACTTCTAGTGGAATTTCTATAATTAGTCCGTTGGGTTAGTCTGCACAAGTTAGTAAGGTGTGTAGACAGTGTTCGTTGGAAATTCAAGGTGTAATGTTGTAGACTAATCTGGTGGAGTTACTTTTTGGTGAGTTTGATTTTATTCTGGGCATGGACTGATTTTTGGAGCATCGAGTTGGTTTGGATTGGGATACTAAGAGTGTAACTCTAAGATCTGACAGAGATGAGGAGGTTGTTATGCTTGATGAGCATAGAAATTATCTCTCTAATGTAATTTTTTCTCTATTGGTTGAGAAGTTAATCCGAAAGGGGTGTGAATCTTTCCTAACGTATGTGTATTATATGCTTTCGGTGGGATATTTGTTGTGGATATTAGGAAAGTTAAAGAGTTTTTGGACATCTTTTCCAAAGAATTGTCGGGATTACCATTGGATAAGGAAGTCGAGTTTGGTATTGGGTTATTACCTAGGATAGCTTTGGTGTCCATCGCTCCTTACCATATTGCATCGAAGGAGTTGAAAGAGTTGAACATTTAGTTTTAGGAATTTCTCAATCGATGGTTCATTCGACCTAATGTGTCTTTTTGGGAAGCACTGATCCTGTTTGTAAAGAAGAAAGACGGGACTGTGAGGATGTGTGTGGATTGCCGCCAGATGAGTAAATTGATGGTAAAGAACAAGCACCCACTCCCGAGGATCGACAATTTGTTCGATTAGTTTCGTGGGGCATCTATTTTCTCGAAGATTGATCTTCGTTCTGGGTATCATCAACTAAAGATTAAAGAAGCTGATGTTTATAAGATTGCTTTTATGACCCGTTATGGGTAGTACAAGTTTCTAGTCATGTCGTTTGGATTAACAAATGTTTCGGTTGCATTTATGGATCTCATGAATTGGGTCTTTCAGTTGTATTGTGATCAGTTCATCGTGGTTTTCATCGGTGATATTCTGGTATACTCTAAGACTTAGGTTGATCATGATGAACATCTTAGAGTCGTTTTGCAGATACTCCACTAGAAAAAGCTCTACGTTAAGTTGAGTAAGTGTGAGTTCTAGTTAAGGGAGGTCACTTTTTTGGGTCATGTGGTTTTTGCTGAAGGTATTCGTATAGAGCCTAAAAAGATTGAGGTTGTGCTTGAGTGGAAACAACCTAGGAATGTGTCTGAAATCTGGAGCTTTCTTGATTTAGCGGGATATTATCAGAGGTTCGTTGAGGGGTTTTCACTAATAGCTACACCTTTGACTAAGTTGTTGTGTAAGAACGCACCTTTCATTTGGTTCGGTGAGTAGCAATTGAGCTTTGAGAAGCTCAAATTCGTCTTGGCTCAGACACCCATTCTGATGCAACCTGAATTTGGTAAATATTTTTTCGTGTATAATGATGCTTTTCACTCTGATTTTGGACGTGTCCTGATGCAAGATGGTAAGGTAGTGGCTTATATATCCCAACAGCTTAAGTTACATGAAGACAACTATCCTACGCACGATCTTAAATTGGCTACAATTGTCTTCGCTTCGAAAATATGGAGGCACTATTTGTATGGTGTGAGGTGTATCATCTACAATGAT
This sequence comes from Gossypium australe, assembly GCA_005393395.2. Lineage (NCBI taxonomy): Eukaryota > Viridiplantae > Streptophyta > Magnoliopsida > Malvales > Malvaceae > Gossypium > Gossypium australe. The sequence goes on from CM016621.1 coordinate 117,611,108, forward strand.
CACAAGTGTAACACCTCTAACCCGTCTCCATCACCGGATTGGGGTTACAGAGCGTTACTGTACAAATCGGGACATTTTTCATTAAACAGAAACATAAATATAAAATAAATGATAACATTCAATAGTTTATAAGAATCAAGGTACAAATACACTTATGTGCCTTAAATCGAGCTTACGGGGCCCTAAAAATAGTTTGAGAACAATCCGAGACTAATTTGAATAAAAATAGAAAAAAAATGCAAAAAATTGAAAATTTTGGAAATAGAGGGGTTCCACGGCTGTGTGGAATAGCCCAGGTTGTGTGGTTTCCCCACACGTCCGTGTGGCCAGACCGTGTAACTGACTGTGCTCGTGTGAGAAATCCTGCACCTAAAATTAATAAGACACATGGCTGTGTTGCCAGGCCATGTGTGTCACATGGTCGTGTGGCATAGCTTTGGCCGTTTGTACCTTAAAAAGCTTCTAAAACAAGGCAAAACTTTCATCCAACACTTAGTTTCCAAGCCAAATCAAAATCAACCATTTCCATACTTCAAAAACATATTTAAACAAGCCTAAAACATACCAAAACAATCAATCGAAATGCCTAACCAATGTGTCTTTATTAACACCACAATTCAATTATCAACCTTAATTCACATGACACATCAACTAGTTTGCATTCAAATTCATAATTCATATATAAAACTCATGCCAAACTTATCATTTCTTCTTAATCATTTACATTCATTCATACCATGATTCAAACACTTAAATAAGGTTTATAGCACATGATCAAAACTACTTTATACGAACATATTCACACTAAGATTAAAGACACATACACAAGTAAGCTTATACCAAGTTTAAATCATAACATTTGTAATAAGTATATAAAAATATACAAAAACACCTATTACAGGCCATATAACCTAAAATAAACATATCAAAATCTACCAAAATGCATCTGGATAGTGTGATCTTCAAGTTGATCTGATCGATGATAAACCATAATTTATACATATTTTGACCCCATGCTTGGCTTATTTTTGGATGAATTTTCATTAGATTTGATGAATTCGATGCTCCTAATCCTTTAATTTCATGTTTTACACTCAGGAGAGCTTAGAGAGTCGAAAAGAATGAGAAACGGGCCAAAAAGGGGCAAAATGGGCCTACCTCAGAAATCAACACGGCCTAGACTGTCGCACACGGGCAGACCACACGGCCGTGTGTGATGAACAGAATAAAGCACGACCTAAAGCTATCGAACATGGCCATGTGTGACGAATAGAATTAAGCACGGCCTAAGGCTATCGAACACGGGCGTGTCCCTGTCGAACCCGGGTTTAATTCTATTCGGGAAAGGCTACTTGTGGGCGAGAATGGTGTCCTAAAGCCTATATAAACACCCTAGGGGAGGACCTAAGGGGAGACAGGGAGGAAAAGGTAGAAAATACTCGAAGACAGCCATCGGGAGCAGCTTGGAAGAAGGATTTCCATCAAGACTGAAGATCTCTTATCAATCTCTCTTAAAGTTTTTGGGTTTTCTTATGTTTTGTAGTTTTCCTTATTTTAAGATGTTTCCCTCTATCAGTATGAACTAAATCCCTTAAATACCTAAGGGGATGGAACCTAAGACAGATCTTATTACTATTTGATTTATAAGATAAATACTTGTTCTTATTCTTAATTGTGAGTTCTTATTCATGTTTTGGTAATTTAGGTTATTGATTCAAAGTCGAATATGCTTATTCAGAGAAGCAAAAGTCCCTATTTAAGAGTAGATCAACACAATTAAGCGGAGTTGATTGCAACCCTAGAAATAGGGTGACATAAATCTACCCGATTAGAGTCAAATCAAATAAGGGAATCCATAGATCGAGTTAATGCGACAATAGGGGTTTTAATTAGAAAGAGATTTCAATAAATCAACCTAGAGTCAGCTGTTTTTAGTCTTGAAAGAGATATTAACATAAATCAGAGATTTCTACAGGTTAAGTCAAGTGAATAAATCGTATGAATCAGAAGTAATAAGTGAAGTCTAGGTGGATTCTTCTTTGGGTATTGCCTATCTCATAAAGTTGTCTAAAAGTATTTTCCCAATTCATTTTTTGTCGTGTTTTAATTAGTTTTAGTTTAAAAGAAATCACTCCAATTCTTAGGCTAGATAATAAGAAGATAGTAATTACTAGTACTCTTGGTCCTTGTGGATACGATATTACTGGTCTTACCATAACTATACTATTAAACGATAGGTGCGCTTGCCTTTATTGTGATCATAGTTAGTTAGAGACACATTAAGTTTTTGGCGCCGTTGCCGGGGACTAAGATATTAGGAACACTAAATTTTTACTACTTTAGCCATTTTTTATTTTATTGCAATTTATTTTTTATTTTTTATTTTTCTAATTTTACACTTTCTTTGCTTCTGGCTAGAGTCTCTAGTTTATGACTACAAGAAACTCGTCAGGACCATTACTTTACGACAGTGAGATAGAGAGCACTGTTCGTAGAAACCGAAGAGAGATAAGGCGAAGTCTATAATACATAGAGAAAGAGCAAGAGAACGATAATAATACTACCGAGGAGATGGCCGATAATAATCCACTACCTCCTATGGTTGCCGCGAATCCGGTGAATAAAAATCCTACTCCTTGTACTATGTATGATTATGCTAAGCCTACTTTAATAGAAACTGAATCAAGTATTGTTAGACCTGCTGTTATTGCAAATAATTTTGAACTGAAACCTAACACTATTCAGATGATTCAGCAGTGTGTTTAGTTTGATGGTTTGCATGATGAGGGTCCAAACAATCACTTGGAAAATTTTCTGGAATTCTACGACACTTTCAAGATTAATGGCGTTTCTAATGATGTCATTCGCCTTTGGTTGTTTCCCTTTTCGTTGAATAATAAAGCTAAACAGTGGTTGAACTCGTTACCACGAGGATCAACCACTACATGGGAGCAAATGACCGAAAACTTTTTGTTAAAATATTTTCCGCCGGCTAAAACGACTAAATTGAGGAATGATATCTTTTCTTTTGTGCAGATGGATTTAGAAACACTTTACGATGCATGGGAGAGATACAAGGATCTATTGAGAATATGCCCTCACCATGGGTTACCTTTGTGGCTTCAGGTTCAAACCTTTTACAATGATGTAAACCCCTCAACTAGGCAATTGATTGATGCAGCCGCCGGCAGTACACTAAACAATAAAACACCTCAGGCTGCTTACAAATTCATTGAAGAGATGTCACTAAATAACTATCAGTGGCAAGTTTTGAGGACAAAGCTAACAAAGACAGCCAGTGTTTTCAACCTCGACGTAGTGACCATGCTATCAAACTAGGTAGAGCTTTTAAGTAAAAAGATTGATGGTTTGTGTGGCTCTTCACAGGTACATCCAGTGATGCAGTGGGATACGAATGGAGGAGGAATAAGCAATACAGAATATCCATCCTACAACCCTGGTATAGAAAGTGAACATATGAATTATATGGGTAATAATTCTAGACCTCAGAGTAATCCCTATAGTAACACTTACAATCCAGGTTGGAGGAACCACCCAAACTTCTCATGGGGTGGTCAAGGAAATTAGAGACAACAACCCCCTCCAAGTTTCCAACAATCCTACTAGCAAGAGAAAAAGCCGAACCTTGAAGATATCCTAGCAAAGTTTATTTCGGTGTCGGAGACTCATTTTCAGAATACCGAAACGGCGTTGAAAAATCAACAAGCATCAATTCAGGGGCTTGAGAATCAAATTGGACAGCTGGCTAAGTTAGTTTCTGAAAGGCAATGTAACACCCCCAAACTCGGCCTAGAAGTTAGGCCCGAATCCAGCGTGTCACATCAAAGGCATAATTCAAACGGTTTTGCTAATTAAAAATTTAAGACCTAAAAGCCCAAAATCCTTGAGTCTTGTTAAGTAATGAAAAAAAACCCATTTTATAATTTTAAGTATTTTGGAAACCAAGTTTAAACGTAAGAAATTTACTTAGGTTTAATAATGAAGTAAATAGTTGAAACAACAAAACCCAAAATCTAAAGTCAAATCGGAGTACAAGGCCTTATTACATCCAACGAAAATAAGCAATTAAAACTATGTCTTTTGAAACAAATTAAAAATTTAAACATCTTGTAGTGTGGCCATCTTCGAGTCCTCTCCCACGTCGAGCCATTTACTGAGGATCACCTGAAACATTAAATAAAGGGTGTGAGTTTCGAAACTCAGTGTCTACAACCCTTGGCATTCAATTCAGTATATAATTATCACATTAGCCTAAGCCCTATCAAAATCAGTGGTCTTAGGCCTTGGCCCACAATGACATCATATCATATCATATCATATGCAAAACAAGGTAATGCAAAACCCTCCCTAAAAATCCATCCGCTACACACCATTTCCCTTCCAACCCTACGCACTTGTGGGGATTTCTAAATCGACCCACCCATCCTCTACACACCAAAGGTAACACTCACAGCGGCACTACTCAACGTTGCAGCAAAGCTGCTAATCATATCATAGGCTTAAAGCCACAGGTGGATCCATGGTCGTCAAGCGACTATGCGATCCTCAAATCTCCTCCGTACCATAATTCCCACCCATATGCATCCTAATCAGAATATCATATGAATGCAACATGCACATGAGTAACATCCACAAAATTCATACTCATCCGTCATTTCACAACCCAAGGGTATTTCCGTAAATCTACTCTACAAGGGCATTTCAGTAATTTTGCAAAATAGAGGTACTTTGGAAATTTTGTAAATCAGGGATGTTTTGGTAATTCTGTAAACCAAGGGTATTCTGGTAATTTCACAATTCGGGGCTATTTTAGTGATTTTACAAATCTAAGGATGTTTTGGTAATTTTCAAACTAAGGATATTTTGGTTATTTCCAAATCAGGGGTATTTTAGTAATTTTACAAATCTAGGGGTATTTGGTCCCTCTCGGGTTTTAGTTATGAACTTTGGCCAATTAACAAGTCCTTGCGGTTAAAGTGAACAAACACTACGCACCAGGTAGGATTCCAGAGAAAAGGAGGTGGGCCGCTAGGGCCGCTTAAGTACCAAGCTCTCATTAGATCCAATCCTAGACATGCATATGCCCGTTACCACACTCTAACCTAGCGACTTGTCCACGAACATGTTCAATTATTAGAAAGTCTTATGCGGTTTAAGAGTTGTTCAATACTAAGCCTAAAGTCCATAAACCCTAGCATACTAGTCTACGTCCCATAAAGCCCATCAACCCATTTCACGTTCATATAACCCATAATGGCCACATCACATTTTTATGGCCCACTAGGCCCAAATCTCACTCATATGACCTATTAGGCCCAAAACAAATCTAGGTCATGTAACATGCATGCCTAACCCAATCCATATAATCAAATTAATCCATTTCATCAAACTTAGCCTCAGGGCCCACCGGGCCCATTTAGCCACTTTTGGCCTTTCGGCTTTTCGGCGTTGTCGGTATGTGTGTGTAGTGTTTGTACACACCTAGTTACCGCGACGTGCTATTCTATCCTTAGCCTTGAACCTACAACCAGCCAACCTTCAATCAACTACTCATACTTAATCAAAATATTTACTCAAAAGTCGAAACCTTACCGTATGCCACCGGGTTCTAATAGCCTTCCTTAGCTATTAAGCACAAGTGTTCCCTAGATCTGCACTCACACATACACGATCAAAATCCAAGTGACTCATAATCCACACAAGTCACCCCCTATAGATCACACACATATTCGGCAATTCACTTAATCCACCATCGAGTTGAGTACACTTACCCTTGCTAACGATCCTACCATGCTTGCGATCTTTGAACCTTATCCAAATCTACTTTCGATCTTGCGGCCTAAATTCGACTTTTAAGATTAGTATGGTGACAGGGACAATTCGGCACCAATAGGAAGAAGAAGAGGAGAAGTGATCGGCTAGAACTAAAGGTTAACAAGGGAAGGAATTTAAGAAGAGAAAGTATGGGGAATTTGGCTAGAGAGAAAACCAAAATTTCGGCAAAGGAATGATGGGTTTTTTTTCGGCAAATGGAAGAATTCGCTAAGGGGGAGAAAAAGAAATGTTATGGAACCCCAGGAACCTCTCAAAGGAATTCGACACCAACTCTTCCCACCTCTCATCTCCTAATTTTTCTCCATGATATCTCCCTTATCTCATCTGAAATTCCCTCCTCTATCAGCTCACAAGACCAATTCAAACACTTCAACAAAAGAGTCCAAATTCCACACAACTCTGGCCGTCCACTATGCAAAATAAACACTCCAAAAACATCTTACCACTACTCGAACCTTGGACCACTTCACGCCACCTTGTAGCTCCCTTAGTGATGCCACCTTGCCACTGTACTACAAGCCCATTTGTGTCCTATTTTCCCCTTAATCTGCTTAAGAGGCCTAATGCCTGAGACTAGGGTCCACTAAAGTAAGAAATATAATTTTTTTCCTATGGTCATCCCTATCTCTAAGACTTCAAATAATCCCAATAATACCTTAAAATTAATATTCTAAGTGCTACTTGTACATACCAACTTCAGTGCACAAAAACTTAGAGTTTCGGGATTTTCCTGAGACCCAAAGCCTAATAGGCCCAATTCTACTAGGCCCAAATTCAGGGCGTTACAGGCAACCAGGTAGTTTACCTATTAACACCGAACTTAACCTAAAAGAGCATGTGAAGGCAGTTACACTAAGGAATGGGAAGGTGTTGGTTGAAGCTGAAAAGAAGATGCCACAAGAAACTGATAAGGCAAAAGTTGAGGAAGTAAACGAGAATGTAACATTGGTACTTAAAAAGTATAAACCACCGATCCCATATCCTGCAAAGTTGAAGAAAGACCGCATGGACGCACAATTCGGTAAATTTCTCGAACTTTTTAAACAATTACATATTAACTTACCTTTTGTTGAAGCCATTTCGCAGATGCCAACATACGCAAAATTCTTAAAAGAGCTTTTAACAAACAAAAGGAAGTTTGAAGAACTATCAACCGTGGAGCTTAAAGAGAAATGTTCAACTATTCTCCAAAATAAGCTACCAACCAAATTGAAGGATCCAAGAAGTTTCACTATTCCCTGTTTAATTGGTAGTTTAAATATTGAGAAAGCATTAGCTGATTTAGGTGCCAGTATTAATTTAATGCCTTATAAAATGTTCAAGCTGCTTGGTCTGGGGGAACCGAAACCCATTTTGGATTATGTAATGCTCCTGCCACTTTTCAGCGCTGCATGCTAGCCATCTTTGATGAACTTGTAGAAGATATTATGGAGGTATTCATGGACGACTTTTCGGTATTTGGTAATTCTTTCCACCTTTGCCTTAAAAATTTAAAACAAGTTCTAATGAGATATGAGGAAACGAACCTTGTGTTTTATTGGGAAAAGTGTCAGTTTATGGTTCGAGAAGGGATTGTGTTAGGTCACAAAATTTCTAGTAAAAGGATTGAGGTTGACAAAGCAAAAATTGAAACCATAGAAAAATTACCTCCTCCTAGTTCAGTTAAGGCTATTAGAAGCTTTTTAGGACATGCTGGATTTTATAGAAGATTTATTAAGGATTTTTCTAAAATAGCTAAGCCTTTAACGAAATTACTAGAAAAAGATGTGCCCTTCAATTTTGATCAGGAATGTTTAGATGCATTTAATACCCTAAAAAATAAATTAATAAATGCTCCAATTATAATTGCACCTGATTGGAATTTACCTTTTGAACTAATGTGTGATGCGAGTGATTTTGCAGTAGGTGCGGTTTTGGGACAGCGGAGAGACAAGCATTTTCAGCCAATTTATTACGCTAGCAAGACATTGACGGTCGCACAAGAAAATTACACCACCACAGAAAAAGAGTTGCTAGCTGTGGTTTTTGCATTTGATAAATTTAGAGAGTATTTGATATTATCTAAAGTTGTCGTTTACACTGACCATTCAGCTCTTCGTTATCTTTTAACTAAATCTGATGCTAAACCTCGACTCATAAGATGAATTTTACTCTTACAAGAATTTGATTTGGAAATTCAGGATAAGAAAGGGGCTGAAAATCTTCCGGCATGTAACACCCCTAACCTGTAACCGTCGCTGGCCTAGGGTTAAGAGGCATTACCGAATCATCGCAACATTCACAATTCATTTCACGACACAAAATCAATCATCAATTAAAACATATCACAACATAATCATTAAGTCCCTTAATGAGGTCCACGAGACCTTAAACACATGCTAGAAAGGGGTTGGGACTAAACCGAATACTTACAAAAGTTTTCAAAATTTCAAATATTCTTCAATACTGTTGAGGTCACACGCCCGTGCAATCAGGCCGTGTGCCTCACACGAACACCAGACACTCCCATGTGTCCAGGCCGTGTCAAAATAGAGCATGTATTCTGACTTCTTCACACGGCCACAAGGCACACCCGTGTGCTAAGGCCGTGTACTCTTAGGCAATATACTGACTTATTCACACAGCTACTAGGCACATCCGTGTACTACAGCCGTGTATGGGCTAGCTACTGACTTAATCCCACGGTCACTAGGCACGCCAGTGTCCCATAACCATGTAGGCAAAACAGGCCATTTACAAGGCCAAATTGCCACCCACAATAGGATCATACCTACAAGCATCAATACAATTACAATTCATGCTTTCAAATGCATTCAAACATACCATTTCATGCATTATTCAATCACCAACTAAACCATTTACTCCCATGCTCATTATCATCACAAGTAAAGCCATTCAAAGTGACAAATATACATCTCAAAACATATGTAATTCAAACATCATGTAATCCTTATCAAGGTTCATCTTCAAACCACATCTTTCTCAATCAACTAAGTCATGAAATATACCATATTCATAGCTCATTCATCAATTCTACAACATTCAACTTCCAAGCCAAATCACATGGCAAGGATTGAGCTTTTCAAAACATATCATATCATCTAGCCTATACATGCCATATTTCATTTATATACATCTTTCCAAAGTACCAAAATAGATGACGATCCCAGGATCCGATCTAGCATTACTGACACTGTAAAACAGAGAAACAAATTACACAGCAAGCTTCCAAAGCTTAGTAAGTTCGAAATATAATACAATAAACTCAATGAATCAAATCAATGTACACATTCAATCATCACATAGATAATTTACCAATAATACACAAATTCAAATTTATCCAATACTCACGTAGCATTCCATTCATCTACTTTCAATTTCATCAACCACATAGGTATCATACATACCTTTGCCAACACATAGTTACTCACCAATCATGCTACTTAATCAATCGACTTTACATTTCAATCAACCTTTGCTATCCTCTTGCTTATTTCGCACACTTAGTGCCAATTTGTAGACCGGACATAATTGTCATCGCACACTTAGTGCCAATACGTTATACCGAGCTTATATCGGTATCGCACATACAGTGCCAATTCAATAAGCCGAAGCTTCTATCAACTCGCACACACAATGCCAATCATTTCTATCCCGTTTCTAATCCAATTCAGCACATAGCATTTCTAATCCCATAGTTATATAGATATTCATTCAATTCACATCACATAGAACATAAATTAACAACTCGTACTACATCCAAACTTACCTCGAATGTCAAAATACCGAAACGATCGATTAATCAAGCACTTTATCTTTGCCTCGATCTCGATCCAGACCTCTTCTCTCTTGATCTATATGCATTCAAATTCAATCCATTCAATCACCAAATCATTCATTTTAATCCAAACACACATATTTAGGGCATTTTACATAATAGCCCTCACATTTTCACATTTCGACACTTTAGTTCCTAATTCACAAAATCATCAAATACACATAAGTTGCTTGTACCCATGCCTAGCCGATTTCTCACTATACTCATACAAGCCCAATTATTTCATTTATTTCACATTTTAGTCCTATTTTTCATTTTCACAATTAAGCTCAAATTACACAAATTCATCAAAACTTCAAAGACAAACTATATTAATCAAATATATCTTCCATTTTCCACCATCAAACATTCAAGAACTCACATATTCATCAATGGTATTTTTCAACAACATCATCAATTCACAAAATCTAAGCATGGGTTTCAAAGAGCACGAAGCAATGATCACAAAAACGTAAAAATTATCAAAAACCGAGCTCAAACATACCTTAAATCAAGTTTAACCCTAGCCGAAATTTCAAAGCTTTTCTTCCTTCTTTTCTTTTATGTTTTTCGATGAACAAAGATGAGTATATTCATCTTATTTTAATCTTTTGTTTGTATAATAATTATATTATTAATCCATTTACAAAAATAACCTTCCATTAAACATATAATATATATATAATACGGCCATTCATGTCTTTTAATCATCCACTATCTAAATGTTGTCATAATTTCCTCATAAGGCCTCCAAATTAATAAGACAACACTTAGGTACTTATAAATCAGCACATAGCTTTTACACGTTACGCAATTGAGTCATTTCTCCTAATTCGGCACACAGTCGATAAAATTACCACACAGAATTTTCACACAGGCTATGTCACATAGAATCAACACCAAAAATAACATTAAAATATTATTCTGACTTAGGATTTGTGGTCTCGAAACCACTATTACGACTTGGGTCTCATTCGGGCTGTTACAACTCTCCCCCCTTAGGGATTTTCGTCCCCAAAAACCTTACCAGCGAATAGTTGTGGATATCGTTCTCTCATAATGCTCTCAGGCTCCCACGTAGCCTCTTCAATTCCGTGCTTGTGACACAAAACTTTCACTAAAGAGATTTTCTTATTTCTCAACTCTTTGGTCTCTCGTGCCAAAATTCGGATCGGTTCTTCACTATATGACAAATCTGGTTGAATCTCTACCTCAGTAGGAGCAATCACGTGAGACAGATTATATCTATATCGTCGAAGCATTGACATATGAAACACATTATGAATCTTTTCTAACTCAAATGGAAACAACAATCTATACGCAACTGCCCCAACACGCTCGATAATCTCATATGGTCTGATGAACCTCGGACTCAATTTGCCTTTCCGGCCAAATTGAAGTATTTTCTTCCACGGAGACACTTTCAAAAATACTTTATTACCAGCTTCGAATTCAATATCCTTTCGTTTCAAGTCTGCATAAGACTTCTGACGATCTGAAGCCGCTTTCAAACTGTCTCGAATTACTTTTACTTTCTGCTCAGTCTCTTTTATAAGATCAACCCTGTGAATCTTATTCTCACTCAGCTCAATCCAATACAATGGAGTTTGACATTTTCGACCATAAAGAGCCTCATATGGTGCCATTTTGATGCTAGATTGAAAATTGTTATTATACGCGAATTCAATCAGCAGTAGATGTTTTTCCCACGTACTCTCAAACTCAAGTACACAACACCTCAACATATCTTCGAGAATTTGAATGATTCGCTCAGACTGACCATCCATTTGCGGATGAAAAGCAGTACTGAAATGCAGTTTTGTGCCTAAAGCTTGTTACAATTTCTTCCAAAATCGCAATGTAAATATCGAATCTCCGTCAGACACTATAGACAACGGTACCCCATGCATTCTCACAATCTCGGCAACATACAATTCAGCCAATCTATCGAGTGAATAATCTATTCTCAGTGGAACGAAATGAGCCGATTTAGTCAATCTGTCAACTATCACCTAGATCGCATCTTTCTTTCCCAGAGATAAAGGCAATCCCGACACAAAGTCCATTGTAATTCTCTCCCATTTCCATTCAGGAATCATGATCGACCGTAATAAACCGGATGGAACCTGATGTTCAGCTTTAACTTGTTGACAAATTAAACATTTCAACGCAAAGTCAGAGATGTCCCGTTTCATACCATGCCACCAATAAAACTGTTTTAGATCATTATACATTTTCGTACTCCCTGGGTGAACAGTTTAACAACTATTGTGAGCTTCATTTAAAATATCTGAATCAACTCTGAATTTCTCGGAAAACAAATCTGATCTCTAAATCTTAGACAATCATCACTATCAACTCAAAATTTTGAATCAACATTCAATTCACATTGAGTGCGTTTAGCATTAATTTCAAAATCACTTTTCTGGGCATCATAAATCTAATGTACAAACATCGGCTTTACTTTTAACTCGGCCAAAACCGCACTATCATCACACAGATCTATCTGAGTACTCATAGCTCGCAAAGCAAATAATGATTTTTGACTCAAGGCATCAGCTACAACATTAGCTTTACCTGGGTCGTAATCTATCACAAGCTCGTAGTCTTTCAACAATTCTAACCATCTTCTCTGTCACAAATTTAATTTTTCCTAAGTCATCAAGTATTTCAAACTCTTGTGATCTGTAAAGATATGACATTTCTCACCAAATAAATAATGACGCCAAATTTTCAATGCAAACACAATTGCTGCTAATTCAAGGTCGTGCGTCGGATAGTTCTTTTCATGTGGCTTTAACTGCCTTGAAGCATAAGTAATAACTTTGCCTTCTTGCATCAGCACACAGCCCAAACCATTCAACGATGCATCACTATAAACTATAAACTCTTTACCCGATTCTGGTTGAACTAATACAGGTTCCTCTGTTAACAATGCTTTCAACTGCTCAAAACTCTGCTGGCACTTTTCTGACCACTCGAATCTAACATCTTTCTGTAGCAACTTCGTCAACGGAGTCGCAATCATCGAGAAGCCTTTCACAAACTGTCTATAATATCCCGCTAGTCCTAGAAAACTACAGACTTCAGACACATTTCTCGGAGGCTTCCATTCCAAAATAACTGAAATCTTACTCGGATCAACTCGTATTCTCGCAGCTGATACAATATGCCCCAAGAAACCAACCTCACTCAACCAAAATTCGCATTTGCTAAACTTAGCATACAACTGTTTCTCATGCAGAGTCTGTAACACGATTCTCAAATGTTCAGCATGTTGTGCCTCATCACAGGAATAGATCAGAATATCATCATTGAACACTACAACAAAACGATCCAAATACGGTCTGAATATTTGATTCATCAGATCCATAAACACTGTAGGAGCATTTGTTAGTCCGAAAGGCATCACTAAGAATTTGTAATGTCTGTACCTCGTTCTGAAAGCAGTTTTCGGCACATCGGATTCTTTAACTCTCAACTGATAATAGCCCGATCTCAAATCTATCTCCGAAAACACTGTAGCTCCTCTCAGCTGATCAAATAGATCATCAATACGTGGCAACGGATAGTTGTTCTTTATTGTTACTTTGTTCAATTTTCGGTAATCAATACACATTCTCATAGTACCCTTTTTCTTTTTCACAAATAACACAGGAGCACCCCAAGGCGAGAAACTCGGCCGAGAAAATCCTCTATCAGTTAACTCTTGCAACTGAGACTTTAACTCTTTCAATTCTATCGGTGCCATTCTATACGGTGCTATCTAGATAGGAGCTGTTCCCGGTACCAAATCAATACCAAATTTAACTTCTCGAATCAGAGGTAATCCCAGTAACTCTTCAGGAAACACATCTGAAAACTCACAAACCACAGGCACAGATTCAACTTTCTTTTCTGACACTTTTGTATCAATCACATATGTCTGATAAGCTTCGCAACCCTTTCTCACATAGTTTATAGCTTTCATCGCGGATACAACAGCTAGCAATCCTTTCATATCATTGGATTCCATTCGAACTATCTCACCATTCTAACGTCTCAATTCAATACTCTTCCTTTTACAATTCACAATAGCATTATGCAGAGTGAGCCAATCCATACCCAGAATTATATCTAATTCATCGAACGGTAGCAACATCAAATTAGCTAAAAACATATATCACAAAACATCAATGGGCAATTCTTGCACACCTTATCCACCAAGACACACTTGACTAAGGGGTTCGACACTCTAACCACAAATTCAGTAGACTCAATAGGTAGAGTCTTATTCAATACTAGATTCAAACACACATAGGAATGAGTAGAACCCGGATCTACTAATGCAATCACATCAGTATCAAATAGAGTAAAGTACCAGTGATGACGTATAGAGATGAGGCTTCCTCTCATGCACGTATAGCATAAGCTCGGGCAGGTGCTCTCGCCTCTGATCTCACAACTGTATCAGTGGTCCCTCTTTGACATCCACTTACATTCCCGACATCTCTAGGTGGTCTACCTTAGCTGTCATATTACTCGATCTTTGAACATTTTCTTCCTCAGTCATCTTTGGACAGTCTCGAATGAACTGATCTCGTGATCCACATTTATAGCAAACTCTATTGTAGTACTTGCCCCAGCATTCTCCCACATGTTGTTTTCCATACTGTCTACACTCAGGTTTGCTGCTTTTGACACTATCAACACTTGATTCTATTGGAGCTTGAGTTCTCGGACCAACACTTAGTCTTGCGCGGTCTTTATTCGGATGTCCAAATGAAGTATATGATCGGTTGCTTGTATCTCTAAATCTCTTCGTTGAAGGTTGAGAAAACTTACTCATCGATCTTTTTCTTTCATCACGAGCTTCAAAATCAGCTTTCTTCTTTTCTTTACTGAGTTCCTCGACTTTGCATGCTCTTTCGACTAACACAACAAATTCGTTTATATCAAGTATCCCAACCGAGAACTTAATATCTTCATTCAACCCTTCTATAAAGCGTTTACACATAGTAGCTTCAGTTGAAACACGTTCTCTCACATATTGACTCAATCTCACAAACTCCTGTTCATATTCCGTAACAGACAAACGACCCTGTTTCAACTCTAGAAACTCTTTACGTTTCTGATCAATGAATCATTGACTGATATACTTCTTTCTGAACTCAACTTGAAAGAAATCCCAGGTGATTCTCTCTCTCGGAACCACAGATGTCAATGTCTTCCACTAATTATAAGTCGTATCTCTTAACAAAGAAAATGCACACTTGATACATTCATCAGGGGTCAACGTCATCTCGTCAAATGCCCGAATTGTATTCTCGAGCCAAAACTCAGCTCACTCAGCATCATCGTCAGCTTTGGCCCTGAACTCTTCGGCCCCGTACTTTCGAATCTTATCCACAAGAGGTTTATTTAGTCGAATCAGATCTACAACTTGTGGCACAACCGATACTTGTGGGGTAAAGGTTGTGGAGCAGCCAGATTCGTTTGAACGAACTCTGAAAACCACTCACTCATCATACGAAAGAAGGCTTACTTAGCCTCTCCTCCATCACTACTTTCATTTGGCCTAGATGTGGCCGGCGTTGTCCCTTGAGCGGGAGCAGGCGCGTTACTCTCTACATCGTCAGCAACTACTCGATTGGGATCCATTACTGTATGAAAACACATTTTCATCTATCAGAATTCATCACACTATCGCAATTTCATATATGGCATGTACAACTAGACTCACACACGCTATGTTAGTCCAAGAATCGACTAAACCGTAGCTCTGATACCAATAAAATGTAACACCCCTAACCCGTAACCGTTGTCGGCCTAGGGTTGAGAGGCATTACCGAATCATCGATACATTCACAATTCATTTCACGACACAAAGTCAATCATCAATTAAAACATATCACAACATAATCATTAAGTCCCTTAATGAGGTCCACGAGACCTTAAAAACATGCTAGAAAGGGGTCGGGACTAAACCGAACACTTATGAAAGTTTTCAAAATTTCAAATATTCTTCAATATTGTTGAGGTCACATGCCTGTGCAATCAGGCAGTGTGCCTCACACGATCACCAGATACTCCCATGTGTCCAAGCCGTGTCAAAACAAAGCATGTATTCTGACTTCGTCACACGGCCACAAGGCACGCCCATGTGCTAAGGTCGTGTACTCTTAGGCAATATACTGACTTATTCACACGGCTACCAGGCATGTCCATGTACCATGACCGTGTATACTTAGGCTAGCTACTGACTATATCCCACGGTCACTAGGAATGCCCGTGTGCCATAACCGTGTAGGCAAAACAGGCCATTTACAAGGCCAAATTTCCACCCACCATAGGATCATACCTACAAGCATCAATACAACTCCAATTCATGCTTTCAAATGCATTCAAACATACCATTTCATGTATTATTCAATCACCAGCTAAACCATTTACTCCCATGCTCATTATCGTCGCAACTAAAGCCATTCAAAGTGACAAATATACATCTCAAAACATATGTAATTCAAACATCATGTAATCCATATCAAGGTTCATCATTAAACCACATCTTTCTCAGTCAACTAAGTCATGAAATATACCACATTCATAGCTCATTCATCAATTCTACATCATTCAACTTCCAAGCCAAGTCACATGGCAAGGGTTAAACTTTTCAAAACATATCATATCATCTAGCCTATACATGCCATATTTCATTTATATACATCTTTCCAAAGTACCAAAATAGATGGTCGATAGTGTGATAGAGATGCTGACGATCCTAGGATCCGAGCTAGCTTTACTGACACTGTAAAATAGAGAAACAAATCACACAGCAAGCTTTCAAAGCTTAGTAAGTTCGAAATATAATATAATTAACCCAATGAATCAAATCAACGTACACATTCAATCATCACAGAAAATTTACCAATAATTCACAAATTCAACTTTATCCAATACTCTCATAGCATTCCATTCAACTACTTTCAATTTCATCAACCACATAGGTATCATACATACCTTTTCCAACACATGGTTACTCACCAATCATGGTACTTAATCAATCGACTTTACATTTCAATCAACCTTTTCTATTCTCTTGCTTATTTCGCACACTTAGTGCCAATTTGTAGACCTGACATGATTGTCATCGCACACTTAGTGCCAATATGTTATACCGAGCTTATATCGGTATCGCACACACAGTGCCAATTCAATAAGCCGAAGCTTCTATCAACTCGCACACACAGTGCCAATCATTTCTATCTCGTTTTTAATTTCGCACACTTAGTGCCTTCTACTCCAATTCAATGCATAACATTTCTAATCTTATAGTTATATAGACATTCATTCAATTCACATCACATAGAACATAAATTAACAACTCGTAGTATATCCGAACTTACCTCAAATGTCAAAATACCGAAACGGTCGATTAATCAAGCACTTTATCTTTGCCTCGATCTCGATCCGAACCTCTTCTCTCTTGATCTATACGCATTCAAATTCAATCAATTCAACCACCAAATCATTAATTTTAATCCAAACACACATATTTAGGGCATTTTACATAATAGCCCTCACATTTTCACATTTCGACACTTTAATCCCTAATTCACAAAATCATCAAATACACATAAGTTGCTTGTACCCATGCCTTGCTGATTTCTCACTATACTCATACAAGCCCAATTATTTCATTTATTACACATTTTAGTCCTTCTATTTCTCATTTTTCACAATTAATCTCAAATTACACAAATTCATCAAAACTTCAAAGACAAACTATATTAATCAAATACATATCTTTCATTTTCCACCATCAAACATTCAAGAACTCACATATTCATCAATGTTACTTTTCAACAACATCATCAATTCACAAAATCTAAGCATGGGTTTGAAAGAGCACGAAGCAACGATCACAAAAGCGTAAAAATTATAAAAAATTGAGTTCAAACATACCTTAAATCTAGCTTAACCCTAGCCGAAATTTCAAAGCTTTTCTTCCTTCTTTTCTTTTGTGTTTTTCGATTAACAAAGATGGGTATTTTCATCTTATTTTAACCTTTTGTTTGTATAATAAGTATATTATTACTCCATTTACAAAAAGAACCTTCCATTAAACATATAATATATATAATAAGGACATTCATGTCTTTTAATCATCCACTATCTAAATGTTGGCATAATTGGCTCATAAGGCCTCCACATTAATAAGACAACAACACTTAGGTACTTATAAATCAACACACAACTTTTACACATTATGCAATTAAGTCATTTCTCCTAATTCGGCACACAGTCGATAAAATTACCACACAGAATTTTCACACAGGCCATATCACATATAATCAATACCAAAAATAACATTAAAATATTATTCTGGCCTCGAAGTTATGGTCTCAAAACCACTATTCCGACTAGGGTCTAGTTTGTGCTGTTACATGACAGACCATCTTTCTAGGCTTGAAAATCCACATATCAAAGAACTCGATGAAAATGAGATAAATGACTCGTTTCCTGAAGAACAGCTCTTGGCTATATCCGACTCCGTGGTACCCTGGTTTGCAGATATTGCGAATTACTTAGCTACTAACATCCTACCAAAAGGGTTGACACATCATCAAAAGAAGCGATTCTTTGCTGGTGTGAAAAACTATTTTTGGGAGGACCCTTTTCTTTTTTGTGTATGTGCAGATCAAGTAATTCGGAGATGTGATGTGTTACAAAGACAGAAGCAAGCAAAATTTTAGAACATTGCCATTCAGGACCAATTGGAGGACATTACAGTGGGACTAGGACAGCACATAAAACGCTCGAATCAGGTTTTTATTGGCCCACTCTGTTTAAGGATGCTAACAGCTATGTTACTTCGTGTGATAGATGTTAGAGAATAGGTAATATCTCTAAACACGATGAAATGCCTCAAACGTATATGTTATCATGAGAAATATTTGATGTATGGGGTATTGATTTTATGGGTCCATTCCCTAGCTCATTTGGGAATAAATACATCTTAGTAGCGGTTGATTATATGTCAAAATGGGTGGAAGCTCAAGCTTTACCTACTAATGATGCTAGAGTGGTAGTGAGTTTTCTTAAGAAACTCTTCTCTCGATTCGGATCACCTAGAGCAATTATTAGTGATAGGGGTACTCATTTTTGTACTACTCAATTTGAGAAAATCTTAAAGAAATATGGAGTGCACCACAGAACATAGACCCGTTATCACATTCAAACCAGTGGACAAGTTGAAGTAGCTAATTGAGAGCTTAAGCGTACTCTAGAGAAAATCGTAGAATCAAACAGGAAATATTGGGCATTAAAAGTAGACGATGCTTTATGGGCCTATAGAACCGCTTTTAAAAATCCCATAGGAACATCCCTATACAGACTTGTCTACGGGAAGAGTTGTCATCTACCATTTGAATTAGAGCACAAAGCATTTTGGGCTATAAAATTCTTAAACTATGATCTTAAACTTGCAGGTGAGAAAAGAATGATGTAGTTGAACGAGCTAGATGAGTGGCGAGCTAATGCCTACGAGAACTCACGTTTATATAAGGAAGCAACAAAGCGACGCCATGATGCTTGTTTGAAGAAATCGAAGCAATTTGAAGTTGGAGATCTTGTTCTACTTACAATTCAAAGCTCAAATTGTTTCCTGGAAAGCTGCAATCAAGATGGTCAGGTCCATTCGCAATCAAAACCATTTTTCCCTATGGCACAATTGAGGTAACTCATCCAACTTATGGCACATTCAAGGTAAATGGTCAACGACTTAAACTATATAATGGTGAAGATTTTAGGGACATGAGAGAGGAGCTTTAGCTCCGTGAACCTTCATATAGAGATGAAAATAGGGTAAGTCTAGCTTAAAACTTTAAACGAGCGCTTCTCGGGAGGCAACCTGAGCACTAACCTCACTAACATCCATATTTTTTATTTTTAGTATCTAACTAAAAACTAACCAAATTAATAGGCCCAGGATTCCCTACCGACACGATCTAGCACACGGGCGTGGCCGTGGCCGTGGGGACACCACGAGTGGGTACATCGGCGTGGCGAAGACCATGCGGGAACAGGACAAAAATTTTTCCCAAAACACGAGCTGCGATAAAATGCCACGGTCGTGCGATGCGACTGTGGTCGACACTGACTAAAGAACACGGCATGCGATAACCCCACACGGGCGTGCCTTAAGACCGTGGTTGAAGCTGAATAAGTCACACAGGCGTGCGAAATTCCCGTGCCTAGAAACCGTGGTCGATATTGAGTAAGTGACATGGGCGTGCAACACGCCCATGCCCAGAAGCTGTGGTTGAAACTGAATAAGTTACATGGGCGTGCGGCACGCCCGTGCCTCTAGGCCATGGGCAACACTGATTAACTAACACGGGCGTGTGACCCTCTACACGGGCACGGGAAAAGCGAACAAAGCATCACATGGCCGTGCAATTCAGTCGTGTGACCAAACATGCCCATGAAACATGGGCGTGGGCCAAGACTCAGACACGCCCTAATTCAAATTCTATGAAACACACGGGCTAAACACAGGGCACACGGGCGTGGGACACGACTGTGTCCCCAATCTCTATTTAAACCTCGACCACTATTGTGCCCCAATCTCTATTTAAACATTAACCACTGTTCATCTCTTCCCAAATTTTCCCCCCAACAAACCCTAGCCGCTCTCACCCAAAACAACCTATCCTTCTCCCCTATTCCGGCCACCGTCGACTCTTCCTCCTCCTCCCTTCGCTTCTCTCTTTCTCCTATTTCCTTCATTTTTCCTTTTCCTTTATACTTTCCCCTTTCTTCTCCATGTACACCAGCCTCGCAGTCCACGTCCGTGTACGACCACCACGCTCGTGCACCATCGCCAAGTCCGTGTGTGGCCGAATTAGGTTTACAAGGCATTACTGATCTAAAACATAACTCGAAACAGGCATGCATGCATTTCATGCTTCGTTAATCAGTCACCTCAATACACAGGAATATTAACTTAATAATAAATGTTTCACAGCTTACAAACCAAAGCACATTCGGCAATATCAATGTGATAGTATGGGCAAACACAAAATTTAAAATATAACAAAGTCATGTGTGCATTTTACCTAATCATTATTGACCATTTAAGCAAATACATAATTCAAATCATAACCTACTCAACTTGCAAACTCCTTAACCAAGTCAATCCACATATATATACTAAGCCATTCATCTCATGAACTATTCGGCTAACATATCATTCAATTTAAAATATCCAAATAGCATACTAAGCATAAAAATAAATGTATGTTACATATAAACAAGCATTATTTAAGAACTAATATATCTCCTCTTATCACAATATATATATACACGCATATGACCATATAAATTGAGTTGCTTTAAGAAAAAAAAAAAACTAAAATTTACCCAATTCGCATGCTAATTACTATACCCAAAATATATATATATACATACACATAACTAATCAATTAACTACATAGACATATACATCAACCATAATAACTTCCATGCAAAATATTTAAACTATAATTGTGATTTACCTAAAACATGTAAGTAACTATTTTAAATATTTACCCAATCATTTGTATACCTCTCATACCCTAGTACATGAGCACATTTTAATCAAATTATTAAAGAAACTAACAAAGCCGAATATGTATAAGATAATACATTCCCAAAAATCTGATCTCATGAACACTTAGTTTATTAACCTATTTACTCCTCACAACATTCATATGTACTATAGGGTATATCTCTAATATGAATCAAACACTTGACTAATTAAACATCATATATATATATAACACCATTATCACGCAACTAATTAAACATCACATATATAACACCATTATCACGCCATAACACCAACCACAAACATACATACATCATATAATTTACTTCCATATTAACAAATACCATAACCGACTCCACAAGTATCCAAAATATCATGATTTAGCCATTTTCGCATGGCATTATACACTTTATACTCATAGTAAACTCAAAGAAGAGCCATAGCCTATACATCCCATTGACATAAAGTTCTTTTTCAAAAGGGTACTAAAATATTGACGATAGTGTGATGAGCTTCAACGATGATCCCCAAGCGTGACGATCACTCAAAAGAAATCTAAAACACGAAAACAACCAAGAACCAAGTAAGCTTTAATAGCTTAGTAGGTTTTAAGCATTTGTAAAAGCATATAATTTAACATTATACTAATTAAATCAACTTATCATAATCATCAATAAAACTCATAACCATAAGTATAAATCACATCTCATTTCTTTAGTTTCAAATATAAATATCACTTACTACATTAGTACTAAATTTCCAAACCATCATGAACCACCTACCTGATCATTTCCTTTTGTTGATCACATTTCACAAATCGGTATCCTTGGAGGATCCGCAAACCCGCACACTCAGTGCATAACCATGTAACGTATCGCACACTTAGTGCCATCACCTTGACATAACGCACACATAGTGCAAAATACTCGTAATGTATCGCACACATAGTGCCATTACATTATATTCCGCACACTTAGTGCGAAATGACCGATTTCGCACACATAGTGCTCAGTATTTAGATTCACACACTTAGTACTTTACTTGAAGTTGTTATTCACTACAATAAACACATATATACATATACACTCAATTTATCTTATTACATCTATATTCCAACATCACATTCGGTTATACTAATAATGTACAAATATACATCACATTCAATCAATTTCATCTCTTAAATCAATATCTCACATAGCTATCATTATCATATATGTATATATCTCATTCAATTAAATTCACCTTCCATCAATTATTATATTCGGCATTTCCATATAGTCCATATTTATCTCTATTAAAAAAATATACATCATTATAGATAGAAATTCGATTCAATCCGATTGCTTAAAAACTTACCTTGGATTTCGGTGGACTTTGTTTCCCGACTATTCGTTTAGCTTCGCCTTTCCCCGATCCACTCCTAATCCTTTTTGTTCTTGGTCTTGAATTTTTTGACTTGAGATGGCCGAATATAGCAAGACTCAAACCCTTTCTTTTTTTTCTTGGTATTTTCGATCAAATAGAAAGATGAACACAATATGATGGCTTTCTTTTCTTTAATGTTTTTGTTTATTATTATAATAAAAAAAACTTAAAATATGTAATATTAATATAAACTTTAACATATAAAGCATATACAATTAATAACTTGCCGTCCACTAACTTAAAGATTGGCTAATTGCATTCTAAATCCTCCATATTTAAAAGCCACCTCAATTCAGCCATTTAAACAAATAGAAAACTACTTTTTCATTTTATGCGATTTAGTCCTTTACTCAAATTACACATACATACGAACGAATTAATTCACGATATTTTAACACATGCTCAATCATACATCATAGACACCGAATATAATATTAAATTATTTTACTGACTTAGATTTGTGGTCTCGAAACCACTATTCCAATTAGGGTCTAAATCGGGCTGTTACATCCATTGGTTCACCCTTCTCTGCCATTGTTGTTTATTTCTTTCATTTAATTAATTGATCTTATTTTGTGTTCTTATTATCATTTTCATTACATTTTAAATTTCTATTTCAAATTATTTAGTTCTTTTGATGGTTTATTTAGTTTGATTTTATTCTATTACTAAGTTTAATTATTAGTTTGATACTACTTCTTAGTAATCTTGTTAATTTACTTAATGTTATTTTAGTTTATTCTATTGCTAATACTTTTATACTATCTAATGTTAGCATTACTTGATAATCTAATTCACTATTATAGGATTATACTATTTAGGACTACTAGGATAGTACATTTTTGGCTGGCAATGATACTTGATTCATTGAAAATCTTTTACATTTTTAGGCACGTAAATGACTCCCCCACGTAGAAAAAAGATAGTTGTCCCCACTTCGAAAAAGCGGAAGGGAAACAGAGCTACCTCCGCGAGTGTGTCTACCGAAGTGAGCCACCCTTTTCTACAGTTTCCCCTAGGACCCCAGGAGGAACTTTTTCAGACACTTCGGGCACGACCCCTTGGCGTGGGGAGATGCATTGATTGGGCCACCTTGGAGTAGGTCCAACTAGCTGACGCAGTCCGGGCCCTACTGTCTACCGACCCATGGGGGCACTTTTTCGAGATTGTCGAGCCGACACATCTAGAGCTTACTTTGGAGCTCTATTCCACCTTCCATCTTCTGGTGGTAATGACCAATTTCGACGACCCCGGCACAGTCCAATTCCACCTTGGAGGCCTCGTACAAGAATTGAGTATCCCAGAGTTTGGGGTCTCCTTGGGACTTTATACCGCGAAATTCATGGAGGACGGCGACTTCGAGAACTTTTATCGCCACATCCACTACTCCCCTTCATCCTATTGGAGAGAGTTAATGCCCGCCTCGGCTACCTATGACCCCAATCACTTGAAGGCATCAGCTCTCGCCCCATCCTTGAGGTACTTACACACCATCCTGGCTCATACTTTGACGGGTAGGCGAGAGAGCACCGACGTCGTCAACACTCACGACGGCTACTTTTTATGGTGCATGGTGCATGGGCACGTGTTTGACTTAGCTTACTTCATCGCCCTCGCCATTCGACATTAGACGGAGCGACATAGGATAGGAATCCTCTCCATTGGCCCCTATGTAACGCGCCTGGCTCAGTACTTTGGCCTCCTCAACACCGCAGCTCAGTCCTCCTCACTCACGCTTATTGGGCAGATGTCCCATAGGGCATCGTGATGGTGCTTCACATGAGGATGATTAAGCGTCGTCGTGGGTTTAACCCTCCTCGATACTGTCTGTCGAGGGCCACCGATCAGGGCGACCCAGAGGGCATTAATGATGATGTCCCTTCACATCACGAGGAGCCACCTTCTGCGCCACCATCGCCTCACCGACCAGTTCATGTGGCTACTTCACTGACTGACATCTCAGAGTGCCTCACTCGTTTCGACGATTCGACGACATCGAGGCGACCCTACAACAGATTTGTCAGCATTTTCACATCTCACCACCACCCCACCTCGCGATCCATCTGACGATGAGAACCTTTAAGTCCATTTTTTTCGTTTTCTTTTATTTTAATTTTTAAACTAGTTTTCTTTATCTTTCTTATCTTTAATTTATATTAGTATATTTTAATCTTTTTATATCTCTGGCTGTTTATTATCGAGTAACCAATAACGGAATCCATTAATAAAACCCCCTAAAAATTTACTGATGTGACACCCCTAACCCGTATCCGTCACCGAATTAGGGTTATGAGGCATTACTTAACCAACCACAAGTCCACATACACTAAAATGAAATCTTATTATATTAACTAATACATAGTCAAAACATGATATTAATAAAATTGTAATTAGAACCAAACATTATTACTCGTATCATTTTAAAAAAATAATAATAAAATTGCGTTCAAATTTTTAAAATCACTAATCCCCAAATTAGCATATACATATCTTCTATAGTACCGATTACACATAAGAGTAATTCTATTCATGTGGTACAATTTACTATTCATTGGGTAGGTAAAATTCATAAAGGCCGAATGTGTACCTTACTTATATTCATACCACTAATATTGTATCAAACACATCCATTAATCACCTATGTAAAATATAATATAGATGTCTTAAAATTTAACTTAACATGTAAGTACATACGTATATTTAGATACTTAAGATCAATCACCATTTGAAACCTAATATATGCTTCACCCAAACCATATTTATAATCATAGATAACATATATGATATTTCATGATTTAAACTCACCACAAGGAGCTTTCCACAAAATCGAACACCCACAATTATTATTATCTTACTCAATAATTTAAAGCCAACCTAACCCAAAACATATATAACCAACTCAAGCATAGAAGCAAAGCCATTTTCGAATGGCATTCAATTACATACACATTTACATCATTTGAATCCAAAACAAAAATAGTTTAGCCTATACATGCCATAGACTTTAAAATTCATTCACAAAAAGGTACTAAAATATAGTGGATAGTGTGATTGACTTGACGATGATCCTCGACCTCGAGCTAGAAATCCGAAATCTATAAAATAAGCAAAATAAACACATAGAGTAAGCTTATATAGCTTAGTAAGTTTCAAGCAATTAACTCACATATAAACTTTATCAAAGTCAAATAATTTATTTGATTCACATTCCCATTTCCGAATAGTCAATCATTCAAGAAATAAATTGCCTAACTACATTATATGCATGTACAAAAATATGTATACTTTTATACCACATTTTCAATCAATAAAAATGAACAGCATACACTTTCTTTACTTACCATAATCTCTATTCTACAATTTAACCCGTCTTTAATCGTAACGTGTCATAAATAGTACATACCTTTAGTTTACTTATCCATTCAACTTATCGATCGTGCTTAACATGTAATAATACAACCGTACAATTCAAATACATAATACCTTTAATAATAAAAATCTTCTAACAAACCTCGTACTTACACACTTGTTAATAAGGCTGAGTAACGTATCACTCACATAGAGCCATTACTTAATGCTCCTCGTAACGTATCGCTCACATAGAGCCGTTACTTTAATACTCCTCGTAACGTATCGCTCACATAGAGCCATTACTTTAAAACTTCTCGTAACGTATCGCTCACATAGAGCCGTTATTTCAACACCTCGCACCCTTAGTGCTTATTAACCGAATTCACGCAAACATAGTGCCATGTTCCATTTCAAATTACCACTTCATTCTCATAAACATAGATTATCAGATCTAAACTAAGATACAAAATATCATAGATATACATGATCGATACCATCTATCCCTCCCATGAAGTCATACCATATTCGGCTTTAGGAAGCAATTACATACTCTCATCAAATTCAATACCATAATCATACATTATAAATCTATACCCAATCCCACCTTAATCAAACATCATTTATTCAAAGCTAATAAGAACACTAAGTTCATATTCGGCAACCACATGAATATATATCTTCATGTTACCAATTCACATTCGGTCACATACAAATAAATATAATTATCCTTACTTAACAATTGTAATTCATATGATAAATTACAATTTAACCAAATTGCTTAAAACTTACATCGATAGTTGTCAAATTAAGCTTCTCGGCTACTCGTTTAATTTTGTTTTCCTCCGATCCAAAGCCTTTTCCTTTTGTACTTGATCTAAATAAATTAAATCAAGATCACTTAAAACAACATTTCCAATCAATTCAATCCATAAATACACCAATTTTCATTTTTACGAATTTTCTCCTAACTTTACAATATTTGAAATTTAGTCCCCTAATCATAAAACACATAATACATGGAATTTGGATTAATTCCTTAAGGGCCAAATCTTCTACATTTTGATACTAGTCTATACAAACCATTTGTTTTGTATTTTAAACCCTTAACTATTTATTTAACCAATTTAAACCACTATTCTTCATTTCATCTAAATTCACTACTCAAAACTTGTTGATTTCTAACATATGTTTAACCATCTTCCATCAAACATAATAAAACAAAATATTCACCCATGGCCAATTCTAAAACATGCTTTATTTTCTATAATTTCCACATGGGTTTAATAGTATTTAAGAAGACCAACTCAAAAATGTAAGAAATTCACAAAAACCAACTAAAAATCTAACCTTATGGTCACATGCAATGGCCGAAAGTTAAAGGTTCTTCTTTTACTTTTCTTTTCTTCAATTTCGGTGAATGCAGGGAAAATGAAGAAGATGACACTTCTTTCTCTTTTTTTTATTTCTTTATTCAATTCATATTATAATATAATTAAAAGGCCACTAACTAAAACAATTTAATATATAATATATAAGCTAATCATTTTATCGTCCACTAGCATGAGAATTGGTTTATTTGACATGCAAGTCCCTTCTTGGAGAATTAATTCAATTTAAAACATTTCACTTATTTACTACCTTAACAATTTAATCCCTTCACTTAAAATAATCACCCAAACACAGAAATTAGTAAATAATATTCGAACACATGCTTGACCCCATCACATAGACATCATATAAAAGAATAAATTAAAATAAAATATTTTCTAATTCGGATTCGGGGTCCCAAAACCACCGTTCCGATTAGAGTCGTAATTGGGCTGTTACAACTGATGACTCCGTAGTTTCAAAAGGTTCAAGGTGCTATTAAGGAATGAACAAACTACCAGAGTATTCTCCCCCACCTTCACCTCTGCCTAGTTTATCTTGCTTATCATTGGATCGTTTTCTACAATTTTCACTTCATAAGGATTTCATCCATAATTCAGGAAATTTCACCTCCTTCCCTCTCTTATGGATTTCTGCTTACACTGCTATTATCTATCATTGTACATTGAAGACAATGTACATCTTAAGTGTGGGGAGGTTAATTATAGTATTATTAGAAAATCCCTGAATTATATCTTGTTCTTAAATAAATGTTCTCATATTACTATTAGAATGAAACTTCTATTGATTTATGATTTTCATCGATATGTTTTGAATTAAGTCATAGGTAATTGTGCATTGATGGTTTAAACTTTAAGACATTAGAGAATCAAGCATGATAAGTCTATTTTCTGAATTAAAAATTTATTAGGTTATTTCCTTAAATTTAAATGTTACTTTGAAGTTTGAAATTCGCAAGGTTTGACATCAAAAACCATAAATTTTGTGAGACTTTGAACCTTTTAGAGCATATACTTTTCTTGCCCACTTTATTGTTGGTTATGAGCGTGTCAGTATTGATTTGTTATTCTAGAACTTGCTTCGATTATGCATGTCGAGACCACTCTTTTGATCTGGTATACTGAGATGATAAAGGCACCTAGGTTTTAACCCACTTACTCCATTAAAAGTCTACCTTCATAATTAAACCCTAGTGAACCCTTTTGAGCCAAATAAACCGTTTCTTGATTCACCCATTAATATTAACCCAAAGGAGCTAAAAGTACTAATACTAACCTTCTTTTTATTATCTAGCCTAAAATACGTGAAGTTGTTTAAATCTAATCTAACTACTACTAAGCTAAAGATGCAAAGACAAAAAGAATAAATTGGGAAATAACTTGAAGAAAGACTCAGTTGATTTAAGACGATACCCTCAGGAAGAATCCACCTAGACTTCACTTGTTATTTAACCCTGAACCATACGATTTATTCATTTGACTTGATCCGTAGGATTCCCTAAGTTACATTAAACCCTCTCTCGAAGCGAATAATAACTAACCTAGGTTGATTAATTGAAATCTCTTTCTAATTAAACCCCTAAAATCGCACTAACTCGATCTATGGATTCCCATATTAGGTTTCACCCTAATCCAGCAAAATCTCGTCACCCTATCTCTAGGCGCGCGAACGACTCCGCTTTAATTATGCTAGATCTATTCTAAAGCAGGGATTTTTGCTCCTCCACCTAAGAACATCTGACTTGAATTAATATCCCGGAAACATTAACATAAGAATTAATCTCACATAATTAAGAACAAATCAAGTATTCATCTTATAGTTCAGAAAACAATAACAAGATTCATCTAGGTTTCATCCCCTTCAGGTATCTAAAGGGTTTAGTTCATATCAAATAAAGAAAACATCTCAGAAGAAAAGATAAAACAAAACATAAGAAATCCCTAAAACTCCCTGAAGGAATTCAAGGAGAGATCCGCCGTCTTGAGTAGAATTTCGGCTTCAAGAGATGGATCAACTGGCTATCTTCGAGTGATTCCCACAACTTTGACCTTTTCGGCTTGGCTCCTTGGCCTAGCTAACCGCCCTCCTTTCAGGTAACACTTAGGGAGTTTATATAGGCTCTTGGAATGTGTTTCATCGCCCAAAGTATCCAAATCTAAATGAAATTGCTCTTTGCCACGACAGGGACAAGGCCATGTCACACGCCCGTGTGACTAGTCTTCAAGCCGTGTTCGGACTTCTTTAATGAGGCACGACCGTGTGAATCGGGGGTAAGGCCGTGTTCTAGATGATCAATGCGGCACGGCCGTGTCGGCTTAAGTCCAGGCCGTGTCGATTTTGTGATATGGCCTATTTACTCCGTTTTGAGCCTGTTTTATGTTCTTTTCATCCTCGGGTGCTTTCCTGGGTATAAGACATGGAAAGAAAGGATTAAGAGCACCTTTTTACATAAATCTAGGCTTAAATCATCCAAAAGCATACTAAATGTGGGACTAAAATATGTTACTTTTATGGTTTATCAAATACCCCCACACTTAAGCTTTTGCTTGTCCTCAAGCAAAATTCTCAACTTACAATTAAAACAAACTTTCCATGATTCATAATTCCTATCAACAATGTCTCATCATAATTCATAGATAATTTATACATGGATGATCTAACTCGAAGAGTCCTAAAGATTCAAACAGTCAAAGTCATACATTTGTAAGACAAAAACGTAGGTGTCTCCCTTTATCTAAATAATTACCCTTGATTAAAAATTGACAAGGATTGACATCCTCACTAAAGATTCACTCAAATCACTCGAGGTGTTTAAGGTTCAAAATTAAGCTCTCAAAAGTCGAACCTGAAAAGTTAATCCCATAGGCTTGCCTGAAAATCAAATCTCCACCATTGTAAAATGAGATGATATACAAATCAAAAGGTCTTTATTAGGGTTGTAACGAGGTTTCAGTTAAGGGTATGGATATAGGCTGAATTAGAAGGTTAGAATCGAGACTGAACTGACAAATTTCCTAACTTAGAAAAATAAATTAATCCTAAATAATTACATCAATTGAAAACTAATAATACGGGCTTTTTCCTCAAGATGTGGAATTTCAACATGTAAGCTCACTTAGTAGAACTAATACTGAATATACTTCATTTTTTTAAGAACAATAATAAAAGATGAATTCAAATAATAAACTAATTTAATTAGGTAACCTAATCAAATCATATCTCAATCAAAGGGTAGTCAAAAGGAATGGTGATAACAAATACAAAGGGGTTTTGGGTTAATATTAGCTGGTGAGTCAATAAAAAGGGTTGTTAGGATTAAACGGGGTTCACTAGGGGTTAATTTGTGGAGGTAGGCTGTTTAGTGGAGTAAGGGGGTTAATTCCCAAGTGCCTTTATCATCTCTGTATATCAAATCGTAGGTGTGGTCTCAACATGTATAATCGAGGCAAGTTCTAGAATAACAGTTCATAATTGACACACTCATAATCAATAAAGTGAGCATGGAAAAGAATATATGCTCTAATAGGCTCAAAATCTCACAAAAATTATGGGTGTTTTGACATCAACCTTGTAAATTTTAAACTTCAAGATAATATTCAGATTCAGCTCGACAACCTAGCAAAGATTTTAATTCTGAAAATTAGACTTATCATGCTTGATTCTCTAATATTCTTCTAAATTAATCATCAATGCACAATTAACTATAACTTAATCTAAAACATATCAATATAAATCATAATTCATCAGAAATTTCATCCTAATTGGTAATATGAGAAAATTGATTAAAAACAAGACTAATTTCAGGGATTTGAGAATAATGCAAAAGGTTAGACACTTTTACCCCCCACACTTAAGATGTACATTGTCCTTAATGTACAAAGATAGATAATGTCAATTAAAATAAAATCAAAAGAGAGGGGAGAAAGTAACACTTCCTAAATTTATGGATGATTTCCTTGGATTGGCAGAGGTCGTGGTTACGGATGACTTATGTAGTAGTGAATTACTCCTAGTGATTTGTTCGTTTATATGGAGTGTTCATTTGATACTGCAAAGTCACCAGTTAGAAATCTCGGAGGCGTATTTAAATAAATATATGTTAGAAATACTCGAAGGTTAGATGTGAATGATAATCATGATAAAAGTTTGCAAAAATTTCAAACTAAGACAAATAAAAATTAAAATAAATGGAAAATAAAAGTAAAAACTTAAAATAAGGAAAAGAAAAACTAGATAAAAGGACTCAAAGGTCCTCATCATCGGCTGGGTCCTGTGGTGGTGTCGGTGATGAGATATGGAAGTGATGGCATATCTGCTGGAGGGTGGCCTCAATCCCATCAAAACGTCTAGTACAATATTGCTCGAACTGGGTGAGGCGTGCAGAGATATCCGACAATGGAGCTGCTACATGGGATGGCCGCTGGCTCGGGTCTGGTGCCTCCTGTGATGGTGGTGGTACATCATCAGTAATGTCCTCGGGCTCCTCCTCATTTTTGGGGATGGCTAATCGGTACTGAGGAGGGTCGGTCCCACGACGATATTTAATCATCCTCATATGTAGCATCGTCTGGATGCCTTGAGGTACCATCTGGCCCATCCATGTGAGTGAGGAGGTTTGTGTGTCTGTGTTGAGAAGACCAAAGTGTCCAGCCAATCGTGTGTTGTACGGCCTCATCGATAAAATCCCCTTCCGGTGTGGCTCTCTCTGGTGCTGAATTGCACCGGCTATGGAGTATGCGAGGTAAAAAACGTGCCCGTTCTCCATGCACGATAAGTAGTAGACGTCGTGTGTATTCACCATGCCGGTGCTCTCTCGTCGACCCGTGATAGTGTGAGCGAGAATGGAATGAATGTACCTCAGATATGGGAGAAGGGATGTCGCCTTGGAGCAACTGGGGTCGTAGATGCCTGTGGTGGCGGCTAAGCTGCGCCAACAGCTGATGGGGGTGTAGTGGAACTTGCGGTTTAGTTGGGAGAGTGTATTTTCTTCTGTAAACTCATCTGTATAGAGTCCAAGTGACGTGCTGAATTGGGTACACTTAATCGACGTACCGTGCCCCCTAGCCTAAATTGAATTGTGCCTGGTCATCATATTCTGCCATCACCGTCTGTAGGGTGAAAGTGGTGCAAAACTCGAGGGTGAGTTCTAAATATGTGGGCTCGATGATGGAGGAGAATTGTTCCCACGGGTCAGTCGAGAGGAGTGCTCGAATGTCGGTTGCCAGCCGGACCTGTTCCACGGCGTCCCAGTCAATGCACCTTCCGATGCCGAGAGGTCTTTCCCGGAATGCCTTGTATCGTTCTTCCTGGGCTTCCTAAGAGAACTGGAGGAGGCGGTGTCGTATTTCGGAAGAGGCACTGGCTGAGGACGAGCCGGGTCCTTTTCTTTTCTTGGGAGGGGCGGCTGTGGTTCATTTCCCTCGTGATGATGACATTGTACCTGAATATTCACGTAATGTTTATATTTAATTTATCAAGTACTTTCAATTAGACCCGGGATATTAAAGGCTAAATACAATTATTCAAACTATGAGCAGCCAATTCTATCTAATGACTATCCAAAACAAAATGTTCAATTTAATAATGGATTTGCAAAACAAAGTAAATAATACTTAAATTGAAAAAGAAACTAACTAACATGCAAAAATTGAAGGAACCAAGGGTTGTGATGGTGTAAGTCAGCTGGACACGGGCGGAGCACGGTGGTGCTGTGAGGTTTTCTGTAGGTGCACGACTGTGGCGAGGGCATGGACTACTGCAGCATGGTGGTGGTATGGGCGTGGGGTGCGGTTTTGTAAGGTTTTTGGAGAAAAGGAAGGTTAAGATGTTTTTAGGGGGTTGAGAACGTGGGTGTGCCCGTAATTTGGAGAAAAAGGGCTGAGAAATCGTTTAGGGTTGATTTTAGGGAGGGTGAGTGGTTTAAGTTGCTTAAATAGGGTTGAGAACACGGGCAGGGGTCACGCCCGTGCTAGATTTTTATGCGCCCGTGTTTTTCATGATTTTGAATTTTGGGTGCGTTCAGGTATTTGGCCACGGCCGTGGGTATTTCTGGCACGCCTGTGTTCTTATTCACACGGTCATGTAGAACGGGCGTGTTCCGCCTATGTTTGACAAGTCAGTATGTTGGCACGATGAGATAACACGGGCATGTCCAGCCCGTGTGTGGCAAGTCAGTATCTTCACACGGTCGTCAGGCACGGCCGTGTTCTGCCCGTGTTTAGGAAAGTTTTATCTCTTGTCGTGCACGGCTATAGGTACGCCCGTGTTTCATCCCCTGGCTTCCACAAGGCCACGGGCACGGTCGTGTGGCCTAAAACCTGTACTTCATTGGTATGGAGTTAGACGTTTAAAAGTAAAATGTTAGTGAATTAGTGCTCGGGTTGCCTCCCGAGAAGCGCTCGTTTAAAGTCTTAAGCTAGACTTACCCTATTTTCATTTCTAAAAGAAGGTTCACAGACCTGAATTTCCTCTCTCATATCCCTAAAATCTGCACCATTATAAATTTTGATTCGATGACCATATACCTTGAATCTGCCTTTAGTGGGGTGAGTTACCTCGATTGTGCCATATGGAAAAATTGTTTTGATCATGAATGGGCCTGACCATCTCGATTTTAGCTTCCTAGGGAATAGTTTAAGCCTTGAGTTGTATAGCAGGACCAAGTCCCCTACTTCGAATTGTTTTGATTTCTTGAGACGAGCATCATGGCGTCGTTTTGTTGCCTCCTTGTATAGTTTCGAGTTCTCGTACGCCTCAGCTCTCTATTCGGCTAGCTCGTTCATCTGCATCATTCGTTTCTTTCCTGCAATTTTAAGACCAAATTTAAAAACTTTATGGCCCAAAAAGCTTTGTGTTCTAACTCGAATGGTAGATGACAGCTTTTCCCGTATACAAGTTTGTATGGGGATGTTCCTAGAGGGGTTTTAAATGCTGTTCTATAGGCCCATAGGGCATCATCTACTTTTAATGCCCAATCTTTCCTGTTTGATTCAACCGTTTTTTCTAGGATACGTTTAAGTTCCCGGTTTGCTACTTCAACTTGCCCACTGGTTTGAGGGTGATATGGGGTAGCTATCCTGTGGTGTACTCCATATTTTTTTAGAACTTTTCCAAATTGAGTATTACAGAAATGAGTGCCCCTATCACTAAAGATAGCTCTAGGTGTTCCAAATCGAGAGAACAGTTTCTTGAGAAACTTAACTACTACCCTAGCATCATTGGTAGGTAAAGTTTCGGCTTCCACCCATTTTGACATGTAATCAACTGCCACCAGGATGTATTTATTTCCAAATGAACTAGGAAATGGTCCCATAAAATCAATACCCCATACATCAAATATTTCACATGATAACATATATGTTTGAGGGATTTCATCACGTTTAAAAATATTACCTGTTCTTTGGCATTTATCACACGAAACGACATACCTGTTGGCATCTTTAAATAGAGTGGGCCAATAAAAACCTGATTCGAGTATTTTATGTGTTGTCTTAATACCACTGTAGTGCCCTCCTGAAGGTCCTGAATGGCAATGTTCCAGGATTTTTCTTGCTTCTGCCTTTGTAACGCATCTTCAAATTACCTGATCTGCACATATGCGGAAAAGAAAGGGATCTTCTTAAAAATAGTTTTTCGCATCAGCAAAGAATCGCTTCTTTTGGTGATGTGTTAGTCTTTTTGGCAAGATGTTAGCAGCTAAATAATTCGCGATATTTGCAAACCCTGGTACTCAGAATGTGTTATAAAAAAGAGTTGTTCTTCGGGAAATGAGTCGTTTATGTCATTTTCATCGAGCTCTTCGATATGTGTATTCTCAAGTCTGGAGAGGTGATCTGCCGCAAGATTTTCAACTCCCTTCTTATCTTGTATTTCCAAATCAAATTCCTGTAAAAGTAAAATCCATCGTATGAGTCAAGGTTTTGCATCAGATTTAGTTAAAAGATAACGAAGAGCTGAATGGTCAGTGTAAATGACAACTTTAGACAATATTAAATACTGCCTAAATTTGTCAAAAGCAAAAACTACAGCTAGCGATTCTTTCTCTGTGGTAGTGTAGTTTTCTTGTGCAGGTGTTAATTGGCTGAAAATTGGCTGAAAATTCTTGTCTCTTTGTTGTCACAAAACTGCACCTACTGCAAAATCACTTGCATCACACATTAGTTCAAAGGGTAAATTCCAGTCAGGTGCAATTATAATCGGAGCATTTATTAATTTTTCCATTTATTAATTTATCCTTAAGAACATTAAATGCATCTAAACATTCCTGATTGAAATTGAAAGGAACATCTTTTTCTAGTAATTTTGTTAAAGGCTTAGCTATTTTAGAAAAATCTTTAATAAATCTTCTATAGAACCCTGCATGTCCGAAAAAGCTTCTAATAGCCTTAAATGAACTAGGGGAGGTAATTTTTCTATGGTTTC
Source organism: Gossypium australe (assembly GCA_005393395.2). NCBI lineage: Eukaryota > Viridiplantae > Streptophyta > Magnoliopsida > Malvales > Malvaceae > Gossypium > Gossypium australe. The sequence continues at coordinate 117,646,936 of CM016621.1, forward strand.
AACCTTTGCTTTATCTACCTCAATCCCTTTACTAGAAATCTTATGTCCTAATACAATCCCTTCTCTAACCATAAAGTGACATTTTTCCCAATTCAAAACAAGGTTTGTTCCTCACATCTCATTAGAACTTGTTTTAAATTTTTAAGGCAAAGATGGAAAGAATTGCCGAATACCGAGAAATCATCCATAAATACCTCCATAATGTCCTCCACAAGTTCGTCAAAAATTGCCAAGATGCAACGCTGAAATGTAGTAGGAGCATTACATAATCCAAAAGGCTTTCTACGATAAGCAAACGTACCGTATGGGCATGTAAATGTTGTCTTCTCTTGATCTTCGAGAGCTATTGGGATTTGGAAGTAGCCGGAGAGTCCGTCCAAGAAACAGTAGTACATATGCCTGGATAGTCTTTCTAACATTTGATCTATGAAGGGTAGAGGGAAGTGATCTTTTCTGGTGGTATCGTTCAGCTTTCTATAGTCTATACAGACTCTCCAACCTGTAACTGTTCTTGTAGGGATTAACTCATTCCTTTCATTGGGCACCACAGTCATACCTCCTTTCTTTGGAACTACCTGCACAAGATTTACCCAAGTACTGTCAGAAATAGGATAAATTATTCCTGCATCTAGAAGTTTAATTACCTTGGCTTTGACCACTTCTTTCATGTTGGGGTTTAACCGTCTCTGAGGCTACACACACGGCTTGTATTCTTCTTCCATTAAAATTTTATGGGTGCAGAATGATGAGCTTATACCCTTGATGTCAGAAATTTTCGAAGCTATGGCCCTTTTATGTTCTCTTAGTACCTGTATCAACTCCTCTTTTTCCTTGGGTTTTAGTTCTGAAGAGATAATTACCGGTAGCGTAGAATCGTCCCTAAGGAATGCGTATTCTAAGTGTTTCGGCAACTATTTCAATTCCAGACTGGGCAGTTCATCAATGGAGGGTTGTTGTTTCAGTTCGTCATTGATTTTAATGCTTTCTTCTTCCATTTGTCCAGATGAAGATGTATTCAAATTCAACTCGTCGTCTTCATCTTCTTCCCCCTCTTCTTGAGTCAGGAATAGTTCCATCGTGTCATCATGTGTGATTTCCTGTAATGAGTTTTGAATGATATGATCAGTAGTATCAACAAAATAACAGGCATCATCTTATTCTCTAGAATATCGCATGGCATCATAAATTTGAAAAATAATTTCCTCATCGCCTATCCTTAATGCAAGTTTACCGTTACCTACATCGATAACAGCCCTAGCAGTAGCTAAAAAAGGACGCCCTAAAATTAAGGGAACATCAATGTCTTCATCCATGTCTAACATGACAAAATCAACAGGGAAAATAAATTTATCTATTTTCACCAAGGCATCTTCGATAATTCCTCTAGGATATTTAATAGATCTATCAACTAACTGAATACTCATCCTAGTGGGTTTTGGTTCCCCAAGATCTAGTTGTTTAAACATTTTGTAAGGCATTAAATTAATACTAGCACCTAGATCAACTAATGCCTTCTTAATATTTAGGCTACCAATTAAACAAGGAATAGTAAAACTTCCTGAGTCTTTTGATTGGGTTGGTAACTTGTTTTGGAGGATGGCTGAGCATTCTTCATCAAGTTCCACCGTTGATACTTCTTCAAGCTTCCTTTTATTCGTCAGGAGTTCCTTTAAGAATTTTGCGTATGTCGGCATCTGTGAAATGGCTTCAACAAAAGGTAAGATAATGTGTATTTGTTTAAAAAGTTCAAGAAACTTACCGTATTGGGCATCTAATCATTCTTTCTTCAACTTTGCTGGATATGGGATTGGTGGTTTACTTTCTTTGCGTACTGGATTTACGTCTTCAACTCCATCATCCTTTGTGTTGTTATCTTCGTGTGGTATTATTTTCTTTGGTTCGACTAACTCCTTTCCACTTCTTAGTGTAACTGCTTTTACCTGTTCTGTTTCTTTAGAAAAAATCTCTGCCCGTATTTCACAAATCATCTTAGTAAGTAGTCCAACTGACTTAGTGAGTTCCCCAACTGACTTAGTAAGTTCCCCAACTTGGTTCTTGGTCTCTTTAACTGATGTTTGTTGACTGTTAAGTGTTTTCTCAGTATCTTGGAGACGATTTTCTATGGCTGTCATGAATTTTGTCAGCATCTCTTCAATGTTTGGCTTCTTCTCTTGTGGATATGGCTGATTTTGGAAATTTTGAGGAGGTTGTTGTCTTTGATTCCCTTGATTTCCTTGACCTCCCCATGAAAAATTTGAGTGGTTCCTCCAACCTGGATTGTAAGTATTACTATAAGGATTATTATTGGATCTGAAATTATTACCTATATAGTTCATCTGTTCGCTCTCTGCGCCCGGTTGGTAGGGTTGGTACTCAGGATTCGCCTTGCGTCGCACTGCATGATTGGGTGTGCCTGCGAAGAACACAAACTATCAAGCTTTTTATTCATCATCTCTATCTGTGTTGATAGTATGGTCACTGCATCGAGGTTGTAAACTCTGGCTGATTTTGTCGGTTTATTCCTTGTAACTTGCCACTGATAGTTATTCAGTGACATCTCTTCAATGAACTCGTAGGCTGTTTCAAGAGTTCTGTTGTTCAGGGTTCCACCCGCAGCTAAATCATTTAATTGCCTCGTTGAGGGGTTTACACCGTTATAGAAGGTTTTGACTTGTAGCCATAAGGGTAAACCATGGTGCAGACACCTTCTCAAGAGATCCATGTATCTCTCTCATGCGTTGTATAATGTCTCTAAATCCATCCGCACAAAAGAAGAGATATCGTTCTGTAATTTGGCCATTTTGGCCGGTGGGAAATATTTTAATAGAAATTTTTCGGTCATTTAATCCCATGTAGTGATTGACCCTCGTGGTAACGAGTTTAACCACTGTTTGGCTTTATTTCTTAATGAAAAGGGCAATAACCAAAGACGTATGGCATCATCAGAAACGCCATTTATTTTGAAGGTATCACAGAACTCTAAAAAATTAGCTATATGAGTGTTTGGGTCTTCGTCCTGTAAACCATCAAATTGAACAAATTATTGAATCATTTTGTATTGTGTTAGGCTTTAATTCAAAATTATTAGCAGCTATAGCAAGCCTAACAATACTCGATTCTGCTCCTGTTAAATGCGGTTTAGCATAATCAAACATAATACGTGGAGCATTGTTTTCTCCCACGTCATGTGGTTGTGGATTATTCTCGTCCATCCCTTCAGTAGGATTGGATCTGCCTTCTTAATTTTCCTCTGTGTAATTTAGGGCTCGCCTGATTCCTCTATGATTTCTTTGATCGGTAGCTTCAATATCACTGTCGTATACTAAAGGTCCTCTCGGGTTCCTTCTAGTCATAAACTAGAGGTACCTGCTGGAATAGAGAGAAAGAGAATTTAGCAAAATCAAATTTTAACCTAAAATAAAAATAAAAATAATGGCTAAAGTAATAAAAATAGAGCTTTCTTAATATTTTAGTTCCCCGACAACGGCGCTAAAAACTTGGTCGCTGGAATCAGAGTCTTAAAATTTATAAAGAGAATGATCGAACCTGCAAACTAACTCTGACAACGATTAAAGGCAAGTGTACCAATCGAACAGTAGTATAGCTTAGGCAAGACCGGATTGTCAAACCCAAAGGAACTAAAAGTACTAATACTAACCTTCTTTTTATTATCTAGCCTAAAAATAAGTGAAGTTGTTTAAATCTAACCTAACTAGTACTAAGCTAAAGATGCAAAGACAATAAGAATAAATTGGGAAATAACTTGAAGAAGGACTCAGTTGATTTAAGACGATACCTTCAGGAAGTATCCACCTAGACTTCACTTGTTATTTAACCCTGAACCATTCGATTTATTCACTTGACTTGATCCGTAGGATTCCCTAGGTTATATTAAACCCTCTCTCGAAGCAAATAATAACTAACCCTAGGTTGATTAATTGAAATCTCTTTCTAATTAAAACCCCTAGAATCGCATTAACTCAATCTATAGATTCTCATATTAGGTTTCACCGTAATCCGGTAAAATCTCGTCACCTTATCTCTAGGCGCGCGAACGACTCCGCTTTAATTATGCTAGATCTATTCTTAAGCAGGGACTTCTGCTCCTCCACCTAAGAACATTTGACTTGAATTAATATCCCGGAAACATTAACACAAGAATTAAGCGCACGTAATTAAGAACAAATCAAGTATTCATCTTATAGTTCAGAAAACAATAACAAGATTCATCTAGGTTTCATCCCCTTCAGGTATCTGAAGGGTTTAGTTCATATCAAATAAAGAAAACATCTCAGAAGAAAAGATAAAACAAAACATAAGAAATCCCTAAAACTCCCTGAAGGAATTGAAGGAGAGATCCGCCGTCTTGAGTAGAATTCCGGCTTCTAGAGATGGATCAACTGGCTATCTTTGAGTGCTTCCCACAACTCTGACCTTTTCAGCTTGGCTCCTTAGCCTAGCTAACCGCCCTCCTTTCAGGTAACACTTAGGGGGTTTATATAGGCTCTTGGAATGTGTTTCTTTGCCCTAAAGTATCCAAATCCAAATGAAATTGCTCTTTGCCACGACAGGGACACGGCCATGTCACACGCCCCGTGTGACTAGTCTTCAAGCCGTGTTCGGACTTCTTTAATGAGGCACGGCCGTGTGAATCAGGGGTAAGGCCGTGTTCTAGATGATCAATGTGGCACGGCTGTGTCGGCTTAAGTCCAGGCCGTGTCGATTTCGTGATATGGCCCATTTACTCTGTTTTGAGCCTGTTTTATGTTCTTTTCATCCTCGAGTGCTTTCCTGGGTATAAGACATGAAAAGAAAGGATTAAGAGCACCTTTTTACATAAATCGAGGCTTAAATCATCCAAAAAATACTAAATGTGGGATTAAAATATGTTACTTTTATGGTTTATCAATATCATATCATTTCATAGTGGTGGAGATTTGATTTTCATACAAGCTTATGGTAATAACTTCTCATGTTTGACTTTTGAGTGCTTAATTTGAACCTTAAAACACTTTGAGTGATTTGAGTGAATCTTTAGTGAGGATGTCAATTCTTGTCGGTTTTGGATCAAAGGTAATTATTTATATAAGGGGAAACACCTATATTTTCGTGCTATAAAAATTTGTGACTTAGATTGTTTGGATCTTTAGGACTCTTTTAGTTAAATTACCAATGTATGAATTATCTGAGAATTATGATGAGACATTATTGATGAGAATTATGAATTGAAGAAGCTAATTTTAATTGTGAGTTGAGGATTTTGCTTGAGGACAAGCAAATGCTTAAGTGTGGGGATATTGGATAAACCATAATCTATACATATTTTGACCCTATGCTTGGCTTATTTTTGGACGAATTTTCATTAGATTTGATGAATTCGATTCTCCTAATCCTTTAATTTCATGTTTTACACTCAAGAGAGCTTAGGGAGTCGAAAAGAATGAGAAACGGGCCAAAAGGGGGCAAAATGGGCCTACCTCAGAGATCAACACGGCCTGGGCTGTCGCATATGGGCAGACCACACAGCCGTGTGTGACAAACAAAATCAAGCACGGCTAAAGATATCGAACACGACCGTGTGTGACGAACAAAATCAAGCAGGCCTAAGGCTATCGAACACGGGCGTGTCACACAGGCGTATCCCTGCCGAACTTAGGTTTAATTCTATTCAAAAAAGGCTACTTGTGGGCCAAGAAAGGCGTCCCAAAGCCTATATAAACACCCTATGGGAGGACCTAAGGGGAGACAGAGAGGAAAAGGTAGAAAATACTCAAAGACAGCCATCGGGAGCAGCTTGAAAGAAGGACCTCCATCAAGACTGAAGATCTCCTATCAATCTCTCTTGAAGTTTTTGGGTTTTCTTATGTTTTGTAGTTTTCCTTATTTTAAGATGTTTCCCTCTATCAGTATGAACTAAATCCCTTAAATACTTAAGGGGATGAAACCTAAGACAGATCTTATTACTATTTGATTTATAAGATAAATACTTGATTTTATTCTTAATTGTGAGTTCTTATTCATGTTTTGGTAATTTAGGTTATTGATTCAAAGTCGAATGTGCTTATTCAGAGGAGCAAAAGTCCCTGTTTAAGAGTAGATCAACAAAATTAAGCGGAGTTGATTGCAACCCTAGAAATAGGGCAACATAAATCTGCCCGATTAGAGTCAAATCTAATAAGGGAATCCATAGATCGAGTTAATGCGACAATAGAGGTTTTAATTAGAAAGAGATTTCAATTAATCAACCTAGAGTCAGTTGTTTTTAGTCTTGAAAGAGATATTAACATAAATCAGGGATTTCTACGAATTAAGTCAAGTGAATAAATCGTATGAATCAGAAGTAATAAGTGAAGTCTAGGTGGATTCTTCCTTGGGTATTGCCTATCTCATAAAGTTGTCTAAAAGTATTTTCCAAATTCATTTTCTGTCGTGTTTTTAATTAGTTTTAGTTTAAAAGAAATCACTCCAATTCTTAGGCTAGATAATAAGAAGATAGTAATTACTAGTACTCTTGGTCCTTGTGGATACGATATTACCGGTCTTACCATAACTATACTATTAAATGATAGGTGCGCTTGCCTTTATTGTGATCATAGTTAGTTAGAGACACATCAATCGCCTGACTCCACAAAACGTTATCTACAAGGAGATAAGATAAATAACACAAGTAAGCTTATATAGAGCTTAGTAAGTTCGACGGTTAAAACGATAAAGCTTACCCAATTAAACATAACAATACTAAAAAGTCAGAATTTCCTGTCAACCACAATCCATAACAGATGAGGATATATACAAACGAGTACGAGATACCCATATGAGATCATTCATTAACAAGCCACAATGCTATCAAGAAATTTATGAATAATCATCCAACGAATTTAACAACAAGACATTTAACACAAGAAACATTACCTGATGAACGATATACGGATATGGGTACACAACTATCCATTCGAAACACGCAAAACACTTAAAGGATCCAATCCAACCAATAACACACATCGGCACCAAGTTCTTAGCTCGTAGGCTATCATCCCTCCAAAAATATGCCTAGGCACTAAGTGCCAAGCTCGAAGGCTTTACATCCACCCTCGGTAACACGCTAGAATGACTGTAATATATCACGATAGTTCGCAACAAATTCTAGACCATGGTATATTAAGTGTAAAATCACAAGTCAAGAATCATCTTCTCATCTCAAAACAATCACAGCACCGCACACACTATAACCTATTGGCGTGCAAATCATACTCTATCCTATGTTCATTGGCTCAAGAGATATTATCTCGAAACCAAGGTTCAACAGTTTATTATTTCCATTCATACCAATTTAACATCGAAATATTTAATTTAGCAATCAACAACTAAATTCCCATTCAATTCATATTGTAAAATTTATCAAAATAAATCGAATAAACTTACCAGGCTAAACTGTAGTAACGACAAAAGTTCAGAGACTATTCCATAACTTTCCCTTTTCCTCGGTCATCAACTTGTTCTTGATCTATAATATAATTTATTTCAATTATTAGCCTCAATTTCATATATTATTCAATTTAATACATGACTTATTAGTTACAATTTTACACATTTGTCCTAAACTTTTACACCTTAATCAATTTGGTCCTTAAGACCAAAACAAGCTTATTTCTCATAATTAAACTTTAAACCCATTTAACCCAAGTTTTAACCATTCTAAAATAGCCCTAAAATTATGGATTTATCAAGAAAACCCATGTTTATTTTAGTTTATTTTAGATTTAGTCACTAAACATGAAAATTACTAAAAATCACTTTACAAATTTGATCAAAATTATTATCAAGCTTTATGCTCAAGAAGAAACATAAAAAATACTTCAAGAACATTAATGGTAATTTTTCTAAACTTTGGAAACTTCAAAAATTAGTCCCTAAATTGGTTAAATATCAATACAATGATCTCAAAAATGTAAAATTCATGAAAAACAGACCAAGAAAACACTTACACACAAGCATAAACTCAAAACAAAACTCCCCCAATTCTTCCCATAGAGGTTTGACCAACATAAAAGAAGAAATGAAAAAGATGACACCATTCTAGATTTTCTTTTGTTTTAATTTCAACTTAATTACAAAAATGTCATTACTTTATATTTTTAATCCATTTTCATTTACCTACCATCCACTATTATTAAATAAGGTTTATTTACCTTGTAAGATCCTCACTTCATGTTTAAATATCCATTTAACACATATAATCTATTAATGACTTACTTTTGCAACTTTTACAATTTGGTCTTTTTTAGTTAATTAACTATCTAAACATTTAAATTACTGGACCAAAATTTAATACGATACTAATGACCTCGTAAATATTAAAATATTAATATTTACAAACTCACAGGTCAGAATTGTCGTCCTGAAACTACTATTTTTGACACCACTGAAAAATAGGCTGTTACAATAAGAGCCTCAAGTATCTCCTTACTCAGAAAGAGTTGAATCTTAGGCAATGTAGATGGATTGAGTTACTTAAGGACTACAACTACACCATTGGGTATTATCCTAGTAAGGCCAATGTTGTGGTCAATGCTCTTAGTCGTAGATCGATGTCTAATTTAAGGGTGATGTTTACACGCCTAAGTCTGTTTGATGATGGTAGTCTGTTAGTTGAGTTGCAAGTTAAGCCGACTTGGATTGATCAGATTTCGGATAAATAGTTAGTGGATGATTCTCTAATTCTTCAGTTTCAATATGTTGAGGAGGGTAAGACTTCTGATTTTGGGCTTAATAATAAAGGTATTCTATGTTTCAGAGGTCAGATTTGTGTGCCTAATGATGCTAAGTTAAGATAATCTATCTTATGAAAGGCACATAGTAGCTCTTATGCTATGCATCCTGGTGGGAACAAGATGTATAAGGATCTTCGAGAGTTATACTGGTGCCTTGGTTTGAAACAAGAGGTAACTAATTTTGTTTCTCATTGCTTGACGTGCTAGCAAGTTAAGGCTGAGCACCAAATGTCCTCGGGTTTGCTTCAACCCATAAAGATTCCCCTTTGGAAATGGGAGCGCGTGACTATGAATTTTTTTAGTGGGTTGCCCTTGACACCCATTAAAAAGAATTTTGTTTGGGTCATCGTAGTTCGATTGACTAAGTCAACTCATTTTCATCTGATCAAGACTGAATATTCTCTACAGAAGCTAGCGAAATTATATGTTTATGAAATTGTTAGATTTCATGGGGTTCCGATTTTGATTATCTCTGATAGGGACCTTCGTTTCACTTATCAATTTTGAAAGAAACTACATGGGGCATTGGGTACTCGTTTAGACTTCAGTATTGCGTTCCATCCTCAGGCCGATGAATAATCTGAAATAGTGGTTTAGATTTTTGAAGATATGCTACAGAGTTGTGTTATCAATTTTCGTGATAGTTAGGAGAAATTTCTACCACTAACTGAGTTCGAATATAGTAATAGCTTCTAGTCTAGTATTCATATGGCACCTTATGGGGCTCTCTATGGTCGTAAGTGTTGCACTGAGTTGGGTGAAAGACGTGTTATGGGTCATGATTTGGTTTCTGAAATTGAGGATAAGGTTAGATTGATACAAGATCGACTAAAGGCAGGTTTTGATAGACAGAAGTCTTATGCAGATTTGAAAAGAAAAGATATTGATTTTTCTGTAGGGGATTGAGTTTTCCTTAAGGTATCTCCGTGGAAAAAGGTTCTTCGATTTGGACATAAGGGCAAGTTGGGCCCTAGGTTCATTGGACTTTATCGAATTTTGAAACGTGTTGGACAAGTCACTTATTAGCTAGAGCTACCTTCAGAGTTAAGAGTGTATTCATGATATATTTCACATCTCTATGTTGAGACGGTATAAGTTTGACATATTTCATATTGTATCTGTTGAGGAGATTGTGGTAAGATCGGATTTGACTTTCCAAGAGGAGTCGGTTTAGATTCTGGATTGAGATGTTAAGGTTTTGAGGAAAAAGACCATTCTGTTGGTTAAGGTTATGTGGAAGAATCATGTTGGTTAAGGACTCAATTTGCTGGCAATACCCTAATATGTCTGAATCAGGTAAATTTTGAGGTCGTAATTTCTTTTAGGGCAGAGGGAGTTGTAACGCCCCCCAAAAAATAAGTTTTTGATTTATTAGATTTTTTACAAGTAATTTGATTTGGTTCAGTGGTTAAGTGTTGTGCTTGTATGTATGAGGTTTTGGGTTCAAATCTCATCTCTTGAGTTTTGTTAATTTTTGACTCAACCCTTATATTTGAGCATTTGACTTAAGTTAATTTTCGTGTAAGTTTTGATAAGGATGAGCCTACTAGTTCAGTTGTAAGGCTTCAACGTACCTTTTGGTCTTGTGTTTGAGCCCTTGCGCATACAAGCGAGTATTATTTTTGTTAATTTCCTTTGTGCCACCTATTTAGTAGTGTTTGGGTCATATTTGGATTATAGAAATCTTTTTGGATGAAGATTGAATTTAAGGGATGTGGTTAGTGTGTTTTAGTTATATTGTTATTTTTATTTTTCTTTTAAAAATATTAGTTCTGTTTTCCCAAAAACCCTCATAAATCTACTTCCACGTCTCCAATTTCTTTTTTACTTTTGCTTCACGTCTGTTTCTATTCCTTTTTAATTCCAAATATTTTCTTTGTTCTCTTGCTTTCTTGTTTGGACTTTCACCTTTATTGCTAATTGTTTCTTCGTTGAATTATTCTCTTCGTGGTTTGGTGTTTTCTTCTTTTGTTTGCTTAACTCTTGTGTGTGTGTGTGGAGTGAATACCTTGGGTATTCCAATTTCAATCAAGTAAGAGAATGGTCTGTTTATAATTATTATTTGGTGATGTTAGATGTTGGATTTTCTATAGGGATAAGTGATTTTTATATTGAGTTCTTGGCTTTAATGAAATCGGTGTGCTTCTAGGAGAAGATCAAGGAATAGTTGGTGTTCTTCTAATGACTTAAGCGTCGTTAAGTTGTTGTTTCGTCCAAGAGTAAGTGTTCTCAATGTTGTTAAGGTTGATCTGTTTCGGAAATTGGGTTTAATTGATGAAGGTTAAATCATACTGCTCAGTCGAGTGTGGTGAAAATCATGATATTAATTCGTGTAGGTTGTTGTTTTAAGGTTTTGGTGCTTTCAATCTTGAGTCTACATTGTATTTGAGTCAGGTGTGTGTTTCTAATTCGAAACAATCATGAATAATTCTGTAAAATCTGAAGAAAAAAACCCAAGAAAATCAAAATTGTTCTTCGACACACAACTGTGTGGTTGGCAGTATGGCAGACCATGTTCATCACATGGCCGTATGGGTGCACATGGGCATGAGTAATTACACGGGAAATTCAGGTAGGCCGTGTGGGCCACACGCCTATTTTTGGAAATTTTCATTTAGGGCCAATTTAATCTGTAATTCGTAATTAGACCTTTTGTGGGGTCCATACTACTTAAATACGACTCAAAATGTAGTATATGTTAATGTGTTTGGTATATGAGTTACATATATGATCTATGTATTAATAATTTTGAAAGCATGACTATTTTTGTAAAGCATGTATGGCATCTATATTTTGTTTATTCGTTTGTATGATTATTTGCATTGGGTTGGGTCATGATATAATGGAGGAAGTGTTGGCAGTCTAATTTATTCTTCTTATCTATTGATTTAGCCACATACATCTGAATCTAGTGGTTTACCGCATATTGTATATGGCAGTTTGGCATTGATTCTGTAAAGTGATATACGCTCACTTATTGGTGTGTGGGGTTGGATGGATACTTGATACCCTAATTGGTGCATTGGTTTGGATGGAGACATTGTGTAGTGGATGGGGGTAGGATCTATATATGTGCATTTGATTATGTATTTGTCTAAAAATAATTTTGTATTTGATCGGTTAATGAGAAATATCTGGAATATGTAATGAAGCATGATCTGATATGTGTTCCCTATGATATTTTCATATCAGATTTATTGTTGAGTTATTTTGCACACTGAGCTTGCAAGCTCACAATTTTGAATGAATCCTTTTAGGTAACCAGCAACCTTAGGGCGGGTCGTCGTGGTGGGAGTTCGGTTTCTAGTTTGCATTTTCTATAGTACTATTAAGTTATAATTTAATTTTTCTTATGGACTGTGTTTTTGGACTTTTTAGGATTATTTTTGGTTTTGGATTTAATCTTTACTTTGGGACGATATAATTATTTCTTGAACGTTTTTGTTTCAAACGAAAAAGAATTGGTTTAACAAGATCAAAATACGCCTTTTCAAAATTATGATATTTTAGGATTTTCGCTGCAAGAAAACTAAGAGAAGGGATATGTGGTTTCCAAAAAAATATAAGTTGTTTTAAATTTAACAATGAGTTTTTCTTAAGGTTTTGAAAAGGGACAAGGACAAGGTTTGACTTTGAAATATATTGAGTTAAATTTCAACTTTCAAAACGAACTTGTGTAACCTCTCAGGATTCGACCATAATGTCTAGGCCGAGTACCGGGTGTTACAAATACGACCTAGAACCCCCACGGCCTGCCACACTGTCATGTCTTCCCTATAGGTTGAACTTTTGAATTGCCACAAGACCACAGTCTCTTACATGGCCTAGCCACACGGTCGTGTAACCTTTCCACACGACCGTGTAACCCTTCCACATGGCCCATGGCTTCCCACACGGTCTGATCACACAGTCGTGTGTCCCATGTAACTTAGAATTACAGTTTTGACTTAGAATTTTATGTTTTGATCAGATTAGCCCGTGAATAGGTTCTAAACTATCTTTTTTGAATTAAATTAAGCAAATAGGTCCCTAATAACATGAGATATGCTAGAATTCATGATTAATCAATTTAATGTGATATTTATTTATATTTATGAATATTTGCATGAATTATGGATAATATATGTTACCTCTCTATATATATATATATATATACCTGCGATCGTATGAGTGGCATGCCTATATTATTATCATACTAAATATATGAAAAGCTTGAATTGCTACTAATTTGCATGTGTTAGATTATTTAATATGCCTTAATGAATTGCATGGGTTGAGTTGATATGAACGGAGGAAGATTAGGTAGTATATCGACAAGAAAAATGGCAAGTGCAGAGCATAGCCATGTGGCAATTCTTAGCTACAATTCGTTGTGTATTCACAGCCAAATGGCAGATTCCACCTGTGGATACTGTGAATCCAAAGCCAAAGGTTGATTCCAGTGGCGAGTTTATTTTGTAGAATCTATAGCCAAAAAAACATGTTTTATCTATAAGACTTTTTTTATGAATCCACAGCCAAAGGCGGATTCCAACCATGAGGACTTGTTATGTGTCCATAACCAATATGGCAATTGTTATATGTGAACCAATAGTGGTTTATCCACAACATGGCGTAAAGATAGAGGAGTTCTGGGGAACTCTTACTGTGGTGTGTAGCGGTGGGGGTAGAAATTATCCTGTTTAAAACTCGAAACTGTATGTCATCATTTAAATCATGTGCATACAAATATAAAAATTATGTTATATTATATATGCGTGAATCTATATATATATGCCTATATATGCATGGAATATGATTATTGTGGAAATTCCAAAGATTTGATTATCCTAAAAATTGTTATTGTGATTTCTGATATATTAGTGATGGTTGCATTTGAAAAACCGATATTATGAACTGAATTGTTACCTTTGATTATTTAATGCAATGCTAATAAATGTGTCCTAATGAGTGTGGCATTGATTTTGTTGTAAATGGACTCACACTGAGTGTCAAAGCTCACCCCCCTTTTAATTTCTTCTTTACAGATAACCCACCAGGTTAGGACGCATGAACTACATCCAGAGGGTCTCGACATAGTCCAACTTATTTCAATTTATTAAAATGTATTCTTTTGATTTATCTTATTATTTGAGGTTTATAATGTTTTTTTTTTGAATTGTGACATGGAATTTATGACTTAAGATGTTGCATGAAATTTAATTATGATTTTAATTAGGATGTTAATTTTTTTACTATTAATTGATGATGCATGAACCCCGGTTGTTATTAAAAACTTAAGGGAATACCATTTTTCTGCTGGTAGAAGATAATTAAAACACTAAGAAATATTAAATCGATATCTAAATAAAGTTTTCTATTAAACTAAACAAATGTTTTAAGTCAACTCTTTTAAAAAAAACTCCGATAACCCCATTAGGCTATCTCGGTGGCTGATGTAATCTTTCAAACTCGGGTCTAATGTCTAGGTCGGGTTGGGGAGGTTACATTTGGTGGTATCAGAGTCTAGGTTTTCTAAACTCAGACCATAGAAATTTGAATAAATTGCATGCATGCAATGAAAGGGTATTTTGGGAAAAACCATACCACAAAAAAATTCTTTTGAAAAATTGATTGTCTGCTTAAAATAAAACCCGAGACTCTGATGTTGGTCCTGTTATAGTTATTATTACTTATGAGATTTTGGATGAACTGATTTTTTTTTTAGTTTATGGATATACAATATCTAATGCTAGAACTTTAAACTATCACAAATATAATGAATACTCAAGTTAGACGTTGTAGGGGTAGGCCTTGTAGGGCTACACTTGTAGAGTTACCCACTGTTCAAGGCGAGGACCTAATCTTTTGAGGAGGTGTATGTTAAAAACTCCACCGGCAATGGTGGCATGGGCTGTGAGAATGACGATGACATTATGATGCAGGTGATGCTGAGGGTCTTGCAAAAGGTTGCTAGAACTCAAATTGGATTGGGAAGCCACAGATCTATTGCGAAGAGACTTCAGTCGACTAGGGTGATATCATTCAAGGGTATAGAAAGTATGACACCCGTTATAGCTAACTATTGGATAGAGTCGACTGAAAGAATCCTGGAGGACCTAGATTATACTCCAGAGCAGAAGCTGAAGGGCACTATGTCCTTACTTAGATAAGAGGCTTATCGTTGGTGGCAGTCTTTTGTAAGAGGAACACAGGTTGAGCGGATCACTTGGGAAGATTTCTAAGAGGGCTTACAGAAAAAGTACGTAGGCACGAGATACGTGGAAGCCTACAGGCTTGAGTTCATCGAGCTAAAGAAATGAGACAAATCTATGGTGGAATACGGGGCTGAATTCTTGAGGCTCAACTGATATGCTCAGGGAATGGTTGCCACAGAGCAACACAAATGTATACGGTTTGAAAACGAGCTATGATTTGACCTTAAGATGCAAGTAGCTCACACCAAGAACGGGTATTTGAAAACCTTAAGGAGAAGGTTAAAATCTTTGAGAAAATCAAATAGGTGTACTGTGAGCAATGGGAGAGAAGTAGAGTTTCATCTAAAGGGATTTTGGTTTCGCTAGTTCAAACTATTGCCCTATAAAATGAATTAGATACGGTAATTCGTAGTAGAAGGTTGCAGTGAATAACACCAAGGATCAATCCAACTCTTGCATGTTTTGCTGGAAGCGACATTTGGGTGAATGTTGGAATAAATTAGGCGCTTGTCTTAAATGTTGGCTCATGGAGCACATGACTAGAGAATTCCCTTGACAAAACGAGTGGACACAAGCTCCGACCCAAAATTAGAAAAGATGCCAACAACCTCCGAGGGGCCATGGGCAGAACTAAGCCACGAGTAATGTAGTTGCTGGCGTGAATTGCACTGAGGCTAGACAACCTACCTTAGTCTATCATGTTAGGAGTCGCGAAGAAAGGGATGCATTGAATGCCATAACAAAATCTTTACACTTAATTCTATCATGTAGTTTTCCCTAAACGATATAGGATCCACCCACTCTTATGTATCTTGTATTATGTCTGGAAAATTGGGTGTTGGGGTGGAGGAAACCACTACTGATGTAACTGTAGTAAGCCCCTCAGTACAATCTGTTATCGTAAATAAAATCTATAGAAGATGTCCGTTTGAGGTTCAAGGGGTAATGTTTTCCATAAACCTTATAGAGTTACCTTTTGCAGAGTTCGATTAAATTCTAAGGATGGGTTGGCTAGTTGAACATCATGTTAGCCTAGATTGTGCCTCTAAAAGGATAATTTTAAAAACAACTGAGGGTAGAGAGATTGTCATGGTTGAGGAGCGTAGGGACTACTTGTCTAATGTTATATTTGCTATGGTTGTCGAGAAGTTGGTTCACAAGGGGTGTGAGGCATACTTAGCTTATGTGATGGATAAGAATGCTGATAATTGCACCTTAGATAGTATCTGAACCATTAAGGAATTCCCAGAAATATTTTCTAAGAAGTTACCAAGATTACCCCCGGATCGTGAGGTAGATTTTGACATTGACTTGTTGCCAGGAACCACTCTAGTGTCCATTGCTCTTTATTGCATAGCACCAAAAGAGTTGTAAGAATTGAAAATCCAACTTCATGAGATTTTGGATCGTGGGTTTATTAGACCTAGCTTGTCTCCATATGGAGCTCCGGTCTTGTTTGTGAAAATGAAAGATGGATCCCTAAGGTTATATATAGATTACCAACAACTAAACAAGCTCATTGTCAAAAATAAATATCCCTTACTTAGGATGGACAACCTATTCTATCAATTTCGATGTGTCATTATGATTTCTAAAATAAATCTAAGGTCGGGGTGTTACCAACTAAAGGTTAAAGAGGTGTATGTACCCAAAATTACTTTTAGAACCTATTATGACCACTATAAGTTCCTTCTAATGCCATTCAGCCTAAAAAATGCTCTTCCGCTTTCATGGACCTTATGAATAGAGTGTTCTAACAATTTCTTAATCAGTTTGTTGTGATGTTTATTAATGATATCCTAGTTTATTCAAAAACCGAACATAAGCATGATGATCACCTTAGGAAGATTTTACAAATCGTCCAAGAGAAAAAGTTATATGCTAAACATAGTAAATGTGAATTTTAGCTTAAGAAGGTTATGTTTATGGGTCATGAGGTTTCCATAGAGGGTATTCGGGTAGATCCAAAGAAGATAGTAGATGATAGAGGCTTGCTAGTAGAATTTCAAGTAAAACCCACCATTGTTGATGGGATCAAAGCTAAAAAACCCTTAGATATAACCCTATTACCTCAAATTAAGCTAGTGGAAGAAAGAAAGACCAAGGACTTTGAGTTTAATGATAATGGTATCTTGTGCTTATGAGGAAGGTTCTGTGTGTCGAGTGACGATGAGTTAAGACGAACCATACTTCAGGAAGCGCATGCTAGCCCTTATGCCATGCATCCCGGAGGAAACAAGATGTATCAGGATGTGAAGGAGTTATATTTGTAGCCGAATATGAAACATTATGTAACAGAATTTACGGCCAAATGTCTAACTTGTCAGCAATTAAAAGCTTAGCATCAATTTCCTTTTGGGTTGCTGCAACATATTAAAATACTGCAGTGAAAATGAGAGCAAATAACAATGGACTTTGTTAGTGGGTTACCCTTAACACCCACTAAAAGATTCAATTTGGGTGATAATATACCGATTAACTAAGCACATTTTTTACTTGTCCACAAGGATTATTCATTACAAAAGCTAGCTAAGTTATACATCTCGAAGATAATTAGGCTACATGAAGTGCCTCTATCGATTATCTCAGATCGAGATCCCCAATTTACATATCGGTCTTAGAAGAAGTTACAAGAGTCATTGGGAACTCACTTGGATTTTAGCACTACTTTCCATCTGCAGTTTGATGGGCAATCCCAGTGGGTGATTCAAATATTGGAAGATATGTTAAGAGGTTGTATCATTGAAGTTCGAGGTAGTCAGGAAGAACATTTACCCTTAGCCAAAATTTTCTACAACAATACCTTCCAATCGAGCCTCTAAATGGCACCTTATGAAGCCTTGTATGGTCGCAAATGTCAAACTCCTTTGTGTTGGACTGAACTAGGTGAAAGAAAATTTTTAGGTCTCGAGTTAGTGGAAGAGTCCGATGAGAGAATCAAACTGATTCAAGGAAGGCTAAAGGCAGCTTCCGATAGGTAGAAGTTGTAAGTAGATTTAAAGAGAAAAGAAATTGAGTACAATGTCGGCGATCAAGTCTTCTTGAAAGTATCCCCATGGTAAAAGGTGCTAAGGGTCGATTGAAAGGGTAAGTTAAGTCCACGATTCATAGGACCTTACCGAATCTTTAGGAGAATTAGTCAATTGCTTATCATCTCGAACTATCTTTTGAAATGGATCGAGTCCATGACATCCTCCATGTCTCCACGTTGAGATGTTATCGTTTTGCCCCTTCTCACTTCATTTCAATCAAAGAGACTGAGGTTCGACCAGATTTATTTTTTGAAGAAGAACCTCTGCAAATTCTAGAACATGATGTGAAGGTTCTGAAAAGGAAGCAAACCCCTCTGGTTATGTCTTGTGGCAAAACCATGGAGTCGAGGAGGCCACATGGAAAACAAAAGACACGTTTCGACAACAAGATCATCACTTATTCGAATGAGGTAAATTTTGAGGATGAAATTTCTGTAATGAGGGGAGAACTATTAAACCCCAAAAATCATAGGGTTAGAAATAATAAAACCATAAAAAAAAAGTCTTAGTCTAGGTGATAGAAAGCTTAGTAAACTCCCTAGAGAGCCAAGGTTCAACCCTCACTCTATTCAATTTTCCTTTTTTAATTTTCTGCAAGGAACAAATTCAATCCAATATATATGATAAATGTGGTAGAAAATGACCAAGAATGGGTAGCAGCCCAGATGGTAAGGCCTTGCTTTCCCCTTGACACTTATATTTGAACCACACCAATACCTCCTTCCATTTATTTTATTTTCGGTAACTAGGGGAATTTACCTAGCAACCCCTTGATGTAACGCCCCAAAATTGGCATATTCGAGAGAAAGGTGAATAGATGTGAAGGTTACCTGTTTTGGCACACTATGGTAGTTAGTCCACTAATTTATAGGCTTCTGGAAAACTAAAGATTGGTGTAAAGTATCCACCATAAAAATATCTCAAGATTTATTCTTGAAGTATTTTCCAAGTGAAGAAAGAGTACGACAAGTGAAGAGTACGCCTCAGACTATTGGTTGAGTCTGACGTGCCTATGAAGTATATGTTATAGCTGTAAGGGGCTAAAGTGTCTTTAAGGCCACGCCATATACAAGTTATCACCATAAGTATGGTACGCCAAGTGTGCTCGAGCGATGTGCATGATGGGTTCTATAATTTGATTGGTTGGGTGTCAACTGAATAGATTGACTAATCAAATAGCATTAGCATTGGATCTTCTTTATATACTCTCTTTGATTTTTGTAAGACATTTAAGGGACAAATTCTGTATGCAATTGACACTTGCCAAGATCCACTATGAGGTATTGAGTATATATATGGTAAGAAGGGGAACATTTAGATGGTTTTTCTTTCTTCCGTTCTATGCTTTAGCTTTATTAAAGATTAAATATTCTATTTTTCTTTGTTAAATTGGAAGCTAAGGTTTCTAGGGTTATCGGTGGATGTTTCAGCCTCCTGGTAAGTCTAGTAACTCTACATGTTAGGATTTTGAAAGAGTAAGAATGTTAAGAAGTATATAAATAGTAAGATATAAATAAGAGGCCCTGCATGGGAGTTGTCTATAATTGAGATGATAGAAAAATATCTGTAAATGAGTTTTAATGGTGATTCCATGTTCCTTTAAGCAGCAACTGTTGGTGGTTTGGAAAGGACGATCGGGTTTGGAACTCTGAGCTACATTAAATATGAGTTTCAGGTGAGTCTTTAACTTGACTCATAAGTAATATATTATATTAGAAAATCGTATGTGGATGTCTCAATGGATAATTGGTGAAGGTATGTATATGTGAAGCATCGTGAAAAGCTCTGCATGTTTATAAATGAGTAATATGAGTTGCTGTATGAATAAGATGATGAAAGCAGGTATGGAAGAGTATGAATTAGTCAGGTGAGTGAATGAATCTGGGTAAGTGTAATTGATGTTAAGTGAGTAAATCATCCATTTGTGATGCCTCCGGTTGGGCAGGTACATTGCTAACCGGACAGGCAAATCACGTTGACATGTAGTACACTTATGGTGTAACCTTTAGTGAGATGTAAACCAGACTAATAGAACACGACATGAGAATGTGTAAGACCATGTGGCTGAGACCCATGACATTATATAATAATGAAAATAATCATGGTGATGCCTTCGGTGAGATGTAAACCAAACTAACAGATCACGACATGAAGATATGTATAAGACCAAGAGGGTGAAACCCATGGCATATTCTGAGAAAGTTTGTTGGGACAGTAAAAATGTAACTCTCTGTAATGCCTTTGTGGCACATTCTGCAAGACCTATGTGGCGTATTAGGTGATGCTTTCATGGAAAATCTAGTTAACATCCTTTTGGCAAGATCTGAGTAAGCTCTTTGTTAACTAAATTTATGATAAATATCTGATAAGTCTGAAGATAACTTTGTTTGGTTAGCCTTTTGATGAAATTGAATGTGCTTTGAGGGGTGCTTCCTGAAAAGATTTCGTAATAGTGTTTCTAAAAGAGGTAATCCACCATAATAATTTGTCTGTATAGAGAAATTGCTTTAATCGTACATATGAATGGTTTATGTGTTCATCAGATCTGGGTTTATTTATATTATGAAAGGAAGTATCAAATTTATCTGGTATCCGTCATTTTGAGTGTTATACGCTATAAAGAAATAGCATTGTCTAGAATATAAGTTGTCTGCCGAGATGGCGTACTCATGATATATCACACGGTTGTCTGGAATTCCTTGAGATAGTTTAGAATGTATCATCAATTAAATAAGTTGTGGTTTGGGTTGATTGAGGATCTTTTTGGTATCCTAATAGTTATTAGACTCAGTATAAGAATTCGCTAGAAGTAAGGTCAGTATGGAGTTCATATTAAAAGATCAGTTAGATTAATTATCTGCCAAAAATAGTATCTATGAGTACCATCTTGGGGAAAATTATTCAACGACTATTTGAAGAGGGATTTGTCGATGGTAGGTTTTATATGGATATTCTTTTGAAAAGTACATTTGCTGAGAAGGAAATGAGATCTGTATTGATTGATAAAATCTAGAATCCGTCTAAGGAGTGATTTGTGAATAGATTAGTCAAGTATGGAAGTTGGTGAATATGTATACGTCGATATAGGAAAGTATCCACCAAAGACAGAGATAAAATCCAAAATCTTCAAGATGAGAAGTTCAACTAGAAAGGCTTCAAGGTAAATTGGGTTAATAATCACTAATTTCATGTGAACTTACCAATGTTTGTTCATATTTCAAGTTTTGCTGTAAGAATGAGTACGCCACGAGGGGTCAAGCTAGGATTGCGCCAAAGAAGCAATTCGAGTTGCGATATTATGCATATAGTGGGCATTATAGGAGTTTGGCGTATAGTACACTACGCCATGAAGAGTCTGCTTGTAACAAATTTTTATGTTGTAACGTTATGCTTTGTTTCATAGTTTAATGTAATTATTTAATATCATGTTTTTAATTAAATAGCAGTACAAAAGAAATAAGTTGTTTTAGAATACTTGTACGCCGGTTGTAAAAAAAATGCCAAGTGTTTTTTTTGTTGTAACATCTGATATCTAGACCTAGTGACTCAGGTCGAGTAGAGGGTGTTACAATTAATTGGTATTAGTGGTTTCGATTTAACCGACCCTCTGGTAATTAAGTGAGGGTCAACCATGTATGCATAATACGTCAGACCTGGCTTAGTACCTCGGGTATGTTAAAGACTTCTGTGTATAGTAGATATTTGTTACATTGATTCAAACTGTGGAAAGAAAAACAATGGGAGGGTAAAATGATAACTTCATTAATAAAAGACAAGAAGGATATTACATGAGGAACAGAAAAAGTAAGTAAAAGGAAAAGCAAAATAAAATTTTCAGCTCCCTCCCTCAGTTGGTTGATTAGTGGGCTCTGTAACGGCTTCATCTGTTGTAGGGGTTTGCTCCTAACATATGGAGCCTTCTAAGTTTTCTTCCTCTTCTTCTACTTTGGGCTCGGAGGAAATAAAGAAGTCAGCTGATTACTTCCACTCTTTCTGGAAACTCTCTCAGTCCTCGCCCTCAAGGTTGTAGACATTGAAGCTTAGTGACTCAACAGAGACTTTCTGAAGGCAGTTAAAATCTACCTGACTTAGATTAAGAAGGCCCGTAGCCACTTGGGTGTGGAGAACTAGGTTAAATCTCAGTTTTGGCAAAGCCTTAGTCATATTCTTCCTTGTATCTTCCTAGTATTTCCTTAACGCTTCTTCGTTGGATTGGCGTAGACCTTCCAACTCTATTTTGTGGCACTGTTTTTGGGCCTTAAGCTTATTATTCCAAGAGGACACTCTATTTGTATTTTTAGTTTAATCTATAGTTTTTAATATAGATCAACTCCATTTTCTTTGCTTAGATAAAAATCTAAACTTTAGTGTTATTTTCCACTACCATTGTTTCCACCTTCATCTTCTTCAAGCAATGATCAAGAAAACTCTAAGATTTCCTTAACCCTCCTTTGTGCTTATTTTAATAAATGATTTGACTATGTATTGGGATGTTGTTTGTGTGAAAATGATGATGAGTAGCTAAATCTATGGTGGTTGGTTGATGAAAATGTTGTTTGGTTAGTTTTTGGTGCGATGACTAAATTGCAAAAACTTGACTAAATTGAATAAACCTCAAAACTTAGAATTGATGACTCTAAGGGAGAACATAAATAGTGAGATTGAAAGGAGTTCCTATTGAACATCAATTCAGTTATCCTGAGTTAGTTTGGTGAGGTCGAGAGATAAGTCGGACTAAATCGTCTAATTTGGTAAAATAGTGACCGAAAGGTAAAATTGAGCCAATTAGAAGTTTAGGATTTTTAGTTCCTTAATTAAAAGACTAATAAGCAACATAGAAGTCAACCAACCACATTCGTTTATTGGGTTGTTAATTTCGTAATTTTAAGATTTTACAATTTGGTCTTTTTAGTGTTAGGTAGCCAATTAGTGTAATTAACCCTTGATTATGAATTGTCATAATATATTATTTAGCAAGTAGTTAGCTAGACTTCCTATTTGCATGCTTGTCTCTTATGAATCACTTGGTTTTCGAACTCTCTTGGGTTTTATCCTAGATTGGGCCAAAACACCTTGCCCCTCCAAGTCACAAGAAACCGGTAACACAACCTGCTTATCTCTCAGCTTAATTAAATTAACAAAACCTATTCATTCACTTGAGCTAATCCCTTGCCTTGGGCCCTTAGTATCCCTTGTGACATCTTTCAAAGAAGCACTCTCCTGCCTAGCTTGCATACTAACACCAGAACCTACAGACGCCATTTTACCTCATCGGCCCACTTTAAGGCCTTGCCCAGATCTCACCCTAAATGCAGTAGAAACCGTCTTTTCACCTAAGAGTCCCCTTCTTTTTTAATTGTAGAATCCATAAATCCTGTCCCCCAAAATCTTTGTTGTTTTCCTCTCCACCAATTGAATTCAACACGTTAAATCTAGAATTAACGATCTCATTCCCCGGATTACCCCTCTCATTTTTTTGATCTGCCCTAAAATTTCACTGTTACTTCCTCTCCACCATTATCCACGGGCCATATGCCTTGGACCATTCTGCACCACCACTTTCCACCACTACCATATCTGTCACTGGACCTGGAACAGTGTTAGTGCAGACCCCTTTCCCATACCCATAACGTTTGCACGAAAAGTAGATCGATGGCAGATACTCATATTCAACTCTATGAATGTTGTCGTTAATCAGTACCTGGGAAACAAAAGGCTTATCTAGATTAACATAAATTGCCATAAGGGCAAACCGCCCCTGTGCTCCATTGTTGGTGTTAAAATCTAGTTTTGTCACTTTTCCCACCATCTCTCTGATCTCCCATAATACCTTTTGTTTGTACATATACCCCGGCAAGTGGATCCAAGCCATGACAACGCTCGGGAATGTCTGTGTAGGGTTGAACTCCAAGGACCACGGTTGTACCATCAAGTACTGACAAAAAATGATCCACAACCCTTGTGAAAGTACTCTTTCATAGTCCTCCTTGCTTTGGACTCTAACAAAAAGTTAACCATTTTCAGTGTCTATCGTTTTGATCAGCATAAAGGGCTTCCACTTGTTGTAGATTTTGTTCTGCAAAGCAGCAAACCTTGTGGTCCTACCCAATAGTTTGATGAGCACTATATTAACCATGTCTTTGATCAAAAAAATGGTAGACTCTCTCCGATAAAATAACCAAAGGGATACCATTCACAATCGAGCTTGTGATATCTCCCTCTTGAAAATCAAACTCCTCTTCCAATTTCGCTCATAACGCTTCGATCTCCCCCCTCGAACCACCAGGGCCTTTACTCGCCAATTTATCTTTCCAATATATCGTTGGTTCAACCACCAAGTCGACGGCCATAACCAAATCCGAATCAATATCCTTATCGTTAAGGCACACTTTCTTGGTAAACTGATCATCAGACAAACGGGACTCAGTTCCATCACCTTTAATCATCCTTTCAAGGGTTTTTTTTTTTTTTCCTTCTCTTTATTATGCCGATAGAAACTTTGATTGTTAGTTTATATCCAATTTTAAGATTTATTAACAACTATATAGAGCATTAAATTTTCTATCGTACTTATTTTTTTCCATGTTCATGTGTTGTTCGTATTTTAGTTGTTTATGCTTATCACGCAAGTAGGCAAATGTAATTGTACTGGCCGGCTCTCAATGCCCTACCAGGCTTTTTTACACGTCATATTCTTCTACTACATTAAAATTTAAAGATGTTTGAAAAATGCTACAACCTTGCACAATATAATTCAGCGTGAGGAAAATCTTTACTTGATTTAATTATTTTGATTAAAACTTTAAATTATTAAGTTTTTTCATTAATTTAAAGAAAGGGCAAATATTTTGTATATGTTTTTTTATTCTACAAGTAATTTTAAAAAATTGACATGTATTTTTTAAATATATGTTTTTAATAATTTACTATATCTTATACGACACTTGTCAACCTTCTTATTTTATTTATGGAATTTAAAAATTGTATTAATAGTATACTAAATATTTTTCAAATATATAATTTGAATAATTAATTATGATTTAACTTTTGTGTGTGTGTGGAATTTTAATGAAGTAAGAAACTCATTAATTGTTGGGTTAATGTATTACTTTACAATGGCAAAACATGGAGGTTTGGTTGTTAGGGTCATAATATGATTAAAAATATATATTTAATATATGCGTTCTAAAATAATTTATATAAATTAAAATGTGTAATTAAAAATATGAGTAAAATTTTTTATAAAAAAATAAAATATTTTCAAAATAAGTAAAAAAAAAAACTTTGTTACAGAGTGGTTAAAAAGTATAAAATATAATTAGTTTATAGCTAATCAATAATTAAAATATGTTTGAAAAGTTAATGGTCCAACCCAACAGATTATTAAATTTCTGATAAGATTTTAAATGACTTGTTTTATAATATATTTAAAAAAATTTAAAATTTTATTGAATTTAATTAAAAATAATAAAATTTCTCAACACAACGAATTCTAAACGTTTTCAAGTTGAATCGAATGCTCAGCTCAGTGAACACCATTTGCAACAAAACAATAAAAATAAATAAATTCCGGCAGACCTACCACCACGCTGTCGTATTAATTAGAATTTAAATGTCTCATCTTCATTGATTTTGATCTGTTATCCAGCCAACCATACCAATTAATCCATATGGGTCCCTGGATTTCCATTGAAATTACAATTCTATCTTGCTTCAAATATGCTTTTAACATTTCTACTTTTCAATTTAATTTCGATTTTAAAAATATATGTTACATGGTTTGCATCCTTCAAATTTTATTATTAAGTTGTACTTCATTACAAACTTATTTCTTTTTATTATATGATTTCTAAGTGGTTTTAACAAGTGGACTTAAAAAGTAAAAAACACTAAATTCTTATAAATAAGAATAGAAAAATTAAATTTTAAATGTACAAAAAAAATATAAACTTAAAGCTTTTCTTTTTTTTTTTTGGTGGAACTTAAAAGCTTATTTTAATCTACTATGTATTATCGGTAAATAAAATGATCATAATCATTAAATACAAATTTAAGTGATTTTAATTATATAATGATGATATATCATGGCAGAACTTGGACCGAACAACACATATAACAATAGTATTGTGTAGTCAAAGTTTTTGAATTGACATGTTTGACTTTTTAACTCATGACTTAAGGTGGGTTTGGATGGGCGATTGAGTGCAGTGCGGTGCATTTAGTTTATTTTTGTCTCACACTACAGTATTGCTACAGTATCTAATCTCACCGCCACCGCTGTTTTTACACTAACAACAGGTGAACACACCGCCCATCCGAACCCACCCTTAATATTGTTGAGTAACAAATAAGAAAATAATTTCATGTTAATGCATGTTATGATCATCATCTTTCAATCGACTCAGTTGGAGGAGAAGGAAGAAGTTTAAAATGTTGAGGATTATTATCCTTATTCTTATGAAAGCTTTTATGAGATAATTATTCAAGATAATTTTAAAATATAAAACCAGCATTCAACATTATGATTGTTGGGGATCGACCCGATTAAGTAACGAATAAGTAAAAATAGCGGAAGAAATTGAGAAATTGAACACACAAATTTAACGTGGAAAAACCTCTCCAAAGAGGATAAAAAACCATGGGTAAAAAAGTTTTTATTATAATGGCAAAAGAACGAATAGTACAAAGATGGAGATAAAAACTAAACCCCAAAACCCGAAAAAAACAAAGAACCCTCAAAACGTAAACACAAAATTCTCCAAAAGTGTTATGAGTTCTAATCTCTAATAGGTGTTTTTTCTAAGGTTGTAAAAAAGCCTATTTATAGGCTAAATTCATAGGTTAAATAATAATAAAATAATCTAGACTAATCAAAGTTTAATTGAAACAAATAAACAAAGTTTATCTGGAAGATTATTTCTCAAATTTCACTAAAATAGGAGTCATACTTAACAAATCTCCACCTTGACTCATATTTCCACAACGCCATCTTTGCCAAAACCTGCCACGGGCCTATCTTGAATTATGCAGGGAATTAACTGAGTCGAATCTGTGCTTAGAAACTAGAAGACTTCTAGCCTTCGACTTGTACACTCCCAAATCAAAACTAACCCGGGTCCGATTTTCACGAACACAGTGCCCTAACTTTTCAAAACCTGCATCCAAAAAGGAACCTCTCTTCAACTAAACGGTCAAACCTTTTTCCCACCTATGACCAAGTTGCCTCTGCTCCAAACGAGTTGTCTTCGACTCCATAACGAACGAGGGACGTCCGATTTAACCGGTTACTATAGAACCTTCCAGAATATAATGACTATCGGTTCTTTTACCTTTTAACAAAATGAGAGCCCTACGAGACACCTTAATGCCGCTCGACTCGATGTTGATTTTGCAACCTTTTGAGTCTAAAGTACTCAATGAGATGAGATTCTTTCATAAATGAGGTATATACCTGACATCTGAGAGTGTCCTAACCGTCCCATCATGCATCTTAATTTTAACAGTAACAATACCAATTACCTTATTGGATGAATCGTTTCCCATGTGCACAACTCCACCTTCAACTGAACTGTACATGGAGAACCATTCTCTATTGGGACACATGTGGCAAGAACATCTCGAATCTAGGATCCACTCAGACGTAAGCTCGGAGCTTTCGCTCATTGACACTTATAAGAAATTATCATCGTTTTCGTCGGCCAAATTAGCACCAGCTACATTTTCCTTATTACTCTTACCAACCCTTTTATTTCACAGTTTATAACAATATACTTTGACGTGACCTAACTTCTTACAATAACGACACCTTTTGTCTTGCTTCTTTGATGCTACCAAAATAGAAGCTTGCCTATCTGCCTTGCAATCCGAACCAAACTCATTGTCGAGTTTCTCTTTACTCAACAAATGACCCTTCACATCCTCGAATGAGAGTTTGTCTCTGTCATAAATCAGGGTCTCATTGAAAGACTTGTATGAAGGGGGTAAAGAACACAATAATAGCATAGTCTGATCTTTATTGTCAATCTGAACCTCAATGTTATTTAAATCATTTAAAAGGGTAATGAATTGACTGATGTGTTCTTTAAGAAGCTCACCTTTGTTCATGCGAAACGTAAATAGACGTTGTTTCAACCCAAAACGCTTAGCCAGAGACTTAGTCACATAAAAAGTTTCTAACCTTTTCCACAAGGCAGATGAGGTCTTCTCCATCAATACCTCCTGCAATATCCTATTCACGAGGCATAACTGGATTGCAAACAAGGCCTTTTCATCAAGCTCTTTCCATTCAAACTGATTTAGATTCTTGAGCTTTTTCCCAGTAATGACCTTTTTCAAGTTGGTCTAAACTAAAATTGCCATCATCCAAACTTGCCACAGATTGAAATTTGTGACACCATCGAACTTCTCAATGTCAAACTTTGCTGTTGCCATCTCTGAACGGGCTAATTTACGAAAATTGAATTAACTCTGATACCACTTATTGAGGATCGACCCGATTAAGCAGCGAACAAGTAAAAATAGTGGAAGAAATTGAGAAATTAAACATACAAATTTAACGTGGAAAAACCTCTCTAAAAAGGATAAAAAACCACAGACAAAGATAATTTTACTATAATGATAAAAAAACGAAGAGTACAAAGATGGAGATAAAACATAAAATTCTCCAAAAGTGTTTTGAGTTCTAATCTCTAATGGGTGTCTTTCTAAGGTTGTAAAAGAGTCTATTTATAGGCTAAATTTATAGGTCAAATAATAATAAAATAATCTAGACTAATTAGACTTTGATTGAAACAAATAAACAGAGTTTAACTGAAAGATTATTTTTCAAATTTGACTAAAATAAGAATCATACTCAACAATGATAGATGCTTATCAAAATTGGTTGGATGAACAATAAAAGGAGCTTATAAATAGGCAACAACGTGATGTCACTTGGAGTGCAGTTTTGGAATGTCTTTGATCAGCTTCTTGTGCTTTATTTTACTATTACATGTAACACTCTTTTTAGGTATTTCTTGAAAAGTTTTATTCATTATATTGAGGAAGTAATTTATAATAATATAGGTTGAACTAAGATTTGTGAATCCGGACTACATTAATAAATATAACGTCTATGTTATAATAGAAGTTGAAATAAAATAATCTTATAACGTTTTTGTTCTCTCTCTACCTCTTTTCAAATAAAAGTTATAAAGTGCAAACCAAAAAACTTTTTCATATCATAAAATGATGTGCTTACTCACCATGAATATCAATACAATACATTAAATATAAGAATATATAATTGCAAAAAAAACAAAATAAAATCAAAGACAAACTAAAAAGGATTTTAAGATAAAAACATAACTGGATAATTATGGATATAACAAACACAGCCGCAGCCGCGTGTAAACTTCTATCATTCACACAACAGAGTTTTGGTGTATGCTGAAAACCCATAGTGAAACTCCGACAGCTATCTCTACTACTCCCACGCGCTTCTTTCCCTTTCCTCCATCACTCTTCTCTGCAGCACTGCTTGTGGAGTTACCTACGTACATAGATATATTTATCTGTGTCACTGTGTTGAACATGAATATGTGTCCTATATGGTTTTTTCTAAGTTTACATATATATATATATATATATATATATATATATATATTTGGAGATGTTCGGAAATCATAAAAAATGAGAATGAGATGGTATGTGGTAATAGTAAAGAGAGATGAGGTATATGTTACCACTCGCAGGTGGGGATGTGGAATGCTTCTCTGTCAGCTTTTGATATCCTTGGAATAACTTGGCTTCCTGGGAGTTGGGTGCCAAGTGCAGAAGGGCTGAAATCAAGAAAAAAAGAAAACAGTAAATGAGGGAGAAAGCAAAGGTTATGAAATGGAATAGCATAGAGTGGAAGAGGTTTTAGTTACAGATGCATTCCGTAATGTTAACAGTGTCATGACAAGTGTGAGGGAGGGTTGCAGCAAGACTAGCATTGATGTTGAGGCCAAGACTGGGGTCATCTCTATCTTTAATCAACACGCACAGGCATTTCTTGCTCTTAACCAACACTTGTTTCAGCCCACCGCAACAATCCATGGTGGGGGCTTTGGCCTGTCCACCAACGTATGGAAGACATGGAGCAAGCCCGACTAGCTGATCAGTGCATTCCGCTTTGTCTTGGTTCACATCACTGGATGCCAAACCCAGCAGCATGAGAAGCAGGGTGAAAGAGAGTGTGAAAGCCTCATGTTTGGACTCCTTCATTGTTTTCAGTAGTAAGTAAGGCAAAGGGAAAGTAGAAGAAAAGAAAGGAATTGAAACTAAACATATTTCCATTATCCAGGGGCTATATAGTGAGAGAATGAGAGTTGTGAAAAGGAGAGAGAGACAAGTGGTTGGTGGCGATGGAGTTTGAAATTATTATGGTATAAATAATTAATTAAGTTCTTCCACAAGGGTCTTCATCTTCATCTTCAACTGTGATCATTATTTGTTTTAATTGAGCAAAGCCTCATCTGTTATATACGCACTCTCTTGCAAATAAGCTATTTCCCTCATCACAAAAACAATTATGAGGTATTATGCCTGGTTGAACAAAGAAATCCTGAAAAATTGATTTAAATCAATGTATTCTGTCCGGCTTGAATTTTGTATTGTTCAGTTTAGTTTTGGATTGAGGTTATCACCCGCATCATACAATTTGGTTTAAGTTCAATTTTTCTATATGAAACTCGTTGTATTTAAGTTAAACTATATATATATATATATATATATATATATGTTTAAAAGAATAGTTCTAATAGAATATGGACTAATTGATTTAACTTTTTTATTATTATTATTATTATTATTATTATTATTATTATTATTATTATTATTGTTGTTGTTGTTGTGATTATTATTAAATTTAGATACCATCATATAAAAAGTTAAAGTTATGGAAATATTTCATAAAAAAATTATAAAAGTGTAGTTTTATATTAGAATAAGTAGATCATTTCTTAAATATAAAAATTAGTATAATTTTAATTTTAGAAAAATAGTTTATTAAACTTTATAATATTTTATTTATAAAAGAAACAATTATTCAAAGGTTGTCAATTATATATATTTAATAGGTATGAATTTAATCCATTATATGGAAGATGACAATTACTCGGTTATAACTAATTGGCATAACGATTTATTTAGTTTTCCAACTTTATAAAAAAAAAAATCAATTTAGCCCTGTTCACCTCTTTTAGCCATTAAACTTGCATTTTTTGTCAAATCACCCCAAAATGGATGGAAAAATTTAACTTTGTTAACTTTTCTGACATAGCATCCATGTGTATTCTATGTTAGCAATTAATTAATTTAAAAAATTTTAAAAATATTTTTATGATTTTTATACTTTTTAATAATTTTAATACTTTTTAATTTTTTAATTTTGTAATTTTTAAAAAATTAATTAATTGCTAACGTGGCATCCACATGTATGCCACATTAACAAAGTTAACAAACGTTTACTTTTCCATCCATTTTAGGGTGATTTGACAAATAACATAAGTTTAAGGGCTGAAAGAGGTAAAAAAATTAAATGGATGGCTAAAATGACTTTTTTACAAAGTTGAAGGGTCAAATAAGTCATTAAGCATAAATAATTAAAGCTAGAAACTAATTGAACTAATTAAAAGAAATGATACAGCAAAGCATTAGGTATATGAATAATTTATGTATTAGCTTTCCTTTTAATAGCTTTGAATGATTTATCAACCTAATAGTTTAACTTAAAATGATTTTATAAATTGTCTTGTAGAGGATTATGATATTAATTTAATTATTTAGTTCATTTTATAAATGTATAAATGAATCTAGAGCATGTATTATGATTGTTCTGAGAAAAAATTAAGAATTGCAATATTAAATTTTTGGGGCCCAAAACAAGATTTGAACTTAGGGTTTAAGATCATTAATGAAACAATATGCATTACAATAATATAGTTGTATAAGGTTACATATCATTACTAATCTACCTTAATTATATAATGCTAATTGTATATAATATAATTGTTGATACACAATATCAATTGAAGTAGAGAAGGAGGAAAGGGGGCAGTGTCGAAGAAGGTCGATTCATCCGTTCTAGGGCCAAGAGCCGGAAAGGAGTCCCCTTACTATATTGATCCCTGAGGTATTTATAGTGTCATATCCCAAAAACCAAGTTAGTAGAAATTGGGTTAGTAAGTCGAGAATGGTCACGCTTTGTTTTTAAATAATTGTAGTAGGAGTTATATCAAATGATTATTTTGTTCTAGTGGATAAGAGTTTCGTGTCTGTGCTTAAGGTCTTGTGTTCAAATCATTTCCCTTGAATTTTTTATTATTTTTGTTCTAACCCCTGGCTTTGAATATCTAGCTTATCTATTATTTTCGATCATATATTAATAAGATTGAGTTAGTTGGTTTAGTGGTAAGGTCTTAGCTTAATTAAAGGTCTTGGGTTTGAATCTTCTGCGTGCAAAGCGAAATTATTTTTGCTATTCCCCTGTGCTGCCCATGTGTTTGAAAGTGGGTTGAATTTGGATTCTAGGATATCTGATAAGGATAACTAATAAATTTAGTGGTTGGTTTTAAAAATAAAAATAATATATTCTTTTTGGAGAATTTTTCTCTCCAAAACACTCCCTCAACCGTCCCACTCTCACCTTCTCTCCCATCTCTCTTTTTTTGTCGTCCTAAGTTTGTTCCCCTTTCCATATCATGTTTGTTTTTCCCTCTTTTTAATTCTTTTCTTTTGTTACAGTAAAGCAATGGTTGTGTCGATTTCCTTTGTTTTCTTAAAGATTACTTTTTAGTTTTCATTCCTTGCCTTCTTGATTCTCATTATCATCTTGTTCTGTGGTGTTGACTGGTGACACTTCGTTGTGGTGTGGTTGAGCGTTCTTTAGATGTCACATCCCTAAAACTAGGTCAGTAGAAATTGGGTTAGTGAACCGAGAGAGAGGTCATGCCCTGTTTAAAAATAAATGTTGAGAAATTGCGTTAAGTGAATTGATCTAGTTCAGTGGTTTAGTGTTGTGTTGGTGTGTGAGAGGTCTGGTGTTCAAACCTATTCCTTTGAAAATTTTGTATTGTTTTTATTCCTTCTTCTGGCTCTTTCTGTTTAAGTCATAATCTATTCTTGTTAGTTTGTTGGCAAGAATGAGCCTACTCATTTAGTGGTAAGGTTTTAGCTTACCATTGGGACTCTAGATCAAATCTCGTTGTTGCCAAAGTTAAATTAATTTTAGTTCCTGCTAGTTGTGCTGTCCAAGTGGAGGAGTTTGGGTGGAATTTGAATTCCTAGCTACCTGATAGGATAATAATTTGATTAGATTTTATTTTTTTAAACAATATCTTCTAAAACCTCTCCGCTAACCTGTTGTCCCACTTTTTCCATTTTTCCTATTTTTTTGTTTTAGCCATTTTTCTTTTGTTCCAGTAAATTTCCTCTGTAGTTCTTTCTCCCTTTTCCCTCCTTTTTGCTCTTTTGTTTTGGTTCATATTTGCAAGTTCAATTTTTGTTCCTCTTCTACCGATTCCCAGATAATGGTTTTCCTAGTGAATCGTTGTTGGTGATGTGTTTTGAAAGAGAATTCATGATTTTGTTTTAGTTTAAATTTTGTAAGTGTAATCTTTGGTGGTCTCAGAGCCTAGGTTCAAAACTCGGGTTGTGATTTTTAGTTCAAAATTTTGCATGAAAATTGATTTAAATAATTTGGATTTTTTATTAATTCTGATATTTGGGTTTATACAGAATCTGAGGCTCTGGCGCCGATCTTGTAAATACTTATACGTTAGCTTTACTAGACAAACTAGTAAATTGTAGTGCTAGGATTATTCTACTCCAGCTAAAGACTATGATAATTTTGTAAAAACTTATAAAACTTTAGACTTAGGATCTAAAAATAACCTAAGCTAAACTTTAGACTTTTGAACTGCAAATAAGTAAAATGAGTACATGTGGAAATGGTACGCGATGGTGTGGTGGACATAGCTGAGTAACTCAAGCTAAGTCTTCTTCTCTGGGCAGCATGCGCAATCTGGAGACGCTTGTTTCTGAGGGTGGTAAACAGTAAGCCAGAGATGATGTTGTGTCCCAAGATATGTTCAGAGATTTGCAAAGGGTCGTCGGGGCCTAATTTGAAACTGTGGACCAAGGGTCAGTGACTGAGTGACTCCGGTCGAATGAGACCATAATGGTGGAAAGGAGTGGTCATTTGGAAAGAGAGGAAAAGAAAAGGAATACAATATGGAATAAGAGGAGTTCTGGTCTTATTGGTTTGGATTAGCAACCATGGAAGCGGGTCAAAGCAAACAGACCTCAGCGGGTTGAGGCAGTTGTGGGTGTGGATCGAGTTTCAATTTGTGCTTTGGGATAGGCACTATCCGGGCTTAAGTTGGACGAAAACAGGGGCATGTTTCAGATGTGAGTTTGTTAAGCATCGTGTTAGGGATTGTTCACATTATTATTTTAGTCAAATGTGAGCTTCAACCCAAAAAGGGAGTTAGGGATTTGTTTATGCAACTAGGCGTCTAGAGGATCGAGACGCATTGGGTGTCAAAGTAGGTGCTTTTACAATCCTTTCCAATTGTACCTTGCTTTTATTAAAAACTAGTTGTTCCCAAGTGTCCACTGTCAGTAGTGTATCTGAAAATCTGGGGTGGAGGAAATCGTTAGCGATAATTTTGTAGAGGAAATCTGAAAACGACCGTGTGTCCAGGCCTTGCCAACCTGTAGGGTATACTGACTTAATTCGAAGGGATACCCCAGGGGACACACGACCGTGTACCACAGCCATGTGTCACACACGGTCAAGCCACATGCCCGTGTGCTCGACTGTGCGGAGTGAAAATAGGCTTGGTTGAAGCCACATTTCTCTCCCTTCTCAAGCATACCTAAAACACCACATTTCATGCCATTTCAATACATTTAATAAGTAGCCAAACCATGCTATTTCCTGCACCAAACTTACAATACCAATTCTATCCATTTCATCAACTCAAATCAATACTATTTGTATATTCAAACACATACCAAACTAGCATGATTCATTCCTCATTACTCACCTATTCAATCATATACCAAAGTACATATCATACTCGTTAATACAACTTATTTCAATATGTATTTTTACTACCATCAATCACACTTAAAGCTTGACTCATAAATCATCTATTAGCCATTCACTTATCAAGTCTAAAATCATGCTTTTCATAAGTAAATACTCGTAATATACCAAATGACCAAATGATCAACTTGAATCATCAACAACCATACCAAATTATGTCATTACACAAGGAAAATTACACATCAAACATAAGTCATTAATAAGCCATATAAAATGGCCAAATACATTTCCAACCATAATATCAAATACCATAGCCTATACATGCCATATAACCAAGTCATAAAGGGTATAAATGCCGAAATCATTAGCCAGATAGTGTGATGCAATCGCCGTTGACTTCCAACCCGAGTGAACATCCGAATCACTATAAAACATAGAAAAACAACACAAAGTAAGCTATAACGCTTAGTAAGCTTGTATCTTAATAAACTTAACATAAAAAATAATTTCATTACAATGCCATAAGCATGATATGCTATCCCAAATTCCAAAACACAACTTATCTCAAGTTTATAACATGATTTCATATCAAATCATCACGATTCAATAATATACTTACTTACTTACTTACTAACTAACTTTAGCTTTCACAAGCTTATTCAATTCGATTCTCATATAACATTCAATTCTCACTTTCATATAGTCAAATGAACACATTTTGGGAAATAACATATTTAATCATATATCTTTTCATATGAATCTCATTTCATCATTTATACCCAAATTCACCTGTCATTCATATAGTATCTGACAATTTCACATATGCCACTTTATAAATCACATCTTATTCGTTTGTTCATGTTTCATTTGCACATATTCAGATTTCATTTGCATATACATCACATAACGTTCTTTGCACATATATACTTACCTTTCATTATACAATATTGTATACATTTCAACGTACCTGAATCGGAATGTCATTCACTTAAGCACTTATTTCTTGGAATACCCGTTGAACCGTTCAGAATTAATAAGGATACTTATATAGCTCGAAAAGCTCGTACAATGCCAACGTCCCAGACGTGGTCTTACATGTAATCAAATATCGATGCCATTGTCCCAGACAGGGTCTTACATGAAATCATATACGATGACGATGTCCCAAACATGGTCTTACACGTAATCTCTAATAGATGCCAGTGTCCAAGACACGGTCTTACACGGTATCTCAAATCGTTGCCAACGTCCCAGACGTGGTCTTACACGAAATCATATCTCAGAATCCTATGTCATGACATATGTATCCTCTACTATTCCTAGGGTTCGTATGGGGCTTTTCGGACGTCGTCACGTTATCGGAACTTTCTCGTATTCATATATTCTGCTTCTCGAACAATTTAATATCATAATAACATATAGATAACTTATTCAAAATACATACATTTGCATTACCATTCTGCATTGAATTCAATCCTACAAATAATATGCATTTATAACATGCTTTTGTAATGTCTATTAAAATATGAACTTACCTCGTTCGTAGTAATGACAAATTAAGTCGATTAATCCGATATTTTGACTTTCCCTCGATCTAGATCCGGATTTTGCTTTTTCCAATCTAATTAATATCAAAA
Source organism: Gossypium australe (assembly GCA_005393395.2). NCBI lineage: Eukaryota > Viridiplantae > Streptophyta > Magnoliopsida > Malvales > Malvaceae > Gossypium > Gossypium australe. The sequence continues at coordinate 117,683,647 of CM016621.1, forward strand.
TTAACTTACTTATTCAAAATTTAATTTAATTTTCATTCCAGAACATATAAATGGGCAATTTGCATTTTAACCCCTAACATTTCACATTTTTACAATTAATCCCTAATTCAAAACAATACCAAATATTCAAAATTTCACGAAGCCCATGTTAGGCCGAATGCTTCATAAATCCTTAACATCCCTTTAATTCAATTTATTTCACATTTAAGCCCCTAAACTTTCAAATTTCATAAATAAATCCCTAATTTGGATTTTTATCAAAAATCACTTAATTAAACATATAATCAAACATCAAAGATTTATTTTTCATCATCAAACTACAAATTCATCACACTATCAACAATGACAAATCTAAAATTTATCATCATTTCCGAAAATTAAAGTATGGGCTAAGTAATATTCGAAGCAACGATCTCAAAAACGTAAAAAATATCGAAACCCGAGCAAAACACATACTCGAATTAAGCTTCAAGAGTGCTGAATATAAAAGCTTCATCCATGGCTTCTTTTTCTTCAAAATTTGGCCATAAAATGAATGATAATGGCCATTTTATGTTTTACTTTATTTTATTACATTTTATTATACATTTACCATATTAACCTTAAAATAGTAATATGAAAACCATATAATGGTTGTCCACTACCGTCCATGCAATATTAAATGGCCAAATTATCACACAAGGACCCCACATTATAAAAGCCATAACAATATAGCACTTTAACAATTAGCAAGTCACGTTTAAATTTTACGCGATTAAGTCCTTTTTCACAATTCGGTACTCAAACGAAGAAATTTTCATGCGAAAATTTCACACATATCAATTCACATACTTTAAGCTTGGAAAATAATATTAAAATATTTTTTTGACTCGGATTTGTGGTCCCAAAACCACTGTTTCGACTAAGGTCTAAATTGGGCTATTACATGTTTGATCTGTGTGCATCTGAATATCTGGTTATGCTATTGTTGCATGTGCATTGGGGTGAGATTATTATGTGACAGAGGAAGTGTTGGCAATTTAATGATCTACCTTATCTAGTGGTTTAACCACATATCTGTTCTTGCAACTTGACTTAAATTCTGTTGGCTTGACCACACTTGTCTGGTTCTGGCAGATTACCACATTATTCTAGCAGCTTTGATTGCACTTGTCTGTATAGTGACATACGCTCACTTATTGGTATTGTAAGAGTATGTCCAAAGATCAATCATGAGATGGTTGTAATAACATACTTAATTTACCATGTTTATTAATATAAAGCGTTGTCATTATTATTTCAATTTTTCTTTCTGTGTGTATAGATAAACTGTTTTATAATAATGTCCTGAGAATAATATGATTATTCTTAAAAGATCCTTAGTCGAGTATTATTGTTGACTAGGACAATAATAATGCATTAAGACTAACATGTAGTTGATTGATGATAAAGAGTTGTCATTGATATGGAGTGTCAAAATCAATGCATGAATATGTGTGTTAGAGAACAACATATTGGATTGACCCGCTATAAATATGTTTCTTGGATTATTATGTAATTGTCACAACATTACTCATAGTGATTAATATGTATATGATCCTCAGACTTGAGATCATTATTATCCCAGCATCGTGAGTTGTATATTTTGATACAGTCAAATGTACACCGTAATAGGTTGTTCTATAAAGGCTGATGTTGGATATACCACAATCTATGTAGAGGGATATGGTTGATCAATAAAGGATAAGTCCCTCCTACATAATAGGAGTAATATCTTAGGCCACTTGATTGAGTGAGACTAGAAATGCATGGCCATGCTCAAATAAGTTGATATGAGATGTCATACTAATTTGTATATCATAGTCTACTCAAGATATCAAGAAACATGGGATGGACTATGCAAGTGTGACTATCCCATGACTTGTATCCGTTCCAGAGATAAAGGACTTAAGGATTAATGCATGAAAGGTTAATCACGAAAGGTTATGTCGAATCATGACTTCTTGTAACTTAGGTAGCAATGATGCATTGCTAGATGCCACTCATTGTCTGTGACAATAGAATCGTTCTAGTATTACTGCTAACGTTGCAAGAACCTACAGGGTCACACCCTATGGTTGAAATGAACGGAATAAAATATAGTTGGTATTGTGCTTGGTTGTCACATAAATTAAATTAATTAAAGAATTAATTTAAATGGGCAATCAAATATTGAACATATTATATGTACAAGGATGTTGTACACATAATGATAACATAATTTTATTAATATATGAATTTGATTCATATATAAATTTAAATAAATATAGTTTACTGGAATCCTTATTATAATTAATGTAATTATAATTTTCAGATATAATTAATGTAATTATAATTTTCGGTTAAAAACTTTATTGTATTTATTTAATCTTGTAATACATTCAAGAGATACCAATTATAAAAGGCCCAATTAAGAGGATACCTATTATAAAAGGCCCAATGAGAAAGGCACCCATTATAAAAGGTATTAAAAGGAGACAAAACTCAACATGAAAACCCTAAGTGTTTGCTTGTTAGGTCTAGCAGCCGTCAAGCAAATAAGCCTCCAAAACAGTTTTGGAGATTTCTTTCGTTCATAGTCAAACCGGGTGGATTACGTAGAGGCCGACATCGGAAAAGGTTGAGGCTTGATTCGACAGTAGATCAAAACTCTTGTTGCCAAGGCGTTGCTGTCTACTCAGATTGAAGTTTTGGTAATTTCGAAACCTTTATTTCACCCCGATTCGTTCCTCACACATGGATCCATGATTTGGATCGCCGGATCTAATTTTATTCTGCTGCGCCATGGGGTACCAGCGTTCCAACAGTGGTATCAGAGCCACTTGTGTGATACGAACTCGGGTTTAAATACTTGGGTGATGCAATTGTATGAGATACATGTTTTGATCTTATTATATTTTCGATTGTTTAAATCGTTTAAGCATAATCTGATAATTGTTCCTTTCGGTAATTGATTAAATGTTAATCATGGTGTTGTGGCCTATTCGATTTTATGTTATTACTGTTAACTATTAACAAATCTGTAATAATACGGCGGTGGTATTTATAGTTTCCAGTAAGTGTTAACTGGCTAGTGGAACAAGGGTTGTTCCGATATGAAACCTCAAGGATTAAAATCCTAAAAACACGATTCTGTTGATAAAAATTTATCAAATCGTGAGGCTTCATTTGACTGGTTCGACCCGCTTCCTCCGACATCCTCAGACCCCTGCAAAAAAATTTGTTAATAAAAGAAATTTATAAACTTGATGGGCCACAAAAGGTTGAAAGGATATTTTATAATTCACCTTAGCAAAAAAAAATCATTGAATTATGTATGCTATTTTTGACATGCACGGTGTTTGAAATGCATAGTTATAGCCCAATGACCCATTCGATAAAAGGTTGTATTTTTTTTTTAAAATACGGCCTGCGTGTCGTGCCTTACTACTATTCTCTTGTATTTCTCTTCTCATCTTATTCCCTCGTATGTAAAACGAGTTTCTGCATATTGTAATTTGCAAGAGTTGCTGTGGGCCAAACAAGAAGGAAGGTGGGACAATGATTGTGAATGATAGCTTGTGAAAGGGCTTACACCTTTAGGTTTCCTTTTGGTTTTCCCATTGGCTTGGGTTGAACCACTTTAGTTTATGGGCTATAACTATTGCATTTATTTATTGCTTTATTTATTCATGTATGAGATGCTATGGATGATAATAAACCTTGTTGATAATAAACCCTATTAATTGATGAGATCGATTAGAAGACTAAATGGGCTAAAGTAGACCATAATTGGTGAGATGCAACAACCTTAATAAAATCCCTCTATTAAAATATTAAGTCAACATGGCCTTCCAATTTTGCCCTCGTTAAGGCCTCGATCAATACTATGTAGATTCTGCCAAAGCGAAGTACTAGTATTTATCTTGGTTAAACGCGAAGAATAAACAAGTGATATTCGCTGGTTAAAAAAAAATTGGTTAATGACTTAACTAGGTTACTCTAATAGGATTAGAAACCTAGAGGCAAGTAAATTGGATAAATCATAAGATGATTAGAACAAGAGTTGTTCACCAAATATTAGGAGTTACATATGATGTAATTAGCAAATGTTGCTTACCTAAATAACCATAATCTTAAGAGTAAAGCCAAAGCTGACTTAAGAGGTGGTGAAATATGGATCCTTAACCTACTAGAAATACTTTTGAGAAAGTTTTTCCGAAATTAATATACGAGGGTTATTAATTTTGAAATAAAATAGTGGGAATATCATTTAATAAAGTCTTTTTAATGATTGATATAAAATTGGTAAATTTACTCACATGCATATTTAATTGTTGTAGATATATTATGGCTGCAAACACTAGCACACTCTCATTACGATCGGTCCTTGAGAAGGACAAATTGAATGGTTTGAATTTTCTTGATTGGTTCCGTAACTTGAGGATTGTCCTTAAACAAGAACGGAAATTATATGTCATTGAACAACCACTTCCTAATGAACCACCCGCTAATGCCTCGAGGACTGATAGAGATGCTTACAAGAAGTATCTCGATGACATGATAGATGTTGGATGTCTTATGCTTGCCACTATGAATCCTGAACTTCAGAAGCAACATGAGGACATGGTTGCTTATGATATGATCGAGCATCTGAAAGAACTTTATCAGGGACAAGCACGGCAAGAGAGGTTTGATATCTCTAAGGCCTTATTCCAATGTAAGTTGGCTGAAGGAAGCCCAGTAGGACCTCATGTCCTTAAGATGATTGGCTATATTGAAAGCCTGTCTAAGCTTGGGTTTCCATTGAGCCAAGAGTTGGCCACTGATGTTATTTTACAATCATTTCCGGATAGCTACAGCCAGTTTGTCCTTAATTTCAATATGAATGAAATTGACAAGACTCTACCACAATTGCTCAGTATGTTACGAACTGCTGAAGGCAACTTGAAAAAGGTTGGACCTAAGCCCATACTGATGGTCCGTAATAACAAGGGCAAGGGAAAGGCCAAAGTTCAAACAAAGCCCAACGGCAAAGGTAAGCCCAAATTTGGAAAAGGAAAGGCTGCACTGAAACCTAAAGGTGGGGTGTCTAAGGAAGGAAACTGTTTTCATTGTGGTGTGACTGGACATTGGAAACGGAATTGCCCTGTCTATCTTGAAGAAGTCAAGAAGGCTAAAGCAAGCGGAATGTCTGCTTCAGGTATTTATGTTATTGATATTAATTTATCAACTACTACTTCTTGGGTATTAGATACTGGTTGTGGTTCTCATATTTGTACTTCTGTACAGGGACTACAAAGGAGTAGGACTTTGGCTAGAGGAGATGTGGACCTACGAGTTGGAAATGGAGCAAAAGTTGTTGCATTAGCTGTGGGAACATATACTTTATCTTTGCCTAGTGGACTTGATTTATGTTTAGAGGATTGTTATTTTGTGCCCAGTTTGACTAAAAACATTATTTCAATTTCTTGTTTAGACAAAATTGGTTTTGAGATAATTATTAAGAATAATTGTTGTTCATTTTATCTCAATAATGTTTTCTATGGTTTGGCACAATTGATTAATGGCCTCTATATTTTAGATCAAACGAATCCCATTTACAACATAAATACTAAAAGATCTAAAATAAATGACTCAAATCAAACTTATCTTTGGCATTATCGTTTGGGCCACATAAGTGAGAAACGCATATCCAAACTCCATAGAGATGGTCTCTTGAATTCATTTGTTTTTGAACAATTTGAAGTATGTGAATCTTGCTTATTGGGAAAAATGACTAAATCTTCTTTTTCTGGAAAAGGTGAACGAGCTAGTGATTTATTGGGCCTAATACATTCTGATGTATGTGGACCAATAAATACACAGGCCAGAGGTGGATTTCACTACTTCATTACTTTCACTGATGATTTCAGTAGATATGGGTATGTTTATCTCATGCGCCATAAGTCTGAGTCCCTTGAAAAGTTGAAGGAATTTAAAAATGAAGTACAAAATCAACTAGGCAAAACTATCAAGTCACTTCGATCTGATCGAGGTGGAGAGTATTTGAGCCTAGAGTTTGATGATCTTTTGAAAGAATGTGGGATTGTCTCACAACTTACTCCTCCTGGGACTCCTCAATGGAATGGAGTATCTGAGAGAAGAAATCGAACTTTGTTAGACATGGTTCGATCCATGATGAGTCATGCTGATCTATCGACTTCCTTTTGGGGACATGCACTTGAGACTGCTGCCTTCACACTAAATCGTGTTCCATCTAAATCGGTTCAAAAGACGCCATATGAGATGTGGACTGGGAAACGTCCTAGTATGTCCTTTATAAAAATTTGGGGTTGTGAAGCTTATGTTAAACGCCAGACGTCTACTGAGCTTGAACCCAAATCTGAAAGGTGTATTTTTGTGGGGTATCCAAAAGAAACCAAAGGATATTATTTTTTAATCCCACTGAGAACAAAATTTTTGTTGCTCGGACTGGTGTCTTCCTAGAGAAAGAATTTACTTCTAGAAAAGGAAGTGGGAGAAAGATTGAACTTGAAGAAATTCAAGAATCACAAGATACCACTGAACCAGAGATTGAACAAAACCAAATTCCACAAGAAATTGAGGAACAAACAACTGCTATAGAAACACAACCACCGCGCAGATCTTTAAGAGAACGCCGTGCACCTGAGAGATATGGATTTCTCATTACAACGCATGGTGACGTTCTTCTTATAGATCAAGATGAGCCTAGGACTTATCAAGAAGCGGTGACGAGCCCAGACTCTGAGAAATGGCTTGAGGCCATGAGATCTGAGATGGATTCCATGTATGAAAACCAAGTATGGACTTTGATTGACCCACCCGAAGGGGTTAAACCTATAGGGTGCAAATGGGTTTTCAAAAAGAAAATAGACATGGATGGTAATGTACAAACATACAAAGGGCGATTAGTCGCTAAAGGTTTTCGCCAAATTCATGGTGTTGACTATGATGAAACCTTTTCTCCTGTAGCTATGTTTAAATCCATCAGGATCTTGCTCGCCATAGCTGCATTTCATGATTATGAAATCTGGCAGATGGACGTCAAAACAGCTTTCCTTAACGGGAAACTTGAAGAGGATGTGTATATGACACAACCTGAAGGTTTTGTAAATCCAAAGGATGCTAGAAAGATATGTAAGCTACAAAGATCCATTTATGGATTAAAGCAAGCTTCTCGAAGTTGGAATATTCGTTTTAACGATGCAATCAAAGAGTTTGGTTTTATCAAAAATGAAGATGAACCATGTGTTTACAAGAAAGTTAGTGGGAGCACTATCACATTCTTGGTACTATATGTGGATGACATACTTATCATGGGAAATGACATACCTACCTTGCAGTCTATTAAGACTTGGTTAAGAAGTTGTTTTTCTATGAAGGAGTTGGGCGAAGCCACTTATATCTTAGGAGTCAAGATCTATAGAGATAGATCAAGACGACTACTAGGTCTAAGCCAAAGTACATACATAGATAAAGTACTGAAAAGGTTCAGTATGGAAGAATCTAAAAGAGGATTCCTACCTATGAGACATGGTATTTCACTCTCGAAGGAAATGTGTCCTTCAACTCCATAAGAGAGAGAACGTATGAGTAAAATTCCATATGCTTCCGCTATTGGATCTATCATGTATGCTATGTTATGTACCGGTCCAGATGTCTCGTATGCCTTAAGTATGACGAGCAGGTATCAAGTAGATCCCGGTGAAGGTCACTGGACCACAGTCAAGAGTATCCTTAAGTACTTAAGAAGAACTAAGGATACGTTCCTATTATATGGAGGTGAGGAAGAGTTAAGTGTAAAAGGTTACACTGATGCCAGCTTCCGAACCGACAAGGATGATTCTCGATCGCAATCAGGTTTTGTGTTTTGCCTTAATGGTGGTGCTGTGAGCTGGAAGAGTTCAAAGCAAAGTACAGTAGCCGATTCTACAACAGAGGCCGAGTATATTGCAGCCAGTGAGGCAGCAAAAGAAGCAGTTTGGATCAAGAAGTTCATTACTGGACTAGGGGTTGTGCCTAGCATATCAGATGCTATAGAACTCCGATGTGATAACAATGGAACTATTGCACAAGCTAAAGAACCCAGATTTCACCAGCGATCCAAACATATACTTAGACGCTACCATCTTATTCGAGAGATTATCGATCGAGGGGATGTAGAGATATGCAGAGAACCTTCAGATGATAACATCGCTGATCCCCTGACCAAGCCTCTGACACAGCAGAAGCATGATCGTCACACTAAGTCACTTGGTATTAGATATATGAGTGATTGGTCTTAGCGCTAGTGGGAGATTGTAAAAGTATGCCCAAAGATCAATCATGAGATGGTTGTAATAACATACTTAATTTACCATGTTTATTAATATAAAGCGTTGTCATTATTATTTCAGTTTTTCTTTCTGTGTGTATAGATAAACTGTTTTATAATAATGTCCTGAGAATAATATGATTATTCTTAAAAGATCCTTAGTCGAGTATTATTGTTGACTAGGACAATAATAATGCATTAAGACTAACATGTAGTTGATTGATGATAAAGAGTTGTCATTGATATGGAGTGTCAAAATCAATGCATGAATATGTGTGTTAGAGAACAACATATTGGATTGACCCGCTATGAGTATGTTTCTTGGATTATTATGTAATTGTCACAACATTACTCATAGTGATTAATATGTATATGATCCTCAGACTTGAGATCATTATTATCCCAGCATCGTGAGTTGTATATTTTGATACAGTAAAACGTACACCGTAACAGGTTGTTCTATAAAGGCTGATGTTGGATATACCACAATTTATGTAGAGGGATATGGTTGATCAATAAAGGATAAGTCCCTCCTACATAATAGGAGTAATATCTTAGGCCACTTGATTGAGTGAGACTAGAAATGCATGGCCATGCTCAAATAAGTTGATATGAGATGTCATACTAATTTGTATATCATAGTCTACTCAAGATATCAAGAAACATGGGATGGACTATGCAAGTGTGACTATCCCATGACTTGTATCCGTTCCAGAGATAAAGGACATAAGGATTAATGCATGAAAGGTTAATCACGAAAGGTTATGTCGAATCATGACTTCTTGTAACTTAGGTAGCAATGATGCATTGCTAGATGCCACTCATTGTCTGTGACAATAGAATCGTTCTAGTATTACTGCTAACGTTGCAAGAACCTATAGGGTCACACCCTATGGTTGAAATGAACGGAATAAAATATAGTTGGTATTGTGCTTGGTTGTCACATAAATTAAATTAATTAAAGAATTAATTTAATTGGGCAATCAAATATTGAACATATTATATGTACAAGGATGTTATACACATAATGATAACATAATTTTATTAATATATGAATTTGATTCATATATAAATTTAAATAAATATAGTTTACCGGAATCCTTATTATAATTAATGTAATTATAATTTTCAGATATAATTAATGTAATTATAATTTTCGGTTAAAAACTTTATTGTATTTATTTAATCTTGTAATACATTCAAGAGATACCAATTATAAAAGGCCCAATTAAGAGGATACCTATTATAAAAGGCCCAATGAGAAAGGCACCCATTATAAAAGGTATTAAAAGGAGACAAAACTCAACATGAAAACCCTAAGTGTTTGCTTGTTAGGTCTAGCAGCCGTCAAGCAAATAAGCCTCCAAAACAGTTTTGGAGATTTCTTCCGTTCATAGTCAAACCGGGTGGATTACGTAGAGGCCGACATCGGAAAAGGTTGAGGCTTGATTCGACAGTAGATCAAAACTCTTATTGCCAAGGCGTTGCTGTCTACTCAGATTGAAGTTTTGGTAATTTCGAAACCTTTATTTCACCCCGATTCGTTCCTCACACATGGATCCATGATTTGGATCGCCGGATCTAATTTTATTCTGCTGCGCCATGGGGTACCGGTGTTCCAACAGGTATGTGGGGTTAAATGCGTATTTATTACCATATTTAGTGTGCAGGGATGGACGGAGATTGTGTGCAGCAGATGGGGGTCCGATCTATATATGTTTTGTATTATGTGTTGCATCGCATGATATGCCATACCATCTGTATCTAGTCTGATCATTATGTTGCATCGCATAGCATGCCATGTTGTGTATTTTGTTTGATTCCTGACTTCTGTGTGATTATGCTATCTGTTCTGTTTGTATGGGCTAAGTTGCACACTGAGCTTGTAAGCTCACCCAATTATTTTCCTTTCTCAAGTAATCAACAGACTTAGGATTGGGCGGCATGCGGAGCTTGAATTAGTCTTTCGCATATGTCGGTTAACATAAATTTTATTCATGCTTTACGAACTTTTAGACTTTCTTTTGGGTTTTATTTTGGCATTTTCAACAGTGGGCCTAAACAAATTATATGTTTTCTTGGAATATATATTTGGCGTCTGTTTTCAAAAATAAAAAAATGATGGATTTTCTGCTGCAAATCAAATTATTAATTAAGTTTTCAAAAAGGAAGCCAAATTAATGATACTACTTTTTTGTTTTGTAGAAAAAGATGAATGTTTTGAAAAATACCTTTTAAACTATAGTTAAGTTTTCTAATAAATAATTAGAAATGAGTTTCTGCAAAAAAAAATTATAAGAAATGGTTTAGAAAGTGAATAATCTAGTTTTCGAGTACATAGTATAACCTGGGGATACGACCGTAACATCTAGGCCAATTTTGGAGTGTTATATATAGGCAAGTAAGGGTTCCTACCCAATTATGCCACCCATTGGGCCCTAAGTGGCCTAATGGAAAGTCTAATCAAGTCCAAATTGATGTACCATAAGGTTAGTTGTACATTTAGGGTTTAAAGTTATATATCATTAATATAAAAATGCACATAATAATAACATAGTTGTATATACTATATAGGGTTACACATCATTACAAATATACCTTAATTATATAATGCTAATTGTACATACTATAATATACCATGAAGTTAGTTACATGTAAGGGTGATATCGGTTTGTTTCGATTGGGCTTTTAGGGCTTTTTGAAGCGTCCATCATAATTCAGTTTAGCTCTATAACACCTCAATACCTGACCTGATCGTCGGGTTCAAGCAACTACGATCAATTATATTCAATTTAATACAATTAAACATCCAAAGATGAGTAACACATATGTATAATACGATATGTGATCAATTTCGAGTCATATATGAGCTTACAAAAGCTCTTTTGCTAACCCGAGATTAAAATAGGACAACATAGTAAAGATTGCAAAGTATCGAGTTGACGTCGCAACTATAGAGGGTTTCTCATCATGATGCAACTCACTAACTAGGTCTCATTGCGACGTTGAGAATATGCCGTCATGACGTAAATCTCTATTTCCAAAAGGTCTATTTTGGTACAAGTTTGGATCACTTGAAATAATACTTAAACATTTCACTTTCATCAAATTCAATGACATACTAAATACATTCACTCCAAAATATGCCAAAATGGTACTTCAAGTTAACATTAGCCAATGAACTTTCAAAACGAATATTTAAGGTACAAGATTGGTTCAAACCCTAGATACATGTTATATACTAGGAAAAAGAGGACTATACAAACATTGCCAAGTCAACGATTGCTTCCTGGGTGCAAGAATCACTTTTATACTCTTGATATTCACCTATACCTGTGCACGGAGAAAACAAACTGTATGTTGAGCGATAAAGCTCAGTCGTATTTCCATGATTCAAGTCAATATAATACAAGTTTCAGTCAATTGAATACATTCAATTCCAAATTCTAATATCAATCAATTCATATAAAATTCATGCTAATCCTCAATCAACATATCAACATGTATATACCACAAGTGCATCAATTACGTCAAAGGTATCAACTATACATTGCCTCAATTCACAAGTTAGATGAACATATCATACCAATATCATTAATGTTTGCATTTGTATTCAATTTAACATATCTAATCATATTCGCTTTTCATTTTTGAATGGAATCAATTCATTCGTTATCTTTCCATATCGGCCCTTAGGCTCATTTAACTGGTTTGCACGACCTTTCATATGCTTTCGATAATCATATATTGTATTTATGTACCTCTAGTACAATTTCATAAAATTAATTCATTTCAAGAATCATTTGAGCAATTCACAATTTATATCCCCTATTAACTTGACTCAGCCTTGAACGGATACACGGATCCCAACCAACACACCAATGTAGCACCCAGTGCCTCATCAGAACGTCCAAAGTAAAGAGATTACGCCCATCGCTCATTGGTACAATTGAAGTAATAGTTGTACCCAACACTCATCAGAACATTCGAAGAAAAATGCGCCCAATGCTCATCGACATATAATCAAAATAACTAGTACTCAATCTATAGTATAGCATGCCAACTATATTCAACTCTACTCGAACAGTTAATAGGGTAACCAATTTCCCAATTTCATCATATAGCTCAATTCACATTCTATCTTTCTCAGTTCATCATCAATTTCACTATTTCAACATATCATATAACATGTTTTAACCCAATTCCATATCAGATCACATCTATCAAGTAATTCATGCAATTTATATTTTATTCAATTTAGTCTATTATCTTGATATTCAATCTCAAACATAGCAATTCCATTTAAATAACCATTGGCAACTCACGTCAATGTCATATTATGCAAAATATTACAAATATGCAACAATTAAATTGATCCTGAATCGTAGAAATACAAACCAAAACTTCGCGCCACTCGACGTTGGCACTCGTTTTTCCTTTCCCTTTCGATAGCTCGACGCCGTCTTTATATATGAATAATAATTCAAAAATTATAGAAATCAATTTCCATTCAATTAAGATTCAAATACAAAGTCAATCATATTTTTTAATTTATTCAATTTAGTCCCTAAACTCGGGACAACCATAACTTTCAATATAGAGCTTTGGATTAAAATATTATTTCAAATTTACTCATTAGAGACCTTATGCTTTCTATTCTTACCATAATTTCATAACAGGTTTTTCATTTTATTATATTTGGTCCCTAATGTAATCAAGCTTACAATCAAGTTTGTTAAACTTTACAATTTAGTCCTTTTCATAATCTAAGCTTACCTAATTCATTCGATTATCTATAATGAAAACTTATCAAAATTTCACTAATTGAACAAATTGATACATAGGCTAACTAAATCAAGCTCTTAGTGTAACAACCCGATTTTGGGGCTAGTCAGAACAGTGGTTTCAAAACCACTAATCCGAGGCCGAAAAAATTATTTTTAATATTATTTTATGTATTATAGCATGATTATATGAGTGCATGAAAATTTTAGTGAATTAATTTTAGTGATTACTTGCTTAATTTTAAAAAAAAAAGGACTAAATCGCATAAAGTGCGAAAGTTTTTTCTACAAGCTAAAGGTGTTAAATAGCTATAGAATCTTAAATTGGAGGCCCTTAATGTGCAAATAGGCCCTTAAAAGAGTGATGGCTAGCCATAGGGGACAAAAAAATGAAAATTGGTCAAAGTTGGTGGCATTAGGTGACTTAATTCATGAAATAAAATAAATTAAAGAGAAAAAGATATCATCTTTTCATCTTCCTCCCTACTACCAAAATTTTCAGCAAAGTTGTGTTTTTGGATGGTCATTTTTGTGTTTTTGGAACCCTTGTAGCTTAATCTAGGTAATGAGGGGACTATTTTGCACTATGGTTGAAAGTCGAGGGTTTTTCCATGAGAGCATTAGAAATGTTTGCTGAATTTTTATGGAAGAAAATGAATCTTTGTTGTTAAATAAACAACTTTTGTGAAAGGGGTTTCCATGAAAATACCTAAAATGGGCATTTTTGTAAATGTTGTAAAATAGGTAGTAAAGGTGTGAAATAATTGGATTTGTGAGTTGCTATAAACTTAAAGTAGATTCAGCTAGGCTTGGTTAATGAGGAAATTTGATGAAAATCATTTTACGAGCCTAGGGGCAAAATCATAATTATGTGAAAGTCTAAGGGCAGAACGGTAATTTTGCCAAAGTAAGAATTTTGGAATGTATTGAATTATGTAGTGATTAAATAAGTGAATTTGTCATTATAGATCAAGAAAACGAAGTCTGGACCTAGACCGGGGAAAACCAAGCTAATAGACTAATTTAATCTAGTCGCCCGTTTTTTGTATACAGAGGTAAGTTGTACGTAAATAATATAACTCTATTGTTATGATCCACTTGATATTGCATAAAAATTTGATTATGGCTGTGAATATGCATGATGAGAATTGATGTAGTCAAAACTCCCGGTTGAACCTTAGGAATAGATTGGATATCCATGCCATGACATTTGGGTGATATGTGTGCTAGTGTAAGACCATGTCTAGGACATGGCACCGGCGTTGATATGTGTGTGCTAGTGTAAGACCATGTCTGGGACATGGCATCGGCATTGAGATGAGAGCTAGTGTAAGACCATGTCTGGGACATAGCATCGGCCTCGACATGTGAGCCAGTGTAAGACCATGTCTAGGACATGGCATCGGCATTTTACCCTCTTGTGTGAGGCTTGTCGGGTATCCTTTGGTATTACAACTGGTTCAACAGGTAATTTAGAGCTTGTGTCAAAAGTGAGAAAAGTTACAACTATGTTGTAAGTGATACAGGTACCTACATGAAATTCATGAGAAATGAGCTCGAATTATGTTGTATGATTAGTAAGGGTGAAAATGAGTAAGTTATGCCTTTAACCATTTGAGAATTTTGTGCAAGTTTATAATATGTTATGAGTATGATAATGCATGGTATTTGTTGTTAATTATTTACATGCGACTTACTAAGCTTTGTGCTTACTCCATTTCCTTTCTATTTTCTTATTGTGCCGCCAAGCTAGCTCGGGAATCAAAAGACGTTGGAGGCTCGATCACACTATCAACCTGAACATTTGGTATAGTTAGATTTATCATTTTGAGTATGGCATGTATAGGGACTTGGTCTTTTGTTAAGTGTCATATTGTTATGGCCAACGGTGTTGGCTTATTTTGAAGATTGATTCAATTTGTATAAGGCCATGGATGATGGCTAATATTTGTCGTTGTTTTATGCAAATGAAGATGTTTTTCAAGAGTGAGCAAATTGCATGATTGAATCGATAAAGTATGTGATAAGTTTTGCATGTGAATGGAGTGTAGTGGCCTTGATGTGTGTATGTCTTGGTTGTGGCTGATTTGGTTAGATGTTTATGTGTGGATTATGTGATAAGTTTTGCATGTGAATAGAGTATAATGGCTTTGATGTGTGTATGTCTTGGTTGTGTCTGATTTGGTCAAATGTTTATGTGTGGATTGGTGCTATTTAATGTGGCTTATTTTGGTGCAAATAAGGGTGGCAAAAAGGGCTTGGTAAATAGCCTTGTTATTGTCCACACGGGTAGACACACGGACGTGTGTCTAGGCCATGTGCAACACACGGTCTGCCCCATGGGCGTGTAGTTCGGCCGTGTGTCCCCCTGCATCTTAATTTAGTAAAATAGAATGCCCAGTAGTAACCACACAGGCTGAGGCACGACCGTGTGTCTCAACCGTGCGGAAGACACATCTATAAGACGTGGGCATGTGCCCAGGCCGTGTGAAGTCTGCACCTTAAATGCGAAATTAAATTTGCCACATGGCCTAGCACACGGGCGTGTGCGTTGGCTCTGTGACCCTAAATGAATGATGATGTCAGAAACAGAATGTCAAGGTTTTTGCATACGGGCCGAGACACGGAAGTGTCATGGCCATGTGGGGGACACGGGCCATGGACACGGGCGTGTGCCAGGCAGTGTGAAAACCCCTGTAGGTTTGAATTAAGAAACAAATCCATACGGGCACGAGCCACGGGAGTGTCCCTATATGCTTGGGTCATGTGAGTTACACGGTCCTTCAACATGGCCATGTTATTAGGTCACACGGGCATGTCGCCCTTCCACACGGGCGTGTGCCCTTGTTTTTAGTGACATTTTCCAAAGTTTTCTAAAGAACTCGGTTTGATCCCAAACCGTTTCTAAAGTGTGTTTTGGGCCTCGTAGGCTCATATTAAGTATTTTAAGACAAAGTTTGAAAAGTTTTAAATTCGAACAAACTTTTATGACTTGGAAATGTATGCTAGTATGTGTTTTAGTAAGGTAACGCCTTAAACCCTGTACCGGCGTCGGTTACGGGTAAGGGGTGTTACACTTATGGTTCAATTTCTAAATAAAATAGTTAGGGACTTACTTAAATTGAATGGTCGAATGTTCAAACTAGGTTAAAGCTTTCTTTCTAATGGAGGACGACATGAAAGGTTGAAGATGACAATCATATATATAATTAATTATATTTTTCCACTAACATTTCATATATATACTTAGATCAATTATAATTATAATTAATTAATTTAATTAATCATGATTAATTAACCATTAATCTTTAATTAGTCTAATCTAATAACATTCAACATCACATCCCACTATCATCCATTTAAAATTAGTCTATTAGCCATATTATTACTTTGGATAATTTCTATTTAAGTCCCCAATCCTTTTCCTAATTAAAAATCTATAAGGTTTAGGGTTTAGGATTTAAACCTTTACAATTTAGCCCCTGAGCCTTAATTAACCAATTTCTAAGCTAAATTTCTAATCCAATTTTTAATATATTTCTATACTAAGCCCGTAAATATTCCTATTTAATATTTATGGACTTGGTTTACAGAAATGAGTTTCGTTTACGAAAATGGGGTTCCAAAATCATATTTTTCAACACCACTAGAAATTGGGTAATTACAATTCTCCCCCTTAAGAAATTTCTTCCCCGAAATTTACCTGGAAAGAGGTGGGGATATTGGGATCTCATTATCTCTTCTGGTTACTAGGTCACTTCTTCCACGCTATGACTTCGTCACAGGACTTTTACCAATCACACGCACTTATTTCTCAACTCTTTTATTTCTCGAGCTAAAAGCTCTACTGGTTCTTCTTTATACGATAGATCAGACTAAACTTCAATTGCTTCTACTAGTATAATATGAGATGGATCAGACCGATATTGTCAGAGCATAGATACATGGAACACATTGCGTGTAACAACTCGATTTTCAGTGGTGACAGAATAGTGGTTTTGGACTACAAATTTCCATTGTGTCTACTCGTAAATATTATTTTTAGAATATTTATAGAGTCATTAGAGTTGAATTGAAATTTGGTTCAGAAATTTTAACATTTAGATAAATAATTAAAGAAAAAAGGACTAAATTGAAAAAAGTGCAAAATGTAGTAATTATAGCATTTTGGTGATTTAAGGGCTTATTTATTAAATAAGAAAGGACCAATTTAGTATATATTCCTTGTTATTGATATTGGACAGCATTATGTATTAAAATTATAAAATATTTCATGTTTTAATGGCAAAATGGTAAATTTTATAAAATCAAAACAAAATTAAATGAAGGAAAAGACATTTCTTCTTCATCTTTTCAATTCATCTTGCCGAAACACCATAGCAACTCAACTTGGAGGTTTGGCCATTGTTAACTCTAGCATGTAAGTCCATTTTTATTCTATTTCTTGTAATTTTTATGTTTTTGAGATCGTTGCAACTAAATCTAGCTAGCTCGTACCTTTATTTTTGAATTTTTTAAAAATTTTAGAAGTTGCAATTGATGAATCTTGAATGTTTTTGATGAATACCATGTATTTTAAGCTTTGATTGTGTTGTTTGATGATTTTGTAAAGTGATTTTTGTTAGATTTTGATTTTAGGATTAAATTATGAAAATGTCAAAATTTTAGGGTTTGATAGTGAATTTAATGTTCATTAGGGAATTTTTAAGGTCCTAGTATATTTGCATGGAATATTTACTTGATAAAAATTGTAAATTTGATGAATTTCGGGTTAATGGACTAAATTGCAAAAATCATAAAAGTTTGGGGTACTTGTGTAAGTTTAAAAAATAAAAGGGTATTAATTGTAAAATGGATTGAATGTGACATCTAAGCTGATAATTGAGAAATTTTTCATTTTAGATCATGATCTCGTAGATACTCGTGAAAAAGGAAAAATTACGGAATAGTCCCTAAACTTCTGCAATTACTACAATTCAGTCTAGGTAAGTTTGTACGGTTTAAAATTTAACATTTATATGAATATTTGAATAGTATAACATGGTACAATAGATATATTCAATTGTTGATAATGAAAGGTTATTTGAGAAATGTTATTTAATTTGATGTTTAGATTGGATTGAATGAAAGATAGAGTACAGTCGAGATATGGTGTGTTATGGGGCATTGGAGTGGAGATGGTTATGGTTATAGAGTGACTTTTATATGTATTTCTCGATTAAACCAAGGTTTAGCATTTGTTGCGAACTCTCATGTTATACTCTCTATATTGGTGTGTTTCGGAGGGATTAGCTCTTACGAGCATTGGTGTTTTCGGATGGCTTGGCTCTTGAGAACATATGGTGTGTTTTGGTTGTATTGTTGATGTACTCTTATCCGTAAGTCGTTCATCAAATTGAAAATCTCGATAAGATAACTTGTTTTATGATTTTGATGGAATTGCTATATATATTTGAGTATTGAATTGAACTTTTTGTGATTTATTGGTTGAGGTTGTGGATGATAGGAAACATTCATGATTTTATTATTATTTGAATTGTTAGATTTCCTTCGGTAAGATTTATTGTTTTAAATACGTCAAACTTACTAAGCTTCATTGAGCTTACTTGTGTTAATATTTGTTCTTGTAGATACTCGAAAGGTTGAACGATCGGATCGGCACTCTAGTCACACTATCCATAAATTTCGGTATTTTTTGGAACATTATTTTCGAAATATATGACATGTAATAGGCTTGTGTGTCATTACTAATGTTTTGAATATATAAATCGTTAAGTATGATCTTGAATGTATATTGTTATCCTATATGATACATGTGAATTTATGTGATATATATGAATGAGGTCAAATGTGTTGATAAAAAATATGATATGTGTTAATAGATGTTGTGTATGTGATGCTTAGGTTAAGTATAAGATGATAGATTTGATTAATTGAAAGGTTTTAATTGATGTTTCATTTAGATGTATAATTGTATATATTTGTGGTATCAATTAGGATACATTGGTTAAGCATTTAGGATGTTGATTTGGCATGTTTTTGGCTTGATTAATGTCACTTTGAATAGGTGTTTTGGTTGGGAAATGGTTTACTTAGGGTCCAAGTATGCTTGAAATAGTAAACTTGTTGTTTAAGGTTCATTTTGGGTCCACATGGTTTAAGACACGAGAGTGTGACTGAGCCATGTGTGACACACGGCTTGGCGACACAGCCGTGTGTCTCCTATAGGTTCTCTTGTATACAAGTTAGTTAGTTACACGGCCTAGCACATGGCCTGGCACACGGGCGTGTGGGGCTATTTCGAGAGTTACACAGCCTGGCTCACGGGCATGTGGCCTTACTCAGTGAGTTACACGGGTGAGGACACAGGCTGGGACACGGCCGTATGTCCCTAGTTCAAAAGTTACACAGCCTGAGGCATAAGTGTGTGTGTCTCAGCCGTGTGAGGCACACGGTCATGTGACCCCTGTAGTCAAATTTTTCTAACTTTTTCTTGAACTTTCCAAATGTTTCCAATTTGGTCCTGAATTGTTTCTAAGGTATTTTTAGGGCCTCGGGGGCTCGATTAAGGGACGATACATATGTGAATGAAAGTATTTTAATATGTTTGCAATGATGTATGAAATGTATGCATGAAATTTATGTTTAATGTTTCGTTATTTCAATAATGCTCCGTAACCTTAATTCGGCGACAGATACGGGTTAGGGGTGTTACATTGTGAATCTTTTGCAATTCTGACAGTAGAGCTAGACGATATACAAATGGTTTAACTCTCTCAATGATCTCATAAGGCTCGATATACCTAGGACTAAACTTTCCCTTACGACCAAAATGCAAGATCTTTTTCCACAGAGAGACTTTTAAAAATACCTTATCACCTACAGCATATTACATATCTTTTCACTTAAGATCAACATAAGATTTTTGTCTATCTAAGGTTGCTTTCAATTTGCCACTGATCTGTTTACCACATTTTTTTCTTCCTAAACCAAGTCTAGTCTGATTACCTTCTTCTCACTTAGTTTTGACCAAAATAAGGGTGTTCTACACTGTCAGCCATATAATGCTTCATATGGAGTCATCTGATTGCTCGAATGAAAACTATTATTATACATAAATTTGGCTAGGGATAACGTTCCCAACCAGATTCAAATTCAATAACATAGGCTCACAACATATCTTCCATGACCTGAATAACTCGCTCCGACTGACCATTAGACTGAGGATGGAAAGCTATGCTGAGATTCAACCTCGTACCCAATGATTCATGCAATTGCTTCCAGAATCTCGAGGTAAAACGAGGGTCTCAATCCGAGATAATAGACACAGGTACACCATGAAGTCTAATTATCTTGTGGATAAACACTTCAGCCAACTTCGGGAGTGACCAATTATAACACCCCTAACCCATATCCTTTGCCGGAACAAGGTTATGGAGCATTACCAAAATCTACGGATTAATTACGAACATTTCATAATCTTTAATACATATATCAAGCCTAAGATAGATGTTAGAAGTAAATCGGAACTTGACCAGAGATTTCAAGAATTTTTCACAAAATGTCGAAAATTTTCTTAGAAACAGGGGACATAGGCCCATGTCTCAGCCCGTGTTCTTCCCGTGTAACTCTCTGACTTGTGCCACACAGCCAAGCCACACGCTCGTGTGCTAGGCTGTGTGCAAAAACCTAGACATTCTGTTTTGAAATTTCAAAGTGCAGGGACACATGACCAGATCACACACCCATGTGCCAGGCCGTGTGTCACACACGGCTGAGACATACGCCCGTGCCTCTGCCTGTGTGGACGAAAATAGGTCATTTTAAGGCCACTTTTCTCACCTTTTTAAGATATCAACCTGCATACAACACTCTCATATACCAATATCTCAACCAAACAATCAAAACAAGCCAAAACACGTTCTCAATATGACATAACATCACCAACACTTCATTTACTTATACTTACCTATTTAACTCCATACATAAATTTATCAAATGCTATTACTAACTACTTACCATTAAACATTTAAGATTCATAACAATACTTCAATCTATTTCATTGTTAAACCAACCCTATACATGTGATATAAACCAAAATTTACATTGCAAAAACTACCGGATTAATCTAGATAGTGTGGCTTGATGTGTTGATCCCATCCTCTGACCTCACGCTAATCTACAAAGAACATTAAACAACACGAATAAGCTTAATGAAGCTTAGTAAGTTCATAGGCTTTAAATATAAATCTTACCGAACATACTAAATAATTCATTTAGATTAAGCATTTCACAACATTTCCTGCCAACCACAACTTCGATTGATGAATTCACATAATTGAGCTCAATATCAATAACTATTTAATTTCTTTCATATTAATCCATGTAATACTTACCAATCCTTGCCAAATTAGAGAACGTCTTACGGATTTGAGTACATCGTTTTCTTGATGCCATAGTCCAACTATGGTCTTACACAATTGCCATGGCCTTGCCATGGTCTTACACTTGTAATGCCATAACCCACTATGGTCATACACGTATACATATACTGCCATAGTCCAACCAAGGTCTTACGTTCAAGGTGTCATAACCCAGTTATGGTCTTTTCATTAAAATGCCATAGCCCAGCAATGGTCTTACATTCAAAAATTGCCATGGTCCAATGATGGTTTTATCCGTCAATGCATCTTGTGTCACGGAACGATTGTACTCAATCCTGCGTTCCACTTAATTTGAACTTTTAATTCAATTTTCATATTTTTACAATAATCATAATTCAATAACAAAAATATGAAATAATACATTATATCACTCCTAAATTAACAATTAATCATGAAAGTTCAACCATATGAACTTACCTAGACTAATTTGTAGAATTTGTTGTAATTTAGGGACTATTCAACTAATTTCCCTTTTTATTATTTTCTTAGGGTTCTTGATATGAAGTGAAAATATGAAAAACCAACTTCTTGGGGACCTCCTATGGCGTTTTGCTGAATTTTTTGAAGAGAATTTGTCTAGAATCCTCTTGTAAATTCAATTACTAAGCTTAATTTTACAAAATTTCCAATTTTACCCCTTGTTCACACTAATTTTTGTTATTTCTTGGACACACATGTCGTCCAGCCTTATAATAAGTGTATAATTACCTATTTGGTCCTCCCTTAATTACCTCTTAAGCCATTTAATCATTTTAACAAGTTTTGCACCTTTTTCAATTTAGTTTAATTAACTATCAAAAGGTTAAAATTTTCTAACGAAATTTTAATACTAACTCAATGACATTCCATAAATATTTATAAAAATATTTATGACTCGATTTATGAAATCAAGGTCTCAATTCCTCGTTTTTAACCTAATTTACCTAATAAATTCATTTAAATCACAAATTTACTAATTCAAAAGTTTCCTAAAGTCATACTTGACTCATAAATAATAATTAAATATTAAAATTTTCAAACTCACTCGTCGAATTTAGTGGTCTCGAACCACTGTTTTTGATACCACTGAAATTGGGCTATTACACCAATCAATTCTCATAGCCAGAAAATGTGGACACTTCATCAGTCTATTCACTATCACCCAAATTGTATTTCTTTTTCTTAGTGATGTCGGTAAACCAACTATAAAATCCATAGCAATTTGTTTCCATTTTCATTCAGGAATCGAAATAGGCTGAAGCAACCTAGTTAGAACTTGGTGCTCAACTTTTACTCGTTGACAAATCAAACACTTAGCCACATATTCAACAATCGCTCTTTTCATTTCAGGCTACAAATATGATTCTCGTAAGTCACAGTACATTTTTCACATATTCGATTGCGAAACCGGAGGCAACCATTTACATTAATTTTGAAATTCTTGTTATCACCCTCCTGGGCAAGCTTTAACTTCTCCACTAACTTAGCATCAGTAGATTGTGCCTCTTTAATCTGATCAAGCAACACAGGCTTAATTCTCAACTCAACTAATAGGCTGCTATCATTGCAAATACCTAACTGG
Source organism: Gossypium australe (assembly GCA_005393395.2). Classification (NCBI taxonomy): domain Eukaryota; kingdom Viridiplantae; phylum Streptophyta; class Magnoliopsida; order Malvales; family Malvaceae; genus Gossypium; species Gossypium australe. The sequence continues at coordinate 117,706,771 of CM016621.1, forward strand.
GCAAGCATTTCCCTCAATTAGATTGTTGACTTCCAGCTCAAAGCACCAACAACAACATTCATTTTCCCAGGATGGTAATTGATTAGGCAATCATAATCTTTCAGCAATTAGATCCAACAATGTTGTCTCAGATTTAGCTTTTTTTGGGATAGAAGATATTTGAGACTTGTGATCCGTATAGCTATGACACTTTTCACCATACAGATAATGCCTCCATATCTTTAAAGCAAATACTACAGCAACTAACTTTAAATTGTACTTTAGGTAATTGAGTTCATGCGTTTTGAACTGTTGGGACGCATACGTAATTAATTTACCGTACTGCATTAGGACACAACCTAAGCCATTCAACGAGGCATCATTGAATATCGCAAAATTTTCCCCCGATTTGGGTAAGGTCAAGATCGGTGCTTCTGTCAACATGGTTCTCAAATTCTCAAAACTCTCCTGGCACTAAATATTATACACAAATGGCACATTCTTTTACAGGATTCTTGTCATAGGCAAAGCTATTCTAGAAAATCCATTCACGAATCTCCTGCAATATTCGACTAAGCAGATGAAGCTTCGAATCTCTAATACATTTTTCGATAACTTCCACTGAAGGATAGCTTCTATCTTTTTAGGATCAACCGGTATTCCTTCGGTCAAAATAACATGCCAAAAAAGACCACTTCAGATAACCAAAACTCACACTTACTGAGCTTCTAAACAAGTTACTTCTCACGCAACACTTGCAATACGATTCTCAAATGCTTATCATGCTCAGCCTCTAACTTTAAGTATATCAAAATATCATCGATAAACACTACCACAAATTGATCCAAATAAGGTTGGAAAATGCAGTTCATGATATCTATGAATACCGCAGCTGCATTCATCAGCCTGAATAGCATCACAAGATCTTCATATTGACCATACAACTTACTGTTCATTGGTCTCTGATTGATAAAATACAAAAGTGTGGGGCTGTAACGTGTAGGTTTATGCAAGTGTACATAGTTATTATCAAGTAATAAGAGTTATCGCCTCCATAGGGGCTATATCTATTAATCAAATAATTGCAAAATTATGAATTTACAAGTTGGTAAAGAAAACACAATATTATTGAAGTGATAGATGTTAAAATTAAATTAATTAACTAGATGCAAACTAACCTAAATGCAAATGAGATGAATAAAATGCAGGGTGATGGTTAGCAGCAATTTCACAAGTTCAACAACAATAACATGAATAAGATAGAACAATTACAACACTTGACTCAATTCATTTTCATCATGTTTAACAATGTTCAGAAAATATTTACATTGCAACTTGATCGTTCATTAACTAGAAATCTCATATAAGATCAACTGAATCTTATACTTAGAAAAATATGCATACACCAATGTCATAATTTATCTAAGGATTCTATAGAATTTATATGAAATAACAGGGATAGATTAGGTTTGAAATAATTTAATCACATAAACCTAAAACTGTGTAAGGTAATAAGTTCTCTTAGTCTATTATGAACCTCTAATTTATTCTGATTAGGATATAAATTAAGCATGCGCATTCCAATTGTCGTGTCTATTAGTTATCATCTGATTAGGATTGACTAACTAATTCTAATGCATTCAAACATATATTAATTCATGAAATACATAATGATATTAATTGGAAGCATGAACAACTGAAGAATAAAAAATATAAACATAAATTAAATGAATTTTATCCAATCATCGTAATTATTCTAGCTAAACAAAATTAAGTCATCATTGTCAATGGAAACACATCACAACAATTTCCAAACATGTTGAATAACTAAGAAAAAAAATTAAAGAACTAGGAAAGAAGAAACTCTTGATGATTTCAGTGATTCTCCAAAGACTGATCGCGGTGGCTTACTCTGATTCTCATGATTGCTCCTTCACAAAATGCTCCTCAAGGTGGCTGGCCAAGAGTGGTTTTCCTAAAAGGAAATGCTAGCTAAGGGAGGTGATGAAATTGACGGCTTATGCGTGGAAGAGATGGAAGAAAAGATGAGAGGAATGTGAATTGAGAGATGAATAAGGGATGTTTGAATGAGAAGTGAGGAGTGGTATTTATAGTAGAAGCATGAATGTGGAGAGAGAGGTTGATGGTTGCTTGATTCATGTTTGATTTCATGCATGAATCATGGAAGGGGTTGGACAGGTTCTTACGTATTAGTTGGGGGTTGATTTTAAATTTTTTCACTAGTGTAGGGACCTCCAAGTTAATTATCCCAAAGCTATTTTGGGCAGTTCTTGATGCCTTAGCCGAATTGGACTACTTTCCCCCTACTTGGACAGTTTTGTAACCCAAATAACTATCAAACTTTCTCTTTTTAACAAGACAACTTCAACTAGATCAAATTGACTTCTCTTGACTCAATTAATTATCTTTGCTGCCCAATTGAGGTGGAGTATAACTCATGTCCATGTATGATTTAAAGAAGCCCCCACACCAATTAATTTAATTGTCCCACTGCAATAATTAAAGCATAGAAATTACTATGTACCATAACATAGTTAAATTATGCAAAATTTAATACACAAATCCATAAAATTGCAAATTTTACTAAAATTATGCCTATTGTCTTAATATGAACAAAAATCACCCAATTAAATATTCAAATACTCGAGATTAACATAAATTCTAAGTAAAAAGATTATATAAATAGCTACAAAAAAATCTATATAATTTAAAGTTTACAAGGGCTGAAGAGTTCCGGGATAAAATTAACAATTATCTGGCCAGCGTTGAATATTGGCTAGAGAATACCCATCAAGTTTTTGAGGAAATGATGTGTTCACCCGAGGACTATCTGAGATGCGCGATATTGTTATTAAAGGACAAAACATCCCAATGTTGGACCACTTTGACAACGGTAGTACCGAAAGACTGGGTTAATCGGGACCTTATCCAATCCAAATTCAAGAAGTACATCAACCGGCTATATTTAGAAAGGAAAAAGAGAGAATTCTTAGAGTTGAAGTAGGGGAATAAGTTGGTGGCAAAATATAAACGAGAAATTATTTGACTCAACAAATATGCCCGAGAGATCGTACCCTCAGAAGCTGAAATGTGTACACAGTTCAAAAGGACGACGATCTGGAAATAAGAATAACACTATAGCTAGTCGCAGTGAGACAAGAGATACAACCATATGATTTGAAACTAGGGCACCAGCCAGGGCTTATGTAATTTGAGCTCGTAAGGAAGCTTCTACTCCAGATACTTTTTTTCTTTTTGATATTAATGTATATGCATTAATTGACCCTGGGTCAATACATTCTTATATATGCATTGCATTAGTAACCAAAAAGAATATACTAGTAGAATCGACAGAATATGTTGTCAGAGTAACAAATTCATTAGGTCAGTGTGTCTTAGTTAACAAGATATATAAGAATTGTCCATTGAGAGTTAAAGGCTGTGAATTTCCTACTAATATGATGTTACTGGAATTTGATGAGTTTGACGTCATTCTCGACATGAACTGATTGACCTTTCATGATGCAATTGTTAACTGTAGACAAAAACAAATTATATTGAGATACTCGACTGGTGAATCGATTAATGTTGAAGCTAACAGAACAGGCTGTGCAACCAATATTATATCAGCGTTATTGAAATTATCAGAAAATGTTGTGAATCGTACCTTGCTTACATCTTAGATACTAGAGCATTAGAATCGAAGATTGATCAGGTAAGATAGTTAATGAATTTTTTGATGTATTCCTGAAAAAGTTACCAGGGTTATCGCTAGATAGAGAAGTTGAGTTTGTAATTGAAGTGGCACCCGGAACAACTCTGATTTTGTTTGCTCCGTACAGAATGGCTCCAACTAAGTTAAAAGAGTTGAAAGCATAGTTGCAAGAACTATTAGACCAAAGATTTATCCGAATGAGTGTGTCACCTTGGGGTGCACCAATTCTATTTATGAAAAAGAAAGACGGAACAATGAGGTTGTGTATTGACTACAAGCCATTTAACAAAGCCACCATCAAAAATAAATATTTGTTGCCCCGTATTAATGATTTGTTCAATCAGTGGAAAGAAGCTTCCATATTCTCAAAGATTGACCTTCGATCCGGTTACTATCAACTTTGAGTTAGAGAGCCAGATGTACCAAAGATTGCTTTTAGGACTTTTTATAGTCACTATGAGTTTTTAGTGATGTCTTTCGGCTTAACCAATGTTTTAGTTGCATTTATAGATTTGATTAATCGAATATTATAGCTATATATAGATAGATTTGTTGTTGTGTTTATCGACGACATTCTGATAAATTCAAAGAATGAATCTGAACATGCTCGACATTTGAGAACAGTTTTGTAGACTCTGTGCGAAAAACAGTTGTATGCAAAGTTTAGTAAATATGAGTTTTGGCTACAAAAGTTCAGATTTTTGGGACATGTAATATCGACTGATGGTATTCATGTCGACTCGAACAAGATTTCAACAATCGTGAATTGGAAGCCTTCTAGAATTGTTTCTAAGGTACATAGCTTTCTGGGTTTAGTCAGATATTATCGACAGTTTGTTAAAGGCTTTTCGACAATAGCATTACTATTGACAAAAATTGTTGCAAAAATATGTCAATTTTGTTTGGTCAGAAAGGTGCCAAAAAAATTTTGAGTAGTTGAAAGTCATGCTAATAGGAGCTCTAGTTTTGACTCAGCCTAAATCCATAAAGGAATTCGTTGTTTATAGTGATGCTTCCTTAACAGATTAGAATGTGTTCTGATGCAAGATGAAACAGTGTTAGCCTATGCTTTTCGACAACTTAAAGTGCATGAGAAAAACCATCCTATGCATGATCTAGAGTTAGTTGTGGTCATTTTTTCTTTGAAGACCTGGTGACATTATTTGTACAGCAAGAAATGTCACGTTTTCACTTATCACAAAAGCTTGAAGTATTTATTAACGCAAAAAGAATTAAATCTGAGACACCATTGATGGCTTGAACTGTTGAAGGATTATGATTTGATTATCAACAATCATCCGGGCAAAGCTAACACGGTTGTTGATGCGTTGAGCCATAAATCTCTATTTTCTTTGAAAGCAACGAATACTCACCTAACACTAGAACGTGATAGTTCTATTATAGTCGAAATGAGAGCTAGACTTGTTTTCTACAGAAAATTTAGGACTCGTAGAAAAATTATCTAGATTTGCTAGATAAATGGAAACTGGTTAAAAGTGGTCAGACGGTCAATTTCTATTAGAAAGCTGGTATGCCCCGTGTGCAGCAAAAAAACTATTTCGGCCATAATCAACCATGGATCCATGTACGAGGAATGAGTCAGGTTGAAATAGGGTTGAAAATATACCTTTTTGAAACTGAAAAACAACGAATAATGTTTTTGATTGGATCCCTCTGAACAATGTCAATCCAAGCCGCAACAAAAGTGTCTCGGCCTCTATGTAGTCCACCCAGTCAAAGAACAAACATCAAAAGAAATTTTCTTTGAATCTTTTCAGAGAGAGTAAAAATGGCTGCTAGACCATATACTCAATTTTGCTATAAAACCCTAACACGCATTCGGCATCTTATTTCCTTTTATTTAATATCACATATTAAAAACAAAATTATCCCTTTAGAGAAACATATGAAAAGTTATTAAAACATAATATCTTTCCAAAAGGATATTAACTTCCATGTTTTAATATTTGTCCAAAATTATTATTATTATTTATTTTAATAATTTCGGTAAACTATATTTAGTTAATATTAAACTTTTATATAAATTAAATTCATATATTAATCTTAATTGTGTTCTCTATTCGTGTACAACAAGTTTGTTCACATAATGCGTTCAATGTTTAACTGCCAAATTAAATTAATTCAATAATTAATTTAAATCATGTGAAAGCTAAACATAACACCAATTTTGTTTGGATTCTGTTCGCTTCAACCATAGGGTGTGACCCTGTAGGCTTTTCTAACGTTAGTAGTAATATTAAAACATTTCTAATGTTACAAGCAATGTGTGGCATCTAGCAATACATCATTGCTACCCAAGTTACAAGAAGTCGTGAATCGACATAACCTTTCTATGATAAATTTTTATGTATTATATCATTTTATCCTTTATAACTAGATTGGACACAAGTCACGAAACAATCACACTTGTATAGTCCAATCTCATATTTCTTGATATTCTGAGTAAACTACAATAAACAAATAAGCGTCGTATCTCATATCAACTTATTTGAGTATGGCCATGCATTTCAATTCTCACTCCATCAAGTGGCCTAAGATATTGTTCCATTATGTAGGAAGGACAAATCCTATCTTGATCAATCATATCCCGCTACACATATTGTGGCATATCCAGTATTAGTCTTTATAGTACAACCTTTTATGGTAGACGTTTGACTATACCAAATATACGACTCACGATGTTGGGACAATGACGATCTCAAGTCTGGGGATCATATACATAGTTATCACCATGAGTAATGTTGTGACTATTACATAATAATCCAAGAAACAAACTCATAGCGGGTTAGTCTAGTATGTTGTTCTCCAAAACATACTCATGTATTGATTTTGACATACTTATGTCAACGACAGCACTTTGTCATTAATTAACTACACATTAGTCTCAATGCATTATTATTGTCCAAGCCCACAATAATACTTGACTAAAGACCTTTTAAGAATAATCATATCATTCTTAAGACTTTATTATTAATTAGTTTATTTACACACACAGAAAAAGAAACTGAAAAAACAATGGCAATGCCTTATATTAACAAACAAGGTAAAACGAGTATCTGATTACAATCATCTCATGACTAGTCTTTGGGCATACTTTAACAATTTCAACATTGGTGATAATGATAGTTTATATTTCATAATAGCTTGTGTGTGTCGAATGATTCATGGTTGAAATAGGACATTTTGTATCAGGCTCATAGCAATACTTATTCAATTTATCCATATAGCACTAAAATGTATTGTGATCTAAAACAATTGTATTGGTGACCAAGAATGAAGCGAGAAATCTCTAAATTTGTAACAAAATATTTAGTATACCAGCAAGTAAAAGCCGAGCATCAGGTTCTATCAAGTTTATGGCAACCTATGATGATTCTAGAATGGAAATGGTAGCGAGTCACGATAGATTTTGTATTAGGTTTACCTCTATTGCTGAAAAAGAAAGATGTAATCTGGGTAATAGTTGAAGATTGACTAAGTTTGCACATTTTATACCCGTTAGGACAAATTACTCACTTGAGAGATTAGTTGAGTTGTACATCTCGAAGATTATTAGATTACATGGTGTGCCACTACCTATTATTTCTGATCGAGATTTGAGATTTACTTTCAGGTTTTGGGTTAAATTGCATGAAGCCCTGGGTACGAAATTAAATTTCAGTACAGTGTTCCATCATTAGACAGACAGGCAATCAGAATGCGTAATACAGATACTCGAAGACATGTTACGATGTTGTGTAATCAAGTTTGAAGGTAATTGGGAGAAATTTCTGCCATTAGATGAGTTTGCCTAGTAATAACAGTTATCAGTCGATACCAAGATGGCACCACACAAGGCCATGTATGGTCGAAAGTGTAGAACTCTATTGTACTAGTTTGAACTAAGCGAGAGAAAGTTGGTAGGGACCGATCTTATATGAGAAACAAAGGATAAAGTCAGAATTATTTGAGACTATTTGGAAGCTACTTCAGACCATCAAAAATCGTATGTTGATTTAAAAAGAAAAGATATTGAGCTTCATACTGGTGATAATGTATTTCTGAAGGTCTCGCCCTGGAAGAAAGTTCTATGTTTCAGCAAGAAAGGTAAGCTCAGTCCGAGGTTTATAGGGTCATACGAGATTCTAGAAAGGGTTAGTCTAGTAGCATACCGATTAGCTTTGCCTTCGAAGCTTGATAAGATTCACAATATTTTTCACGTATCGATGCTACAATGGTATAAATCAGATCCATCCCATGTGATATCTCCAGATGAAGTAGAACTACAGCCAGATTTTTCGTATTCAGAAGAACTAATAAAGATTTTGGCTCAGGAAGTAAAAGGACTCCGAAATAAATGAGTACCGTTGGTGAAAGTGTTATGCAATCTTCGCCGTATGGAGGAAGCAACATGGGAACCGGAGAAAGCTATGGAATCATAGTACCCTAATCTATTCTCAGGTAAAATTTTCAAGGATGAAATTTCCTAAAGAGGGAGAGTTGTAATGACCCAAAAGTTAGTGGTGTCGAAAATGATGGTTTTGAAACCCCATTTTCGACGATTGGGTCCTTAAATATTTTTATTTAATATTTATGAGGTTAGCATAGAACTTAATTAAAGTTTGATCCTTTAATTTTGTCAAGCGAATAGTTAATTAGAGTATAGGGACTAAATTATAAAAGTTTACAACTATAGATTTATAATTGGGTCAAAGACTTAAGGGTTGAATTAGCAATTAACCAAGGCCTAAAATGGCAACTTAGCCATTTTAAAATGATAGTCGACGGTTTGGTTTAGTAATTGTTAATAATAATATTATAATTATAGTTATATTAATATTATAAAATAAAAGTAATGAAATAAACATAAAAAAATAGAAAGAAATAGAAATATTTCTCACTTTCTTCTTCAAAACTAAAAACTCCATTGTTGAGGAGAATAAAATATGTTCTAGGGCATCAAGCTTTAGTCTCTCAATTGGTGAGTTCAATTTAGTCTTTTTCTTGTAATTTTTATGTTTTTGAAGTACTGGGAGCTTGATTTAGTTAACCTGTTTACCAATTTTTAAAATTGTTAAAGTTTCTTAAGTTTTCCATTTATGAATGCTTGATAAAATTGGTGTTATTTGGCTAGATTTGATGCTTATAATGAAAAGGACTAATTTGTAAAATGAAAATTGCTAGTTTTGAATATAGGGACTAAAGTATGAATATTTTGAAATTGATTTGAAATTTAGGTAATTATGGGTAGTATAGGGCCTTAGAAGGATGGAATTGATATTGATTTTGAAATCGAAGCTCAAACGTGAAAGTTATGACAATTTCGGTTTTAGGGACTAAATTGAATAAAATGCAAAACTTTAGAAAAAATTTAAAAGTGAAATTAAAATTTCATATGCATACAATTGGATGTTATAAGGTATTTGAGATTGATAAATTGAGTTGAACTATTGTATAGATCAGGAATTAAACCAAACGGATGATAATCGCAGAAAAGGAAAATATTACAGATTAGTCCCTGACACCTTGTGTGTTGTTGTTTTTGCCAGGTAAGTTCATATGGAAATTACTATGTTATTTTATGCTATGCCTGAATTATATTTAATGTCTATTAGTTAGATTAATTGTAATTTGATTATTTTGGCATATAATAGATTAAATAGTAAAATATGAAATATATGACAAATATGAATAGGTATATGGAATCAAATGGATGTGAAATGTTGTATGATCGATTGATACATATACGATGATGTTATAAGGTTTGAAATAGTACGGTAACAATATGTGTATGAACTTAGTAAATGTTATTAGGGTTCAAAAAGGAATCGAGTGTTTGATCAGGGATTTCATGATCGATGGCTTGAGATCCAAAATGTGCGGTGGATTCTCTAAAGCTTGTATGACTCATCGAATGTTTACATCATCTACAAACTAACTTCATTATAATAATTTTCTTTATTGCACTTTTAAGTTTCATTAAGGAATAATTTTGTGATTTAGCATAGACTCTTAAATTACATCAACAAAATTTTAATTTAGTCCTTAGAGTATACTAATTTTTCTATTTTTCTATTTGAATTTTTTTATTCAAATTAATACCTAAAGTACACTCACTTCTCAATTTGGTACCTAATGTATGCCTCCGTTATATTTTTTTAGTACATTTCTTGACAGAAATTAAAAGCTATCTTATAGCTAATCACAAAGCGCCACGTGACATCTTTATATAAAAATGCAAGTATTTTCTTTTATTAAACATATATACACATTAAAAATATAAAAATACAAATAAATATATATAATTAAGATATTGATATATAAAATCTAGAAAAAAAATATAAATTATAAATAAAATTAAATAAAATTTTTAAAAATACGATAATTGAAAAGAAATTAGTTGTAATTAAAATTATTATTACAAAAAATGTGAAAAAAATTGTAGAAATTATAAAAAATGTAAAAAATTATTTTAAAATGTTTAAAATAATTTTTTTATAAAATTCTAAAATATATAATTAGAAGAATTCTAAAAACGTATTTAAATTTCTAAGGTTTTCTTTTTGCAATTACTTGAAATTCTAAAATACATTTTTTAAAATTTTTATAACATTTTTTAATTTTTATACATTATTTTGACTTATTAAAATTTATAATTATAGCCAATTGAGCCTTAGCTCGGTTGGCATGGGCATTGTTGCCAATGCATGAGGACGTGGGTTCAAGTGCGCTGAAACGCATTATTCTCTTATTTATAGGTTAAAGAGGGGCTATGAGTAGTTCTAGACATTGTATCAAAAAGAATAGATATGATCAAAACCTATAATAAGTTGTTCAAAAAAATTATAATTATAATTATATATTTTAAATTTTTATATATTTTTAATCAATATAATTTATATAACATATTTTTTTAAAAGGACACATGGCATGTAGACCTATTCATGGGTCAAGCTACCCATCCAAACCCAACGCCCCACCTAAAATTTGAAAGGATTTGGGTTTAGGCTAATCTTTTGCAAATATTTATAGATTTGGGTAAATTTTAAGCAAATATTTCAGGCTAGGCCAAGCATGGGAAAACATAAAATGACTAAATTACCAAATAAAGCCATTTTTTTAAATTACGGAACTAGGCTGATTTTTTGAAAAATTACGGGAATGGGCCGTTTTCATAAAATGCTTCTAGCTGGAGTCATTTTTGGGGAAAACTCAGAAAAAAGCTTCCAGCTGGAAGCATTTTTCCTCTCTGACAAGTAAAGTGCTTCCAGCTTAGCGCGCTAATGAAAAACGCGTCCAGCTCAGCGCGTCCCCCCCTCCAACAGTCACTTCCAACAGCTATTTTAAATAGTCATTGCCCTCCAACTGTAGAAAAAAACTATAACCCCCCCCCCCCGACACCTACTAATTTCTCACATTTCTCTCTTAAATTTCTCAAAGTTTCTCAATCCACTCAAAAATCTCTCAAATTCTCTCTTAAATTTTTTATTAAAATTCTATTTCTATCTAAATTCTATTTTTATTAATATTTTCAAGAAATATTTTTTTATTAAAAATTATTTCTTGTTCTATATAATTTAGCAATGGTTGGGTCTCTAATTAGTCTTGATAACAAACACATCTCCGTCAATCAATTGCAAATGGTAAGAATAAATTTTAATCATGTAACAGCTCGTTTTTAGTAGTGTCAGAATTAGTGGTTTCAGGACCACGATTCTGATGAGTGAATTATTATTTTATTATTTATTTAATATCTACAGGATTATATTAAGATCATATTAAAATTTGTTTAGAAATTTTGAAGTTTAAATGGTTAATTAGGTCAAAAGGACTAAATCGTAAAAGGTGAAAAAGTTGAGTTCTATTAGTTAAAGGCTTCAAATAGCTAGTATGGAGGATTAAAATGGTTAAATTTGAAGTTATGAGCTTAAGGACTAAATTGTGAAAAGTCAAAGTATTAGGGGTAATTTTATAATTTTGCATAAATATGAACTAAGGATTAACTTGAATACTTGAAGTACTTATTTGAATGAAATTATTTATTTAGATAAAGATAAACCACAATTGAACTTAAATTGAGTAAAAGCTAAAGCTTCGAATTAGTTCGAGTCTACTATTACGACCCTTGTTATCGAGGTAAGTTCGTATGAACTATTATCATTTTAATGTTAGTTAAATTGATTATTTGCTATGTTGTTTTAATATAAATGAATTTGAATATAAGTGTATCAATGCTATGATGAATTGACAGATAACGAGTCTAATTTGAACCTTAAAAATTCTTAGGATACAAATGACATGTCATTAGGGATTTCATGTTTCGGGTGATGGTCTTGAATGTCCTACCGATGGCTGAAGTCCTGCATTTGTTGTGGATTCTCCACAGCTCGTGTGAATAGGCTCATTTCACAGCTTGTGTGAGCATTGATGTAAAGGAAATGTTACAGTTATATGAAAAGGCACACTATGTGTGAGCATTCCTAAGTATCCAATGTAATTCTAGATGGTTAAATGGGTAAGAAAAGGAAATGAAAAGGTAAGTATGCAAATGGAATTAATCATGATCTTATGAAAACATTGATGAATTAAATGATGTGTTGATATATGGAAATCTAATTATCTTATAGTTGAATTCATTTGTATCATGGACAAGTGCACTAACGTGTGAGTTTGATGATGTTGTATAGGCTTTTACTAAGCTTATGGCATTGGTAATGATTTTGTGCTTAAACTATGAATTGTGCTAATGAAATGGTAAGTTATGTTTAAGTTTGTACGAGCTTACTAAGCACTCATTGCTTAAGTTATTACTTTCCTTTGTTTTATAGATTACCGGAAGCTCGACCGGTTGGAAGCTCGTCGAAGTCCTATCACACTATCCAACAACCATTTCAGTAGTTTTGAGTATTTTGGCCAAGGTTAATAATGGAAAGTATTTATTTAATTTTGAACTATATACAAATAACGTAGTCGATTTCGTATTTAATAGTATATATATTACTAATTTTTTATCACGTTAATATAATTTGAATGGACATCATACGAGGATCCATAAATTCAAGAAGTAATCCCTGAGGAATTCTTTGTGAATCCCAACGTCTAGCACGTGAAGGTCCCATTTAGTAGTATATGCTACCGTCGAGATGCACGAGATCGATAGAGTGTTACGGCAGTTCAGATTTCGACAGTCGATTCCCGTGGCAGCTTAAGACCTTGATGATTTGCATCCTATCGACTTACGACAATTGAACGAGAATTGGTCGGTATTCCACTCCCAACATATCAACATGTGGAATAGTTGGTATGGTTTTTTACCTACTCACAAACCTATTATTGTTGCGGAGTTAGCATGCGATCTGCAGTACATGTTATGGTTTAGGATCCATGGCAAGCCATATTTGTAAGGGGAAGAGGTGAGGCGTTAGCATCCCCATACGAGTAGGCCACAACAGCCTCATTTAAATCCAAGGGCTAGCAAGGTAGGTCCATCATCAGCGCCCACGCAAGAACTGGCACCGACTACCTCAGCACCGATGCCAACACCAACCCCCATTCAGTATTTATCATCTTATGCTGGTGCGTATTCTAACCCTATCATCTTCACACAAGCACCATATGCTACACCACATTTTTCTACTTCTAGTCCTATGCCAAGTTGGACTGTTGGACATCCATCCCTGATGTTTTACACACCGGGTCATCTACTTTCCCGATGACGCTGACGTCGATGATGGTGTATAGGCTATCTATGTATCAGGCATCGACGGAGAGTCCAATCGTTATCCCATCGATGTATGGGACTCAATATAGTTATGCTCATTCGTCGTTTGTGGCACAAACACCTCCGGGATCTTTGTTCTACCAAGGTGGGTCATCTTCCCAACCATCTATTCCTAGACTGGAGGATGCATGATGGCAACCGAGAATGCAAAGATCGTAATCGACCAAAGGCAATGAAGAGGAGCAACCTGTAACAGCCCAATTTCGGTGAAATCGGAACAGTGGTTTCGAGACCACAAATTCGAGCCGAAAATAAAATTTATTTTTATTTTATTATATGGTCCATAATATGATAGAAATGTCATGTGAAAACTATGATAAGAAAATTTTATCAATTATGTGCTTAATTACGAGAAGGACAAAATCGCATAAAATGCAAAAGTTGAATTCTAGTAGCTATAAGGATTAAATAGCTATGTAATTCAAAACTTGATGTCCTTATATGGTAATTAGACCATTAAAGAAAAGTATGTAGATATTTTGGTGACTTATCCATGGAAATTTAGAAAAAAGGGCAAGGACTAAATTGGAAAGTGAAATATTTAATTAATTAAAAGATGATAAAAAAGAAATATCATCTTATTTTATCATCTTCTTCCCCAGAAATACATGGAAACCCTAGGAGAGAGAGAAGAAACTTTCATGGCCAAATTGGGTAAGTTTTCTTGTCCCGTTTTTAGTAATTTTGATATTTTTAAAACTAGGATAGCTTAATCTCTATTTGGGGGATTAATTTGAAAAGTTATCAAAGTATGGAAAATGGGTCATGGATGTATATGCTGAATATTAGCAATTTATGGTAGAAAATGAAAGGTTGTTGATAGATAAACAACTTTTACAAAGTGATTTTTGATGAATATATGATTTAGGGACTAAAATGTAAAGTTGTGAAATTTGATGAAAAATTATAAATTTTTATGAATACATGTGCTGTAAATTTTGTAATGGGATTTTGGTTAGGCTTGGAATAGGGAGTGAATTGCACAAGTTTCAATTTTTGAGCCTAGGGACGAAATGAGAATTTAAGGAAAAGTTAGGGGCAAAATGGTAATCTTGCCTAGGATGAAAATTGAGTCCACTTGAATGTGAAATATGATAAATTAATGTAAAATTTACTCGTATAGATCCGGATAGACCAAATTCGAAGCTAGAACGAGGAAAGAGGAAAATGTCGAATTAGTAGATTTTTCATACACGAACATTGTCGAGGTAAGTTCGTGTAATTAAATTGTATTTATTTACATGCTTGCATTGATTGTGTTTATGTAAATTGTATAAATGTCATAAATATGGGAAATGATTACATATCCGATCAAGCCCGATAAATAAAAATGTTTAAATTAAATGATAATGGCCGATAGATGATAAAAGATAAACGATGAGAATGTTACTTATATGCTTGAATGAATGTGGAATGTGTTTATTTGAATTATATGAATGTTATGAATGTATGAAGAAATCGCATGCCCGATAATGCTTGAGAAAAATGTTTAAATCCCGGTTGAATAAATGGAAAATCGATGGATATGTGATTTCCAAAAATGAATGAGGTTCTACAATTGTTACTGACAGGATTTAGCTCGGATGAGTAATCCTATTGACCTCATTACAGAAAAGATTTAGCCCGGATGGGTAATCCTGAAATGAGTCCTCTCGAGCATATGTTATGGATTGGACTTAGCCCAGACGGGTAATCCAGATCAAGCTCTTTAGAGCATATGTCATAAAAAGGATTTAGCCTGGACTGGTAATCCTGTTGTTTATATATATGTGGCTTGAGAGTGTACTCTCTGAAATGGTACCCTATGGGTACCATTGGACATGAATTGACGGATCCTGGTTTGTACACCTTAGGTGTAATGCCTGTGTATCCATCGATATTCCGAATAAATTCAATGGGTAAAAATCTTGACATGAAAGGACATGAACAAGAAATGAGTTATTACATGTAGTTGCCTAAAATCCATGAAAATGATGCTAAATGACAATTGACATATGAAAACCTGAGATGATGATATTTGTACATGGGATTTATTTGATGAATATGTTCACCCTTGGTTATAGACGTACACTTCGAGTGTACTACTACTCGTGTGATATTGATATTTCGAGTAAAATATGAGTAAAGTTCTGACATGAAATAATCTGAACTCGAGATGAACTATTATGAAATTATACTTGTAATACAAAGAGATGATTTATACATGTTAAATGAATTCATGTTGTGGAAAGCATATGTACCTGGAAACTTGATCATTGTTGAGCCCATATATGTTTTGATGCTATTATGGAATATATGACTAACAAGGGTAATGAGGATATGTGTAGGGCTTTAGAGCAAATTGATTGAATGTGTCTTACATAGTTACCTCAAAATAGGATGAATGGCAAGTTAAGTACCATGTTATACAAACTTATTAAGCATGTAACGCTTACTTAGTTTTATTTCCTTGTTTTGTAGTAAATCAGAAGCTCGTTGGATTGGAAGCTTGGCGGAGATCACTCACACTATCCATCGGCCCATGTCAGTACAATATGGTAAAGTAATTATGGTTATAATGGCATGTATAGGTTATATTGGCCGTATTGGCATGTAAATGTAAATGATGCTTGTAATCTAGCCATTGGAATGGCTAGTTATGGTTTGTTTTGATATATTTGTAATGTCATACTATGGTAGCTACATATGTGTTAAGTAGTTGATCAAATTATGCCTAACATATGGACTAAACCAAGGCAAGATTATGAAGATGTATGCATGTAATGGTATGTCATGTTGAATGATAGAGTTTGCTTAACTTGAATGCTTGAAATGGTTGGAATTTGGATGTGAGTTTAAGTGTAGGTCATTGGTGTGATTTTGGGTGAGAAATGAAGCTAGAAATGGCTTTGTTTTGTCCACACGGGCAGACACATGGGTGTGTGTCTAGACCATGTATGACACACGACTTGGTACATAGGCATGTGGTTAGGCCGTGTGTCCCCTGCACCTTAAATTCGAGAAAAACAGAATGCTCAGAATTGAGCACACGGGCAGAGACACAGGCGTGTGTCTCACTTGGCTATGTGAAACCTGGACCTAATTCGAAAGGAATTTAAGTAACCACACGGGCATGTGGCCGATCGTGTGATGCAAGTCAGAGAGCAACCTAAATTGAACACGGCTTGTAGCACGGGCGTGTCCTAGGGTCACACAGGCTTGTGAGCCCTGTACCTTGGAAAACTTTTGAAATTTCGCGAAAAATTCTTAGAGGTCCCAATTAAGTCCCAACTCATTTCTAATGCTTGTATTGGGCCTCGAGGGTCCATTTAAGGGACGTTATGAATAATCTTGGTTAATGAATAGTAACTTGCATGAATTATCTGTAAATGTTTCTAAAAGTTTCGATAATGCTTCGTAACCCTATTCCAGCGACGGATACGGGTTAGGGGTGTTACACAACCGATACCACAACCCCACCCAAAGGCTAAACCAAGAAGGAATCCAGTGCATAATCGTCAACCACCCCATTTGGCACAAGTTCTAACCGACACATGCACTGATTAATTTTTTTCCTTGTATCAAATGTTTATATTGTATCGATTTTTTTATTATTATGTTTTAAGAGGAATATTGTTATCATTTAACAAAATGCTAGTTGATATTTGTTATCATTTTACAAAATTAACATTGTAATTTGTTATAATTTCACAAAATTAAAAGCTGATATTTCTTATCATTCCACAGAACCGCTTGTGTTGGAATCATTGCCATCGGATTGGATCCACATCGGATTCATTGCCATCTTTATTCTCAGACCCACCAACATCTGCCGTGTTAGATGTCCTCACGTTGATGGACGTCGTAGGGAGTACATCATCCGTTCTCATATACGTGTCAGAATGTCCAGAATCACATGTCGATTGCCAACCGCTGGAAGTTGCTGCCATTCCTAGTAAGTATTCCCAGCGTTGAACATTGAGCCACCGAGATTCATGTCCTACTGACTAATTGAGTGTCGTGCAGGGGTCATGTATTCTATTCTACCACTAAAACGCGATTAGTTGGTGTTTTGCCTCCCACGATTGAAATTGTAACAGCCCGATTTAGGGGCTAGTCGAAACAGTAATCTGGCGATCACTAATCCGAGGTTAGAGAAAATTTCTTTTCATGATATTTTGTGAGTTAGAATATGTTTGTATAAGTAAATGAAAATTTTAGTGCTTTAATTTTAGCGATCTCATGTTTAATCGCGAAAAATGACTAAATTGCATTAAGTGTGAAAGTTCTATTTTATACGTTAAAGGTGTCAAATAGCCATAGAATGTTACTTGGAGGTCCTTAAAGGGCAATTAGACCCCTTGAGATAGTGTGGCCGGCCATAGGGGGCAAATTATGTCAAAATTGGTCAAAGTAGTTGATAGTAGGTGGACTAAATTGATGGTTTATAATAAAATAAAGAAAGAAAAGATATCATCTTTTCTTCTTCATTCCTCCACCAAAAATTAGTAGCAATTAGAGGGTTGGAAGCTTCAAAAATTTCAGCACACTCTTCTCTTTACAAGTAAGTGCTCTAGTGATCATTTCTTGATAAAAATTGTACTTTTGGAACCCCTAAAGCTTAAGCTTTCAAATAAGGGGACTAATTTGTAATATGGTGAAGAGTTTAGGGATTTGCCATGAGAGCTTTCATTTTTATTTGCTGCATTTTTATGGAAGAAAATGGGTCTTGGTTGTTAGATAAACAACTTTTGTAAAAGGTGTTGCCATGAAAACACCTAAAAGGACCTTGTTGAAAAGGTTATAAAGTTTGTAGTAAATGTGTGAAATGTTAATTTTTGATGATAGCCATAAGAGAATTAAATGTTCACCTAGGCTTGTTGAAGGTAGAAATATGGTTAGAATTGATTTCCGAGCCTAGGGATAAAATGGTCATTTTGCCAAAGTCTAAGGGCAAAATAGTAATTTTGCCAAAGTGTGATTATTAAAATGCTTTTATTAATATGATGATTAAAATGAGCTAATTTGCTATTATAGAGCAAGAAGAACAAAGAATTTACCTCAATCGGGGAAAGAACAAAGTCTCGGATTAGATCGACGGTTTAGCTCATTTTGAAATCAAGGTAAGTTTGTATGTGATAGATTCAACATTTACGTTAGCATGTTTGAGAATGCTTGGCATTATATGGTTGCATGATGCTCTATTAAATTGAGCAATTGATATTGAATGAGATGTTGAGGTCCTATTGGACTACATTGAATATAAAAATGCTATCATCGAAATATGAAATGGATAAGGTCCCGTATAAGACCATGTTCGGGACATGGCCTCGGCACCGAGTTGAGATCCCGTATAAGACCATATCTGGGATATGACTTCGGTAGTGATGTGAGAATACTATAAGAGCATACCCGGGATATGGCATCGATAATTGATGTGAGAGTCCATATAAGACCATATCTAGGATAGGCATTGGCATTCAGAGGTGACTCCATGTAAGACCACCTCGGGAATGTGGCATTGGCTTCGTACCTACAGTAATGATGATGAATATGCGTCTTTGATTATCCCTAGTGATTTATGGGATAAGTAGATGAGTCTAGAAGTAGAAATGAGATTTATACTAAAATCATGTGAATGAGTGAATACAGGTACTCGTGAATGAGTCACAAAGGAACGATTACGATATGTGGCATGGTATGTGCTAAATAAGGGCAAGTGTGAGTACCTATGGCAAAAAGCCTATGATTTGTGTATGATTAGTCAATGCCATGGATGGATTATATCATGAGCTCATTGTTGCTAATTATTTCCATGCAGACTTACTAAGCTTTATGCTTACCCCTTTTCATTGCCCTTTTTCCTTGTGATATTGCAAAGATAACTCGAGGAACGTGGAAGTCGGAGTTTAGAAATCACACTATCGACATCACTTTGGTATAACAATTTAGACTTATTTTGAGTATGGCATGTATAGGACTTGGGTATTTTGTTAGTTCGTAATTGTTAGTAAAAGTGTTGGCTATGAATGTATCAAAGTCATTTTGTAAATGGTCATTAAAATCGGGCCAATACTTGATACTTTATGTATTCAATGATGATGGAATTATGAAGTATATGCCTTGTGTATGTTTTGATTTTCTTGAGTTCTTAGAGATACCATTTGGTTATCTTATGTATTGGAAAGATTTGATATGAGTATGATTTCTTGATAGGGTGGCAAATGGCTTGGTAAATAGCCATCTAATTGTCCACACGGGTAGACACACGGGTGTGTGCCTAGGCTGTGTGTGACACACGATCAGCCCTATGGGCGTGTTGATCGACCGTGTGTCCCCTTGCATGCTAGAATTGCAAGTCAATAAGCCTTGTAGTAAACACACGGGCAGAGACACGGCCGTGTGTCTCAGTCGTGTGGGAATCACGACCTAGGACATGGGCGTGTGCCCAGGACGTGTGAAGTCTGCACATTAATTGTGGAATTTAATTCGACACACGGTCTAAGGACACGGGCGTATGTCTTGGCCATGTGGCCCTAGTGAAGTGATGATGTCATAAACAGAATGCCAAGGTTTTGGCACATGGGCTAAGACACGGGCGTGTCGAGGCCGTGTGAGGGACACAGGCCAGGGACACGGGCGTGTGTCCTACCGTGTGAAATAAGTCAGCGTCGACCACGGGTGGAAGACACGGGCATGTCTTAGGGACACACGGGCGTGTCCCTATATCAACACAGGCGTGTGGCCCCTGTTTTGATGAAAAGTTTTCCAAGTTCGCAAAAGTTCCCAATTAAATTTCAAAACCTCTCGGAGGTATGTTTAGGGCCTCGTAGGCCGAGAATGAGCAAGTGAGAGGTTTAAATGAATCTTTTGATAGCCCAATGTGAGATGTTTAAGCGAGATAAGTTAGTAATGCCTCGAACCCGGTTCCGGCTTCGAACACGGGTATGGGGTGTTACAGAAATCTAAGGTTGAGATAGATGAGTGTCTTCCCATTGATGATTTCGAGATATCATAATAGGAACTTTCTAACAAAGTGGTTGGACTATCGAAATTTTCAACCGTTCTCACCTCTTGAATAGGAAGAGATGTTGACGACCGAATGCCTTCATATGGCCTTGAAAATTCCACATATAATCTGAGAAACGGTGATCTATTGTCAATGTGCGTTTGCACCATCGCCTCCAAGCCCCAAGCACCTTTGATATCGAAAGCGTCATATCTCACGGGATCTACCGAAGAACAAAATTGATACTTAATAAACGATACTCTCATCTGGTTGGATCCAATGATTTTTTGCCTAATTCTTTTCCGAAGTTTTGGCAACTCTATGTTCTAGTTAAAAGATAGATGTGTTCTATTCTCCGATAAAAAAAACTAAGCCATTCTAGGTGATATGGACCTCATCGTTGTAAAAAATAATAGCATTAATCCATCCACTCATTTTTAACCAAATTATCTGTCGAGAGAAGTTCGTAACAAAAATATTATGCAAAAAATATAATGCATCAAATAATTATTAACACGAAAAATCAATACTTATGCTTACTTTTTATACAAATAGTATCATTGCTCCAACTTCTGCCTTCCTTGTGAACTTCTATTCTTTTTAACTTCGTCAAATTGTATTTCCTCTATTTATGTCACTAGAGGCTGAAATATGTTACATTTATAGCCTAAGGGATAACAAAAAAAAAAGTTTCTGAAAAAATGCCCCGAATAGTAGGGGTTGAAATTTGTATAGAAAAATACTCCAAGCAGGACGCACTATCAGCAAAAGTACTGAAAACGCTTCCAGCTTTTGCTGACAATGCGTCTTGCTTGGAGTGTTTTTTCTCTACAAATTTCAGCCCCCACTATACGGGGCATTTTTTCAGAAACATTTCATATATCCCGAGATTCCCGGGATATTTTTTCAGAACCCATCTCGTCAAAAATATTTTGTTAGTACTTTGAGTTTCAATCTTTAATCAAAAATTATATGTGATTGGTGTAAATACGAATATTTTAAATATCGAATTCAATTATTATAATTATTAGGTTAAAATGTTTATCAATTTAAAACCTTAAACCCTAAAACACCTAAATAACCTAAAACACTAAAAATCTAAAACCCAAATTAATAAACCCTAAAAAACCTAAACAACCTAAAACACTAAAAACCTAAAACCCAAATTAATAAACCCTAAAAAACCCAAATTAATAAACCCTAAAAACCCTAAATTTTATAAAAAAACCCTAATAAAAACACAGGAAAAAGCGCTTCCGCTTTTCTGAGTTTTCCCCGAGAACAACTCCCCCCTTCTCCATCGAAAGAGATGATATTATCGCAGATACAGCGCATAACATAAGGAATTAACCAAATTTGCCCGATGTAGAGGCAATCAAGAAAGTCGCATAAGTAAATATATAACCTATAGAAAAGTGGGCTAATCCAACCAATCTTGCCTGCACAATAGAAAGAGCCACTGGTTTATCTCTCCATTGAATCAAATTAGCTAAAGGTGTGCGTTCATGAGCCCATGCTAAAGTTTCAATCAATTCTTACCAATATCCGCGCCAAAAAATTAAGAACATAAATCCGGTAGCCAAACAAGATGTCCAAATAAGAACATTCACGCCCAGACTGATAAGCTATTCATACCAAATGGGTTATACCAATTGATAAGTTGTGAAGAGTTTAACCATAGATAATCTCTTAACCATCCCATCAAATAAGTGGAAGATTCATTAAACTGTGAAACGTTGCCCTGCCATAATTTGATGTGTTTCCAATGCCAATAAAAAGTAACCCATCCAATGGTATTTAACATCCAGAAAACCGCCAAATAAAATGCGTCTCACTCCAAAATATCACAAGTACCCCCTCGCCCCGGACCATCACAAGGAAAACTATAATCGAAATCCTTTTTATCCGGCATTAACTTGGAACCGCGCACATCTAAAGGGGAAAAACTAAAGTAGTGGAAGGGAATCAGTAAATCATGATATGGGAGCCCCCTTTACTAATGGAGTGGCTACTAGAGAAGTCTTAAATTAGATTGGATAACGGGAGTGTCTAATTAACTAATGAATGGTTGTAGAAAGGTTAGAAGATACTTTGTATACAGATAGATGAAAGTCTCTGAGTGTTCAGCCATCCAGTTAATATTAGATTGGATAGATAATTGGCTTTTACTTAATGAGGGACACCAAAAGAAAAATTTAGTCTTATTGATACATGTGAGTAACATTCTTTTGATACTTCCAAAAGTGTTACTATGCATTTTGCTTGTGCTTAATGGTTTTCGATTTTATTCGAAATCATATAAGAGCTTGTTATTAGCGGATTTACTGAAATGAATCATCAATAGTGGTGTGTCACAATTCCTTTTTCTTTTTGACTCTGCGCCAGTAATTCCACTATTATTAGTGAGGAATATATAATATATAATTTATATTAGATGTTAGAATACTAATTCTATTATATATTTATCTATTCTAAATATATTAGTATTAAAATTTATTTATATATTTTATTTATAATATATTATAAAATTATTTTTATATTATTTATCTATTTCTATTTCATTTGCATTTAATCTCTAATTCATGACCACATATCTTTCCGGCTAAGTAATGGGAAACCTTTCTCCTCTTACATGAATCCAGTTTTCATTTCATCCGAGAAAAACCATCTTTTTCTCAACAATGTCTTTGTCATTTGATCCAATAGCTTTTCGTTAGATAGGAACAAATTTGATAAATACTGATAACTCTCGGATGGAGTCTTAAAACGGAAAAATCCATTAGTTAATGAACTATTGGTTCTAAGCCATCTCTGGCAATGAATCAATAATTCAAAGTGCTTTTCTTGCATATTCTTGATAAACCAATGTTTATATATAGATATACGAGGATTTGGAAGCATTTTATCAAAAAGGGCCCATTCCCATAATTTTTCAAAAAATCAGCCTATTTTCATATTTTAAGAAAAAAAAAGACTTTATTAAGTAATTTAATCGCATAAAATATACTAAAATCATATTTAAATTCAACCCAATCCACCATAACCACCTCTAATGGCGTGTTCTAGGACACCCATAAAACAAATTTGAACACCTAGCCCTATATACTACAATGACATGCTGCTTCTGTCTCATGCTGCGCTATTTTTTTCATAAGCTCCTCTGTTTCTCTTCCATTACATAATTGACTTCTTTTATCTTTCTTTTGCCCCTTCAACAATACAATTTTGACCAAGGTAATTGCTTCTTCTTTGTTTCCATCTTCCATCTTCCATCTTTTTCTCTCTTTTATTTATATGTTAAAAAGCTTTGCTTAATCATGTTAAAAAATGGAAAAGAAACCTGAAACAAAAATAAAAAATTCAAGAAGTAATCAAATACCGGTTTAACTGGGTTTTTAACCAGGTTTGACTGGTTATACTGCGGTTCAAAGAATTTCCGGTCTGATGAGGGTGACCGGACCCGCTAGTTCATGGTCCAACCGATGCAACCAACCAGCCGGTCTGGTTTCGAAAACACTGATCAAAAGGGACAAATTCCTGAAGATGATGTGATGATTTACCTAGTTTGATTTCCATTTACAATTGACATACATGCCATGCCCTGCCCATCAAATAATTACATATGAAAAAGAAAAAGAAATAGAAAAAAAAAACATTATTTCCATAACTATCAAGTTGGGAGTCCTAAGGGGCCTCTCGGTTTCAAGCTGCTAACTCTTGACTAACCTAAATCAAAGATTGAAATACAAAAGCCATGGAACACTCTTTCATATTTTCACAAACCGAACATCATTCTGACCAAATGCAGTTCCACAGCCGGGGCACTTTCGATGCCGTATCTCTAAATTTCTCTGTATACATGGATTGCAAAATAGGTGATAGCACTTAACGATTACTACCTGCCAAATATGACAAGCCAACACATCCATCAGTCCAATAAGAGGTTGAGGAAATATAAACATACGAGTACATATTATGAGAGAAAAACAGGTCAGCATAACTCTCACCTCTTTTGGCCGGTCAAAACACACACCACATTTGAGAATATTCTTGCAATTTTTAATCTCATCCTGAAGCTTCTGTATTGCAGTCTCTCCAGTTTCAGAACTCAACTCAGCAACCTTGCTATTCAGTTCGTCAAGCTCTTCCTCAAGCTTCTTCCTCTGACTTCTGGGTGTAGAGAAACCAGATTTCAACAGAGGGCAGATTTAATTTTTGAAGGAAAGCTAAATAATTTAATTTAACTTAAACATGAAGAAAAGGTATGCTCTTGGCAAGGAAACATGTCTGAAGTCCTAAAGGGCAAAAATTATAATCTAAAGTCCTAAGATGAAATGTTCCAGAATAAATGCAGCATAGGCGTAGATTAAAGCATTGTTATTGTAGCAACTGTTGACCATTATAACAGCCTGTCCCTCGACTATCTCTGGAGCTAATTCCAGCACACATTATACTGTGATAGGCAATAAAGAGTAGAGCTATGTTGCTCCAACACTTCATTTCTGTTAAGGTGCCTGCGACTGACACCCATATCCTATACATGGACATAGTCATGTAACCTCCAAAGATCATCCAAATACATGAAAAAAAAAACTTGCCCATGATGGACGTGCTAATATCCAACATTCACCACCGAGTCTAACATAGGAGAAAAGCAATGCTTTTGGATTCGGATAACATACATATATGATCTTTTATCTTCTAATTCCACCCAAAGACAGTACAGCTGAGCAAGAAAAAAACATAGGCCTGGGAAATCCACCAAAGCAAGAAAAGAAAACTCACTGTTCCTTATCCAACTTCATTTGGAACTCATCCACCTTTCGCTGGAGCTGCTCATAGTCCTTCTCAGAAGATGCTGCAGCAGATTTAAGCCACTTGAACTCCTTCTCAGCATCGGCCAACTCCCACTTCGCAGTTTCAAGGCAAATCATAAAATGTCTATCCTCTTGAGTGAATTTAACAGCATCTGTCAGACAAACTTTTATCTGCAAAGGTTTAAATTATAGGTTGATCAAAAAAGCTACAAGCTGGCAAATAAATAAATACACGTAAATATATTTAGAAGGTAAATTTTCTGGAACGAGTTTTAGCAGCACACAACTATTTACCTGCTCCTCGCTCTGACCAATCCTCATTTTCACGGACTCAATTGATGAATTGACCTGTTTAAGTTGCCTTGCTAATGCCTGCTTTTCAGAAAGCAAGAAACTATGTGCTTGTTTTGTCTTTACACTCTCAGAGACAAGCTGCATTTAATTCCATCACAATTACAAATGTTGCCCAAGCACCAAGACCAGATCATTTTTTCTACTTAACTATCAATATCTACAGAAAGCAAGAATAAAGTTGAAATATCAAGGTATATAATATGCAATGGACCTTAATATTGTAGTCATCTCTCTCAGTCATCTGCTGCAACAGATGCTGGTTCTGTGTCTGCATATCTTCATAAGCCTGGCCAATGGTCTGGATAAAATAAAAGAAATCTCTCATCATGCAGACAACAAAGAGGCACTAAATGGCGAGAGTAGTACCCAAGGAAAGGCAGCTCTAGCAATTCAGTGAATACAAGAGAAAGGTGGCAGGAACCAAAACTGAATATATACTTTTTTCTCCCTAAGAAGGAATTTCAGACAAACCTCAATTTCAGAAATATATGTCTCTGACTCTCGATCTTTACTTTTAATAGCCTCCGTGAGTTCCAAAACATCCCTGTGATTTATTGTAAGATTAAATAGTTAGATAACACTACTAAATGGAAATTTCAGGAAGCAAAAAGAAACAAATCATGAAAATAACAACCAGAAACTTATATTAGAGAACTCCAACACCTCTTGCTTGTGCAAGTCACAAATGTTTGACATTAAGGATGAAGTAACAATTTGGATCATACTACCTACGGAGTTCTGTAACTTGTAATAGGTGTTTTTCCTCTATAGCAAGCATCAAATGGTTCTAATGTCAAATTTATTAGATGCACCTACTAAGGTTAGGAGGGTAAGTTAATTAAACTGTTTTAGCAGTCCTAAAGAGACGTTTGTATAGCATAAGATGCTCTGTGGTAATAAATGAACTAAGAAATTCTATATTTTGAGCACGTAAACTCTGGAAATATAAAAATTAGAGCAAGGGATATCTCTTGTATGAAAGTATACCATCCCAACAAGTGTAAAAGGTTTTCACCAAGTTTGGGAAAGAAGGCTACATAATTTTTAAGTGGTTTAATAGGTTCTGGCAAATTTTCACAACAAAATAAATGACTAGTGTTAACTTAGCGCACTAAAAGGCAAGTTAAAATGATATACTCCTACCAAACAAGGTGTAAAAGCTTGACTGGATACAATGGAAGGATAAAGGCATGCTTTAGAAATTTGAAAATACACAAGGGCTGATTTTCTACTTAAGCCGTTACGGCAAAAAAAAAAAAAAAAAAAACTCAAAAAGGAAGTCGCATCACTCAATATCATAATAACTCAAATGTTCATCATTCAATTTCAAACTCCTTAGAACCAAAATGACATAAGTCCTTATAACTTACCCCAAACCCCTAAAAAATGCAAAATACCAAATATAAACCGAAAATGCCACTAATTGGCACAAAATAAAAATACAAATTAAAACAACCTGTATGCATTATATACATGGTTAAAATCAAACCCATAAAATACAAATTACAATCCTAGCTAATTTAAGCTCTCAACTAGCATATTTGATCCTCCATCACTCTGCCCTATAGTTGGAGAGAGCTCAATCTTTAATTCCACTAACTCAAAAGAGAAATTTCTAGCAAGACCCATAAATAACAATGTCTAGCTAATTTAAGCTCTCAACTAGCATATTTGATCCTCCATCACTCTGCCCTATAGTTGGAGAGAGCTCGATCTTTAATTCCACTAACTCAAAAGAGAAATTTCTAGCAAGATCCATAAATAACAATGTTAAAATCTACTTCATTTGTGACATTCACATCTTCAATAAAGCAACTTGCATCTCATCTTTTAATACACTTCAAATGACAAAGTCAATGGAAGAACTATCATCAATAACAATGAGCTTAATCTCATTATTTAGACAAATACCTCAAATGAAAGACCTTCATTAGGCACAACTTCAACAAAACTCTTCAAGTTTTAGGATAGCCACAAAATGAGTTTTACAAGCAGTAAATTTAGCATCCTCCTCAAGTAAATTGTGTTGCAACAGCTCAACAGATTCTCACAATCTCATCTCTCAAACCCTCTTCAACAAGATTGTTCTTTAGGGCCTCAAAAGCAAGGAATATGCTCACAATACAACATCAACGTGCTTTTAAATAATAGGATTTTCCCTTCTCAGGGAAGAACACTCCTGAGAAACGAACTTTGACTAGGATCAAATATTTTCAAAACTGCCCCACTTCATCAGAAGCCTAATGTACTGCAGCTTTTGTTTTGATCGGTTCATAATGTGCCTTATATACTGCATCTTTTATTCCCATTAATTCATAACAAATAAGTTCGTTTTTCCCATTTTTGAACTTCTCCTTGCTCATCTTTGAAAACATGCTACTCATCAAACAGATGAATATTTTAAGATACATATTTGCTCGCATTCTCAAAGCAATTAATTTAGTTCAACTTAAAATAAATATTTATAACAAACCATGAAAATCTGACCTTTAAAGGATGAAACAGATTTAACTTTATGAATTTTGACTTGATTTCAATACTTAATATCACAATAGCTTGAATATTCATCATCTAAAACCTCCTTTGAACTAAATAACATAGATATTGTAAATAATCCCAAAATCCTAATAAAACACAAAATACCAAATATAATGCCGACCCTAATACTTGGAAAAGAAGTTAATTAATATAAAATAACCTAACAGTCTAAAATATAAAACCTAACAATCGAAAATATCCTAGAGTGTATAAGTTTTTTTTCTTGGGGTATTTAAGTTAAACTAAACCCCTAAAATGTAAAATAAAAAAGCCTAGATATTTAATTCCTCAACTAGCATATCTGCATTCACCATCAGTGTCCTTTCAGTCAAATCATAGCCATGGCAAACCGTGTAACATATAAAAAGAAACCGAAAACTACAAAAGAACAAACCTCTCAGAAGCATCCAGTTTAGCTCTTAAGTCAGCTATTTCAACTTCGGCAACAGAAAGCCTTTCTTGGCAGGCAGCCTCAGCCTCGTTAGCAGCTTTCACTCTCAATTCTAGACTGTGTTCATCCAAAGCATTTTTCAAGATTTCAGCTTGCGAATGAGCTCTATTTTCAGATTCTCTTATTTCCATCACATCTCTGAAATTTAAGTTAAGAACCCAAATTAATTAATAGAAAAAGGAATGTCATATGCAACCAAAAGGTTGAAGCAAGAGAGAAGAGAAACATTCCCGAGCTAGATAATTGATTTGGAATAATATGGGGGAGAAGAAAGAATAATTAATTGTTAATGCACAAAATTGAGTACCTAAAACTATATTGAACTTCCCAGCTTGCAATCTAAGAGAACACAACTAGACCACAGAACTTCAAATTCAGAATCACTTCAGCTTCTTACTTTCGTATGCAAGAATCAAGGTACTGAATTTTAATGCACTAACAAGCTAAACAAATACGTAAACAAGTAATGTAGAATATTTTACCATTTCCAGATCAATTTCTGAATTAACTTAAAATTCTGAAGTTTCAGCTTAGAAAGAGGTAACCATATAACTCGAGACACCACTAGAAGTCACACACAAACCTGTTCCTTTAATAGCAATTTAGCACTTATTTGCTTCTAAATTTCAAGAGAATTAATTATAGGTTTATTTCACTTCAAGCAGACATAACAGGAAATGCACAATTTAAGACGATTTACATAAAGCCGGATGAAGATTTAACCAAATATCCACTGCTTGCATGGCATAGAACTAAAAAAGATTACTCTCCTTTATTGCATTTACACTTTCTTTTTGTGTGTGTGTGTCAATAAAGTCTCAAATTAGCATACCTATTATCATAGCCTTCTTGGCCATGCATGTCCAAGAAGATCTGCAATTCCAACTTTTCCTTCTGCATTTTCTCAATCTGCATTAATTGAATGTTATTCAGTAATGAACGGCAATTCAAGTCATATGCATCAGATTTCTTAAGATGGCAATATGAATAGTTTTGACTATAAGTGCACACAATATGGAGCAAGAGCAGAAAACTTTGAAAAAAAAGAAGTATTATTTCAGTAGTCATCGAAAACAAAGGAACACTTAAGGATAACAAGGAAAGGTCGCTGGAATTTCCATCAAAGCAGGGATTGCAGCCCCAGCTCCTGCATTTCACCTTCCCCCAATATTGTAATGGACAAAAAGAAGAGAAAAGTAATGACATACCATATCATTGAGAGATTTGATTTCCGCAATCTGTTCAGCACACTCTTCTGCCAAGCGCTTTTGTAGACTCGTCTATCAGAAAATTTTAGACAAAAGCACACTGGTTAGAGATTGAACAGATCGAGTTACCAGCAAACTCAAATTTGACAATTAGCAGACAAAAAGTGCCAAAACATTCAACATTCTTACTACAATTTTTCTTTATTTTATAGATTAAATTTAAGAAATATAAATCCATGTTATCCAAAACCACAATTTTCTACAAGTCACATGCTCAATAATCAAATGAAACACTAATAAAACAGGTACATGGCTCAGTACAAGTCATTGAAAGAACAAAAATCAACATGGCTGTCCACAAACAGACAATTCTGAAGTTCGAAAATGATATTCTAGCAGACAATCAAGTTCCACCACTTGGTACAAAAGTAACCCATCACACTCAAAGCTTTCACTGGTAAATATAGTTGAAACAATATAAAAACAACTATTTAAGGACTTTCCATCCATATAAGCTACTTTCAAATTTTATTCCCCAAAGGGAACTAAAGACAGGATAAATACCTTATCGCTTAACAAAGCTTTTAGTGCCTGGGCTTCTTCATGCAAGGAAATTGCTTCGTGAGCAGTCTCCTTCCAGCGGTTCAACTGAGCTTCCATCATTCCCATTTCCTTGGACAGAGCAGATGCCATAACACGAATTTCTGCTTTAATATCATTTCTTCCTGGGGAGAAAAACAGCATTTGTGTAAGACAAGATCCAGGATTTTCCACCTTAAACTTATAATTTACTATTTTACCTGCATCTTGAATAGCTTCTTCCATTTTAATCTCAAGGTCATTTCTTTCTATGATACACTTCTGGAGCTGCAGCTCCAGCTCTTCAATTCTAGAATCAGCATTATTAATTGTATTCCTAACAGCATCTGCTGTCTCAGCTTTCATATTTAGTTCCTTCTCCCTCCTCATGACAAGAAACCTATCAGTCTGAAATTATACTTTCAAAACAGACCAAAAAGTACTCAAGAAACCAAAGCATGTGAAAAAGTATATCAAGCAACTTAACCTGCAAGGCATCTGTAAGCGCTTTGTATTGTTCCATTTCAGCATTCCAATGCTGGAGCTGATCATTTAACAAAGTGTACAGCCGAGAGGATTGTATGAAATTGTCATCCTTCAGTTCATTCTATGAGAGTAAAATTTTGCAAATTAAACTACTAGAATATGTAGCTTTATTGAAAAGGGTACTTCAACTGAAAGAAAAATCAACTTTCGAAGATCAATAATCCAAGCAAACCTGAAGATCCTTCAGTTGTTTTGAATAGATTAGGTTCTCTTCCTGTGCATCTTGAAGTTCAGAAAGTCGATCTCCTGCCACTATCTGCAACACTTGTTTAGTAACATATCATATAAGATTAGTCACCAAAAGAGGGAGAGAGGTTGAGAAAAACGCAGTTACGTAAATCAATACCTTTGTCTCCTCAATCAAATCCTTTATCTCCCGCAAGCCCATTGTCTTATCTCCAGGCTTTTCTGGTGACAAGCTTCCATTTGCTACAACTGGAGTTGATGCATGCATCCCAGATGCTATATTCTTCTGCATTTTCAGATCAACTAGTTTTCTTCTGCTTTCTTCAAGTTCAGCCATGATTTCCTCCAGCTCACCTTCCAGAATAAATAAACTACAGCTTTAACATACAATCATGATAAGACAAAAAAGAGAAAATCTAGGCAATAGCTAACAAACAACCAGACTACCAATCAGTTGGTACCGAACTTGCTACTGAGAATTGCATTTATAAATGTTAGGAAGTTACTGCAAGCATCTATATCTGATTAATAGTGTATAAAATACAAATATCTTCTAAAAGAACTAGCAGAGACCTTGAAGACGTTTAACTTCAGATTGATCAGTTGCATGGCTGCTTATATATGTTTGAATCCCATCAGCATACTCTTTATGCTTCAAATGTAGAGTGTCAATCACCTCACGCAAATTTTTGGCTTCTTCTTTCATCATGTCATCAATCTTAGAAAGCTGTATTATAGTGTCTGCAAGCAATATATAATAATCAATGTAAAACTGCAGATAGAAGCACTAGCTAATGAAGAAATTGCTGAAAATTTCATGAAAAACACAAGGGATGACAAATTACTAAGCAACTGAAATGAAGAAATCATCTAACCTTCAACAGATAATTTCCCATGCAAAGAAAGAGTCATGCTCTCAGTTTTCATCCTCTCAGCAGAGATGGTATCCTCCAGAGATTTTATCAACTCCCTAGTGGATGAATGGCGTGAAAATAAGACTTGTTCAACATAATTTGCAATGCCATCTTTGTCATTACTATCAATAAAATCTGTTTCTAGAAGCCTACAAAGAAACATCTCCTCCACAGGGCACGATGGAATAGAACCTAAAGAGGGCAAGTTAATGTATTGTAAATTTGAGAGAACTTACACTTTGACTTTTTACTATTAAAAGACACAGCACTACCTCTCCCAACTCCAAAAACACACAAAAGTAAATTTGCTCAACAAAAAATTAGTCTGATCTGAACCTCGAGAATTGTCAGCTTCGTCCAAGATTCGTAAAGCATTATGGCCTCCTCCAGCTCGTATTCCAAGCAGGACCAAATCATCAACCAACTATAGAGTAGAGTAACAAAAAAGAATTATAAAAAAAATCATAGTGATCAAAACAGATGAAAGTAAAAGAGTGCCATAAAAAAAATACCTGATTCCAGAGTTGGTTCACAGTTATCAACATATCATCATAAGAGGCTTGCTTGTCTTTTAATTCTTTAATTTTGGTTTCAAGATCATGCAACTCATGTTTCTGAATATCTAACTGCTGGACAAGTTTTTGATTCTGGTACTGGAGAACTGCCGCGTCAACCTGGATGAAAAGAACCCCTCTATATCAAATCAAATGCAAGAGAGAATTAAAAACACAAATTTGTAAACATGCAGGGAAAAAAATCAAAAACGCATTTTATCAATTTTAAATTTACTTGACATGTGCACCAACCTTACACATTGGGGTGTATGCAGAAATATCATAGTGATAATAAGATGGCACTCTGAAAAATCAAATCATGGATAAAAAGTGAAAGGCAAGTTCAATCAGGTGGCAGGGGACAGTATATCTCCACTCATCTTTAGGTATGCCTGATATTGAATTAGGTTATGTTCAGGGCTTAGCTTATCATCTCAACAAAATGTGCAAACTGGTGGATTTATGGTGCCCATGCATATATTCAGATGCCTAAAACTGATTCATGACAAGTCTAGGAAAGGTTATCAGATAAGAGACCAGAATATAACTAGAAGTTTAGGGAAATTTTCAATTTCTAAGATAGATGCAAATAGGCAACTCAAATAATTTGAGACGATGAAAAAGACATCACATTTCATTAATTTACAATATTTCCATTTGACATATACAGCATTGATGCAGCAAACCTACTCAGTTAGTGCAAACTACTTCAACTATTCACATTATCAGCTCAATTTAATAATAATTGGAGTTACATAACCCTAGCAGATAAATTAAGTGAAAAAAGACTATTATTTTTTTAAAAAAAAACCCTTAATTTTGGTGTGTCACCCTAAATCCGCAAATCTAAACAAACAAAAGCATATCAGTGATATACTGATTATGGGTAAATCGCTAAGAGAAAGAGCTTGTTTTCCTTTTTCCCCGTATAGACCCACAGGGGAAGGGGAATCGAGTTTCACAGCAAACTACTTATCCACCATTAACAATAAATTAAATCAAAATTGATCCACAACAAGTAATAAATAAATTCCCCTTCTCTTCCTATACTGTCTCGACGGCAGAAAGAAAGCATTTGAAATTAAAATTTTCCATAAATAACCCAGAGACCATGAAGAAATCGAATACAACTGAGCATCCAAGAAGAAAACTAATAGCAGGAAAAATTTTAAATCAACTTTCCATTTTGTGAACAGTCGAAAGTAATGTCCCAAGATTCAATATTTCAGTTTTATCATTTGATTCTTCCTGGCGACAGGACAAAACAAAATGTATTCCAGAGCAATTTTGATTTGAGGAGAAATTATAGCTCAAAAAGAAAGCGAATAAAATCATGCAAACCCATTAATTTATCAAGAAATTAAAGAGGAATACAAAATATAAAAAAAAAAGTGTGTGAGAGAGAGATTACAGATTTGGTGTGGTTGGGAGAAGTGGAGGAATTACGGGCCATGGCGGGAGAATCCAAGTGAGGCCTCTTCTTCTCTGGTTCTTCAGATTCAAAGCTTTCCATTTACTGCAGTTAGGATTGCGATTTACACCCCCTCCCCTCTCTTTTACCCTTGATTACTCTTTCGCCACACCATCAAATCCCAATCATCAGGAGTTCCCAAAACCCTCACTGGAAACCCTAACTCACAAACTCTACTTGTTCCGAGAATGATAGATTCCAGTTATTTGCTTTCTACGGAGTCGTATATTGAGAAGAAAGCAGAAGAAAGATGCATCACCCGTTAAAACGGTGGCGTTTATGCTTTTAGCTTTGTTGCTCTTCAACCAACCCTCTCCAAATAGTTGGTTGAACCAAATTAGACCGGCCGGTCAGACGGATTGGATCAATAAGTGGTCGATGTATTAGTTTGGAGAGATATTGATCGGTTGACGGGTGAATTAATATAATCTAATTAAATTGGTTTAACCGGTTTCATTAGTTTTTTTATATTATATTTTATTTTTATAATTTTTTAATAATGTATTTAATAGAATTAGTGGCTTTAACGATTCAATCATGATTTTGAAAACTTTTTTATAGTTTATATTAGGTTTAAATTAGTTTATTGTATTTGCAATTCAAATATATTATATTTATTTTTTAAAAATTTATTATAAAATTTGTAACATTTTAGAGAGGACATGAAGTATTTAATTTCATGACATGTAACTTTCTTTTGTAAATTAAAATTTATAATTTTGGTTCAAATTTAAACAATTTGATTAGATTAATAAGGTAGGACTAGATAATTTCAAATAAAGTTAATAAATTAACGAGATAAATAAAGAATTTCAACTAATTTAATAAAATAAAGAATTCTGAATAAAATTAATAAATAATATATATGATAAATATTGAAGTAAACCGTAGAATAATAGAAAATCTCTAATCTTTTATACTCCAAAAATATAAATATTTGTGCAGTTTGGAATTCTAGGTTATCACCATCACCATCATCCCATTTGTGATTTCATACGCAGTCTCTGTCTCTCTAATAAGAATTCAATTAATGTGAATTTTTTTGTTTTTTTTTTTTGGTGTAAATTATTACGGTTTCACATACAATTAAGAAAGATTAGGTGGTTGTTTAGTAATGTTTAAAAAATATTTTTTTAATTTGAAAAGCACTTTTTCAAGAAAAACCATGAAATTTTTTTGCTTTCTAAAATATTTTTGAAAAGCACTTTGTAGGAGAGAAACTAAAATTTTTAGATTTTCCTCTCTCAAAATTATATTTGGTGTTTAATTACTTTTTTACCCTTTTATTAATATAATATTTTTCCTTTTTTTATTCTTGGTGCTTAAAAATATTTAAAATTTTATTCTTACTAAAATATAATATTAACTACTTTAAATATTAGCATATTTGTTATTTAATAATATTATGTTTAAAATAAACATTTTATTTTTAAAAATATTTTTTCACTATAATTTAAACACTCAAATATTAAATCAAATTTTTTAAAAATATCTTTTTACCTTTCTACATAACTTTTTAAAAGCACTTTTAAAAAGTATTATAAAATTAACAGCAAATGCATCTTGGAAGACATGAAAAGCAATTTCATGACGGTGGGGAAGTACCATATTATCAATCCCAACCAGGAACGTCATCAACCATTACCTGATTCTCACTAGGGGTGAGCGTTCGATCGAATCGAATCGAATCGAATGAAAAATTTTCGAGTTAATCGAGTTGACGAATCATATTTTATCATCCTAATTTGATTTGAAATTTTCTCGAATCAAGTCGAGTGAGATGAAATTCGAATCAAATCGAATCGAATATATTTGTTCGAGTTAAATTTTAAAAAATAATTTTGGGTCCTTGTAACTATTGTCACCCATCGTAATAAAATTTGTCCACCTTAACCAAATTTTTTATTAACTTTCATCACCAAATAATTTATTTATTAATCTTTTATATACGGGTTAGCTTTTTTGCTTGTTTAGTTCTTCCAATTATCTTCAGATTCTTGTCACTATGTATTTTGGAATTAAAAAATATATTAAATGTAAAAATGTGATTTTTTAATAAAAGTTATTTTAAAGATAAAATGTGAAATTGATACCAATATAAAATTTTAACACGAATATTTTATGGCATAATTAATAATTCAAGTTTAATATAAATATTCAATATGACTAAACAATTCAATAATATAATAATATAAAATGTGAAATTTAATTTAATAATATAATAGTATATAAATAAAATTATTACTATTTATGTTTAGTGAATTTTTTTGGATAATTTTGATTTTTATTTGAGAGTAAAGGGTGAGAAGTAAAAGTTTAGGGGGAAAATAAAAAGTTTTGAAGAATAAAAGTTTGAGGAAAAATAAATAGGGGAGTAAAATTTTGAAGGGAAAATATTAAAAAATTTGGAAGAGGGATGAGTATGGGGTTGATGGGAGGTGAGATGGGAAGGAAGTAAAAGTTTTAGGGAAAAAGCGGGAGAGAGTAAAAATTTTGGGGGAAAATAAAAAGTTTTGAGGGTTTTGGGGAGTAAAATTTTGAGAAAAAGTAAATGGGAGAGTAAAATTTTGGTGGGAAATGATTTTGGATAGGTTGGGGGGTTGGGATGGGAGGGGAGTAAAAGTTTTGGGGGAAGTGGGAAGGCGTAAAAGTTTTGAGGGAAAAGTAAAAAGGTTTAGGAGTTTAGGGTAAAAATGTAAAATATTATAGTTTGATATTCGAATTTGAAAACTCAACTCGATTCGAACTCAAAATTCTAAAAAAAAATCGAGTTGACTTGAATAACTCGATTCGTTTAACTCAAAATTCGAATTTTTTTTTAATTTTTTCGAGTCGAATCAAGTTTTGCTCACCCCTAATTCTCACAGGTTCAACGTCAAGGTAACGTCGTCGCATGGCCATATTTTTCGGTGGGTGGAGAAAGGACGGCGGTGGAGCAGGGAGATTACGTGGCTTGCTTTTCAGCACTGGAGCATTGGCCTTTGATTACCTTGACCATTGATTTTGATTGTTGGACAGGAGTGCACTTTAAGGACTGGCTTAATGTCGCCAAGAAAGGCCATGCCGATGTAAGTCTCTTCATTTATTTTCATGCTATTAGGATACAGTAGAAACAGCAAAAGTGGCACAAAAACATAAGCATGCATGCTGTGTATATATGTTGATATTTGTTTAATAATGCATCGAAGGCTTTCTGGTTGTTTTGTGAATTGCAAGGCATGGAAGTGCAGCTGGAGCAGTTGTATGATACTGTTAATTCATTCATGAAGATATGTTTTATTTCCGAGCAAGGTAGTGTAATGCATGTTTATTGTATAATTTGATATAAATTACTACTCAGTTAAATTTATTGTCAACAAAATATAACTTTTACCTTAATTTGTTTTATTAAATCAAATTTAGTGTAACCGTAATACATTAATATAAAATAATGTTTTTAGAATAAATATAATATTAAAAACTATATATGTTTTTTTAAGCAAATAGAATTAATATTTGATAAAATTAGTTTTAAAATACTTTCATTTTTTATTAGAAGACAGTTGTATTTTTATTAAATTACTTTTTCACTAGAATTTAACAAAACATAACTATATTTTCATTAGGATATTTTTTTAATTACAATATATTTTTTAACAAAATTTGATAAACTAACTATATTATTTTTAAATATTAAAATATTAATAAAATTATGAACTAATTTAATAAAAAAAATTTGATATTGCAATGAAATAATAATTAACAACAATTAGTTCTGTTTATTGCACTTGTAATTTTATCTATTAAATTCAATTTTAATAATTAATTAATAGAATATATTTTTATTACAATACGATATACATATATAACAACTTATTTAATTTAGTAAATTTAATAATTATTTAATTGAGTAAATTACATTCAATTATATTTTTTAAAAAACTACACTTATATATTATTATATTTTAATTTCATAATCACATTATTAGTAAAACATTATAAAATTCTAAAAAAAAATCATTACATGTAATTCAATTAATACATATAATAAATCTTGC
Source organism: Gossypium australe (assembly GCA_005393395.2). Lineage (NCBI taxonomy): Eukaryota > Viridiplantae > Streptophyta > Magnoliopsida > Malvales > Malvaceae > Gossypium > Gossypium australe. The sequence goes on from CM016621.1 coordinate 117,744,910, forward strand.
ATCGCATGGATAAGAAAAATATATATATATATATAAATATTTAATTTTTAAAATCTTTTATTTTTGTATTATTATCTATATAAGTTAAAGGATAAAAAAAATAATATTTAGAGGTAAAAGTATCATGGAAGCCCTTGTAGTAAGAATCAGATTGCATTTTGTCTTCTTGCTAAAAAAATGAACAAATTAGTCCCTACATGTTAGATCAAAAAGCAAATTAGTCCTTTAGTAAAAAGTTTCATCAATTTCTACTATTAAAAAATTGTCTCTATATGTTGACATGAGGTCCACATGACATACCATGTGTAATTGTCTGGTTATTCTGTCAGTCATGTCAGTTTTTAATAATAGAGGTGGATGAAAATTGTAAGTGAAAGGACTAGTTTACTTTTTTATTTAATGTATAGATGCTAATTTATTCATTTTTGAGTAAAAGAGACAAAATGTAATCTAACCATATTAAAAAGAAATTAGAATTGATTAATATTTGTGACAATTTATTCAAAGTGAAATATATTGTTTAAAAATTTTCAAGAGAAAAAAAAATTATTTAAAAAGGCTATATATTTTTAACAGAAACGAGGATCAGCCTAGATCTAAGAATTACAACTCCTTTTTCTATATCAAACTCCCAAGTAGGCTCTAATACCCTAATGTGGTGAGTCAAATATCTTTAATCCTCTCATATCAACCTTTAGCCTCTTAATCATATAGTTGGCTACCTGGTTACTCCCTCGACACTTGCTCGAGTTTAACATCCCATTACCATTGTAATAACGCCTTAATCCATCGAACCAATAAACAAACATGGAAAAAGAATTGTATGAAACAGGAATATTATCCCTTTTCCAATAGTTTAATGCCACATTAGCATTTTTATCCTGAATTTCAGGATTTTCATTTGGATTTGATTTTTTTTTTCAGGATGAAAATGCTAATATGGCATTAAACTATTGGAAAAGGGATACAGATGACGTGGCGTTACTGTTTCATGTAATCATTTCCCAACAAACATGCCTCTTATCTACACAATTTCCTATAAGTTGCAACGCTTCACTCTATCACTCTCGAGAATTACCTATCAAAAGCCTTTACTCCAAATAACTTCCGACCCTTCAAGCACCGCCCACAATTCCAAATGGAGCACTGATCTAATACCAATCATTCTTCTAAAACCAATAATCCAGCTACCATAGCAGTCCCAAACCACCCCTCTAGCCCTCACCTAACCTATGCCAACCTCGACTGCCCTATCAACATTCACATTGACCCATCCTTGCTCCAAGCAACACCATCCTAGATGACTTGTCATAGTTGATCTCCTACAAATAGAAAGGAAAAAAATCATAAACAGGGTTTAGATGATGACAAGTGTCTCTTGAGTTACATTTAAAAATCTAATAAATAAATGGACATGTTATAATCTTAGCCATGCTTGTGGAATTTCTTTTATTGCTAGCAGTGTACCTAGAACAATTGTATGTAAAAATAGGTAAAGGTACTTGCGAAGTCTCTCTATTATATGGACTAAATCAAATCAGTCTATCTACCTCTAAATGAATCAATTTAGCTCCTATTGAAAAAAAAATTAAATAAGGTTAACAAAGTTAGCATTTACCATTTAAAAATTTTCATTTAATATTTAACAAAGTTATATTTTAAATGTTTTTCACGATTCTATAAATGAAATGTTTTGTTTGGAATTTAATTACAAATTACAAAATAATTTTCATGATCGTTTTTAAATAGTAAATGGTAATTCTAGTACAATTCGACTTTATTTGATTTTTTTAATAGTAAGAGATTAAATTGATTCATTTATTAGTAGTAGAGAGACTAATTTGACCCAATTCCTATAATAGATGATCTTCGCAGATATTCTCACCTTTAAAAATATTAAATAAAAGTATAATATTAATTTAAAATTAATAAACTTTAATAGTAAATATTTAAATAAGTATTAACATATACTAATGTTCTTCATTTATGGATTATAAAATGTTTTCTAATAAATCCTTAATTTAATTTTGCGTGATTATAAATGTATATTTTTTAAAAAGGTTATGTAAATCTTAAATTTTGATACAACAATGTTAAAATAATATTATTATTTATTATTTATTTTAATTAATTTTATTGAATATTATGCATTAAAAACTACTTAGTTAATTTATTGAAAATTATAAAATATAGTTTTTAATATATATGAATTAATTTTTAATTTAATTTACATGGGATACTAAAAAAGCAAATGTAGTTTTTTAAAATATATTAGTTAAATTTTTAATGTTTAGTTAAAATTACAAAAATAGTTTTTTTAATATTTATTACTTAAAAAATATTTACTAATTAATTAATTGAAGTTATATGTTAAGTATTAAGATCATAGAGATTAAAATATTTATATCAATTTCATAAAAGTAAGATTTTATTAAAAAAAAACATTTTTATTTATAAGTAATTGAAGGTTATGCTAAAGGTCCTTGTACTCTTTTAAAATTTAAAATTTAGTCTCTATACTTTAATCTTGAGGTATTGAGACCCTATACCTAGTGGTGAGTAGAAATTTGTTTTAATAAAAAACCGATATACTAAGTTTTTTTTTTTTTTTGGTTTTAGTTTAGTCGATTTTGGCGGTCTTGTCGGTTTCGACATCGATTTTTTTTACTTGGTCAACTAGTTCTCGTTTTTTTAAATTTTCGAACCAAACCAACTGAAAAGAATTGATTTATATTATAAATTAATTATTTAATATATAATAAATATATTACCCGCTAAACCCAACCCTATAAACTTAAACCCAAACCATTAACCCAAAACTAATAAAACACAACTCAATTAAAAAGTAAAAGTGAACCCAAAACTTTAAAAAAAAAAAAAACTCAACTCAGTCTTGTTAACCTCGTTGATTTTCTATCCCGAACATTTCTCTCATTTCCCCTAAAACAATTGCAAAGATCTTAACATGTTCCATTTAGCTTACTCATTTTTTCTTGAGTATCTTCGCTGTTTTGAAATATAAAACTTCAAAGATGATGTGCTAATGAGTATTAACTATAAAGGTTTATGCAATTACACAAATATGTTATACCCCCATCCGTGTGAGCGCACATGGCAAGCCATCTAACAATAAACTGAGAAGCCACCCACAAGCTCTCTTTCTTGAAGACAACCATTTGGACAAGTGCAAACCTTATGTCACCCAGATCCCCAAGCTTTCCTTGGGAACATAAAGCTATTGGTCACCAAACACCACGTGGGCTCAATTATCCCATACCATCAAGTCAAAGTGAATGACAAGATCTTTCCCATCACAAACATCCCAGTTCTATCGAAGACATTCGCTCCATGCGTTCCATAATGATATCTAAAGGGCAAGTCCAACATATTAACATCACCTTACACGAGACTTTCACTTATAAATACCTTTAGGAACGATGAAGAAGGGATCGACTCTTCAAGAAAACCAATCATATACTCTATCAATTTATCTTCAGTTCTTAACCTTAACACTTTCCTCACCTTCATTCTCTATAACCTCTAGCTCTCTGCCTTAACTAGGTGAATTGGCTTCTACAACAACCACTACTCTCTCTCCCATACATCTTCATTTTTGTATTATTGTATAAACAATTGGTGTGGTTAGCATGGACATCATGGCTTCGCAATCCCAAAGTGGCATCCCCACTGCCCAAACCAACCAGACCAATGACCCAGCCAACCAGATCAACTCCACTCTACCCAACACTCACATCCCACATGATTTAGGAGCTTTTACTAACTTGAACTCTACTCAAATTACTTTCTCTTCTTCCTTCCCTACAAGAATCCCTTTGCAATATGCAAGTATAAACAAAATTTACTTCGAATTGGATTTGTGGTCCTGAAACCACTGTTCTGATTTCACTGAAAAAATGAGTTGTTACACTGTAACTGCACGTCCTCCAGAGTGATAATACACTCGTCGCATGTAAGATGGAATGTGTGCATCTCGAGTCTCCACCTTTCCACCAACGCACTTACAAGTGTGGGGTCCAATTTACACCCCTACCCATAAGGGCCACGTGCAAAAATCTGGCATCTCTCAAGTAGGCTTCGATTAAGGGTGATGGAGGAGCGGGTAGGTTATGAATATACATCTCCAAAATTCAATTTCCCGCCAATAAATTAAAAAAATATAAAATGTTAAATTCCAATATAACAAGAAAGTATTTAAATTAAATTAAATATAATAAAATCTTGCCATTTGCAATTGATTTACATAAATGTGCTTGTCATCCGAACGAATTAGAGATTGTGTCATTGTTAATTTTGAAAAACATGAAATAAATTGTAATAGAGAAAATAATTTACGAAAATCTTAAGACAATTTTAATAAAAAGAAAAAAGAAAAGAGAGTTGAAAGAGAAATAAAATTTGATTGAGAAATTAAGAGGGGATTGAGAGAAATTTGAGAATGTGAAAGAGAGCTGAGATTGAATTGAAAAAAAAAAATGAAATAGGGGGTATATAGAAATTAAAAAGTGACCGTTAGGAAGGGAGCTGTTGTTCCAACAGTTAGGGGGGAGTCGTTGCTCTCTAAGGGCTAATTAAATAGTCAATGGAAAAAATATCTGTTAGGAGTCACCGTTAAGGGAAAACGCTTCCAGTTGGAAACGTGGTCAGCTGATGTGGCAGAAAATGCTTTTAGCTGGAAGCGTTTTTTTTGTCAATACATTGGCATTTTCCTGCAATCCTGCAAATCAACTGAAAATGCTTCCAGCTTGTTATTTCGACTTAGTCCCATCATTTTTCAAAAAATTGACCTAATCAGTAAATATTTTTAAAAACCTACATTTTTATGTAATTGGTATTCTTTCCGAAGTTAAAGTGTGAATCACACATTTGCAAACTTGAACATGAATATGAGAATGAATCTTAAATTAGTATGTCTTTTGTTATCAATACGAATCCCCTTTTTTCCTCAAAATACGAATGCTCAAATCTTACAGCATGTTTGGTTGGGGGGAATAGGAATGCATTCCCCCCCAATTCGGTGGGCCCACCACCAAACCAACGTTTGGTTGGCTGTAATTCTATTACACCCTGATTCCATTCAGGCCCTATTACAGGTAAAGGCTGTAATAGCCATTCGGTGCCCACACACCTGCATAGCTATTACGTTCGCTCTCTTTTTTCTCATTTTCCAAATTTTGCCCTCCTTCATCTTCTCCTTCATCTGCCTCAAACTCTCTCCTCCTGTTTCACTGCGATTTATCGACGCTGCCCGTCAATAGTCATCTCCACTCTGGAGGCCACTCCTCCCCGCTTCCTCTGTCGCCGGCGCCCATCACCGTTGCGTTTTCCCGCTCGTTCTTCCATCAAGACACTGTCGTCGTTCCAGTCATGCTGCTGCTTTCTCTGTTGTCGGTGTTCACCACTGCCGTCGCCTTCTCCGCTCCAGCCTTCATCCGTCTCCGTCACGCTGTTCCATCGGTCAATCTCATCCAATTCCAGGTATCTCCATGGCTTCTATGGACGGCTTTTTTTCTATGGACAGCTGCAATTTCTTGATTTTGTTGATGACAAATTAATTTTTGTCTTTATTAAAGTTGCAATTTTTTTAATACCAATTTCTAAATCCCTAACAGTAACAAAGAAAATGCCACCAATTTCTCCACCGGCCACCACCATCATCGTTCCATAGGCAGTTAAGCACCCTATTTTTTGCAGCTCACCCTTTAAGTGAGAAACTAAAAAAGGCCCATAACCCGGAATAAACCGCTCGAAGAAATGCAGTGAAATGGTTATTGAAGAAATTTTTATTTGTTTTAGACAACGTTAATCAGCTCAATTTTACTTCTGTTTCGTTAGGGAATTTACGTAACCATTTCAATTTAAAAAAAATTGCTAGTGGAACATATACAGAGAAAACGGCTACCAACCCTGATTTTATTTTATATGTAGTAGTATTAGTTGATTGATTGCTGGAAAATGTAGGAAAGGGAAGGAAATCGGGGTTTAAAATGAATGAATTGAATGTGTGTTTTAATGTATAATGAAATTGTAAGGTCAATAAAGTGTTGTTTAGTGCTTTAAGGTAGCTAATTTGTGGATTTAGTTCTACTTTTATAAATTAATTTGCTTAAATTTATAGATTCGAACCTTCAAATGTTTCCTCCATCGGGTGCACAAGGGAAGATCTCTGTTGGAACTCAACCTCCTCACGATGCTGATGGTATTCCTGATTCCATTTGATTTGAATTCCTTTTGTGATGGTGCTTATGCTTTGATTTGTTTATCCTGGTGCTTATATATCTTGGAGTCATGATCTCAGTGGAATTTTGCATAAAACAAATAGTTGAGCAACAGTTAATAGATCAAATAAATCGGATGTAGTATCTGCTATGTTGTAGTTCAATGAAAAATCTAATTAGATTTTCACATGAACAATGGTTGGTGTTATGTTGGTGGCAAATGATTACTTTGCTATTGAGGCAGATACATTTTCAAAACCTGCTGGTGGATCTCAACCTGGATATGGTGAACCACAAGGGAGTGGCTGGTTTCATACATTCACCATCGCTACAAATAAAGCCCCATACTTTTGAGTTTTCTCCCTGTTAAAACCCCCATATTTGAGTTTTCAATACCCTGATTTGTGAGTTTTCTCCCTGTTAAAACCCCCATACTTTTGACAGATATTGCTAGAGAAAAGGATAGCAAATAAAGCTTTAAGAAAACAACCTTTCATGAACTTCACCACAGAGGTAAAATAAATTAAAAGAAAAGTTTTCTTTACAAATCCCTAATTTTAGCTTCTTCTTTTTTTAGCTTTGTGTAGCTTCTAATTGTTATGTTGTTCTTTTTTAGCTTTCTGGGTTTCTTCCTTTATGTATATAATCCACTTTCAATTTTATTTATTTTATTTTATTGTATTTTATTGAGTTGAATCAGATCCATAAAACTTGAATTCTCTTTTGATTTTAGTTCTTGAGGGTTTAGTTCAATTTTGGGATTCTTTTTGTGGGGTTTATTGAAGATCTGAGCTTGTTTATTTTTGGGGGTTTTTTTTATGTACTGATATTCAATTACTATTGATTAGCATTAATGGTGAAACTGAGTTTAAAAACTGAAAAAAAAAATGGTGATGGTGCTTTGAATGCTTTGCTTGGTTGAATTTAATTCATACTGTTTTTGTTTTGGTGAAATAAAACTAGTTTGTGGTATATATAGCTTATAAGGTTCACTGTATGTGAACTTTAATGAATTTTGCCTCTGGTTCAAAACCGTTTTTCGCCATTTTTAGACTATAATTGGTTCTAATTAATCTTTAGATGTTGATTTAGAACTATAATTTGATTTTTTGCTTGTGTTTATCCGGCTTGATTGATTTGGATCCGGTTTTTAATTTTCCAGGTGCATTTGAAGGACGGTTCGTTGTTATTGTCTCGATTACTACTGAGAGTATCTTTCGTTTATGCTGGTTCAAGTAATCTTATCATCAATTTATTGCCTAAGTTCCAAGTTGATCCCCTGCCTCAACTCCCTTGCCCCCCAACTTTTAAAAAGATTCCAAACATTGAAAAAGCTGAGAAAACAATCCGAATAAAAACAATGTTAAAGCTAATGCCTGGACTTTTAGAGATTTCTTTAAAGTGAGGCCTATTATCCGAACAACATAACTTATTGTTGCTTGTACTTGATTGCAGTGTCTATCCGTTGTCCCCTTGGAAATTTTCAAATGGGTAATTGCCAGTGTAGCTGGGTTCATGTCAGCAACTTTTGTGGCATCTAATCTCAAAGCTCATATTAATTCAGCTGGAGAAAGATGGTTCTTGATCGTCACTGGCATCTTTCTGTTGCAGTTGGCTCTAGCTGTTGTTAGATGATTCTTCTTAGTAATGGCCATATTGACTTAGGGCTACAAGTTTACATATGAATCGAAGCAGATTGAATGCACGACTATTCTACAACACAATTAATGTTGCATATTATTATTTTTTGGTGAAAAATAAAATCAAAATTAATACATCAAACTACTAGAAATAAATAGACTACTTATTCTATCCTAACATAAATTTATTAATAACTCACTTGAAGCTTCATCGAAAAAACAAATCATGTTTTTTTTTAAAGAAAAGGAATATATTTAACACACTATATTTAATTAAATGGGTATTTTTTAAAAAAATTATTAAATGTTAGTTATCAATTAATCAAATTTACAAAATTATGGTTGTGTAGATGATATTTTGGTAACTTTTTGTGATTGTAATATTTGGGACGGTATAATGACATGATATATGTCATTATAATGTTGTAATTTTTTTATGTTGTAAAATTATATAACATATGGATTATGACCTACAAACTAGTGAAATCATTATGACATATAAACTAGTGAAATCATGTAACCTTTTGTTAATATATGAATATTATGTTTGGATGTGAATATAATTCTCAAGTTAATTAATTACTTCTAATATTTTTAGTTTAGAATAATTAAATTATTTATTTCAATAATGATATTTTAGCACATTAAATATGTATTACAGTTTAAAAATAATAAAATAGATTATATATATTTTATAGAATTATATATTTTGATTTTTTAATTCATTATATTATATTAAAAATGTTATTAAATTATTTTAATTAAATTATATTTAATAATAATTATGTTAAAATATGATTAAATTATTTATTATTTTATTAAATTATTTTCAATAATAACCTTATTAAAATTTAATAACAATAACAATAATCATCTGCCTAACAAAAATTCTGCTAAGGGTATTCTGGTCATTTTAGTTATTTTCCTCATACTATTACAACATCATTCCATTCAACCAAACACAAGAATTCTATTACATCTCTATTCCATTACATTCAACCAAACAGTTGAATTACTTATTACAGCTCTATTACATTACACCTCTATTCCATTACACCTCTATTCCATTACAGTTCTATTCTATTACAGCGAACCAAACGTGCCCTTAAGCTTTAAGCATTCATAAAAAATCTTTGTCATTCATACTGAATTTTCAATTCGAATATTTTTGGTCCCACGAGTATGAATCCTGTGTATATTTCGAAAGAAGGTTGCGTCCCGTATTAAGGTTGTTTAATTTACTAAAAATAACTTTCCAAATATATTTTTAAAAAGTTGATTGAATTTTTGAAAAGTATGATAATTTTTGTGTTTGGATGATTTTCATTAAATATTTTCGTTTGTTTTGTATTTTTTAATAAAACCAACTCAACATAAATATTTTGTAACTGAAATATATTTATTTTTATTACTTAATTTAAAAATTAAATTTGAATGTTAGTTATAAATTAATAAGCAATATTAATTCGAAATGGTTTTTTTCTCTAATCTAAAACGAAATTTAGCTAATAATTGTTTCATTAATGAATGTATATAAACACCAATTAATTATTTAATAATTATTTAATTAATTTTTTTATATGAATACTAATTAATTATTAAATTATTATTAGAGACTCAATACCCCAATATATTAGGGAAATTTTAGAGAAAACGAGCTTCTAATAAGCTCACTTGTAATAAGCGGGCCAAGATTCAATTCACTTATATAACAACTTCGTAAATATTAATAAAAATATTTATGATCTCGATTTACAAAAACGAGAACCTGATACCGCATTTTCCCAAAACTATTGACTTTAGAGTCGAACCACTTGTACTTTAACTATCTATCCAATTAGCAAATTTAGTAAATCAAAATCCAATATAACACTATAATAAACTTGTAGATATTATTTAATAATATTTATGAAATTGGCCATCAGAGAATGGGGTTCCAAAACCACCATTTCCGGCACCACTGAAAATTGGATTGTTACAACTCTCTTCCCTTAAAAAAATTTTCCTCGAAATTTTTACTTGCGAAAGGTTAGGGTTCAATGTTTTCAAAATTTCTTTTCGTCCAACTTCCCGTAGCCTTTTCAATATCTTTTCTTTTCACACCTAAATTTGTTGACAATCTGAAGTAGGTTTCAAGCAATCTCGAATTAATCGAACCTTTCCTTCTGTCTCACATGTCAAATCACTTCATGTTAACTTTCTATCGCTTAACTCTGATCAGTACAAAGGAGTTATGTATTTGCATCTGTATAAAGCCTCGTATAGTACCATTTAATACTCAATCGGTAACTATCATCATATACAAACTCTGCTAATGGTAGATATTTTTTTTAGTTGTTTTCGAATTCAATTATACAACATTGCAGGTTATCTTCTAGTATTTGAATCAGTCGCTCTGATTTTCTGTCAGTCTAAAGATGACATGTTGTACTAAAATTCAGTTTTGTGGCTAAAGATTCATACAATCTATCACAAAATCTAAAGGTAATTCTCAAGTCTCAATTAGAAATGAGAGATAATGGCATATCATGCAATTTGATAACTCAGAGATGTACAATTCAGTTAACTTCTCAAGTGAATAGTCTATTATGATAGGAATAAAGTATACTGGCTTGGTCAATCTGTCAATATTACTCAGATCACAACTTCTTTTTCAGATATCAAAGGTAAACTCGATTCAAAATCCATAGCAACTTATTTCCATTCCCATTCTACAATCATTACAAGTTATAGCAAACCTGATGGAACCTGGCGTTTGACTTTATCTTACTGTCATATTTGACATTTGGCCATGTAATCTGAGATTTTCTCTTTTCATTCCCAGTCATCAATGTAAATTTCTTGGTACACACAAACAGTATCAAAAGCACAAATTCTCACGATTATCAATATCGATCTCTGAAGTCTGATCATTTTAACAAGTCTTCATTTATCTAACAATTCCATATCATTTTTTTGTTATTCCTAAATTCTTTGTAGGAAGATTAGTTTAGTTCGCAACTTGGTTAAAATGGAATCGTCATGTTACAAAGTCAAATGAGTATTCATTACTTTCAGAGCAAACAAAGACTTCTGACTCAAAGCATCATCTACTACGTTAGCTTTTACTCAGATGATAATCGATAGTCAGAAAATAATATTTCAAAAGATTGATCCATCTATGTTGTCTCGGATTTAACTCTTAAGTTTCTGTTAACATAACTTTCAACTATTCGAGCATTTATCCAACCAAACAAAGCTAACATTTTCTGTAATAGTTTTGATAACGACAGAGCTATTATCAAGAAGCCTATAGCAAATCATCTAAAATATCTATTAAATCCCAGAAAAATGTCTCTCCGTCATAACTTTCAGTGATTTTCAGTTCACAATGCTGAAATTTTGTTTTTAGATAAATGCATATACTTCTGCGAATATTATAATCTCATAAATTTTACTTCTCGAAGTTAGAATTCACATTTACTAAACTTTGCATACAACTGTTTTTCTCGCAAAATTTGCAGCATTGTTCTCAAATACTAATTATGTTTGGTTCATTAATTCCATAAAAGCAGCTATGTGTTCGTTTATCCACACTATATTACCAGAAACTCACATTGTTCATATCAAGTTTAAAAAGTAGTCTTCAATGCATCTGAATCATAATTTAAAGCTAATAACAATTTGACCAAAAGCCAATCTTTTTTAAATACGGTGGCTCCCTTTTACTAATCAAACACATCGGCTATACGAAGTAACATATATTTTTTTCCTTTATGGTGACTCTATTCAACTATCTATAATCAATATACAACCTCATAATCTCAGCTTTCTTTTTCACAAATAACATTAGCATACTTCAAAATGGCACGCTCGATTGAAGAAATCCTTTGTCTAATAATTATTACAACCATGCTTTCAATTTTTCCATTCTTTTTGTACCATTATGTATGATGCAATCAAGATTGGAGCAATTTTTGGTGTCACTTCAATAATAATTTCAACTTTTCTCACTCTAGTAGTAAACCTGGCAATCCTTCAGGAAATACAGCAGTGCATTCGTTAACTGTTAGAGCTTTTTCCATATTTGTTTTTGATATTCTAGCATCTAAAATGTAGTTGAATACATTTTAGAATCTTTTTCTGATAAGTACTCGGGCTAATATTATTGATATGATATTGAGATAACAATAAAGTCTGTCTGCCTCAACATTAACCAATTCACCATTCAGATGTCTCAACACAATTCGTTTCTGCCAGCTATAATGTTAGGGGTTGTAGCCTCTTCTCTAGCTCAAATAACATAAACTCCAACTAGTGTACGAGTTTCAAATCTTAACATCGTATCCCTAGTCCAACCTTGATTGGTTCCAGATTTATTGCTAATTCTCAAGTTCCTATCTCTCTGCAAAGTTGGCATTAGTTTAATAATCTAATTACTAATGACATTTGATTTCTCAAGTAATCCTTCATCAAGTGCTCAATGGAGTCGTATCTAAAATAGGGTCTCATTCTCACTCTATATTTTCCCCGAAATGATTTTTGTCGCAATGTTCACAAACCAGTTTACTCGTGTTTCAGACACTACCTGTAATAGCTATTAAAGTAGCCTAAGACTTTGAATAACTCTATATTTTCCTTGGATTTCTTGTAGGGTGAAGGATTGACTCCTAAAATTTCTCATCTGCTTAAATGAGGAGTCGAGAAAGATCTGGTCACATTGTGTTTTTTGGGTCTCAGCCTTTTGACTTAGCTCAATCTTTTTCATATCATATCGTTACCATCTCTGAGCTCACTCAAATGGTACAATAAATTCTTTCAATTCTAATGCTCCCACAAGTATTCAGATGTTTTTGTTCAAGCCTCATTCAACATGGATGCACATCTCGGTTTCTCAGTGCTTAATGTCAGAGTTACCCACAACTGATACACTTCTTATTTCCGTAACAATACAACGTATTTCAACTTTTTTTTCCAGAAAAACACATCAATTCATCAAGCACTCTTAAAATGTCTTCTAGCCAATATTCAGTTCTTGCAAGATCATCATCTTTCTTACCTCGAAACTCTTCTGTCCCTTATTTAAAAATTTTATCGATCGGGGTTAGTTAACATTTACCATATTTAGGTTTTAAGGATAATAGGGTGCCATATGAGGCACAATCGGGGGTGAAGGTTGTATTTGGGGTAACAGAGCTAAAAGGATAGCTCCTAAATATTGGGTGAACCACTAGTTTAACAATTGGAAGAAGGCATCTCTTTCCATATTCCCAAGCCCTTGTAGAACGAGCATACTAAAAACAACTCCCTAATTAGATGCAGAAACATTACTATTAACTTCATTCAATACGACACAATTCAATTTGGCCAACAATATTTATCTAAATGAAAAATAGAATCAATTCAGGTTTGAAGGCATCACACTATCACAGGCTATTGTGGTATGTAATTCTAGATTCAACACACATTACGTTCAGGCCTAGAATCAACTAAATTTGTAGCTCTGATACCACTAAATGTAACACCCCTTACCTGACCTGATCGTTTGGGTCTGAGCAATAGAGTACCACATTCATTGTCGGAGCAACTACAGACAAATTCAAAGTAAAAACATTATTTCACTTCATCAATCATGCAATCTATCAATAATACAACATTGAATAACATGAACATTCTTTCTCGGGTCTTATACGAGCATATGAATGCTTTAGGGTCAGCTCGAGATCAGGTAGGGAACTTTTTGTAACATTTAAAAAAATTATGATTAAGGATACCATAAACAAAGCATTCAAATATTAAATTATATCATAAATACCTAGATATTAAGATACACAATTAATTTGAGTCTTAATTGAGCTTATGAAAGCTCTTTTGTAGACCTAAGCATGAAAATGGACTAAATTGTAACATTTTCAAAAGTTAAAGGTAATCATGTAAAAAAGGGGTCACATAGCTACGTGTCCAGGTCGTGTAAGTCTTTGAAGCCGTGTAGACCAAAATGTAATATTTCATCAAAAGTCACACGGCCGTGTCACATAGCTGGGTTGTGTAACAAACTAATACCATGTGATATAAATACTTCCTAACTACTAGCAAGCACACGACCGTGTCACCTGTCTGTGTGTTACACACAGTCATGTGTCAGTCTGTATGGTGTATGTAACAACCCATTTTTAGTCAAATCAGAATAATGATTTTGGGACCACAAATTCAAAGCCAAATTAATTATTTTATTATTATTTTAATGTCTGCAGAATGATAATATGTTTGTTTGAAAATTTTGTTAAGAAATTTTATCGTTTGATTAGTCAATTTGATAAAAAGGACTAAATTGCACAAAGTGCAAAAGTGTTGTTCTAATAGTTAAAGGTATCTATTAGCTATGAATTATAAAAGTTAAGGTCCTTATGTGATTATTAGCCCATTTTTAGAGATAGTGGGTGATAGTGGTTTGGTATTTGTGTGATTATTAAATATTATAAAGCTTAAATTTGTAATTCATTAATTAAACACAAATTAAGTAAAAATAAGCCAAAATTTTTCTCCATTTCATCTTCATCCACCGAAAATAATAAAAACATCCATGGTAGCTTTCTAGGGTTCAGCCACTTCATGATCTAATTGTAAGTCTGTTTTTGTCCCCTTTTTAATGATTTCTATGTTTTTGAGATCGTTGCAGATTAGTCTAGCTAGCCCGGGGACTAATTTGCAAAATTGTTAAAGATTTTGAATGATGCCATTGATCAATGCATGTGTGTTTTGATGTTTGATGATAGATTTTGAATGCTTGTTGTGAATTATACAAGTTCTGTTAAGTGATTTTTTGTGAAAAAGCAAATTAGGGATTAAATTGTGAAATGTGTAAATTTAGAGGTTAACATGTGAAATAAATGAAAAATATGGGCTGCTACGGGTATAATGGTAATTCAGCTAGCATGGGTTAATATTGAATTTCATGAATTTGTGATTTTATAAAATAAGGACTAAATTGTAAAAGTTGTGAAATATTAAGGGCAATTGTGTAAAAATATCTTAAAGTGAATTTTGGACTAAATTGAATAGAGAGATGATTAAATAAATTAATTTTGATTAACATATAGATCAAGAAAAGTGAAACTCGGATCTAGATCGAGGGAAAAACAAAGTTCTCGACTAATCGACTCGTATAGTCGTTTTTACATCCGAGGTAAGTTCGTATGTAATAAGCATTGTTATAATTATGTTTTAAATGCTTTGATATTGCATAAACTGTGAATACGAGATTACGAACATATTCAATAATGATTCGGCGATGATTCGGCATTGAAATTCCCAGTTGAACCTTAGGAACAGATTTGGATACTAGTGACATGTCATTAGGGAATTTATGTGATTATATGATTCGGGTGCTAGTCCTGTACGTCCTACCGGTAGCTAAGTATACCGACATGTGTTGCGGTTACTTGACAGCTTGTGTGATCAGCACTGTGTAGCTACGTCTTGACCCACAGCTTGTGTGAGCACGCCCGTTGATAGCTCGAGAGTGAGCATATATGTGTTATGTGATCGAGATAGCTTCAGCTATATATGTGGCACTTCGTGTGCAAGTTTCCCCTGTATCCGATAGTATTTCGAATGGTTCAACGGGTAAATGAAAAACATGGTTGAGTATGAGATCGATACGAGATAGTACAAGTATGTACATGAACTGTATAATCTTTAAATCGAAGAAGTTGTGAAGTGCACATATAAATTTATGGTTAAACATATGAAATGTTTATTAGTTAAATGATCTATATGTTGCTATATTCAATTGGTTGATATGTATTTATGATTGAATTGAGTTTATTTCATACGAGCTTACTAAGCTATAAAGCTTACTTTGTTTATTTCTCCATGTTTTATAGTGATTTCAAAGCTAACTCGGATTCAGGGATCGTCGGAAACTACGTCAAACTATTCTACTATCACTTGGTACTTTTGAACTTTGGTATTTTGGTATATGGCATGTATAGGGACTTTGGTCATTTTGGTATATTTTGTAATGTGTTGTGCCACTTAAGTTGGCTTGTAAATGCTTATGTTGTGGTTTGTATATATAGCCATGAGTGATGGCTCATTTTAGACTATTTTGGTATGTTTGAATCATGTATATATATATATATATATATATGTGACTATGTCTTGTGAAATGTATTGAATGATGGTTGTGTGATACTTAATGGTAATAGGTATGATGAGTATCAAATGGTTGATTTGTGGATATTGATTTGCTTGTGAATTTTAGGTTAAATGATGCATATTTGGAAGTGTATATTTAATTGAATTGTATATGTAATGTTGGTCTAAATGGTATGGTATATTTTGTGTCTTGTGTGTATTGAGGAAGGTGGTATAGATTATACATGATTTAAGGTTTGAATTGGCTAGTTTAAATGCTTATATATGTCATGTGTTGGTGCCAATTGATATGGTGTAGGTACATACAAGCTTGGGTGGCAAAATGGCTTGGTAAATAGCCTATTTTTGTCCACACAGGCAGAGACACGGGCGTGTGTCTCAGCCATGTGTGATACACGGTCAAGTACACGGCCGTGTGTCCCCTGGTGTTGGAATTAAAATCAAGTCAGTATGATCCACATGGCCTCACACACGGGCGCGTGACTTGGCTGTGTGGCATAAGTCAGTATACCCTACAAGTTTGACACGGCTTGGCACACAGATGTGTATAGCCATTTGTATGGCACACGGGCTAGCCACACGGGCGTGTGTGTTGGCCGTGTAACAGCCCGAATTTGGGTCTAGTCGGAATAGTGGTTTTAAGAGCACAAATCTGACGCAGTAAAACTCATTTTCATTATATTTTTATGGTCTACAATTTTATGGAACGATTTTATGAAAATTTCATTCGAAAATTTTTACGTTTGGGCACTCAATTTAGTCAAAAGGACTAAATTGCAAAAAGCGAAAAACTTGAATTCTATATGTTAGAGGTGTCCAATTACTATGAGATTTTAAATTAGAGGTCTTTAAATGGTAATTAGACCATCGGTTAAGTTGGTGGACAAAAATGGACATTGTTTGGTATGTTTTCAAGTTTTTTCATTAAGGGCATTTTGGTAATTTGGTAATTAAATTAATTAAAAAGCCAAATTAAAAGCCAATTTTTGTCCATTTTCTTCCTCATGGCTGAAATTCACAAGGGGGAAGCCATAGCTAGGGTTTGGCCACTTCCAAACTTGATTGTAAGTTCGTTCTAGCCCCGTTTTTAATGCTCTTTACATTTTTGAAGTTGTTGTAACTCGATCTTTCTATTTCCACCATCAATTTGAAGAGATGTCGAGGTCTAAAATTTTAACCATGTTGAACATGTATGTATTTTAATGTTAGATGGTAGAAAATACATGTTTGTTGATTGATAAACGACTTTTGCTAAGTGATTTTCGGTGAAATGCCTAAAAGGACTTGTTTGTAAAAGTTGTAAAATATGTTGTAAAAGAGTGAATAAATGAAAAATGTGGGCTGTTATGAGCATGTATAAGGTGCGGCTAGGCATGGGTAATGAAGAAATTGAATGAAAATCATTTTATGAGCCTAGGGACTAAATTATAAAAATGTTAAACTTTAGGGGCAAAAATGTAATTTTTCCATAATGTGATTTTGGTCTGATTTGAATTGTATGATGATTGAATAAGTTAAATGTGATATTATAGATAAAAAAACGAGGTTTGGACCTAGAACGGGAGAAAAACGAGTATTTGACGATTTAGACCTTTTCGCCATTTTTATGTCGAGGTAAGTTTATATGTAAATAATGCAATGTTATAATTGTATTTATAATGTTTTGTTATTGCATGAATTGTATGATTGACTCTATGGATGAAATTGACGAAGTTTTGACACAAGAGTAAATCCCGGTTGAACCTTAGGAATAGATAGGTTACAAATGTCCTAACATTAGGGTCACTGAGACTTCGTGTAAGACCATATCTGGGATATGACATTGATATGAGACTTCATGTAAGACCATATCTGGGATATGGCATCAATGTGAGACTTCATGTAAGACCATAGCTGGGCTATTGGCATCAATACGAGATTACATGTAAGACCATATCTGGGATATGGCGTTGGTATGGTACTGTGTGTGTGAGATCCCCGAGTATCCTTTAGTATTCCAAGTGGTTCAATGGGAAATTCAATGGGTATGTCAAAGATGAGAAAGTATATGAATATGTTATGTGATGGTACATGTATGTACATAAAACTCAAAGAAAATGAGCTCAGTATATGATGATCAAGTGGTAAGATTGTGATTGAGTAAGTTGTGCTTATGAAGCTTAAATGACAGTTATGTTAAAATGTGTTATGTAATTCATATGATGAGCTATTAGTATATGAAAATTATGCTGATATGTGTTATGTTGATATTAAATGACATTTATGTCCATATGACCTTTATGAAGTTTTAATGATATTTATGTTAATATATGTTATGTTATTCGTATGATGAGCTATAGGCAAGAATGTAAATGAGTAAATTATACTCATGAAGTTTAATGACATTTATGTTGAAGTATGCTATGTTATTTATATGATGAGCAGTTGGTAAGATTGGGATTGAATAAGTTGCGTTTATGAATTTTTAATGACATTTATGTTAATATTTGTTAAGTTATTTGTATGTCAAGTGTATGAATAATGTTTTGTATTATTTGCATATGAACTTACTAAGCTATATAATATAGCTTACCCCCTTCCTTTCCAATGTCTTATAGGGTTATTAAGCTAGCTCGGGTTGGAGTTCGCCGGAGATCCTATCACACTATCAAGCTATCATTTTGGGTATAAGTGAATTCAAGTATTTTGAGTTTATAGCATGTATAGGGACTTAGTCATTTGTTAAATGTGTCATCGTGATTGTAGCCAATGTGTTGGCTTGTGATTGTCAAATGCTTGTTTTGATAATTGGCCATGTAGATTGGTTTATTTGGGCTATCATAGTTGTAAGCCTAAGTATATATATATATATATATATATATATGTGTGTGTGTGTGTGCTAATGACTTTGGTGATATGGTTATGGTATGCTTGGTGAATGATAGAAATGTTTTTTTATGACATGAATGTGTGATGTTTGGAAATGTGGTCTATTGATGAAATGATAAAGTGGTGTACAATTAGGTATCTTGAAAGTAGTCAATTGTGACTTAGTAAATGTTGTGAGTATGATAGATGTGGATATTGTGGTGGTCATAATTGTGGATGATTTGGTTACCTAAGTATGTTATGCATGTGCTTTGAATTGGTGTAAGTGTATGTGTGTACAAGGGTGGCAAATGGCTTGGTAAATAGCCTTTAATTTGTCCACACGGGTAGACACACGGGCGTGTGTCTAGGCCTTATGTGACACACGGTCTGCCCCACCGGCATGTGTTCCGGCCGTGTGTCCCCTGCACCTTAATTGTTGCAAAACAGAATGTCCAGAATTGAGCACACGAGTAGAGACACGGGTGTGTGTCTTAGCTGTGTGTGCTACATGACCTAGCACATAGCCGTGTGGCACAAGTTAGAGTGCACCCTATTTTGAACACGGCCTGTAGCACGGGCGTGCCGAAGGGTCACACGAGCGTGTCCCTTGGACCTCACGGGCGTGTGAGCTCTGTAACATGAAAATTTTTCTAAGTATTGTAAAAATTTCTAAAGTTTTCGGTTTAGTCTCGAACCATTTCCAATACATGTTTTGGGCCCCGTAGGCTCGTATTTGGGACTTTATGAGTGAATAAGGATGGTTTTAATTTGGACAAAAAATTTTATGATTCGGGATTGTGTGAATGCTTGTGTTATAAGTCCGTAATGCGTCGAGCCCTATTTCGGCGTTGAATATGGGTAAGGGGTGTTACAGGACGTGTGACCCAAGTCAAAGAGTTACACGGGTTGGACATAAGCTGGGACACGGCCATGTGATCCAATTTCGAATGTCCGCACGGCCTATGACACGTGCGTGTCTATTGGCCGTGTGAGATACACGGTCGGGCCACATGGGCATGTGTCCCTTATTTTTGAGAAAATTTTATAAATGTTCAAAAAGTTTCCAAAGTTATTAGTTTAGTCCTGAACCACTTCTAAAGCATGATTTGGGTCTTGTAGGCTCGTATTAGGGACATATTGATTGAGATTGAATGTTAATTGCATGAAATGTGAAAATGTATGCAAATTGAATGTTTAATTGTTTTATAAGTCCGATAATGCTCCGTAACCCGATTCTAACATTGAATACGGGTGAGGATGTTTCATTTATTGGTATTAGAGCTACGGTTTAGTTGATTCTAGGACTAATGTAGTGTATGTGATAGTCTAGCTATACATGCCATATATAACATGTGATAGTGTGATGACTCCTGACATTTTAAACTGTGTTTTCGTATAGCAAATGGATCCCGGTCGAGTTGTAGCTGATGATGTTGAGAGTAATGCACCAGCTCCCGCTCAAGGGGTAGCGCCTTCTGAATCTAGAAATGTATCGAGTAGTCACGGAGGAGAGGCTAAAGAAGCCTTTTTCCAAATGATGAACGAGTGGTTCACATAATATGTCTAGACAAATCCGACTGCTCAACAACCTCCACCCCCACCTAATCCCCAACTGGTTCCTATAGCTCCTCAAGTCGTGGAATTTCAACAAATAAATAAGCCTCCAGTTGATAAGATTTGAAAGTATGGGGCTGAAGATTTCCGATCTACCGTTGATGACGATCCCAAGAGAGCTAAATTTTGGCTTGAAAACACTATTCGGGTATTTGATGAGTTGTCATGTACACCAACCGAGTGCTTAAAATGTGCCATATCGTTATTGAGAGACACTGTGTATTAGTGGTGGAACACACTAGTATCTATGGTATCGAGAGAAAGAGTTACTTGGGAATTCTTTCAGATAGAGTTCCGGAAGAAATATATAAGTCAGCGGTTTCTCGATCAAAAGCACAAAGAATTTTTTGAACTAAAATAGGGCCGTATGACTGTGATCGAGTACGAAAGAGAATTTGTGCGGTTGAGTAAGTATGCTCGGAAGTATGTTTCTACTAAAGAAATCATGTACAAGCAATTCGTTGATGGGTTGAACGAGGATATTAAACTTCTAGTCGGAATTTTAGAATTGGAAGAATTTGTTGTCCTGGTTGACAGACGAGGATGTAACAGCTCGATTTTGGGGCTAGTCGAAACAGTAGTTTCGGAACCACTAATCCGAGGTCGAAGAAATTATTTTTAATATTATTTTATGTGTTATATCATGATTATATGAGTGCATGAAAATTTTGGTGAATTAATTGTAGTGATTACTTGTTTAATTTTGAAAAAAAGACTAAATCGCATAAAAGGTGAAATTTGTGTTTTACTAATTTGAAGTGTCATATAGCTAGAGAACCTTAAATTAGAGGTCCTTAATGTGCAAATAGGCCTTTATTAGGGTGATGGCCGACCATAGGGACAAAGAAATGAATTTGGTTAAGGTTTGGTGGCATTAGGTGACTAAATGAATAAAATAAAATAAAACAAAGAAAGTTATCATCTTTTTCCTATCATCTTCTTCTTCCACCTAAAATAACAACAAGAATAGGGGTTTGGAAGCTTGAAATTTTCAGCAACTTACACACCTTGGAAGTAAGTGATTTTGGTGGTCATTCTTGATCTTTTTGTACTTTTGGGACCTTTATAGCATAATCTAGCTAACGAGGGGACTATTTTGCAAAATGGTTGAAAGTCTAGAGTTTTTCCATGTGAGTATTCATGTGTTTGCTGAAATTTTATGGAAGAAAATGAATTTTAGTTGTTTAATAAACAACTTTTGTGAAAGGATTTTTCATGAAAATACCTAATAGGATTATTTTGTAAAAGTTATAAAATGGATAGTAAATGTGTGAAATAATTAGAATTTTGAGTTGCTATAAAAGAGAATACGAATCGGCTAGGCTTGGGTGTGAGAAAAATGAACACATTTCATTTTACGAGCATAGAGGCAAAATCATAATTTTGTGAAAGTCTAAGGGTAAAATGGTAATTTTTCCAAAATAGAAACTTTTGGAGTGATTTGATTAATGTGGTTATTTAATAAGCTAAATATGTCATTATAGATCAAGAAGAACGTGGAATCAACCTTGACCGAGGAAAAGGCAATGTTTCATGCTAAATTGCAAATTGACATATTTTGTATCGAGGTAAGTTTATATGTAAATGATACATCCTTTTTACTTATGTTTTTATATATTAATGAATTATGTGATATGTGAATGGATATTATTGAAATCTATTAAAATGATAGAAAATGAGGAAATTCCCGGATGAACCTTCGGAATAGGAAAATGATACGGATGAACAACGTGAATAAGTGATTATTGGTGGGCTGTGTGCGATACCACCATGAATATGTGATTATTGGTGGGTTGTGTGCGATACCACCGTGTTATTTATTAGTGGTGGGCTGTGTGCGAAACCACTGTGTATCCGGTATTATTCCGAAGTGTTTATCGAGAAACTTTGACTAAGTGAAATTATGTGTGATTATGTGATGACAAGTGCGAGGTATAAGTAGGTATAAGTGTATGTACATGTGAGCAATGTTTATGATATGTTTTTGAAATGTGGTAAGATTTGAATAAGTATAACTACAAGGTTTTGAATTGTTCTTGATTTGTATGTACTGTTCTTGATGGATAAGTATGTGGTATGATATTATTGTTTACATATAGACTTACTAAGCTTAAAGCTTACTCCCTTCTCTTTTCCCTTGTTTTATAGTGTCAAAAAGACGTCTCGGGATACAGAGACCGTCGGAGGATCACCCACACTGTCCACACATTTTGGTATATTGAGATTTACATTGAATTATGGCATGTATAGGGACTTGGTCTTTTTGGTTATATGTCATATTGGTTTAGCCAAATGTGTTGGCTTGTGATGATATTTGATTCATTTTGTATAGGGCTATGAGATGTGGCTCATAATGATTATTTGGATGTAAACCTATTCATATATGCATATATATGCCAATGCTATTGTGATATGGCCTATGGTTATTGGTGGATGAATGATGATATGTTGCATGTGTTTATGGATGTTTGATGATGGTGAAGCACTTAGTTATGCTATATTAAGTGCTTTGAACTTATTTATATATATTTGGATTGGTGTGATTTTGATGTTGTGTAGGTTGGTGCAAGTATGGATGGCAAAAAGGCTTGGTAAATAGCCTTATTTTGCCACACAGGTAGACACACGGGAATATGTCTAGGTCGTGTGTGACACACGGCTTGCCCCATAGGCGTGCGTTATGGCCGTGTGTCCCCTGCACCCTAATTAACGCAAAACAGAATGCTCAGTAGTAAATGCACGGGCATGAGACACGGCCATGTGTCTCGGACGTGTGAGAGACACGGTCATAGGACATGGGCATGTGCCTAGGCCGTGTAAAGTCTGCACTTGATTTTAGGAATTTAATTTGCCACACGGCCTAAGGACACGGGCGTGTGTCTTGGCCGTGTGACCTTATTTGGTTGATGACATCATAAATAGAATGTCCCCTATTTTTGACACAGCCTGAAGCACGGGCATGTGATATGCCCTACGGGCATGTGGACTTTTTTGATGAAAATTTTTCTAAGTTTTCCCATAAGTTCCTAAAGTTCTCGGTTTAGTCCCGAACTACTTCTTATGTATGTTTTGGGCCTCGTAGGCTCGTTTAAGGGGTGATATGAATGTTTATGAAAAGTTTTAAATTTGAGTGGAAAGTCATGTCTCGGTTTTGTATGATTGTTTGTATATAAGTTCGGTAACGTCTTATACCCTGTTCCAGCGTCGAATATGGGTAAGGGGTGTTACAGATGAGCTTAGCAAAGAAAAGAGAAAAGCAGATTCAGAGGCTAGAGACTCAAGAAACAATGAATAAACCATATCAATCTTCGTCAAAGAAATTTAGAGATCCGTTCACTCGTCCAAATGTTTCAAACAGACATCTAAGCATAGATCATAGAAAACAATTCTCAAGTCCTAAAGCTCAAGCTACATTGGTATCGAGTGCTGGCAGTATGAGAAACTATAGATCTGAATGTCAACGATGTGGAAGAAGACATCCTGGTGAATGTAGAATGAATAATCGAGCTTGTTTCAAATGTGGTTCCGAAGATAATTTCATACGTGATTGCCCTAAATTAGCTGAGAAAGATGATTTTCAGAATGTAAGACCGAGTAACACAACTACTCGAG
The DNA here is from genome assembly GCA_005393395.2 of Gossypium australe. NCBI lineage: Eukaryota > Viridiplantae > Streptophyta > Magnoliopsida > Malvales > Malvaceae > Gossypium > Gossypium australe. Next base: position 117,769,001 of record CM016621.1, read on the forward strand.
GGAGGCCACCGAGAAATACTGGAAATGTGACCAGTAGTAGAGGCGTGACAAAAGATTCGGCTATGGGATCTGAGGCCAGAGCACCTGCTAGAGCTTACGCTATTCACGCTCGCGAAGATGCGTCATTAGCAAATGTTATTACCAGTACATTCTCTCTTTAAGACACTAATTTTATTGCATTGATTGATCCTGTATTGACTCATTCATATATTTGTGAGAATCTAGTGTCTAGTAAGAGTTTACCTGTTGAGTCTACTGAGTTTGTGATTAAAGTATCGAACCCTTTAGGCAAGTATGTTCTAATTGATAAAGTTTGCAAGAACTGTCCTTTAATGATTCGGGGTCACTATTTTCCGGCTGATTTGATGCTACTACCATTTGATGAATTCGATGTAATTCTGGGTATTTGGTTGACTTTGCATGATGCTGTTGTGAATTGTATAAGAAAGATTATTGAATTAAAATGTCAGAATAGTGAAATCATTCAAATTGAATAAGATGACTCGAGTGAATTGCCTGTTGTGATTTCGTCTATGTCAACTCAGAGATGTGTGACAAAAGGGTGCGAAGCTTATCTTGTTTATGTTTTAGATACAAATGTGTCTGAATCAAAGATTGAATCAGTGCCGATAGTCTACGAGTTTTCGGATGTATTTCTAGAAGAATTATCGAGGTTATCACCGATAAGAGAGGTTGAATTTGCTATTGAGTTAGTACCTGGAACTTCACCGATATCTATAGCTCTATACAGAATGGCTTTGATAGAATTGAAAGAGTTGAAATCTTAGTTGCAAGAGTTAACAGATAAAAGTTTTGCACGACCTAGTTTTTCACCCTGGGGTGGGCCAGTATTGTCCGTAAAAAAGAAAGACAGGTCAATGAGAATGTGTATTGACTATCGACAGCTCAATAAGGTTACGATAAAGAATAAGTATCCGTTGGTGAGAATAGATGACTTATTTGATCAGTTGAAAGGTGCAATAGTATTTTCAAAGATTGATCTACGGTCTGACTACTATCAATTGAGAGTTAAAGATTCAGATGTGCAGAAAATTGCATTCAGAACGAGGTACGGACATTATGAATTTCTTGTTATGCCTTTTGGATTAACTAATGCTCCTTTAATCTTTATGGATTTGATGAACCAAATTTTTAGACCGTATTTAGACAGATTCGTTGTTCTGTCCATTGATGACATTTTGATCTATTCACGAGATGAGTCTGAGCATGTCGAGCATTTGAGAATTGTGTTACAAACTTTGAGAGATAAGCAATTGTTCGCTAAATTCAGCAAATGTGAATTTTGGCTCCGAGAAGTTAGATTTTTGGGGCACATTGTTTCAACGGAAGGTATAAGAGTTTATCCGAGCAAAATTTCAAGAGTTGTTGATTGGAAACCACCTAGAAATGCATCTAAAATCAGAAGCTTCTTGGGGTTAGATAGTTATTATCGTCGTTTTGTAAAAGGATTCTCGATGATTGCTACATCGATAACCAGATTGATACAGAAAGATGTAAAATTCGAATGGTCAGAGAAATGTCAACAAAGTTTCGATCAATTGAAAGCATTGTTAACTGAAGCACCAGTTTTGGTTCAACCTGAGTCGGGAAAAGAATTTGTGATTTATAACGACGCTTCATTGAACGGTTTGGGTTGTGTGTTGATGCAAGAGGGAAAAGTTATAGATTATGCCTTCAGACAGTTAAAGCCGCATGAAAAGAATTATCTGACACATGATTTAGAGTTGGCTGCTATTGTTTTCGCATTGAAAATTTGGAGACATCATTTATATGGCGAGAAGTGTCATATCTTTATTGATCATAAAAGCTTGAAGTATATAATGACTTAGAAAGATTTGAATTTGAGACAATGGAGATGGCTCGAGCTATTGAAAGATTATGAATTAGTAATTGATTATCATCCGGTGAAAGCAAATGTAGTCGCAGATGCTTTGAGTAGAAAATCTCTATTTGCTTTGAGAGCGATGAATACAAGATTGATTTTGTCCGATGATGGTTCGATTCTAGCAGAGTTGAAAGCTAAACCGGTTTTTCTTCAATAAATTTATGAAGCTCAAAAGTGTGATACCGAGTTACAAGCTAAAAGAGTGCAATGTGAGTCGTGTAGTGATTCAGACTATCAGATCGGAGCCGATGATTGTTTAATGTTCCGAAACAGAATCTGTGTACCAAAGAATTCTGAGCTTATTCAGAAAATTCTTCATGAAGCAGATAATGGTTGTTTATCTGTTTACCCGAGGAGTACCAAAATGTACAACGACTTGAAACAATTGTATTGGTGGTCGGATATGAAACAATACATTTCTGAGTTTGTATCGAGATGTTTAATGTGTCAGCAAGTTAAAGCTGAACATCAAGTGCCTTTGGGATTGCTACAACCTACGATGATACTAGAATGGAAATGGGATAGAGTTACGATGGATTTTGTATCGGGATTACCTCTGTTTCTGAAAAAGAAAGATGCTATTTAGGTTGTCGTTGATCGACTAACAAAGTCTGCACATTTCATTCCGGTACATACAGATTATTCACTTGATAAATTAGCTGAATTGTACATATCTGAGATTGTTAGATTGCACGGGGTGTAACACCCCTCACCCGTATTCAATGCCAGAATAGGGTTACGGAGCACTACCGGACTTATAGCACATTTAAATCATACATTTCACATACATTTAGTCAATTCATATACAATTCATTCACAACCAAACATTCCATCCCTAATATGAGCCTACGAGGCCCTAAACATACATTGGGAGTGGTTCGGGACTAAACTGAAAACTTTGGAAATTTTTTGAACACTTAAGAAATTTTCTCAAAAATAGGGTACACACGCCCATGTGGCCCACCCGTGTGTCTCACATGGCCTCCAGACATGCCCGTGTCATTAACCGTGTGAACATTCGAAATGGGAGCACATAGTTGTGTCCCAGCCCATGTCCAACCCCGTGTAACTCTCTGACTTGGGTCACACAGCCAACACACATGCCCGTGTGGCTAGCTTGTGTGCCCTAAAAATGGGCATACACGCCCGTATGCCAAACCGTATGCTAGGCCGTGCCAAACCTATAGGGTATACTGACTTATGCCACACGGCCAAGTCACACGCCCTTGTGTGAGGCTGTGTGGAGCATACTGACTTATTTTTAATTTCAACACTAGGGGACACACGACCGTGTAACATAACCGTGTGTCACACACAGCTGAGACACACGCTCGTGCCTCTACCCGTGTGGACAAAAATAGGCTATTTACCAAGCCAATTTACCACCCAAACTTGCATGTACCTATGCCACATCATTTGGCACCAACATATATCGTATCTAATCATTTAAACCAGCCAATTTAAACATAAATCTTGCACATTCTACACTTCTATTTTACATATACACAAATCACTAAAACATACCATACCATTTGTACCAAAATTTACTTCCTTAAATCACCAAAAATAGCTAAACTCAAATATGCAATATCAAGCCTAATTTCACAAGCATTCCATTATCTTCAACTCAACCATTTGACACTCATAATACCTATAACAATCAAGCATCACACAACCATCATCCAATTCATATCACAAAGCATAGACTTATATATCAATACATGATTCAACCATACAAAAATAACCCAAAATAAGCCATCACTCATGGCTATATATATATATATATATACAAACCAAAACATATACATTTACAAGCCAATTCAAATGGCCAAAATCATTACCAAAACAAAACCAACATGACCAAAGTCCCTATACATGCCATATACTCAAAACATAAGCTTAAAAGTACCAAATCGAAAGTAGGATAGTGTGACAAAATCTCCGACGATCCCCAAATCCGAGCTAGCTTTGAATTCACTATAAAACATGGAAAAATAAACAAAGTAAGCTATAAATCTTAGTAAGCTCGTATACAATAAACTTAATTCAATCTCAAGATTAAAATTCAACCATTTGAATAAATCAACATTTAGCATATATTAGCTAACAAACCTTTCATATACACAATTATGATATCAATCACATTCTTCACAAGTTTCTTCGAACCAAAGCTTATACATTTCACGTACGTACCTGTACCAGCTCATATCATTCTTATATTCAATCACATCTTTCGTTTACCCGTTGAACCATTCGAAATAGAAGTCAGATACTCAAGAGTCTGCACATTAAGTACATATACCATGGCCCAAAGCTGAATCAGCCGATATTCATGGCCCGAAGCCAAATCGGTATAACTCGTACCCGAAGTGCTAATATCATGGCCCGAAGCCAACTCAATGTATCCCCTAATGACATGTCACAAGTATCCTAAACTATTCCTAAGGTTCAACTGGGATTTCGAATGCCGAATTGTTGTTGAATCACTATCGGTCATATCCATAGTCTGATATTCACAATTTATGCAATATCAAAGCATATGAAATATATTTGTATTAAAATTAATAATATAAGAACTTACCTCTGGTTCAAAAACGATGAAATTGGTCGATTAATCGAGTACTTTGTCTTTTCTCTAATCTAATTCTAAATTCCACTTTCCTTGATCTATATAATATCAAATTCAGCTCATTTAATTATCCCTCTCTTCAATTTAGTACAAAACACACTTTAAAGCACATTTATACTTTTGCCCCTAATATTTCATATTTTTCACAATTTAGTCCTTATTTCATAAAAACATAAATTCATGCAATTTCATCACAACCCAAGCCTAGATGAATATTAATCATGCTTATAGAAGCCCAAAATTTTCATCTATTTCATATTTTTAACCACTAAATTTACACATTTCACAATTTAATCCCTAATTGGACGTTTTACTAAAAATCACTTAACAAAACTTGTATAACTATCAACAAACATTCATAATCTATCATCAAACATCAAAACACAAATGTATTCATCAATGGAATCATATAAAATCTTTAACAGTTTTACAAAATAGTCCCTGGGCTAGCTAGACCAAGCTGCAACGATCTTAAAAACATAGAAATCATTAAAAACGGGACGAAAAATGGACTTACATGCAAGGTTGAACTATGGCCAAATGTTTGTGTTCATTAATGGCTTTCCTTTCTTCAACAATCGGTTGAGAAAGATGAACATGCATGTTTTTTTTCTTTTATTTTCTTTACTTTAATAACTTTTAATTATAAATTACAATATTAACCTTACTAAGAACCTTTAAAAATTCACCTAACCATGCCCATAAATTCCACTCAAACAACTAATGGCATAATTACCACATAAGGACCTTTACTTTAAGGTTCTATAGCTATTAGACACCTTTAGCTAATAGAACTCAAGTTTTACACTTTGCACGATTTAGTCATTTTTATCAAATTGACCATTCAAACGATAAAATTTCTTAACGAATTTTTTACACCAACATAATATCATACCGTAGACATTAAAATAATAATAAATTAATTATTTTAACTTCAAATTTGTGGTCCCGAAACCACTGTTTTGATTTGACTAAAAATGAGCTGTTACACGGGGTGCCAGTTTATATTATCTCGAATAGAGATCCGAGGTTTACGTCGTGATTTTGGAAGAAATTGCAAGAAGCTCTGGGTACGAGGTTGAATTTTAGTACAACATTTCATCCGCAAACTGACGGTCAGTCTAAAAGAGTAATTCAGATTCTCGAAGATATGCTTCGATGTTGTGTTTTAGAGTTCGAAGGCAATTGGGAGAAATATTTACAGCTGGTTGAATTTGCTCATAACAACAACTTTCAATCGAGCATAAAGATGGCACTGTACGAAGCTTTGTATGGTCACAAATGCCGAACTTCGTTGTACTGGTCCAAACTTAGTGAGAAAAAGATTCACGGGGTTGATTTGATTCGATGAAGATAAAGTAAAAGTAATTCGTGACAGTTTGAAAGCAGCTTCAGATCGACAGAAATCGTACGCAGATTTGAAATAAAAAGACATTGAATTTTAGATCGGTGATAAAATATTTATGAAAGTATCTTCGTGGAAGAAAATACTTAGATTTGGTTGCAAAGGCAAATTGAGCCCACGTTTTATCAGGCCGTATGAGATCATTGAAAGAATAGGTCCAGTAGCATATCGGCTAGCTTTACCGGCTGAGTTAAAAAAAAAAAACAAAATGTCTTTCATGTTTCAATGTTGCGTCGATATAGATCAGATCCATCACATGTAATTTCTCCGATAGAAATTGAGATTCAACCCGACATGATATACAATGGAGAACCGATCAGAATTCTAGCTCAAGAGATTAAAGAGTTGAGAAATAAACATATAGCTTTAGTGAAAGTACTTTGGTAATGACACAGTGTCAAAGAGGCTAGTGGGAGCCCGAGGAAGCTATGAGAAAACAGTACCCTAACCTATTCACTGGTAAGATTTTCGGGGACGAAAATCCCTAAGGGAGGAGAGTTATAACAGCCTGTTTTTAGTCACATCGAAACAGTAGTTTTCGGACCACAAATCCAAAGTCAAAAGAATATTTTATTATTATTTTAATGTCTATGGCATGATAATATGTTTGTGTGAAATTTTCATTAAGAAATTTTATCGTTTGATTAGTCAATTTGATAAAAAGGAATAAATCGCGTAAAATGCAAAAGTGTTGTTCTAATAGTTAAAGGTATCTATTAGCTATGGATTATAAAATTTAAGGTTCTTAGGTGATTATTAGCCCATTTTTAGAGATAGTGGGTGATAGTGGTTAGGTATTTGTGCGATTATTAAATATTATAAAGCTTAAATTTGTAATTCATTAATTAAACACAAATTAAGTAAAAATAAGCCAAAATTTTTCTCCATTTCATCTTCTTCCACCAAAAATAAGAAAGAAAAACATTCATGGGAACTTTCTACGGTTCGGCCACTTCATGATCTAATTGTAAGTCCGTTTTGTCCCGTTTTTAATGATTTCTATGTTTTTGAGATCGTTGCAACTTAGTCTAGCTAGCCCAGGGACTAATTTGCAAAATTGTTAAAGATTTGAATGATGCCATTGATGAATACATGTGTGTTTTGATGTTTGATGATAGATTATGAATGTTTGTTGTGAATTATACAAGTTTTGTTAAGTGATCTTTTGTGAAAATGCAAATTAGGGATTAAATTGTAAAATGTGTAAATTTAGTGGTTAAAATGTGAAATAAATGAAAAATATGGGCTTCTGCGGGTATAATGGTAATTCGGCTAGCATGGGTTAATTTTGAATTTCATGAATTTGTGATTTTATAAAATAAGGACTAAATTGTAAAAGTTTTGAAATATTAGGGGCAATTATGTAAAAATGCCTTAAAGTGAATTTTGGACTAAATTGAATAGAGAGATGATTAAATAAGTTAATTTTGATTATATATAGATTAAGAAAAGTGAAACTCGGATCTAGATTGAGGGAAAAACAAAGTTCTCGACTAATCAACTCGTTTTGTCGTTTTTACATCTAAGGTAAGTTCATATGTAATAAGCATTGTTATAACTATGTTTTAAATGCTTTGATATTGCATAAACTATGAATACGAGATTACGAATATATTCAACAATGATTCGATAATAGTTCGGCATTGAAATTCCTGGTTGAACATTAGGAATAAATTTGGATACTAGTGACATGTCATTAGGGAATTTATGTGATTATGTGATTCGGGTGCTGGTCCTGTACGTCCTACCAGTGGCTAAGTATACCGGCATGTGTTGCGGTTACTTGACAGCTTGTGTGAGCAGCACCGTGTAGCTACGTCTTGACCCACAGCTTGTGTGAGCAGGCCCATTGATAGCTCGAGAGTGAGCATATATGTGTTATGTGATCCAGATAGCTTCAGTTATATATGTGGCATTTTGTGTGCGAGTTTCCCCTGTATTCGATAGTATTTCGAATGGTTCAATGGGTAAATGAAAGATGTGGTTGAGTATGATATTGATACGAGATAGCACAAGTATGTACATGAACCGTATAAGCTTTAAATCGAAGAAGTTGTGAAGTGCACATATAAACATATGGTTAAACATATGAAAGGTTTGTTAGTTAAATGATCTATATGTTGCTATATTCAATTATTTTATATGTATTTATGATTGAATTGAGTTTATTTCATACGAGCTTACTAAGCTATAAAGCTTACTTTGTTTATTTCTCCATGTTTCATAGTGATTTCGAAGCTAGCTCGGATTCGGGGATCGTCAGAAACTACGTCACACTTTCCTACTATCACTTGGTACTTTTGAACTTTGGTATTTTGGTATATGGCATGTATAGGGACTTTGGTCATTTTGGTATATTTTGTAATGTGTTGTGCCACTTAAGCTGGCTTGTAAATGCTTATGTTGTGGTTTGTATATATAGCCATGAGTGATGGCTCATTTTAGACTATTTTGGTATGTTTGAATCATGTATATATATGTGTGTGACTATGTCTTGTGAAATGTATTGAATGATGGTTGTGTGATACTTAATGGTAATAGGTATGATGAGTATCAAATGGTTGATTTGTGGATATTTATTTGCTTGTGAATTTTAGGTTAAATGATGCATATTTGGAAGTGTATATTTAATTGAACTGTATATGTAATGTTGGTCTAAATGGTATGGTATATTTTGTGTCTTGTGTGTATTGAGAAAGGTGGTATAGATTATGCATGATTTAAGGTTTGAATTGGCTAGTTTAAATGCTTATATATGTTATGTGTTGGTGTCAATTGATATGGTGTAGGTACATGCAAGCTTTGGTGGCAAAATGACTTGGTAAATAGCCTATTTTTGTCCACACGAGTAGAGACACGGGCGTGTGTCTCAGCCGTGTGTGATATACGGTCATGTACACGGCCGTGTGTCCCCTGGTGTTGAAATTAAAATCAAGTTAGTATGCTCCACACGGCCTCCCACACGGGCGTGTGACTTGGTCGTGTGGCATAAGTCAGTATACCCTACAGGTTTGACATGACCTAGCACACGGCCTGGCACATGGGCTAGCCACACGATCGTGTATGTTGGCTGTGTGACCCAAGTCAGAGAGTTATACGGGGTCGGACACGGGCTGGGGCATGGCCATGTGATCCTATTTCGAATGTCCACAAAGGCGGGTCTATTTGCTGTGTGAGACTCACGGCTGGGCCACACGGGTGTGTGTCCCCTGTTTTTGAGAAAATCTTTTAAATATTCAAAAAGTTTCCAAAGTTATCGGTTTAGTCCCAAACCACATCTAAAGCATGATTTGGGCCTCGTAGGCTCGTATTAGGGCATATTGATTGAGATTGAATGTTAATTACATGAAATGGGAAAATTTATGCAAAGTGAATGTTTAATTATTTTATAAGTCCGGTAATGCTCTGTAACCCTATTCCAACGTTGAACACGGGTGAGGGGTGTTTCAGTGCAAAAATGTGTCTTTTGGTGCATGTTACCAAAACCATTCTTCCAAATAAGCCAAACATATACATCTATCAACTTTTAGACTTGTCCAAAACATATCATATAACAATCCCTAATCAACTAACCAATATGCCTTAGTGGCACCATTTCACAACAAGGTTATATAAGCATTGTCAACCATTCAAGTCAACTAATACAATTCTAAGACCATTTATATCACATTAATCCAACCCTTTTTACAATTAAATATGACCATTTGAAAACTTCAACCATTTGTGAACCATAATACCATTTTGCACATTTTGAGCACTTTAATAAGGCATCTAAAAACCAACTACATCATAGTTCAAACACATGAAAACTCTCAATTAAACACATATACACGTCAAGCCTTATATATGTATTATACACACATTCAAAACAAGCATCATATATATATGGACCATTTCATCAACTTACAAAATGAATACTTAACCATATTGAAACCTTTTTACATGCCACAAAATCGAGCTTCAAATGATAGAAAGACTACCGAATCAATAACAGGATTGTGTGAGCTCCTTGACAATCTGCTGTACACGTTTCACAAGTTAGTCATCTATAGAGAAAGTGAAACAACAAGGTAAGCATTACAAATGCTTAGTAAGTTCACAAGTATTAAACCAAGTAACTTAACTCAGGTTATAATTAAACATTACATGCTACTTCTTGGTAAAGTTTGCCTATAATTGCAAATCAAATATAAAAAAGTGAGTTAACATTTAACCTCATCATATAACATTTCAATATAAAATAAACCAAATCACCTAGAATCACATTTCAATACCATTCTCAAAAACAATTCAACATTTAACCATATGAACATCATTCTCATAATATCATATAATTCCATCTATTTATTAATTATACATCCAATTTCAATTTAATATCAATTACTATTTCATTTACTTATTCTAATTCGAAATCAGATTAATTGATTCATCACATTTCTCTATCGGCACTCCAGGCTTGTATAATCGGCTCACATAGTTTTTCACAAATAATCAAATCATAATATCAACCAATTCAAATATCATTTATCAACATTTCATTTTATACTCCTATTAATCTAACTCAGACTAAAACAGATACACAGATCCAACGAATCACACCATTTTAACACTCAATACCTCATCAGACAATACCGAAGTAAATAGATTGCGCTTATTAATATGTTTGGCACCCAGTGCCTCATCGGTATAACTAAAGTAAAAATTGTGTCCAGTACTCATCAACGCGTAGTTGAAGTAACCTATACTTTATTTATCCTACGGCATGCCAACTATATCCGACTCTACCTGAACAGTTAGTAGGGTAACCAATAATTAATTTTTTTATAGTTCGATCCTTGTTTAATCGATCTCTTTATCATCAATTCATCAATATCGTTTCATACATAGCATAATTCATTATAATACCAAGTCAATTTTACAACTTTACCAATTTATAATATTTTAAATTCTATTCAATTTAATCATTTATCTCGATAATCAACATAATCATATTAATTTGATTCAATTCAACTAATCAATCTCATCTTGCAATTCATTATATTCAATTTATCAATCAATTTGTCATATATTTATAATTTAGTCCATATCTCACCTTTTTTGTACAAAATCGTAAACAATCCCAATTTCAAATAAACATATTTACAATTATAATTTTAAATACATAAACATTTAACACAAAATACCGTATGAACTTACCTGGTCAAAACAGAAAACGATCAATTCTCTAAGGACTAATCAACATAGTTGCCTTTTTCCCTTATTAATTTTGATTTGGTTCAATTCCTGATCTATACAATTATTCAATTCAATTTATCAATTTCAACCCTCTTATTTCATCCAATTATAAACATGTATCAGCTCAATTTTATTATCAGGATGCCCCCTAAAGTTTTACATTTTAATCAATTTAGTCCTTAAAACCGAAATAGCTATATATTTCAAAATTAAGCTTCGTTTTCCAATATGATTTCAATTTAATCCTTGAATATCCCTCTAATTTCAATGATTATAGAAAATTCATGTCAATTTTGAAATATTTTCATTTTAGTCCTTAAACTCAAGCTAACAAATTTCACTTTACAAATTAGTCCTATTACACTTCTGACCTTCAAATCCTACCATTAAACATCAGAAATCCCAAAAACCATCAATGGCAACATTTGATAACTTTAAAATTTTTTAAAACAGAGGTACAATTTAGCTAAATCAAGTTACAACGATCTCAAAAACATAGAATTTATAAAAAAAAAGGGCTTAGAAAATCATACCATGCAAAGTTGAATACTTGGAGCTTCAAAAATGGTGTTTCAGGCTACTTAGCTTATTTTTTTTATGGAAGAAGATGATTAAAATGATAATGGCTTTTCTTTCCTTTTCTTTATTCTTATTTTATGTTATAATATTAAAGTTTTATAATATTCTTAAGCTATACTACACCTAAACCGTCCACCACTATTTGAAAAGTGGTTAATTGCCACTTTGATCGTAACAACCCAATTTCAGTGACACCGAAATAGTGGTTTCGAGACTACAAATCCAAGCTAAAAATAAAAATTTATTTTAATATTATTTTCTGGTTTGCATTATTATAGGAAGGTCATTTGAAAATTTTGATATGAAAATTTTATCGATCCTGTGTTTAATTAGGGAAAGGACTAAATTGCATAAAATGAAAAAGTTGGGTTCTAGTAGCTATAGGTATCAAATAGCTATGAAATTTAAAACTTAAGGTCCTTATATGGTAATTAGACCATTGAAGAGTAGTTAGTAGATATTTTAATGACTCATCCATGGAAAAATTAGAAATGGGCAAGGACTAAATTGGAAATCACTAAAATTAGAAGATGACAAATAATTAAAAAGGAAATTATCATCTTTTTATTCATCTTGTTCCCCAAAATTTCTATGGAAACCCTAGGTGAGAGGATGACAACTATTCAATCTCAATAAGGTATGAAATCAAGTCCCGTTTTTAATGATTTTTATATTTTTGCAATCGGTATAGTCTAATCTTTCTATTTAGGAGATTTATTTGAAAAGTTATCAAGGTATGAAATTTGGATCATGGATGAATATGCTGAAAATTAGAAATTTATGGTAGAAAATGAAAAGTTATTCATAGATAAACAACTTTTACAAAGAGATTTTTGATGAAAACATGATTTAGGGACTAAAATGCAAAGTTGTGAAATTTGATGAAAAATTCTGAATTTTTATGAATACATGTGCTGTAAATTTTGAAATGGAATTTTGGTTAGGCTTGGAATAGGGAGTAAATTGCACAAATTTCATTTTCCAAGCCTAGGGATGAAATTGTAATTTTTGAAAAGAGTAGGGGTAAAATGATAATTTTGCCTAGGATGTAATAGAATGCAAATGTGTATGAAATGTGATGAATTGATAGTTAAATTTGTTTATATAGACCCGAAAAGACTAACTACATAATTAGATCGAGGAAAACAAAAGGTGTCAGATTAGTTGGAAATCAAATACGAACAACTATCCAGGTAAGTTCGTGTAACTTAATTTGGTACGTTAATATGTTTAAATTGAATTGTGTGATTGTGATAATATGTATGTGATGATATACATAATGAAATTATTACAAGTTGGAAGTGTTGATAAAATATCATGTCCCGGTTGAATATTGAAATTCGATGGATTATGGTGATTTCTTCAAACGGGTATAATATGGCAAATGTTACAAATAGTATTTAGCCCAGACAGGTAATCCTAAAGTAAGCCCTCTCGAGCATATGTTATAGATTGGGTTTAGCCCATACGGGTAACCCTGATTTAAGCTCTTTAGAGCTTATGTTGTAAATGGGATTTAGCCTGGACTGGAAATCCTGAATAACTCTTGTGAGAATTGGTTGAAAACAGGATTTAGCCTGGACGGGTGATCCTGTTGCATAATATGTGGCCCGGGAGTGTGCTCTTTAATTTTGTGCCCTAATGGGTAGCTATGAACATGAATTGACGGATAATTGATATGTATACTTTATGTATACTACCCGAATGTCCATCGAAATTTCGATAGTTCAACGGAGAGGACCATTGAAATGAAGAACGGTGAAATTAAATGAAAACTTGTAATTGATGAGCTCATCTATATTTACTTGATATTCTTATGAAGTTATGTGACTAACTTGCTTGATTGAGTGTATGTATTTAGGTAAATTACCAAAATTGATGGAATGTATGTCTATGTACGCTTAACATTATAAAATGTGATCGGTAAGTTAAATCCCCGTTATATGAACTTAAACTTACTAAGTATGTAATGCTTACTCCAATTAATTTTCCCTGTTTTGTAGTGCTCGAAAGATTGCGAAGGTTGGAGGTCGGTCGGAGGATCATCACACTATCCACTATCACATTTTGGTATAATTAGAAATCTCATTTTGGTATAATGGCATGTATAGGCTCATTTGGCCAAATGATGCCTTGTAAGTGATGTTTTGTAATCTAGCCATTGGAATGGCTAGTGATGTTTTACTTAGTATGTTTATAAATTTATTCCATGATTAAGTTCCTATGTGCTAAGTTGGTTGATTGGATTATGCTTAAGGTGTATGTTCCTTATAATAAAATTATAAACATGAATTGTATGTGATAATATACCATGCTTGGTACTAGAATTGGCTTGGTTTTAATGTTTGGATTGGTGGATATATGGTAGTGAGTTTTGGTGCAGGAAAGAGGTAGGTTTTGGGTGACAAATGAGGCTAGGAATTGGCTTTTTTTTTTTATTCACATGGGTAGACAAACGGCCTACCCCATGGGCATGTGGCCTGGCCGTGTGTCCCCTGCACTTAAAAATTTAGAAACAGAATGCTTAGAATTGGGCACATGGGCAGAGACACGGGTGTGTGTCTCAGCCGTGTGGTTGACACGGCCATGAACACGGGCGTGTTACACAGCTGTGTGAAAACTGCACCTAAATTTTGAAAATTTAAATTTGCCACACGGCCTAGCACACAGGCTTGTGACTTGGCCGTGTGACTTCAATTTCTTCATGCTTGCAAGTCAAAGAGTTACACGGGTTAGGGACACGGGCGTGTGTGACCACACGGCCTGACCACACAGGCGTGTGCCTAGACCATACTGGCGTGTGAGCCCTGCAACTTAGAAAATTTTTGTAATTTTGCGAAAAATTCTTAGAGGTTTTGATTAAGTCCTGATTTGTTTCTACTATTCATATTGGGCCTCGAGGGTCTATTTAAGGGATGTTACGAATGATTTTGGTTAATGAATAGTAATTTGTGTGAATTATCTGGAAAATGTTCTGAAAGTCCCGATAATGCTCCATAACCCTGTTCCAGTGATGGTTACGGGTTTGGGGTGTTACACTGATCCTCAAACATTTATTAATTAAGCATTTTAACTAATAAAATCAATATCGATTAAATTTTACGGTTTTTATGACTTAGTCCTTGTACCTTAATTAACTATCAATTCAATAAAAAATTTCAAACCAAAATTCAATTTACCTATGTAACAACTTCGTAAATATTTAATGAAAATATTTACAAGCTTGGTTTACGGCAACAAGGTCTCGATACCTCATTTTCCCAAAACCACTAACTTTAGGATCGAACCACTTGTACTTTAACTATTTGTCCAATTAGCAAATTTATTAAATAAAAATCCATTATAGCACTATAATAAACTCATAAATATTATTTAATAATATTTACGGGCTCGACCATCAGAGAATGGGATTTTGAAACCACTGCTTTCGGCACCACTAAAAATCGGGTTGTTACATACGACCTTTTCATCAAAGAAATTTCATTTCTTTTGCTTCATTGGTCAGGAACTAGGATCTAGTCTCAAAAAGTGTTGAATAATATATGGGTGAATTCTAGGCATGTCTACTGTCGTGTAAGTGAAAACATCCCGACATACTATCAATAGGTACTTCATGTTTTCCTTCTCTCTAGGGGAAAGGATCGAGGCGATTTGGGTGACTTTTTCAAGTTCCTCTTGGTACAAATAGATGGGATATAATGTTTCTGATGGTTGTGCTTTGGGGAGCCAGGTTTCAGGTTTGGCTTCTAGACTTTCCAGATCAATCCCTATTTTCTCGATTATATTGAATATTGCAAAACGATATGAGTGTGATATGCAATAAGTCAAAGGGGAAGTAAAGAGTCTCAGTTCTTTCCAGTAAGCTGTAATGAGACAATATGACATTTCCAGGCTACCTTCTAATCGACTTTCATATACCCCTCGCCTCTAGGAGTAGGAAACTTCGTTGTCATACAAAATGTGGCAACCACTATCTTTGTCATCCTCATGATTGTCTTCAAAAAAATGGCGCTGTAGGCCACCAGGTGGTCAATCACTAGAAAATCTACCATTTCTATGGTGGTTTGCTCACCATCTCTTAAGATTACCGGAAGGACAATAAATCCTTTAACTATGATGGGTTGGTTCAAGAAGCTATAAACTGAGCTTGCGGGCTTGAGCTACATATTCTTGATTCCCATCTAGTAGAAAGCTTTGGCCATTAGTATATCTACTGAACTACTCATGTTGACTAGAATCCTTTTAACTAGGAAAGAAGAGATATTAGCTGAGACCACTAGAGGGTCCTCTCCTTCTGTATCTAGGACATCTTTTTCATCTTGCTCTAAGAATCGAAGGTTTCATGGGGAAGGCTTGAGTTCTTTTACCATGGTTGAAATCGATAAAAAACACTTCCCATGTAAGCCTTCCATTTTGAATTTGATGTGACCCATTCCACGTACTTCCCTCCTACTAGAACATCAATGATTCTTCTTACTAGTTTCTTTCATCTGTCGTCATGTTGTGGACCTAATGAACTTATTTCCCTATCTTGAGCCTTATTTGATTGATGAGGGTCCTGAGCCAAAATTTGGTTGAGGCCCCTTCCAGATCGCATTTTCCAAAGCTTTCTTTAAATGTACACACTGATGAGTATGATATCCTCAAGCATTGTGGTATTTGCTATGGTGGTTGGAGTTGTTATGATGTTGGTTGGGTGGGAGATGCAGGGCCACTTTTAAAATTCTCTAGTACTCTACCTAGTCGAATATATAGGTTGCAGAACAGTTGAGTTTATGATAAGTTCTAAATTGATTGTACAGGGCTCAAGGTCAATAGTCTTCACCTCCTCTATAGTTAGGGATAGGTCATTCGCAATCCATGGTATGGACATTGTTCATGCACTACTGATTTATCTGGTTTGATTAGTTGCGATGCCTATATCCACACTCGATTACCCTTGGATTGGTTATTGGCTACTGGTAGCCTTGATATCTCCTAGGAGGCGATCCCCATGAAAGGTTGGTTTGATGCGGTACTAGGGTAGAGGTATCGACACAAAATTTCTCAACCTTATCTCCTTCCAAAAATTTATGTATCATTTCATAGAGATAGGAGAGTTTGCTCAGTGTATTCTTAATAATGATGTACATGAGATGTTGATGGATAGTTTTAACAATGAAGGCTTGAATGGCCTATTCATCTGTGACCCCTTTCGTGACCATAGTGGCAACACTGAAACGTCGCACATAATCAAGAAGGGATTTGTTTGCTCATTGGCGGATGGTCATCAGATAATTTGGAGATTGTTGGAGTGTCTTGATTACTAGGAAATGGCTCATGAATTGCCCGACCAGCTATTTGAAAGAGTAAATCGTTCCTCAGGGCAATGACAAGTACCATTGTCGAACTATTTGCGAGAGGGTCTTGGAGAAGGCCCTACACTTAACTCCATTAGGCAATCTTAGTATATTCATCTAATTATTGTACTGAGTCAGATGATCTTCCAGATTCCCTAACCCGTTATACAAAAATTTTAGAAACTTGAAGAATGCTAAAATGTGGCTATCAAAAACCTCGGGTGCCAATGGTTTATTAGAGTAGTTCTAGATAGATTCGTTTGTTTTTACCTCATTTACTTCTTGCATTAGTTCTCCTCTGAAGGCTCTGAGTTGTTTTTCTATAAACATTATTATTACCTTGGGAGTGTCGGGATATTGTTGGGAGGTTGGCGTTGTTTTTGCAAAGATCTTTCAAATTATTGTGTTTGACTCTATACGGAGGGTGGACTGAGCTTCATCCTCTTGATGAGTTGGGTTCTCTCATTTGAGAACCGATATGTAGCTCTTAACATAGTGATAAGATTCTCATTCTGGGCATTTCTTTGATCAATGACACGTTATTCTTGCTGCTTCTTGAATAGGCGCTCTTGTTGAGAAAATTGTTCTTCCAAATGTCGCAATTTTTCTTAGGTTTCTAAGTCCTAGGACTAAGGACCTGTTGCCTATTGGTGAGAACCCTTATCTAGAGAGGTGGGCGTCACAGTTGATGGAGCAGGTGTGGCTGTAAGGTAGGTTATGGCTTCTTGCAATCAGAGAGTTATTCAATCAAAAGGTCTAAGAGAGGGCACACCAGGTTGTGGTTGAGGTGTTTAGTAACTGGGGAGTTGAGGCGGCTATGGGAGTAATTCTTATCGGTGCAACAGAAGAGACAGGATTGGAAACCAGAGGATCTTTTAGAGCCTTCATCTATTGCTCTAGGGTGGGTAAGAGGTTTATTTTATTATATGGTTCGTATTATGTTAGAAAATTCTTGTGAAATATTTTGATACAAAAAGTTTATCGATTTAGTGCTTAATTACGAGAAGGACTAAATCGAATAAAATACGAAAGTTTAATTCTAGTAGCTATAAGGATTAAATAGCTATGGAATTCAAAACTAGAGGTCCTTATATGGTAACTAGACCATTAAGAAAAGTATGTAGATATTTCTTGGTGACTCATCCATGGAAATATAGAAAAAGGGCTATGACTAAATTGGAAATAGCAAATACTTAATTAATTAAAAGATGAAAAGAAAATATATCATCTTATTTTCATCATATTCAACCTAAAACACATGGAAATCCTAGGTGAGAGAAAAGAAACTTTCAAGGCCTAATTGGGTAAGTTTCCTTGTCCCGTTTTTAGTAATTTTGATATTTTTAGAATCGAGATAGCTTAATCTCTTTATTTGGGGGATTAATTTGAAAAGTATGAAAAATGGGTCATGGATGTATATGCTAGAAATTAAAAATTTATGGTTGAAAATGAAAGATTATTGATAGATAAACAACTTTTACAAAGTGATTTTTGATGAAAACATGTTTTAGGGACTAAAATGTAAACTTGTGAAATTGAAAGAAAAATTCTGAAATTTTATGAATACATTTGCTGTAAATTTTGTAATGGGGCTTTGGTTAGGCTTGGAATAGGGTGTAATTTGCACAAGTTTCATTTTCCGAGCTTAGGGACGAAATGGGAATTTTTAGAAATGTTAGGGGCAAAATGGTAATTTTGCCTAGGATGAAAATTGAGTCCACTTGAATAAGAAATGTGATAAATTGATGTTAAATTACTTGTATAGATCCGGATAGACCAAATTTAGAATTAGAATGAGGAAAAGAGGAAAATGTTGGATTAGTAGATGTTTGTACACGAACCTTTGTCGAGCTAAGTTCGTGTAACTAAATTGTGTTTATTTACATACTTGCATTGATTGTGTTTATGTATCATAAATATGTGAAATGATTACATATCCGATTAAGCCTGATAAATGAAAATGTTTAAATTAAATGATAATGCCCGATAGATGATAAAGGATTAACAATGAAAACGTTACTTATATGCTTGAAATGAATGTGGAATATGTTTATTTCAATTATATGAATGTTGTGGATGTATGAAATAATCACATGCCGGATAGTGCTTGAGAAAAATGTTTAAATCCAGGTTGAATAAAATGGAAAATCGATGGATATGTGATTTCTCGAAATGAATGAGGTCTTGCATTTGTTGCTGGAGGGATTTAGCTCGGTCGAGTAATCCTATTGACCTCGTCTCTAAAAGGATTTAGCCCGGATGGGTAATCCTGATATAAGTCCTCTCGAGCATATGTTATGGGTTGGATTTAACCCGAACGAGTAATCCAGATCAAGCTCTTTGGAGCATATGTCATAAAAAGGATTTAGCCTGGACTGGTAATCTTGTTGTTTTTATATATGTGGCTCGAAAGTGTACTATTTGAAATTGTACCTTATGGGTACCATTGGACTTGAATTGACGGATTCTGATTTGTACACCTCGAGTGTACTACCTATGTATCCATCGATATTTCGAATAAATTCAACAGGTAAAAGTTCTTGACATGCGAAGATATGAATAAGAAATGAGTTATTACACATATCGGCCTGAAGTATAAGAAAATGATGATACATGACAAATGATATATGAAAACATGAGATGATGATATTTGTACATGGACTTTATTTGATGAATATATGTTCATTATTGATTATAGACTTGTACACCTTGAGTGTACTAATCGTGACCTTGATATTCTGAGTAATATGAGTAAAGTTCTGATATGAAATGATCTGAAATCGAAATGAGCTATTACGAAATTATATTTGTAATAATGAGATGAATCATGCATGTTGAATGAATACATGTTGTGAAAAGCATATGTGCTTGGAAACTTGATTGTTGTTGAGCCCATACATGTTTTGATGTTATTATGGAATATATGACTAACAAGGGCAATGAGGATGTGTGTAAGGCTTGAGGTCAAATTGATTGAATATGCCTTACATAGTTACCTCAAAATAGAATGAATGGTAAGTTAAGTACCATGTTATACGAACTTACTAAGCATTTTATGCTCACTTAATTTTATTTCCCTGTTTTACAGTGAATTGGAAGCTCATTGGATTGGAAGCTCGAAAGAGATCACTCATACTATCCATCGGCCCATGTCGGTACAATATGGTAAATCAATTATGTTTGTAATGGCATATATAGGTTATATTGGCCATATTGGCTTGTAAATGTAAATGATGTTTGTAATCTAGACATTGGAATAGCTAGTAATGGTTTGTTTTGATATATTTTTAATGTCATACTATGGTAGCTACATATGTGTTAAGTAGTTGATCAAATTATGCCTAACATATGGACTAAACCAAGGCAAGATTATGAACATGTATGCATGAAATGATATGCCATGATGAATGATGAAATTTACTTGATTTGAATGCTTGAAATGGTTGGTATTGGATGTGTGATTCAAGTGCAGGTCATGGGTGTGATTTTGGGTGAGAAATGAAGCTAGGAATGGCTTTATTTTGTCCACACGGGCAGACACACGGATGTGTGTCTAGACCTTGTGTGACACACGGCCTACCCCATGGGTGTGTGGCCTGGCCGTGTGTCCCCTGCACCTTAAATTCGAGAAAATAGAATGCTCAAAATTGAACACATGGGCAGAGACACGGGCGTGTGTCTGAGCCGTGTGAGAGACACGACCTTGAACACAGGCGTGTGTCTTGGCCGTGTGAAACCTGCACTTAATTTTGAATTGAATTAATTAACCACATGGCCTAGCACACGGACGTGTGGCATGGCCGTATGAACAAGTCAGAGAATTACATGGGGTCAAACATAGCCTAGCACACCGACTCGATTCTAATGCTCGTATTGGGCCTCGAGGGTCCATCTAAGGGACGTTATGAATAATCCCAGTTAATGAGTAGTGATTGACATGAAATTTCTGTAAATGTTCTAAAAATTTTTGGTAATGCTCCGTCACCATATTCCGGTGACAGATACGGGTTAGGGGTGTTTCATACAGCTTGTGTTATCGGTGGATGGGTAGGTAGTGATTGGGTCAGTTCATGCAGCAGATTAGAGAGACGTATGCGAGCAACTTTTGGAAAGGATTCCGAAAATGATTTATGGAGACCGGATAGATATTAATTGGTTAAGAAGAAATTTCAGTGGTCCCGATGAGGATTCGACTGAAGTCTAAAAAGAACAACTTGCTCGAGTGTACATCCTTACGATTATCGGGGGTCTCCTAATGTCCAATAAGTCACGAAATCTTGTCCATTTAAGGTGGCTTCTAAAACTCATTGACTTTAGAGAAGTGAGCAAACTCAGTTGCGGGTCAGTCGTGTTAGCGACGTTGTACCGAGAGATATGTCAAGTGACAGAACCACAAAAAATCAAAATCGATGGTTGCATGCTACTACTACAATCACGGGTACGGTGCTGACTACCATTTTTATGTCTTCAAGAGGACTACCTTTGTACTCTCTCACTCGTAACAAGGTAAAATTTATGAGATAATATATTTACCATAATAAAATTATTTAAAATTTAAATTATTGTGTTAACATATTATTTCAATAGGTGGAACCATGGGCCGAGTTACGTGGGACTACTGGATAAGCTTCGAGATATACAACTTTTTAGACCAACAATCAGAAGCGGGGGTATGTATTTTTTAAATTTGAATTATATAATATTAATGTAGTTCATTTAAAAATTAGTAGTATATTGATAACTAAAATTTTAAGAACGCATCCCGTTCGAATTCTTGGTGAATCCCAACATCTGGCACGTGAAGGTGTCATTGGTAGTGTACGTTACTGTGGAGATGCATGAGTCAGATAGAGTGTTGCAACTATTCAGATTTAGGCAACCAATTCCATCGACACCCTAAGACATCAAAGATTTGCATCATATCGAGTTGTGAGGGAGAACATATGAGCATTGGCCTACATTCCACGCGCAATATATCAACATTTGGAACAATAGGTACGAGTTTTTACCTACTCGCGAGGCCATTTTTGCTATGGAGTTAGTCTACTATCTAGAGTACATGCCATGGTTTAAGTCCCATGGAAAGTTATATCTGCTAGGTGAAGAGGCGAGGGGTAGGCAACCGCATACGAGGAGGCCACGACAGGGGCCTAGGCATCTAAGGTCTGACGAAGCTACCAAGGTGGGTCCATCATTTACACCCATACAAGAACCAGCTCCGATGGCCGCACGACCCCCCGGTTAGTATGACTCGACTTATTGTTGTACTTATATTAACCATGTCATTTTTACACAAGTACCACATATTGCACCACATGTTTTTACTTCTACTTCGATGCCAGGTTTTGTTTATGGACCTCCGTCCCTGGCATATTACACGTCGATGCCATCAATGTTTCAAACAACGACGATGCCGATAATGACTTATAGGTCATCTATGTTTGGGGCACTAAACGAAAGTCCGGTTGTTATGCCATCGATGTATGAGACATATTATAGTTATACCCCTACACCGATGGTGTCGCAAACACCTCTGGGCTCATTGTTCTACCAAGGTGGACCATCTTCGCAACCACCTATTCCTAGAACGGAGGATACACGATGGCAACCGATGATAATCAACCACAAATGAAGGCGAAGAAGATGAGAGGTCAGGACCACAACCTGACCGGAGGCTGAACTAAGAAGGAATCCAGCTCGCAACCGTCGACATCCCGATGAGGCACACATTTTGATCAGGGATTACATTGATTGTTTTTTTTTGTGTGCTTCTCATGTAAATTTTCAAATAAATATGAAATGTTTTTATTGTATCTGTAAGAACCCATTCTTGCCTGGGCCCATACCAAAATTAAAACAAAAAATAAATAAAATATAAAATTCCAAAATTAATAACGTCCAGTCCATTACAAAATTTCAAACCCAAATACAAATCAAAGTCCAAATGGCCCAAATTAGGACCCAAATAAACCCAATTTTTGAAACCAGCCCGAATGGCCCAAAATAGATTGAAACTTCAGAAACCCTAGCCCCTAACCCTAACAACGCTGCACGCGTGCCTCCATGCGCGCCACCACGCACGCCTTCACTGCCTCCGTACCTCCAGTGAGCCTTTGTACGGCACGTCCGCGCCTTCCGTACCTGCAAGCAAGGCCACCAATAGTAGAGAAATGACAGCAAATACAAAATAAAAAAAAGCATTGTATTTTTGGGATTTTCTTTTCGGCTATAAAAAAAAAGCCAGAAAAACATTGTAAATCTCTTACGATTTCGAATACAAATATAGAAAAGCAGAGGAATTTTTTGAATTTTTAGTCCACTCTTGTTTCGTATGTCACGCATAGATATAGAAACAGAATAAGTATTAAAGTATTTTACCTTTTTGCAACGATTGGAGTCCCGAATCCGGAGCCTTTTTTTGGTTTTTCTTTTTGATTTCGAAAGGGGTTTTCGTGCATTTCGAGTTTGAGTTCGGGTTTAAAGGGCTTTAAAAGGCTAAAGTAGCCTTCTTTGGTCTCTTCGACTGCCGTATGCGGTGGCGGGGACGGAGAGACTTGGTGGCTCGATGACGGAGTCAGGCCAATGCTCTGAGAGCCATTCAGAGCACCTCTTTGTTTTTTTTTTTAAAAAACAGTTTAAAAATGTTTTTTTTACAATGTATTTTAGTATTTAAAGCCCCTCGGTGCGACGTCGTTTTGGTATGGTCTGTTAATGACCAAAACGGCGTCGTTTAATGGCCATACTCGCGCGAGTGACCCGAGTCGGGGAGGATCCACTTGTTTTTGGTTATTGGCTTATTTGCGCACCAAGTCCCTCCGCGTTTGCGGTAGGTCGCAATGGAGTCCCGTACTCATTTTTAATTTCGCCCTGTATATTTTGTTGTTGTTTTAATTTGGTCCTCGAGCAGTTAGATGACCAGTATTTGAACGGCGCCGTTTTGAGTGTTTGGGATAATTCCTCAATGAATCCTCGCTTGTTCGCGCGCATGCTAATTTGGTCCTTAATAGCCTGTTGTTATTATTTTTGTTTTAAGACTTGAATTTTATTTTAGTTTCAATCTTGTCCCTTACCAGCTTTAATTTACTTATTTATTTACTTTTCAAAAAAGGTTTATTTTATTATATTTTATTTTAAATCTTTTATATATTGCTTACTTTACTATTTTATTTCTATTCTTTAAAATTTTTTTAAAAAACTTATATATTATTCATTTCAAACCTTTTTATATTAAGAAATTTTAAATTTTTATATGTCTGGTTAGGTTGTTTCTAAATTAATTATTTTTAATCATTTTACACATATATATTTTCTCTTAAAATAATTTTGCATAGTATTGGTTTTAATTACCTTTCGTTTTATATTTTTTGTATATTATATTACTCCATTTTCTTCAATAATTAATAGAGAAATTGTATATTATAATTATTGTTATTATGTGATTTGTATTTCTTAATTATTGGTTGGTTATGCATTAGTGTAACGATTGATGTATGGATTAATATCTTGCTTTGTATATTATTATTCCATTGTATTTCATAAAAAAAATCGTGTTTTAATGTCATTTAAGTTTTGAAATCGTTGTTAAGAATCTTTAAAACAAGGCAATGCTCGTGTTTGGAGGTTTCGAGAAAATCGTGCCCTAACTCACTGGGTTCTAGTTTTTCTCGTTAAATCCTAGCAACCGAGTCCCCTTTTCTCTTTTAAATCAAAACACATAAATTTTTAATAAAAGCTTATTCTCAAGAATTTGATATGTTGCATCCTAACTTACTTGATGTAATGTTTCATCGTCTCGAGATAAGAATTTCAAAAAAATAAAGGCAATATTCTATGTTTGGAATTTTGAAAAATTGAGCCCTAACTTACTGAGTTTCGATTTTTCATTTGACCCAAATATTTGAATATCCTTTTGAATTTAAGTGCATGAGTTTTTTTTTTTAAAAAAAAATCAAAAGACAAGCTCAGTTTCGAGAATATGAAATGTCGTATCCTAACTTACTGGGTACGGCATTTTTATTTCTTTGAGATAAGTGGGTCTCGGTATTCATTTTGATTTGTTCAAGTGTTCTTTTAAGCAAACGGATCGTAATCTAGAATCTTTTTAAATTTTTGGCATTAAGACATTAAATAATCAATTAGGTACCAATTTTGGGCGCTACGAGGGTGCTAACCCTTCCTCGTACGTAACCGACTCCCGAACCCGTTTTCTCGAGTTTTTGTAGACAAAAATATGTTTTAATAAATCAAAGTTTTATTAAAATGATCAATTCCAAGGTGATCCGATCACACCTTAAAAAGGGTCGGTGGCGACTCCATTTTCGTTTTTCAACCGATCCCCTTTTTTTTAAAAATGGTTTCGACAGCTTTGCGACTCCGCTGGGGATACCAGAGAGAGTCGAGCCATAAAATTGATTGTTTTCTATCTTGTCATCGAAAGTTGAAAATCCGATTTAAAAAATTACGATCCTATTATTGCTTTATTGCTATTTCATATGATTACCGTGGTTTGAGTAGAAAATTTTTGCATCATATCGGATGACCGCTGGGTCACACCCTTTTAAATGGTAGTGAGAAGCTACTCCTTTGTGAGGTTTTCACCTCCGTGCAGGATAGTGGATCGCTTTCGGGATACATCCGTACCTATGTCTTCGTGAGATTTTCATCTCCGTGCAGCCATAGGGAAATATGTCCCCTAAACCGAACTCGGTCCGTATGAGCCTATAATGGGTGAGGATCGAGGAATCTGCTAGTTCATGTACCTCAACTTTAGAACTGAACCGCATATAGAAAGCCCTAGGAACCCACCCTAGGAAGAGCTACGTTAAACCTTATCAGGTCACCCAGATAGGTGCTTGTTTGTTCTTTCTTTTCTTTTTTCATGCTTTGAATTTTGTTTCTGTATATTGTACTGACTTTTTGTGTTTTATCTTTGATATTTCGCATGCATTTTCATATTTAAGAGGTGTTGATTTGGGTTCGGTTGCTAAATTAGAGAGCTGGCCATGGAAAACAAAATTCTTGATAAAGTGGAAGATAACGCGACTGCCCGAATTTGGTCAGAAACAACACACTTAGAGAAGGGGGATAGTCTAGCTGCGGGGCATGTGTTAGAGTTATGGGATTACACTCGTATTAGTGTTACGCAGAATAATCTTCAAGAGTTAAAAGTGATATGGGATCAGTGGAGCGATGAGATCAAAAGGTTGTTCTACCATAATTATGGGGATTTGCCGTACTTACTTGACATCAAGGTAAACGAGCAGTTATTCTTAGCCCTCACTCAGTACTGGAACCCCGCATATAGTTGCTTTACCTTTGGGAGAGTGGATTTGGTGCCTACCGTGGAAGAATACACCGCTCTATTGCGTTGTCCGAAGGTTTAAATTGATAAAGTCTATTCGAGAGCTGCTTATGTCCCAACCTTTTGGAAGAAGTTAATGAGCATTACGGGAATGAGTGAGCAGTGGATTACAGCCAGGATTAAGCAGAAGGGCGAGTGTAAGTGCATCCCTTAGAGGAATTTGAGGAATTTGATTCTAGCTCATCCTGATATGAAGAAGAGAGTTGATGTCTTTGCATTGAGTATCTACGGATTGATGCTATTTCCTAGGGCTTTAGGGTATGCAGATGAAGTGGTCACTGATCTCTTCGACCGACTCAGTAAAGGGGTGTAATATCCTTAAATCGGGGTCTCTGTATTTTGTGTGTTTGCATGTGTTAATATGCCTACTGTACTAGTTTAGCATGTTTTGGGGTCCAGGCATGACCTCGGGTTAGGCCTGAGTCATGGCTAGAATTTTTGTTTTAGTGTTTAGGAAGAGGGAGCTAAGGAAGTTAGGGGTTAAAGGATATTCTTGGAGTGTTGTGACACAAATAACCTAGTGGCAAAGTGGCAAGGGAGGCGCCACTAAGGTGCCAGGAAGTTGACGCCACATGCAGGGAAGGAGAGCTTGGGTTCGAGCTGCAGAAATCCTTTTCTGCTTGTTCTTTTTCACGCCAGAAGCAAGGAAGAGGTGTGCTCAGGTAGGACTCTCTTGAAGGGATGAGGATTGAGGCAACATATTTGAAATGGATGGAGAGGAGAAAATTGTGGAGCTTGACTCATTCAAATCGATTTGAATGAGTGGACAGGAGAGTCTTGAGGTGTTGGCCGAATTATGGACTGTGGGGGAGGAGGTGTAATCGGTTTGGGAAGCTAGGGGAGTACCGAATCTCAATAGCCAAGTAAGAGTGCATTTTCGGCTAGCTTAGGAGGCTTCTTCATTTTTGTTTGGTGCAAAGAAAAACTGAAACCTCATTGGCATCTCTTTCTTTTCTCTTGCTGCAATTTTGGGTAATTGGCTGAACCAACCTTGCCATTCCTCTTGAAGAGGCGAAACTTGATAGCCATTCTCTCCTTTTCTCTTTCGGTTCATTCATAGTTAGCCGAAACCTCCTACCTTGCTGAATCCATCTTTGCTTCACTTCCCTTCTCCCATTTTGTTCAAAAGCCGTAAGCAACTCTCTCTGTTTCATCTTTCTTCCTTCTTTCAAATCTCCTTGTGCCGAAACCTCATTCATTCTCCTTTGCCGAAATCATTCCTAATCCACTTTCTTCTCCATCTTTCCATTGTTTTGAAAAGTCGAAAACCTTGTTGAGTTCTCTTCTCTTCCTTTAAAAGTGATTGGCCGAATACCCTTAGTCTATTTTCTTCTCTTCTCACGTGTTCTCATTCTCTTTAAAGTACCGAAAGCTATTCTTTCTTGTGGGTTATAGCCGAATCTCCTGGTAAGTATAACTTTTCATTCTTTTTCTCTCGATTGATTTGGGTAAATGCCGAAATCCCACTTCTCTTCTATTTCCCCATTTGTTATAAATCCAAGTCTTAAACTCTTTTCTTGTTCTATAATGGTGAGGTAGCCGAAATCCTTAACATCGCTAGGGTGTGCCGAACTTTGGTGATTGGAGGCCGAATCTGTCAGTAAGGTAAGGGAGTGACAAACTCTTTTGGTTTTCGGGATTCATGCTAAGGCCGAATGGCTTTTGGATTCCTAATGATGTGTTTAAGCCAATTGTAGGGAGGAGTGTTGCCGAATACAGTGGATCTTCGAGATTTGGTTGCCGATCTAGGTAAGGGTTCTTGCATTTCGGATCTGGTTCTTATTCTTTCAAAAGCCGAAGGCTAATTATCTTTATGTTAGGGCTTAGCCGATTGTAAAGAGAGGTTCATCGCGTAGCTTCGGGATTTGGTTGGAAACCAAATCAGCGTTAAGGTAAGTGCTACCTTTGTGCGACATATCTTCGGGATTTTGGTGATTGAGCCGAATGGCTATAATCTTAAAAGTATGTGTTGGCCGATTGTAGGAAAGGTAAAGGCAAACGTTTCGGGATCTCGCTAGTTTCGCGTAGTTTCGGGATTTCACTTAGATCTACAAATAGTCAGGTGTGTAACGCTTACACACTTCGTTAGTATGATATGTTTATTGTATGACTGTTATAGCCATTGAAACCGGTAGTTATGCCTTGTGGGTATGAGCGTGGACTCCGGGTAAGTCCCCTGTTATATGGATCTCGATATATGCTATCATGTCATTGTTTAATGCTATGCCATGTGTATTTGCATCATCATATGTTATTATGCCACGATTGATAAGGACATGATGGTGGGATTGTTGAGAGGAGGGGGAAAATTATTTTGGACTGTCACCAGTGGTTTTGACCACACTACGGGTTGGCCCCGTCTTTAATATTATAATTTGTGACTAAGTCCCAGTGGTTTTGACCACCAGTGGTTTTGACCACATTGATGATATTTGTGACTATGGTCACCAGTGGTTTTGACCACACATGGATTATTGTGACTCGTCCCAGTGGTTTGGTACCACAGTGGGTTGGCCCCACATGATTGATACGGGATTGTCATCAGTGGTTTTGACCATACGATGGGTTGGCCCCATCACTTGATTTGTGACTACGGTCACCAGTGGTTTTGACCACACCGGTATATATTTGTGACTTCGGTCACCAGTGGTTTTGACCACCAGTGGTTTTGACCACACGGGGAGATAAAGGAGATCGGATGGTTAGGTTATGGGGTTGCATGATTTGCATGTTTTACTGATGATTTACGTAAGTGTTTGCACTATCGGGATGGGGATTTATACACTGAGTCTCGGTGACTCACCCCTTCCCTTATATTTTGCAGATGTGGCATAGATCGCGGATATGGAGCCGGGGAGGACTCGAGGTGGCCATGCATGCTTGTTTCGGGTTTTGACTTTAAATTACTATTTCGGGTTATGTTTTATTTATACTTGGTTTTGGTTTTGTAATAAGGCCGCTAAGTATTATTTTGAGTTTCCAGTTACTTGATTTTATATTAATTGTTCTATGCATGTGATTAAAAACTTGATTTGCTTAAATAACCGGTAAAAAGCAACGTTTTCAAAATTACATCTCTCTCGGGATTTTCAAACGTTACCATCGGGTAACCATTTTCACAAGATGATAACAAGGGTAATCTAAGTGATTTTCAAATTTAATTTCTCAAACAACTTCAAACACACATGGTTTTTAACTCGATTATGCTCAACTCACTTGGATTTTAATAAGAATTGAAAGGTTTTTTTCAAAACTAGAAACGACAAATGGATTTTCCCAACAAAAGAGATTTTTCGGGTTTTAAAGCGACACTAAAACAATTTCAACCACCCTCTACACAGAGTTTTCTAAAACTTAAGCGATAAAGATGTTTTGGATAAAAATAAACCGGATACTTGTCTTCTTCAAAACGTTTTCACCCCGTAGCATGCCAGATTCGGTCGTGGTGTTTTGACCGGGTTTGGGGTGTTACAAGGGGTCACGCCAGTTCCCGCAATCTTGGCCGAGACTTTTAGGTCATTGAATGCATGTAGAAGATTCGGAGAGGGCAGGTTCGTAAGGTGCGCTCAGTTGTTGTTGGTTTGGTTTCACAGCCACTTCTGGAGGGTGGATAAGATTTCTTATCGGGTCTTCGCTGATAATTATTCCCCACTGAAAGAGATAGTAGCAACATCAAAAAGAGACAACGTGTCAGAAGAGAATTGGACGGTACTTCTCCAAAATTTTCAGGAAGAGGATATTGAATGGAAAGCTCCTTGGTTGGTGCCCAATGAGATCCTGTTCTAATGTGGGAGTTTTGATTGGGTCCCTTTGCTTGGAATTTAGGGAGCCATTGGTTATGCTCCTTTACTTGTACTACGACAATATGGATCAAGGCAGTTTATACCGGCAACGCATGGTCTAGCGCGAATGCGAGTTCTCGTACAAAGGAGATAATTACAAGAAGAGGGTCAAGGAGATTTCCACTGCTTGGAATTAGACTCGTTGTATGAAAAAGCTGACAGTAGGATCAACGACTACTCCCAAGTATAGCGGATGGTTCAATAGAAGGATTAATGACAACATCCCGGAGCCAAGTTTGGAAGGCGTTCGACCGATGGAAGAATACTTACAGGTAGTCCTGTCAGAATTGGAGATAATAAAACAAGATTTTGAAAAGAGGAATCGGGAGCTGGAGAAGAGGATAGAGCAATTAGAGGAAGAGAAGACGCATTTAAGGTTAGATGCCGATGTTCAAAAGTTAGAGGCCGAGAAGCAAAAGAAAGGAAAAAGTAAAGCTTAGGAAGACTTGGATAGTTTAAAGACGGATTACAAGAAATTGTGTCTATTGATGAGAACCGCCGAATTGGGGAAAACTTTAGAGTAGTGGTAGGAGGAAATTCAAGCGGAAAGGACCAAAGCTGATCAGTGGAAAAGAAGATTCCAAGAGGCTCAAGCTTAGAGAGAGGCTCTAGAAATGAGTCTATCAGAAGCCCAGAATGACAAAAGGGAATTAAAGGCCAGAGTGGCAGAGCTTGAAAAAGCACTTTACCAGCATAGAAATCGAAATTCTGTAATTGAACTAAGGGCAAGTTTGAGCAAGATTGAAGAAATGAGAGGAAGAATAGAAGAGTTAGAGTCTACTTTGCAAAGTTGTGAGCTTCGGGTAGAGCTTCCTGAAGTAAATGAGGAGCGTGGGAAGGAATAGCTTCATCAATCTCAGATTCAAGTTAGAGACCGAGATTACATTATGGGCGAAGCTGTGGCTCAGATCGGAGAGGTAGCTGATCATCTGCAAACCTTGGCAGTTCAGGCCGACACACTAAGTGTGAAGTACGAGCTGGAATTAGACAGGGGTCAGGAGCTAGCTTCGTTGTTTAGGAAAGTTAAAACTCTAAGCATTTGGGCAAAGCCGTATTTGTAATCCGTTTTATGTAAAGAGCTTTGTTTTCTAATAAAGTTTTCTAAATGGAATTGAATCAGAATCGATGTCTTTTGCATTTCATGCATCTGTGTTGCATTGTATCATATGCATTAAAGTTCACTAAAAGTTTCTAATTAATTAAAAATTATTTCAGTAACCTGGAAACCGGTAAAACTTTACCAAATATGCATCCTTACGACACAAGGAAAAAGACTAAAGCAATGGGTAAAAGACTAGAAAGGTTGGAACAAATGCAGAAAGAGATGCAAGAACAGATGCAAGCACAAATACAAAAGCAACTGGTTAAGATCCAACAGAACATGATGGACAAAATGATGGAATCTCAGAGAAATATGATGTCTCAAATGACTCAGATGACGCAGCTGTTGAATGGGCTTATGGATAAAGGAAAGAGCCCCATGGTTAATGCTGAGGAGAATACTGAGTATCCTCAATATCCCCCTAGTTTTACTCCACCACATGTATAGGCACAACTCGAGATAAATCCATAAAGACCATCTGTTACTATCAGGCCACAACAGTTTCAGGCCAAATCCTCGATACCAATAAATTTTCAGGTTGGCTCAGGCTCTAACCTCGGCAATAATTCAAATAATCCAATTGTTCCTGATTTGGATGAAGTGGTAAAGGAGGAAAGAGCAAAGACAGAATCACAAAAGCAATTAGAAGAATGGTGTAAGTGGCTGGAGGAGAAGTTTAAAGCAATAGAAACCACTGATTACCATTGCGGGATCGATGAGAAGGATTTAAGCTTGGTCCCAGATTTGGTGCTCCCACTGAAGTTTAAAATGCTAGAGTTCAAAAAGTACAATGAGACTAGCTGCCCTGAATCTCACATAAGGATGTTCTGTCGGAGAATGACAGGATATGTCAACAACGGCCAGTTATTAATTCAATGTTTTCAAGACAGTCTGACCGGGTCTGCGGCCAAATGGTACAATCAGTTAACCCGTTCCCAAATTGGTTCATGGAAAGACTTGGCTCAAGCTTTCATAAAACAATACAACCACGTGACAGACATAGCACCCAACAGGATTACACTCTAGAACATGGAGAAGAAAACAAACGAGAGCTTCAGGCAGTATGCCCAGCGATGGAGGGAGGTGGCGGCGCAAGCCCAACCACCACTCTTAAGGAAAGAGACGACCATGCTCTTCATCAGTACTTTGAAGGCCCTATTTATCAACCACATGTTGGGAAGCATTACTAAAAGCTTTTCTGATATCGTAATGTCTGTGGAGATGATAGAAAATGTGATAAGATGTGGGAAGATTGAAGAAGGGGAAGGCACCAAGAGATCAGGCCCGAGAAGAAGGGAGAATGAGGTGAATTACACGAGTACGTATAACAAGGGTCATTCAAGAGCAATCACGGTGAGCAAGCCAAAAGCAACAACCACTAATTATCAGGGTCCCTCGAGACAGGAATCCATCACAAGGATGAACACCGAAAGGATATAGTTAACACCTATACCCATGACGTATAGAGAGCTGTACCAGAACCTTTTTGATACAAATGTGGTGTGCCCTTTCTACTTAACACCGCTGCAACCCCCGTTTCCCAAGTGGTATGACGCAAACGCCCAATGCAAATATCATGCTGGAATCACGGGACATTCAATTGAAAATTGCACTGCGTTCAAGAAAGTAGTCGAAAAGCTAATAAAAACGGGGATCGTAAAGTTTGACGACCCACCCGTACCAAATGTAGCAAGAAACCCCTTACCTAATCACACTGATCAAGGAGTAAATGGAATAAATGAAGGTGGGGGTAGAAAAGTCAAATATGAGGTTGCAGAAGTCAAAACCCCATTGAGACAAGTTTGGAAGGAGATGGTGGAGAGAGGACTGATCATATTGGATTCGGAAGAGAGGTCTGAAGGAAAGAGGAACCATTGCGAGTTCCATAATAGAGAAGGGCAGGGAATTGCACTGAGTTCAAAGCCATAGTGCAAAATTTGATGGATAATAAAGAGATGGAATTTTACGAGGAGACTGAGGGATCAAAAGGATAGGAGGTTTATGCTTCGGATGAAGGATCAATGGAAAGGGCCCAAAAGGGTAGCCACCCAGTAGAGATCATCTCGAAGCCAAGAGTTAATGAAGCCAGAACACAAGTAACACCGTGAGTCATAATTCAAAAACCTGTAGCATTTTCTTACAGGGATAGCAAAAGGGTTCCTTGGAACTATGACTGTAATGTGACGATCCTAGGAGATGAGAACCTGATCAACACTTCAGAAGAGGGACAAGAGATGGGTTCTTACATGCGCAGTGGGAAGTGCTACGATACACCAGCTGCAAAAATGAGTCTATTAAAGGAAAATCTATGATGGAGAACACAGCTGAGTCTGAATCACCTGTCAATGAGCTGGTGATCGAGAAAGAGGCTAAAGAGTTCCTGAAGTTTCTAAAGAATAGCGAATATAGCATCATGGAGCAACTGCACAAACAACCAGCTCGCATATCAGTATTGGCCTTGCTTATAAGCTCGGAAACCCACTGCAATGCATTAATGAAAGTATTAAACGAAACTTATGTCACAGAGGACATCTTTTTCAACAAGCTCGATCGTCTGGTCAATAACATCACTGCTGATAATTTCATCTTCTTTAATGATGATGAAATACCGCCTGGAGGAAGGGGATCTACAAAAGCCCTGCACGTCACCACTCGATGAAAGGGATACACATTACCGGGAGTCTTGATTGACAATGGTTCAACATTAAA
Source organism: Gossypium australe (assembly GCA_005393395.2). NCBI lineage: Eukaryota > Viridiplantae > Streptophyta > Magnoliopsida > Malvales > Malvaceae > Gossypium > Gossypium australe. The sequence goes on from CM016621.1 coordinate 117,803,108, forward strand.
TGTTTTGGCCCTATCCATATTAAATAGGCTGCCACTGGATAGTTCTCATATGAAGCCATGCCAGAATGTAGTGAGTGTAACACCCCATACCCGTATTCGTTGTCAAAATAGGGTACGAGACATTACCGGAGTTTACGAATTTTTTTATTTATATTTTTTTATTTATATTTTTACTCAATATAACCCCTTTATAGATATCTAGCCTTCCCTGCAAATTTTAAACCGAGACCAATCCACATCAACCAATCCAATTCAACATATTTTCAAAATAGATTCATGCATATTTATAAGATAACCTCAACACATACCAAACCAAGATTTGTTAGCCATACCAATGCCTGACCTTACATTCGTTTCATATTAACATTTACTTTATTAGCTTATACATGCCATTGATTTCCAAAATAAAGTTTCATTATATACCAAAATATTGAGGTTGATAGTGTGATGTGTCTCCGACTGAATCCGACCTCCGAGCTTTTAACACTACAAAGCAGGGGAAAAAGAAACAGGGTAAGCACTTTGTGCTTAGTAAGCCCATGTAACAAGAATTATACTTACCTAATATTTTCAATACAATGCAATAAACATTCATATATCCATTCAACGCATTATTACCCTAACATGCACAAACTCAACATTCAAGTTAGTCCAATAATTTCCATATATCAATAATATATACCATGATTGATGAGCTCATCAATACCATGATTTCCATTTCCTTGTTATTTTTCCATATTTATCCCATTGAATTTCTCAGAATTTCGATGGATTTTCAGAGGTACACTTTAGTGTATAAATCCAGGTCCGTCAATTCATGTTCATGTGTGCACATTTCCATTTCAGATAGCACACTCCCGCGAACCTCATCCTTACAGTAGGATTACCAGTCCAGGCTAAATCCCCTGCAACGACAATTACTCTAATGAGCTTGGATCTGAATTACCAGTCCAGGCTAAATTCAGACCCTAATTCGGATTACCCGTCCGGGCTAAATCCATTTTCCACATATTCTTTGAGAGAGCTATATCAGGATAGGATCACCCGTCCGGGCTAGATCCTTTTTACTGTCAATTCCTTTTCAGAGATCCATCGAATCTTCCTTTCATTCAACCGGGATTTCTTCCCCTTTTTACCAAATATATCAATGTTTCATCAATTTTCATACAATGAACATTCAAATTATATTCACATCAATAACATACATTTCAAGCATTTAAGAATATAATTCAAGTTAAATGAACTTACCTCGATACTAGTTCGTATACAAAATCTACTAATCCGGGACTTTTTCCTTTCCTCAATCTAGCTTCGTATTTGAGTTTTCTGGATCTAACTAAATAAATTCAATCATCAATTCAATACATTTCATGTTCACATGTAGCATTCTCTATAATTCTATTATTATTTTTAGTTCATTCAAAGCTGTCTACTTGATTCATAGTAACTAAATTATTTTTATCTTGAGCTAAAGAACTCCAAATTAGGAAACGATAATTTCCCCTGAAACTAGACTCACATATCTTCTTCCCATAAAATTTTCAGAATTTTTGGTTTAGCCAATAAGTACAGTTTATTCTTTAAAGTCACCCCTGTTCTACTGTTTGACAGTTCTGACCCTTCTTCACTAAAAATTAATCATCTCTTCATACAGGATTTGGATGATGTTTCCGTTTATTTCTATTGAAAATAGACACATTCAGGATTCTAAACATATAAATTTAAGCCCTAATTATTTTTATCAAATTTTTGTTGATTTTCTAAAGTCAGAACAGGGGAACCAGAATTCATTCTGACCTTGTCTCACAAAATTCATTATATCTCATGATTTACAAATCTATTGCTTACACCGTTTCTTCTATGAGAAACTAGACTCAGTAAACTTTAATTTAATATTTTTTTCATCTTCTAATTCGATTTCTAAAATTTATGGTGATTTTTCAAAGTTAGTCTACTGCTGCTATCCAAAACTATTTTAGTGCAAACTTTTTACTACCATTTCCCCCCTAAGCTTACAATAAATGATAATTTCGTCCCTACTCAATTAACTTCCCAATTGAGCTGATTTCTCTCAATTAAAACTTTATTCTATCACTTTGAACTACTTTATAACCTTTGGGAATCAGAATTTCAGTAATAGACTTTAATTCCAAACATTTTCATAATTAGGTCTTAAAAATCAATTTCTATTGAAATTACCTAATAAAATCATCTCATAAACAAATTAAAGCTTCAATTTCATTCTATTTCATCATAAACTTACAGCACTCAACCATGGTGACTCTCAATTTCATCCATGAAATCGAAGACTAATGAATTTAATAGTAGGACCTAGTTGTAAAAGTCTTAAAAACACAAAAATTACAAGAAATAGGCAAGGATTAACTTACTTGGTACAAAAATTATGATATACCAGCTTAGAAAGCCCTCCTATGGCGTTTTTGGCTGATGAGAGTGAAGAAAAATGAAGAGATTTCTAGATATTCCATATTAGTCCTACTTTTATTTAGTAAATTTTGTTATTTTCCCATTTTGCCCTTATTTAAGTAATTCTCCTGATTTTTCTCAGCTTATACCGCCCAAAATATCTCCTTTGGGCGTATTTACTCTTTAGATCTCTCCTCATTTGACAATTGAGCTATTTAATCCTTCTAATAACTTTTACACCCTTTTCAATTTAGTCATTTTCATTTAATTACCTACCCAAACGTTAAAATTTTCTAACGAAATTTTAATACCACATTACTAACATTTTATAAATATTTATAAAAATATTTCCTACTCAATTTTATGAGATCAAGGTCTCAATGCCTTGTTTTTACCCAATTCCTTCAATAATTCTTTTTTTCTAACTAACCACTAAATCGGTAAAATTTTTCTATCAATATTTTAATACAATTTTCCTATCATATAAATATTCATGCAAATATATTGAAATAAATTTCTCTTTAAATTAGATTTATGGTTATGAAACAATTGTTCCGATAACCTTGAATTTAGGCCATTACAGTGAGGGTATTTGATGGCACAGAGAGAAGGGTAATGGGCAGAATTGAAATACCACTTTTGATCGGCCCTAACACATACGAGGTGGATTTTCTGGTAATGGATATCAAACCTTCCTATAACTGCCTATTGGGGAGGCCATGGATTCATTCAGCGGGGGCCGTTCCGTCTACGTTGCACCAAAAGCTGAAATTGGTGACAGAAGGCCGACTAGTAACCATAAACACAGAAGAAGACATCATTGCAGCCGTGACCAGTAACGCGCCATATTTAGAGGCAAATGACGAAGCGATCGAATGTTCTTTTTGATCATTGGAAATTGTAAATGCCATATTTGTCGTTGAAGGGAACAAGATCCCGATGCCTAAAATATCTAAGACTACAAAAATGGGTCTGCAGTTAATTGTTGGAAAAGGAGCCTTACTAGGGAAAGGACTCGGGAGATACCTCCAAGGAAAGGTTGAGGTACCGTTGCTAAAATACAAACGAGACTACTTCGGCTTAGGGTTTAAGCCAGACGCAAGACAAAGAAAGAATGAACTCGAAAAGAAGCAAGAGAGGAGAAGAGCACGGTTGAGCAGGGAGGAAATCAAGTGGGAGCCAATGATTTTTCCCCACATATCCCAAACCTTTGTATCAGGAGGAATCATTCACCCTGAGCGAGGGACCCCAAGAAAAGGAACCATGGGGGTACATTGAAAAACTCGTACATCAATGCCATATCCGAGGAGGGAACCAGAAGAAGAAACTTGTCAAGCATTCGCCCCTTTGAGCCGGGGAGCGTTCTGGAAAATTGGACTGCGGAAGAGATTCTTGTAGTGTTTAGAACTATTTTAGAGTAATGTCCCAGAACACTTATTGCTCTAGGCCTAGGAGTAATAAGCATCCTTTGTGAAATGGGCTTATGGCTCGAAAATCTTTAATTCAATGAAAATGTATTTTTTGAGCAAATATTATTTATTCTTTCCAATTCATCCATAAAGACAATTATTCTTTATTTCAAATATTCTTTTATTCTTCATTCATGATCATACTATACAAATAATTATTCTTAAATTTATTCGTTCTTTGTATATTCCTTTGTACTTATGACAGGCCCCCGGATATCAACGACAAGAGTAACGCTGCTAGGGAATTAGAATTCCCTTTTGAGCGAGACATGTGTTTAGAGAGATCCTAAGACTTTGAAGATGACATAGACTGTGGCTTATCTCCAGACTTGTTAAGAATGGTAGAACAAGAGGAAAAAAAAATTCTACCTCATGAAGAGACAGTAGAGGTGGTGGCCTTGGAAGAAGGAAGGGTGGTGAAAATTAAAACGTGCATAATCGAAGAAACGAAACGAGACCTCGTAGATTTACTTCAAGAATTCAAAGATGTCTTTGCGTGGTCATGCCAGGATATGCCGGGGTTAAGCACTGACGTTGTTGTACACTGCCTCCTTATAAAAGAGGATTGCAAGCCGGTTCAGCAAAAGCTCCGGAGAATGAGGCTTGACATTATGCTAAAAATAAAAGAAGAAGTTAAAAAGCAATTTGACGCCAGATTTTTGCAGAAGGTCAAATACCTAAAATGGGTAGCCAACATTGTGTCTGCCCCTAAGAAAGATGGGAAGGTACGAATGTGTATAGATTATAAGGATTTGAATAAGGCCAGCCCGAAAGACAATTTCCCTTTGCCTCACATTGATACTTTAGTAGACAATACAGCGGGCTATTCGTTGTTTTCCTTCATGGATGGCTTCTCGGGATACAACCAGATAAAAATGCACTCTGAAGACATGGAAAAGACTACCTTCATAACCTTGTGGGGAATATTCTGTTATAAGGTGATGCCAATTGGGCTGAAAAATGCAGGAGCTACATACCAAAGGGCTATAGTGACTTTGCTCCGTGATACGATGGACAAAGAAATTGAGGTTTATATTGATGATATGATTGCAAAGTCTAGAACAGAAGAGGAACACATTCGAGTTTTGAGGAAACTGTTCTTGAGGTTGAGAAAATTCTAACTAAAGCTCAATCCAATGAAATGTACTTTTGGAGCTAGATCTGGAAAATTGCTGGGCTTTATAGTTAGCGAGAAGGGAATCGAGATTGACTCAGACAAGGTCAGAGCTATACAAGAATTACCTCCACCCCGCACTCAAAAAGAAGTTCGAGGTTTCCTGGGAAGGTTAAATTACATTACTCGGTTCATTTCACAGTTAACCGAGAAATGTGATCCCATATTTCGTCTTCTGAAGAAACACAATCCAGGCGTGTGGGATAATGAATGCCAGAAAGCTTTCGATAGGGTCAAACAGTACTTGTCAAATCCTTCAGTATTGTCACCCCCATGCTCGGATAGACAATTAATCCTGTATTTGACAGTGTTTGATCACTCTATGGGATGCGTGCTGGGTCAACACGATGATTTGGGAAGAAAAGAAAAGACTATATACTACCTTAGTAAGATATTCACTGAATGTGAGATGAGATATTCGACAATTGAGAAATTATGTTGTGCTTTGATTTGGATGACTCGGAGGTTGAGGCAATACATGCTGTACTACACGACTTGGTTAATCTCAAAGTTGGACCCTCTAAAGTACATGATGGAGTCAACTGCTTTGAATGGAAGGATGGCTAGATGGCAAATTCTCCTCTCTGAATTTGACATAGTTTATGTGAGCCAAAAAGCTATAAAATGAAGTGCAATAGCAGATTTTCTGGCCAGCAGAGCTCTAGAAGAGTATGAGCCTCTAAACTTTAACTTCCCCAATGAAGAACTAATGTATATGGCAACTACTGAAGAAGACGCTACAAAAGATCACCTCTGGAAATTGAACTTTGACGGAGCATCAAATGCTATAAGCAATGGAATTGGGGCAGTCTTGGTATCCCCAAATGGAGATTATTATTCGTTCTCGTGTAAATTGGATTTTGATAGTACGAATAATATGGTGGAGTATGAAGCATGTATCATGGGACTCCGTGCAGCCATAGAATGTAAAATTAGAGTGTTGGAAGTATATGGAGATTCTGCATTGGTGATCTACCAATTGAAAGGTGAATGGGAGACAAGAGACCCCAAATTGATCAATTATCGAATGATAGTTTTGGGGTTGATTGAAGAGTTTGATGACATTACTTTCAATTATCTCCCACGAGACGAAAATCAAATGGCTGATGCTTTGGCTACTCTGGCTTCCATGATTAAAGTGAATAAGCAAGGGAATGTAAAACCCATTCAAATGAGTATTTACGAAGCCCCAACTCATTGTTACAATGTAGAGGAAGAAGGAAGAGATGATCACCCCTGGTACTAAGATATATTGCGATATGTGAGAAATCGTGAATATCCTGAACAAGCGACCGAGAACGATAAGAGGACGTTGAGAAGACTAGCCTGTGACTATGTCTTAGATGGAGAGCTCCTGTATAAAATAAGAAAGGATCAGGTACTGTTGAGATGTGTGGACACTGTTGAAGCGAAGAAAATTCTAGAAGAAGTCCACGAGGGTGTTTGTGGAACACATACAAATGGTTTCACAATGGCTAGCAAATTATGAGATTCGGATATTATTGGTCTACTATGGAAGGAGATTACATCAATTATGCTAAAACATGTCACAAATGCCAAATCTATGGAGACAAAATTCATGTACCTCATTCGCCTCTGCATGTTATGACTTCCCCGTGGCCTTTCTCTATGTGGGGCATGGATGTCATCAGGACGATCTCTCTAAAAGCTTCCAATAGACATCGGTTCATCTTTGTAGTCATCGACTATTTCACCAAGTGGGTAGAGGCTGCTTCATATGCCAGTGTTACCAAGTCGGCAGTCAGTAGATTCCTAAAAAAGGAAATTATATGTCGATATAGAATGCCTGACAGGATCATATCCGACAATGCGTTAAATTTGAACAACAGCACGATTGTGGAGGTCTGTAGTCAATTCAAAATCAGACATCACAATTCGTCACCATATCGTCCAAAAATGAATGGTACAGTGGAAGCAGCCAACAAAAACATTAAGAAGATTGTGGGGAAAATGACTGAAACTTATAAAGATTGGCACAAGAAACTACCATTTGCTCTCTATGCTTATCGAACATCAGTCAAGACCTCTATTGGGGCAACTCCTTTCTCATTGGTTTATGGAATGGAGGCAGTGTTACCCATCGAAGTTGAAATTCCTTCCCTTCGAGTCTTGTCAGAGCTAAAGTTAGATGAAGCCAAATGGATCCAGTCTCGATACGATCAGTCGAACTTGATTGAGGAAAAAAGGCTAAGGGCTATCCGTCATGGTCAGATGTACCAAAAGAGAATGATGCAGGTTATGACAAAAAGGTTCACCCAAGAGAATTTCACAAGGGAGACCTAGTTTTGAAAAAGATCCTCCCCATGCAAAAGGATTTCAGAGGGAAATGGATGCCAAATTGGGAAAGACCTTATGTGGTGAAAAAGATTTTCTCCGGAGGAGCACTAATCTTGGTTGAGATGGATGGGAAAAACTTACCCAATCCTATAAACTAGGATTCAGTCAAGAAATACTATACTTGAAGAGGAAAATAGGCCAAAGTAAAAACTCGCAAAGGGCACATTGAGACCTTCTCTAAAAAAAATCCAAAAATGATGAAAATGAAAAACGGAGAGGCCAAGGTGAAAACCCGCAAAGGGCGCCTTAAGACCAAAGGGGTTTTGAGTCGAAAACCCAAAAAGGGCGGCTCAAATTGCAGTCAACGATGGGGCATGCGGTAATCTTGCCAAACCTGAATTAAGAAAGAGGAGAGATGTTACGTCTTGGATCGTCAACAGAGTACTCTCGATCTCCTAAACTCATATTGAGCTTAAAATGGTCTTCAGAAAGTCCGTACAGAGAAGCTCAGGCTGCGTTATTTGGGGCACCTATCTTGTCCCCTAATCATTTTGTATTCCAGCAATGTTTGCTTCCTTTAATTAACTTATTCTTTTCAGATTTCGTTTCTGATAAATTCTATTTTGTCCATCATTTATGATTATTTTCAAGCATTTTGTATTGAAGTAATGATTAATGGACTAATAATACTTTCGCAAAAGGAGTTTTGCATATCACTCTGAAAACTTCTAAATAATACGAGAACCTGAAACAAGACTTTTATCTAGAACTCACCAAGCCTAAGGGTTGGAAATTTTTGAGAAGGAAACTCTAAACAATGACCATTTTTTCGAATATGCTGTCAAAAATGTCGGTTGAACAAGAAGACATGATATTACGTCAGTGATACAACCTGGAAGAACAGTGAGCAATGTCAATCCTAAGCTTTTAAAAAGGGATCATTCTCATGAAATTCTGCATTCGTGCGAAACACATTTAGTTAGGAGCATTCGAGTCAATCTGATCATTTTATCCTAATCATTCTACAAAGGACCATTCTCATGACATCCTGCATTCATGCAAATGTCATCCATAATACATTTAGCTAGGAGCATTTGATTCATTTCGATCATGGCATCCTAATCATTATGCATAAGCATAATTCCATAAATTGATTATACAGGTCATGTTCCATAGAGGACGGTGTAACAAGATCGACGAATCCACATGTCCTATACCTCTGAAGTTGCAGTAGGTCGGATCAAATCCACCACGGCAAATCTTATTTGTAACACCCCAAACCCGACCCATGCGTTATGAGCGGTTTTGGTATGTCACATGAAGAAAAACATGTTAAATTCTTTTTATTCGTACAAAAATAGGTATTGATTTGTTAAAATCAAGAAAACAAATTTGATTTGAAATATTTGATAAAATACTACTAACCTCGAAGATTGATTGATAAATCAATAAATTGATAGTTCGAGAGAAAATTTTCGTGTTAAAATATTTGTAAAAGTTTATTTTGAAATCCATTTGTTAATCGATTTAAAAAAAAACCTTTATTATGTTTTTAGCAAATTCCTGTTTAAAACAATTTAAGAAAAATAATAAATACGTCCAAACATAAAGCAAATTAAAGTTATCGCAGAGGCCTTATTACAACTATAAAATCCCAAAATAGCAAAAGTAATAAAACGGAATGTGAAATTTAATAAAGTTCGAAACACCAATTCTGAAGTATGGCCTCCACCGAGTCATCCATAGCCCAAGTCCACATCAATGAGCATTACCTACAAGGATTAAGAAAAAGGGGGGTGAGTTACAAGAACTCAGTGTATAATCCCTTTACCATTGTCTACTGGGCTTGAACCCATTTAGCAATAACTTGGGCCTAAGCCCCTATAGCATAATGTTGGGCCGAAGTCCATATAGCGAAACAGATATATATATATATATATATATATATATATATGACAAATGTATGTGTGCAATATATGCAACCCAACCCATCCTAATAATCCATCCGCTACACACCACCCCGTACCATCCAACACACCTGTGGGGATCAAGTCAACCCACCCCGCCAACACACCAATCGCAGGCATTATGCCATTTATAACAAATTTGTGGTTGAGCCACCAGAGTCATAATTAAACGTGGCATAGCCACTATACAGATTGTGGCAGAGCCACCAGAATATCATATACGGTAATGTAATCGGCACACAGCCTTGGGTAAATATGATCGATACAGAGTCGTTAATTCATATGTTAGGCACATAGCCCCGGGTAAATACGTTTGGCATAAAGCCATAATCACGATGGCACAAAGCCATATTTAGGTTGGCACATAGCCATTATCAGAATTTGTGGTAGAGCCACCAGAATATGTGGCAGAGCCACCAGAATCATAGCGAATCAGATTAACAAACATTTTTGTGGCAGTGCCATCGGAATTACTTCTCTTCAACATTTTCCCATCTCATGCAAAATTATGTATATGCAACATACATAGTAAATCATAATATTACAAATATAAATAACAATTTATTAATTCAGAGATTCATTACAAACAATTTGGCCCAATTAACACTTTGCAAAATCGGCCCATCAGGGCAATATATCAAATCGGCCCATTAGGGGCATTTCCATAATTCGGCCCATTAGGGGCATTTTCGTAATTCGGTAATTTACCCACTAAGGGTAATTCGCTAATCTCGCAGCCTAGGGGTATCTCGGTAATTTACCATCCAAGGGTATTTTGGTAATTCGCAACCTAGACTTAACTACTAATGTGGGGCATAAAAATTGAAACTGTCCATCTGCGTCATACAGACTAAATTAACTATAACTCGCGTTAGGAAACTTGAAATTAAGATCCAAAAATTTTTCTCGAAACGAGACTCATATATCTTTTTACTACAATTTTTTCAGAATTTTTGGCTTAGCCATTTAGTACAGTTTATTCTTTAAAGTTTCCCTTGTTTCACTATCCAACGATTCTGACCTCTCTTACCTTAATTTCAAATATCTCACTGTACTGTTTTCATATATTGCTTCTACTTGTTTTTAATAAAAATAAGCTCACCAAGGAATCTATAAATATAAATTATAACCCATAATTCACTTTGTACAATTTTATATGATTTTTCCAAGACAGATCAGAGAACCACGGAGTCAATCAGAACCAGTCTCACTAAAATTAGAATATAATAGAAAATAAAATTAGTTTTCCTTATCTGTTTCTTTGATATCAAAATAGACACAGTAAGCTTTTATTTGATATCTTATTCACTTTCTAGTTCCCTTTCTCCTATTTTTTATGATTTTTCGAAGTCACATCACTGCTACTGACCAAAACTGTTTCATTGCAAAAATATGGTTACCACTATGAACCTATGCACGCCTGAGTGATCACGGATGCCGATTTCTGGTTTTCTTTGGTATTTCGACCAAATCACAGAACATTTCATGCAAATTTTCAGAGAAGTGTGAGATTACACACCATTTCAAACATGTATTTGGAAAGTACGAGATTACACACCTTGATTAGGATTCCCTAAAGAACCACTCTTCGTTGCCCCCTAGAAATAAAATCGATCAAGAGTTAGCCTCGATTTCTTAAAGTTTCCAAAATCCCAAAAGTACTCACTCACAAGAGTCACTTACCTCAATCACAATCCTTCCCTACTAGATTCTAAAATCTGGCCTTGCACCTTGGCTATTGCAACGAGTCCCAATCAACTTTCGAAACCAAGGCTAAGAGAAAGATAAGTAGCAGCAAAGGATGGCTTGATTTGGACTTCATCAAAAGAGAATAAGAGGAGTTTAAAATAACAACAAGTGGCTAGGTTCGGCTTAGCCAAGGGATAAGAGTTTGGGCTTAGCCAAGTCAAGAGAAGAAAGAACAAACAACATGAATAAGAAGAAAGAACCTTTACCTTAATAATAGGGATGAACCGAAATGAAGAACACGGTTTGGCACTAGTAGCAAGACAACAAAGAAGGATCGATAGTTTCGATTTTCGAGAGAAGATGAGTGAAAAATAATTGGTTACAAAGGCTAGGTGTTTTCGGCAAGACAAGAAAGAAAAGAGAAAATGTCCACTATTGTCTTGAAGTTGCGGCAATGGGAGGAGAAGTTGGAAGAATGAACACAAAGGATGCCAAAAGGAATTAGACTTAACAAGCACCAAAACTATCAAAATGCTCCCATCAAAATTCGGCTACCCTCTCCCTTTTCCAAACCATTCTCATCTTTACCAAAAGATGAACATAGACCAAATAAAACCTTTCCAAAACATCCCCCACGAAAAATGCCAACATGTTCCCTATTCTTCCCTTTTCTTTTACTCCTTTCCATCCATTCTTCCTTACCATATTTCCTTAGCCACCTTGCCAAAATTAAAAAGTCCAACTTACCAAAATACACCCATGGCCGACACTTAAGGAAGGAATACAAAAAAAAAAAAAAGAGTCAAATTTGCACATTATGGGATTTGAACCTCTTCCCTTAAAGTCCTTCACTTGATGCCATAACCTCTTTACCAATAGCTCATTTATGCTAGCACATTACTCATTTATTTCCATAAGCCTTGAAGCCACTTACCATCTCTCCTTAATAGGCTTAAACACAAAATTTTACCTATAGCCTAACTTGAACTCGAGACTTCATAGAAACCCCGTAACCTTCCAAATTCACTTAACTAATAAGTCCAATTTGCAATAATGCCATTCTCTTGTTCTGAAAAATTTTAAACACTCTTACGCCCAAGGCCCATTGGGCCCAATTCTTCTAGGCCCAATTTTGGGATGTTACATTATTTCCCTGAAGTTGCAGTAGAATAGATTGAAGCCATAAATTACAGATCTTATCTCTCTGAAGTTGCAGTAGAGCAGATTAAAATGACAAATCCTATACCTCTGAAGTTGCAATAGGTCGGATTGAATTTACCATAGAAAGTCTCATCTCCCTGAAGTTGTAGCGGAGTAGACTGAAGACAGCAAATCTTATTTCCCTGAAGTTGCAGTGAAACAGATTGAAGCTATAGATTACAGATCTTATCTCTCTGAAATTGCAGTAGAGCAGATCAAAACAAACCTTATCTCCCTGAAGTTGCAGTGGAGCAGATTAAAACGACGAATCCTATACCTCTGAAGTTGCAGTAGGTCGGATTGAGTTTACCATAGAAAGTCTTATCTCCCTGAAGTTGCAGTGGAGCAGATTAAAACGACGAATCCTATACATCTGAAGTTGCAGTAGGTCGGATTGAATTTAACATAGAAAGCCTCATCTCCCTGAAGTTGCAATGGAGCAGACTGAAGATAGCAAATCTTATCTACCCGAAGTTGCGGCAGAGTAGATTAAAGCTACAAGTCTAATATCCTTGAATTGGACCGAATCGCTAGTTCCTATGCCCTTTAAGATGCAGTGGGGTGGAATGAAGCTACTCGAAGAAGAAAAGCACAGAAAGAAGTCAAAGATTTGAAGACCGGGCAAAAATGGTCCTTTTTGAAGTCTTTGCTCCATTCTCATTACACGACAATGAGCAAAGAGGGGCATCTGTAAGAACCCAATATTGCCCCGGGCCCATACCAAAATTAAAACAAAAAATAAATAAAATATAAAATTCCAAAATTAATTACGTCCAGTCCATTACAAAATTTCAAACCCAAATACAAATTAAAGTCCAAATGACCCAAATTAGGACCCAAATAAACCCAATTCTGAAACCAGCCCGAATGGCCCAAAATAGATTGAAACTTCAGAAACCCTATCCCCTAACCCTAACAGCGCCATGCTCGTGCCTCCACGCGCGCCACCACGCACGCCTCCACAGCCTCTGTACCTCCAACGAGCCTTCGTACGTCGCGTTCGCGCCTTCCATACCTGCAAGTAAGGCCACCAATAGCAGAGAAACGACAGCAAATACAAAATAAAAAAAAAAGCATTGTATTTTTGGGATTTTTCTATTCGGCTATAAAAAGAAAGCCAGAAAAACATTGTAAATCTCTTACGATTTTGAATACAAATATAGAAAAGTAGAGGTATTTTCCAAATTTTTAGTCCACTCTTGTTTCGCATGTCACGCATACATATAGAAATAGAATAAGTATTAAAGTATTTTACCTTTTTGCAATGATCGGAGTCTCGAATTTGGAGCCTTTTTTTGGTTTTTCGTTTTGATTTCGGAAGGGGTTTTCGGGCATTTCGAGTTTGAGTTCAGGTTTAAAGGGCTTTAAAAGGCTAAAGTAGCCTTCTTTGGTCTCTCCGACTGCCATATGCGGTGGCGGAGGCGAAGAGACTCGGTGGCTCGATGACGGAGTCAGGCCAAGTCTGGCCAGTGCTCCGAGAGCCATTCAGAGCACCTCTTTGTTTTTTTAAAAATAATTTAAAAATGTTTTTTTGCAATGTTTTTTAGTATTTAAAGCTTCTCGGTGCGATGTCGTTTTGGTATGGTCTGTTAATGACCAAAACGGCGCCGTTTAATGGCCATACCCGCGCGAGTGACCTGACCCGGGGAGGATCCGCGTGTTTTTGGTTTTTGGCTTATTTGTGCACCAAGTCCCTCCGCGTTTGCAGTAGGTCGCAATGGAGTCCCGTACTCATTTTTAATTTAGCACTGTCTATTTTGTTGTTGTTTTAATTTGGTCCTCGAGCAGTTAGATGACCAGTATTTGAACGACGCCGTTTTGAGTGTTTGGGATAATTCCTCAATGAATCCTCGCTTGTTTGCCCACATGCTAATTTGGTCCTTAATAGCCTGTTGTTATTATTTTTGTTTTAAGACTTAAATTTTATTTTAGGTTCAATCTTGTCCCTTACCAGCTTTAATTTACTTATTTATTTACTTTTCAAAAAAGGTTTATTTTATTATATTTTATTTTAAATCTTTTATATATTGCTTACTTTACTATTTTATTTCTATTCTTTAATTTGTTTTTTAAAAAAACTTATATATTATTCATTTCAAACCTTTTTATATTAAGAAAATTTAAATTTTTATGTTGTTTCTAAATTAATTATTTTTAATCATTTTACACATATATATTTTCTCTTAAAATAATTTTGCATAGTATTGGTTTTAATTACCTTTCGTTTTATATTTTTTGTATATTATATTACTCCATTTTCTTCAATAATTAATAGAGAAATTGTATATTATAATTATTGTTATTATGTGATTTGTATTTCTTAATTATTGGTTGGTTATTGTGATGCATTAGTGTAACGTTTGATGTATGGATTAATATCTTGCTTTGTATATTATTATTCCATTGTATTTCATAAAACAAATTGTGTTTTAATGTCATTTAAGTTTTGAAATCCTTGTTAAGAATCTTTAAAACAAGGCAATGCTCGTGTTTGGAGGTTTCGAGAAAATCGTGCCCTAACTCACTGAGTTCCGATTTTTCTCGTTAAATCCTAGCAACCGAGTCCCCTTTTCTCTTTTAAATCAAAACACATAAATTTTTAATAAAAGCTTATTCTTGAGAATTTGAGATTTTGCATCCTAACTTACTTGATGTGACGTTTCATCGTCTCGAGATAAGAATTTCAAAAAAATAAAGACAATATTCTATGTTTGGAATTTTGAAAAATTGAGCCCTAACTTACTGGGTTCCGATTTTTCATTTGACCCAAATATTTGAATATCCTTTTGAATTTAAGTGCATGAGTTTTTTTTTTTTTTAAAAAAAATCGAAAGACAAGCTCAGTTTCGAGAATATGAAATGTCGTATCCTGACTTACTGAGTACGACGTTTTTATTTCTTGAGATAAGCGGGTCTAGGTATTCATTTTGATTTGTTCAAGTGTTATTTTAAGAAAACAAATCGTAATCTAGAATCTTTTCAAATTTTTGGCATTAAGACATTAAATAATCAATTAGGTACCAATTTTGGGCGCTACGAAGGTGCTAACCCTTCCTCGTACGTAACCGACTCCCGAACCCATTTTCTCGAGTTTTTGTAGACCAAAATATGTTTTAATAAATCAAAGTTTTATTAAAATGATCAATTCCAAGGTGATCCGATCACACCTTAAAAAGGGTCGGTGGCGACTCCATTTTCGTTTTTCAATCGATCCCCGTTTTTTTAAAAACAAAAAAAAAATGGTTTTGACAGTATCAATGTTGTACATCCTTATATTTTTAAATAAATATCGTTTTTGCATCAAAATTGGTTGTCGTTGTCATTTCATATTATTCAATCAAGTCTACACGGGAACAATGGAACAAATTTGTATATTTTATTAATTTGTATGGTATAATAAAAACATGTGTTTACAAATTGCAACAAAATTTGAGTATGAATGAAAAATATCAACAAATAGATTGCTGTTAAAAAATTAATAAATCTATTAATGAGGTCTTGTCCTTAAATCATCTTGTCAATGTAGAGATGACTACATTGTATGCCCTGGGTTCCTACACCACCCGTATAAGCTCGATTGGTTTGTCTTTTCTCGAATATCCATGTTGTCGTGTATCTGAACTGATGTCGGTCGACCTTTTGGTTTGTGACGCAATGATCTATCAGGTAACAACTTGAATGGAGTGCTCGATATCAGCGACCACATATGTTCATCTGGGCGGATCTAGCTAAAAACGCCTCCAGCTGGATGCGCTTTCAGTGCTTTTTCTGACAGTGCACTGAAAATGCTTCCTACGTAGAGCGTTTTCCCTCTAACACTTTCAACTCCCCACTTTCTACCACTCATCAATCAGATATCCCGGGATTCCTGGAATATATTTTTTGAAGAAAAATGCACTGAAAGTTAAAAAATAATGCACTGAAAAATCTGATCGGCTTTAACCTCCCATAAAAAAAACTGATCAAAACTCAGTTGCATTTAAAAAAATTGAAAAAAAAACTACAAACTAATATTTAATCAAATCAAGTAGTTTGAGTTTCAATTTTGAATCGAATTGAATTTTACAATTCGAATAATTCGAATATACGATTGGTGTAAATACAATGCTTGTAAATATCGAATTAAATAATTATTAACTTTACATCCAAAAAATTTATAAAACAAAACTAAAGAATATATAATAAACTTTAAAAATATAAAAAAGCTCAAAACCCTAAGTCCAAAACCTTAAAAATCATAAAACCCTAACCTTACTTTAAAAAAACCTTACCCTAAAAAAAAACGGAAGGCAAATGCTTACAGCTAGAAGCGTGTTTAGCTGATGTGGCAGAAAGCGCTTGGAAGTGTTGTGCTACAAATCAGTTGAAAACGCTTCATGTTGGAAGCGTTTTCATTATTTCAGCCTAATCTAGTAATTTTTTTTAAATGGGTATTTTAAAAAAATTCAGTCAAAATCTAACTAATGAATTAAAAAAATTATAGGCATAATAATTTATTTGGCTCTCCAACTTAAAAAAAAATGTACATTTAAATTTTCACCTTTTAGCCATTAAATTTACGCTGTTTGTCAAATCATTCCAAAATAGATGAAAAATTAATGTCATAATAGATGAAGTTAACTTTGCTGATGTGGAAAACATGTGGATATCACGTCAAAAATTAATTATTTTTTAATTTAAAAAATTCAAAAATTTTTTACAAACAGTATTAAAAATTTATAAAAATATTTTTAATTACTTTAAAATTTAAAAAAAAAATTAATTGCTAACCTGGCATATACGTATATATCATGTCAAAAATACTAACTTTTCCATTTATTTTTAAATAATTTGATAAATAATTCAAATTTAAATATTAAAAAAATTAAATAAAAAACTATTTTTTATAAAGTTAAACACCGACTAAATCATTATGCAAAAACTACATGCCATTAATTTATCAATTTCTTCATTTAATATTAAGTTGCATCCATTTACTTAAATTTACTTTTTACTCCACTTTCTAATTCCTTAAACCAAAGTTAAGGAAAGATGAGCAAGTCAAAAAAAATTTAATTTCACAAATAGAGATAAAATAATGTTAGGTTAATATTTGATATATTAATAGTATACTTTTTTTTTATTCTATAAGTAGTTTGAAAAATTTTTTTCTCTTTATATATATATATATTAATATTATACTATACTCCTATAGAATACTTGTTAACTTTCAGATCTTGTTTGTGGAGTCTAAAAATTATACTGCTAGTATACCATATATTTTCTCACAATGTTATGTTTTTTTAAAGAAAAATATTTGTTACACTGCTTGTGGAGTCTTTTACACTTCACAAGCAGATTGAAGGTTTGACAAGCATATTTTAAGGTGTATTAAATATTAAATATAAATAAATGTGATAGTTGTAACACCCTCAACCTGCTTGTAGAGTATAAAAAAACTTCACAAACAGTGTATCAAATAAATACTCTTACTTTAATAGAAAAATTATCTCATATATCGCTTGTGGAGTTCTTTATATTCCACAAGTAGGTTAAGGGTATATTATGTGTTTCATAAGGTATAGTAAAAAAATAAAACTAAATATATAAAAAATGGGGCGCTTGTCACAACCTCAACTTACTTGTGAAGTATAAAAAACTTCACGTGTTGTGTATCAAATAATTACCCTTGTCAAGATTTCATTTTTATTATATCTTAAAAAGAATATGTGTCGCCCTTTTAACTTTAATTGTGGAGTTTAAATTTTGCACAAATAATATATCAAATAAAGTTGTGTTTGCTTCATTGGAAACAACTTTCGAAAAATATTTTTTGGTAAATAGATTGACTTTTTAAAAAAGTCAATATTTTCTAATGTTTGGGTAATTTTGCGTAAAATACTTTTCATTGTTTGACAAATTTTCCTGAAATCATTTTTTGAAACTTATTTTTAGTGGAACAATACAACATAAATTATATTTTTTTACAAAATATTATAGAAACATAAACAACATAAACTTGTTTGACGAATTTGGTGTCACATAGTGATTGAATTGATAAAAAAAAAAAAGAAAACTTAAAAGGCCATGTTGTCTTCTGTTCAAATATTAACATGTTTGAGTATTTTTATCGATTTATATAAAAATATAAAATGGAAAAACGTCATTATAATAATATAATTTATTTTCTAAAAGTATACTTTTTAATCATTTTTCAATTGAGATAGTATTCTGTTGACTTATAACACCGACTCAATAATTTTTTTTAAATATATTATAGATAAAACAAATAATTATATAAAAATAATAATTATATCATTTAAAAATGAATATATTACAATTGGCATTTTCCCCTAATTTGATACCTAAGCTTTTTTTTAGGTTCAATTTGGTTCCTAAATTTATTAAATATTATAAAAATTAATATTAAATGAGAAAAAAATATTTTTAAACCCCAAATTTAAAGAAATTCATTATTTTCAATTAATAAAATAATTTATTAAATAAATAAAACTAAAATTAATTAAACATATAAAATAAAAAAATATCATATCATCTCTCACATGCTGGTCATACATTGATTATTTTTACTATTTCGTAAAAAAAAATTGTTAGTATACCAAGGTAATTTGTAAAATGTTTGACAAGTACTAAATCGAAAAAAAATAAGATTAGGCACTAAATTAGGAAAAAGAGTCAAGTTCAAGTACCAAATTGGACCCCCAAAAGTTTAAGTACCAACTTAAGAAAAAAATTTAAGTTTAAGTACCGAATTAGGAAAAAGTGTCAAGTTTGAGTACCAAATTAGATCCAAAAAAGTTTAGGTACCAAATTAGGGAAAAATATCAAGTTCAGATACTAAAAATTATATTAAGCCTTAGAAATATTAATTTCTTAAAAAAGTAATAATATATATTTAAGAAATTAACCACTATCTTGAAAATGTCAACTTATCTTAAAAAGATAATCAAAAAATAAAATTCTTTTTATTCAAATGAAAATAATTTCTCAACTGTGAGTGAATAAAAGTTATTTTTTAATTTTTTCTAATTTTTTTTTAAAAAATCATAATAATTTTCATTTTTCCAAACATATTATTCCCGCTTAAATAAAATGTTCAATTGCAATTGCTTAACTTTCCTACTTTTTGACATATTATTCTCGCTTAAAAAAATAATTACCAATTGCAATTGCTTAAATTTTCCACTTCTAGACAAATTATTCTTGCTCTTTTTTTTCCCCAATTTTAGTTGCTAGGTTTTGAATTGAAACTCCAATTACATTTTCACCTTTTTACCACTACACTATAATTATTGTTGAGGTATTTTTCTCTCTATCCCTTTTTTCTGGTGATGTTTGTCTATTTATATAATATGGGTACAGTTCATTGAGATGACAAGCTAAGTAGGCTCCATGTATACAGACACGTACCCTACTCTAGGTTGAACACGTGTTACGCGTGCTCATGCACGTATAACATCGTAAGGGAGTAGGCTCGACGAGCGAGCTGCGAGCTCAACCCACGATATCATCATGCAAGCTCAGTTCGTTATTCCATCATGCGAGCTCAATCTACGACCTCGTCAGTTTGGGTCAATGGCGGTCCAAACCTAGATGGGTTTTGGAACGATGGTGGTAACTATCCGAACAATTTTTCCCCATCTGGTTAAAAGAGAGTCATAAAGTGACTCTGGTTGAGATAAATAAAACTTATCGAGCATGTTTTATGCTTCATCAAAGGTCACGGGGTTTGCCACGTGTAGGAGAGGATACAACTGCGTGTGATTTATGCTTTTACCATTGGGTATTTGAATCGTTTAAGCATGTGGAGAAACCCTTTTAAAGGGGTTAACAGAGCCCTAGAAAGCACAGTGTTTTGATTCAAAACTTTTGAAGAAGAGTAACGGGCAAGAAGCATAGTTTCAGAGGTAATCTTTTAAAATTTATTTCACTTTCTAGATTTTCTTTGTACTTTCATTGGTAAATCATGGCAAAAACCAGAGGTAGTGGTTGTGCTATCTCAGAGAACCCTTCTCGACAAGAGGGAGTAGAAGCTCAAGAGTATGTTTGTACAATAGAACTAGAAGAGATGAATCAAATTTTAACTGTGCGAGGGATTCAAACTCCAAATTTCGTGTATGATTTCTCAATTTCTAAGAGGGCACATCGCCTGAGCGACACCAGCAACGACAGTTTCATGCTCCCTTTACATGTACTTCAAACGGGGTCCCATTTACCCCTCCATCCTTTCTTTTGTCATCTCCTTGATGACTGTAGGATAGCGCTCGACCAATCATCTAGCTTTTTCAAGTGGTTAGCCACGACGTACTTCATTGAGGTTAGCCGATGCGACGAAGTGCCATTGCTTGTCGTGTTTTAGAGTTTATATCATCTAAAGGCTCATAATTGAGGGGCTCAATAGGTTTTTATTACTTCACTCATCGCAAGAATGTGAAATCCATTGTCTTTAATAAGTGTACCAACCTCCATTTGAATCGATGTAAATATATATGTGTTAAATACAAGCTAAACGGTGGTTTTGATTTCCCTACTCAGTGGTCGCCGCCAAATAATAATATATGCACAAGGAGACGAGACATAATAACAGAGGAAGGTTGGAGGCAACATTGCAGGCCTCACTAGGGTGTCATTATTGATTTAAAGGAGATATTGACTACGAGAAATATCTTCTGGTACTGCCTATTGAGTTAGAGCTCTAATGGGTGGAGACACGCTGAAAACGCAGCAGAAAATAAATTTAGGGAAAATAGAGTTTTAATTTTTTTCCAAAACTATATCTTAGTTGTGATATCTAAAGTAATAAACACTTAATCAAAATTGTACCTTTTCGATTTGTCTAGGATGAGCGCTTCAACCAAGTAGTCTTCTTTGCTATCTTCACGTCTGCTGAGTATGGGCTCGCTTCGAATAAGAAAATTTTTCATAAAAATACCAATGGGGTAATTTTATAATTTCTCTAAAATTTTAGGTTAAATTGTAAATCAGGAAAGTATCTCTAGAAATTTTATGAAATAATCTCTTCAGAGAATTTTCTGTTTACAACTTTCTCTTGATTTTAAGTCTGTGTCAAATAATGACCCAAGGCTTTCTTTATATAGGGAGAGTTTAGAGAATTCAACTATGATTAAACTTAATCACTTTAATATTAAATTTTATTAAATAATAGAATATTTATATACAAGATAAACATTAAATTAAATTTAATATTAAGATAATAACTTTAATATTAAATTAATAAAATACTATTAAGATAATTATTAAATTAAATTTAATATTAAACTATTAAAATAATATTATTTTTGGAATAGTTAACCTGAAATCAAATTCTTTGGTAGAGTCTTAGTAGGAGTGTAACTCTTCCACTGCTCAACCATTGAAGACCAATCGTCGTCAGCCACTAGGATACCGTAGTCGGCCACCGAGTTGGTTCGGCTACTGCCGGTTCGGTCCGGGTCAATGATGACCTAACTGGTCTGGTCTAGTCACCGATTGCACCGTTGGCCCAGTTTCACATACCGGGCCCGGTTTGACCAGTTTTTAGATCTTGGTCTCGATTTTGGGCTCTTAGGTCCAATTTACGATCTCAGTCCAGTTTTCAAGTTCAATTACCCATTGGGCCAATTGTCTGACTTGAAACTTAATTTCCAAAAATATCATATTAATTTTAATTAATTTGATTAATTTATTTTTACTTGATCAAAATTAATTTTTCCAAAAATCACTTAGATTTTCCAAATTAATTTTTCAAGAAAATTCTTTAATCAAATTTTCTAGTTGAACAATTCTTTTGACCACCTAATTTAATCCTACATCGAATAAATCGACTCAATTAAATTAGGCTAGCGGAGGGACCAATCGAACATATACAGTTAGGCTCTAGTAATTGCAATTATGTCCAGAAGCATCGTTCCAATAATTCACAATTACTTAATCATGGAATCAATCCAAAAGAAATACCATGATTGAAAACTCTTTATTGTATACTCTTTACAAGAACAATTCATCCAATTGCTTTGTCCAATGACATTGTTATGTGTGTGTTACCCTCATATGATATCCTTGATTCCTTTGAGTTAAATCTGTTCACTCAATACAATCCTATTTTATCTCATTATCACTATTGTGTCTTCTTAATGATTAATATGACCACTTTCAACAAATGACTGTGATAAATTACTCGTTCGAGAACAAGCAACCCGTGGCTACGTTCCATATTTATCAATCCACATAATGCCAATGAGATGATATCATTAACTCTTTAATTGAGCTATGAATTCCACTTCTACTAGTAAAGCCATGCCATACACAAGTCATGTACCCAACATACCGGATATAGGCTCGATCATCTTTAGATCATAAGCGTCCACATAAATCAAAGCACATGAGTTGCATACGCATGGTCAGTGAATAATTCAGGATTTAGGTAAATCACACCATGAACATTACAAGTGAATTAATTCACAAACGGATTCAGAATTAACTCATCTTGGGTCCATTCCAATGTATCATTCTACCAATGAATACATCTATGTCTCTACCCGTGGAGTCAACTGCTTTGATAGCCAAGACTGGCCATCTCTCTAATTGGAATTGTAGACGATATAATAACCCTTCTCAATATTTGAATCAAATGTTCACTTCGATTCTTTTACGAGATTACTTACTTATTTAGATTATGTAACACCCCAAACCCGGTCTAGACGTTACGACCAGATCTGGTATGTCATAGGGTAAAGGTTGTTTAAAAGATTTTGGAATTTTGGAGTGATATCATAAGTTTGAAAGCTTGTTGTTTTGGTTGATGTTTTGAAAACGGTGATTTGCAGTTTAAGAAAAATTTTCGAGTCGAGTTGATCAAATACTGGTTACCATTGTTGGCATTTGAGAGAAAACGATTGTTTTATGTTGCTTAAGGTTTTGAAAACTTCATATTGGTTAACAAGTTTAGAACGTAATGTAATGTCTTATCGTGATTAAATAAAAAAACCGCATAGTAATTTAAGAAAGCCTTATTACATAATAAAATTCCCAAAATAAATAACTTAAAAAAAATCAAGTCCACTAAAAGAGCATTTTATGGCCTCTACGAGTCTGCCTCGGCTCCCAGATCCACGATCCACTAATTACCTGCAAGATGAAGTAGAGGGGTGAGTCACCGAGACTCAGTATGTAAATCCCCTTATCACATAAATGGCCCCAAGCCCAAAATCGTGCATTGGGTCTTAGTCCACTCAACATAGCATACTCAAATATGAATGAAATGTGTGTCCCAACCCAGCCTAATTTTCCGTCCTCTACACACCACCCGTACTAGCTCAACACACCGTGGGGATTTCTACAATCAACCCTCCATCCGCTACACACCTCATATGTGGCACCAAGCCACTCGTGGTTCCAGACCATCGTGATACTAGATCACCGTGACAAAGTCACTATCATCATACGTGGGGCCAACCCACCGTGGTAACAAACCACCGTGACAATCCCTAATGAATATATGTGGGGCCAACCCACTGTGGTACCAAACCACTGGGACGAGTCACTGAATCATATATATATACGTGGTATTAAACCACCGTGGCACCAAGCCACCGAGACATGGTCACTATTATCAAATATACATACGTGGGGCCAACCCACCGTGGTAACAAACCACCGTGACAGTCTCAATTACTTCCCCTTTCTCATCATATCCTAACCCATGCAGATCATACAATCATATGAATGCACATGCTTTCATCAAAGTGACAGATTACAACATTTATTTCATACCCATTAAGAGATTATTAGAGTCACTTACCTGGTATCCCCAGCTTTACCCACAAGGGTATTACTACTGCTTTTCAGTCATTTCGGCTTTTCAGCCCATTCAGTTAATAGCACAGATAAATAATAGAGTGTGAAGTTTTACACACCTGATAACACGCAATATTATGCTTTCTATGTCGACACTATCGCTAGCAGGAACGACTGCTATTTGCCTACTATTCTGTTCTGAAGCCGGTTCACAACCCGGTGGCCAATCTCGAACAGCAGACACCGCGTGTTTTTTGAACTTAGGGGCTGGGACTACAGGTCCAACCCCTTCCTTTGATTGGATGGTATTTGAGTCCATGAAAGAGATCTTGGTCAGAGGATACTATAATGAAACAGCGGTTGTTTAACAACAACGTTGGGTTAAGACAGCGAATAACGAAGAGAAAGGCTGATCGAATAACTGAAGAGGAATTCCTTACTTTAAGATCCCGAATGGAGAGATGGGATTCAGAAATTGGTTGAACCTCAGACTTGGAACTCAAATGATTCGGCTAGCGATGTTTCCCAGAATAAGCGCCCCCAAAAGAGAAGAAGATAAAGAGAGCGAAGTCAATAAAATTGTATCACCACGCCAATTAGCCACTCGGCTTTGGCTACCGAATATCGAAAGAAGAACAGAAAATGATAGCAGAGTCTCTCTTACCTTAACAACCAAATCAGTTAAAGATCCGGAACAAAATCTTAATACCTTGCTCCACAGTATTCGGCTAACAGGCAGAGAGGGAAAAACCAGATTTGGTTATCAACAAGGCAGATTCAGCCTTACCAAGAAAAGAGAGAATAGTGGGATTATTTATGAGAAAAACAAAAGAGGAAACTTACCTTAACACAGAGGACCCGAATAACACACAAGAAGATTCGGCTCAAAGACGATATCTCCAAGAGTGAGATGAAGATTCGGCTATGGAGAGGAAAACAGGCGTCAGAGAAGATGAACTAAAGTTTCGGTTTAAGAAGAAAGTAGAGAAGAAGAAATAAAAATGGACTGCTAGGAAATGGTGTGGTGCTTTTTCGATTGTGAGGTTTAGGAGTATGAGTAGAGAGAAAGAGAGATTCGGTAGAGGCTCAAGAGGTTTCGGCTTAAGAGGGAAAAAGAAAAGATGAAGGTGGAAATGATGAGTAAGATAAAGTTAAGGTTTGGCTAAAGAGTCTTAGGTGAAAAAGAGAAAAGGAAGAAAAAGATGCATTAATGGTCTTTCAATTTCGGCATATAGGGATTCAAGACTCAAAGAGAACAAAAGAGCTTCTAACTAAAACCTATCAAAATCGGCACTATCCACCTCCTTAATGACCGAATGCACTTCAAGAGAACAAAGGTGACTTAAGACCCTAATTGATTTTCGGCACACCCACTACAAGCCAAAATCGACTTCTTCCCCCCTACTTCAAGCATCCAAAATCTGGCCACTACCTTCACCAACCCTCAACCCCATATTTTCCTCCTAAATTCACTCTTGTTCACTCATTCAAAGTAGTTTGAATGTTTCAAACTCCCTCTTTTTCTCATGGCCACAAATTCAAATAATTTGACTTGTTCAACACCCACTCCTCAGAGTCCAAACCAGACCCACTTCCTCTTCATCTCAACACATAAAAAAAACTCCAACAAGGCCATCCATGCGACTTGAACCTGCTCTCTCTCTGCTCCCCTGAGGCGTCACTTACCTGCACCTTAAGTGGCGTCTCCTTGCCACTTTACCACTTAAATTTTTGTGTCAACAAACACAAGCAATAACCCTTAAGTCCTGCCCCAGTCATCTCTCCCCTAAAGTGCCTAAAAATAAAGTTTTCACAAAGACTCAGGCTTGACCCCAAGCCTTCTCTAGACCCCCAAACACATCAAAATAACACACAAGACATAACAACTCACAATAATATAGAATAATGCCTAGCCCCTAATTCCAGGATGTTACAGATTATCTACTGAAGTAAGTTACCTTTTTTGCAATGTAAATGTTCTTACAATGCCACTTATCTTCAGTTTGAACTTAGACAATCAATGATCTAATATTTTCTTGTCACAATTTTTCCATGCATGCAAAATATAAAAGACAGAAATACAAAAGCCATAATAGTGAAATGTGAAATTAACTTTATTTATTTATTATCGTTCAAATAAATGGAAAATAGTTACATGTTTACTACAATATGGGCACATTTCCCAACAGCGAATGCTGGGGCAGATACCATTAGCCTTATTCCTGCACAGTTTGCATGGCCGAATGAAGCAATATATGATTTGACTCTCATATTGCAGGGGAAAAAAGATGAGCCTAGGAAATTTTTTATGTACTTTTTGTAAACTAAATCTCCGTTCATGGTTTTCGCAGCCTCCACCAATTACCGAATGTGATGCGAACCCCCTTATGTTAACTACTAGTGTTGACATACAAATTGTTGGTGGTGTAGGCACAACTCAAGGTACCGAAGACAGTTCTGAAGAATCTACTAGCTTGTCTAGGGAAATTGACGAGTACATGGATGTGCGTGCTTATATGTAAAGTGTGCGAGGGGGTCCTTTTGGCACAAATATTGGCGAAGGTAGTAGAAAGAAACAAAAGACAAATATGGGTACTACAAACATTATTTTAAGCAATGAGGAGGAAGGCAGTCCTTTGGGAGAACTTCACCAAAAGGGCAAAGAGATCGTGGTGAAGCATCCGACAATGCTGTTCCTACTACCATTGCTCCCACTGTAAGCTTATCTCTAACAGTCTCTCCAACAATCGCAGTGAAACAGGGGTTTTATTTCTATAGCGCAAGCACCTTAGTGCGAACAATTTTCCTTTCAACGCTACCGAAGTGAAGAAGCAATGGGATAATCTCGTGCTTGAAGAGACTAGAAATCTTTTCTGCCCAAATGTGTCATTTAGTGGTTCTAGGTATCCTTCATTGCGAGAAATAGCAGTCTCCTTGCAAGTACTGCTGATTGAAGCTTGCATAGAAGTAAATGACTTGTAGAATGAGTGGATAAGGAAGAAGCGAGTAGTATAGAAAAATCCTACCCAACCAGCCTCTACACACCATCTCCGTCCAACTCTACACTCCATGTGGGGATATAATCAACCCACCCATCACATGGGCGTGTGGCCCACATACCCTTGTGGCTCACTCGACCGAAATTGGCCTTGGCTGAGAGATCCAATTTTAAAGTAACCCATGCTAGCTCAATGCTCATATATGTTTTCACTATTTACTTATATGTTCATTCAAAGCTGTCTACTTGAGTCAATATCACTAAATTATTTATATCTTGAGCTACAAAATTCCAAATTAAGATCCGCTTGATGTTTTTGAAACTAGACTCAAATACCTTTCTACCATAAAATTTTTAGAATTTATAGTTTATCAAATAAGTACAGTAAAATCTTTAAAGTTATCCCTATTCTGTTGTTTGATAGCTTCATCCTTTCCTTACTAAAAATTATTTATCTCTTAGTACAGAATTTAGATGATGTTTTAGTTTATTATCTTGAAAATAGACTCATTAAGAATTTAAACATATAAATTTAAGCCCCTAATTATTTGTTTAAAATTTTTGATTATTTTCCTAAGTCGGAATAGAGGAACCCGAAATCATTCTGACCTTGTCTCACAGAATTTATTATATCTCATGATTTATAATTCCATTGCTTACACTGTTTCTTACATGAAAAACTAGACCCAATAAACTTTAATTTCATATCTTATTCAACATCTAACTCAATTCCCACTATTTTTTATGATTTTTCAAAGTTAGACTACTGTTGCTGTCCAAAACTATTTTAGTGCAAAATGTTGATTCCCAAGTTTATAACACCCTTATTTCCTTTCTCTACAATTTTTCGCATCATTTTCTCTTATTTCTCTTATTTCTCGACAGCAAGCAATTTCGGCTTTTCACTGAATCTCGTTTTTTGTGTTTCGGGTACACACCTGTATCATTTTTGCTGCTTAAACAATCCCGAGATCACCAAAAACCTATAATCGACAATCCCAACTTTAGAATCGGTCTTAAACTAAGATTAAACCGTATTCACATATCAAAAGGTCTAAGCTTGTCTGTTCATCACTTACCTTCTAACGTCGCACAATTCCACCACTAATCAACACGAGGGAGATATCAACCGAAACGATTCGCTGCTGTAGAAATAACCATTCCTCATTAACGAAGTGTTCAACAAAGTTAAGAACGAATTCAAAGCCAAACCACTCGCCCAAACAACACAAGAAAACACATACCTTATACGCTTACCAAACGATCACCACTTCGAGTCAACTTGACGAACGGTAATTC
Source organism: Gossypium australe (assembly GCA_005393395.2). Lineage (NCBI taxonomy): Eukaryota > Viridiplantae > Streptophyta > Magnoliopsida > Malvales > Malvaceae > Gossypium > Gossypium australe. The sequence continues at coordinate 117,831,425 of CM016621.1, forward strand.
TAGCCTCACGACCGACTCCTAAACAGTCAACAAAACACCCCTTAATCCCTTATCCAGAGCAACATTTGAGTTTAATAAAACGGAAACTTACCGTACAACACAACTGCACGCTTGCACAAAGGGGAAAAGATGAAGAAAAACAAAGGAAACGGAAGGGGAATTCAAGGAAATTTGGCAGCAAAGATTTATTATGTAGAAAAAAGAGGAAAACCGAAAATTGAGAGTGGGGGAGAAGAGAGAAAATGTCAAAAAGGTGGAAAAGAGTCAGAAATTTGAAAAAAAAAACTAAACAAAAAGATAATGCCTAAAAATCTTGTAACTCATCTCCTTAATTCTCTCCCTAACCTCCCACAACAACTCCACTACTCTAAATTTCAATTTGACTAGGACTCCACCACGCCACACGGCCAAGCAACAAAAATAATTCACTTGCTCGCGCAGGGACTTGAACTCCAGACCTCCCACACGCCAACACACACCTTAGCCACTAGACCAGTAGGCCCATTCTGATATATTTTTACCAACTTTTAACTATAAGCCTACTGACCAGAGATAGGGCTTTACTCATAAAAATACCAAAATTTGTCTAAGTCAATGCTTGAACTTGGGACCTCATACATAACCACTGAGGCAGATAGACGTTGTGAGTCACACATACACAAAATCAAAAATTAAAATTTTGGCGCGTTACAACTCTACCCCCTAAAAGGAAATTTCGTCCTTGAAATTTACCTGATCAGAATAGATGAGGATACTGCTGACGCATCACATCCTCAGGCTCCTATGTGGCCTCCTCAGTGCTATGATTACGCCGTAGAACCTTCACCAAAAGGATAGACTTCCTCCTCAGAACCTTTACATCACGATCTAGAATCTGGACAGGCTCCTCCTCAAAGGTCAAGTCTGGCCTAACCTCAATCTCCTCAAAAGGGACAATATGAGTAGGATCAAAGCGATAGCGCCTCAACATCGAAATGTGGAACACATCATGGATACGATCCAACTCTGGAGGTAGTTCCAACTGATAAGCGACTGGTCCCACTCGCTTCAAAATACGGTAATGTCTAATAAACCTAGGGCTCAACTTGCCCTTATGACCAAACCTCAGTACCTTCTTCCATGGCGAGACCTTAAGGAATACAAAGTCCTCCACCGAATACTCAATCTCACATCGCTTCATGTCCGCATAGGATTTCTGTCTATCAGAAACCGCTTTTAGTCGATCCAGAATCAGTCTAACCTTATCCTTTTTCTCAGAAACCAACCCAGGACCCAGAACACGTCACTCGCCCAACTCAGTCCAACATAAAGGAGTGTGACACTTACGACCATACAGTGCCTCGTAAGGTGCCATCTGGATGCTAGACTGGAAACTGTTATTATAGGTGAACTCCGCTAGCGATAGATAATCCTCCCATCTACCTCGAAAATCAATAGCACAGCTCCTGAATCTGAGTCTTAAGCTCCACAAGCTCCTTCGGTGCCATTCGATAGGGAGCGATGGACACCGAAGCTGTACCTGGAAGTTACTCAATCCCAAATTCCAACTCGTGATTCGGAGGTAACCCTAGTAGCTCCTCAGGAAAGACGTCCACAAAATCCTTTACCGTTTGATATCCTTAACTGTAGAATCCCCAAAATCCGAAACACTTACGTAGGCCAAGAATGCCTTACATCCCTTACGAACCATCTTCTTTGCCACCAGTGCAGATATCACATTAGGTAAGTAATTCTAGCATTCTCCAATCATGACTACCTCCTTATCCTCCTCAGTCCTTAGTACGACCCTCTTAGTCGCACAGTCCAAGCTAACACAATACTTGACCAACCAGTCCATCCCCAAAATTTTATCGAACTCCCCGAATGGAAGTTCCATCAAATCAGCCAGGAATATTGCCCCTTTTACCTCTAAAGGAACGTCCCAATACAGGTTGCTAACTCTAACAGATTACCCAAACGGGCTCAGTACCGTAACCTCACTCGTAGTACTCTCAACTGAAATCCCCAAGTTTTCAGATATGTTACTAGCTATGTATGAGTGAGTAGACCCTGTGCCTATCAAGGCAATATACGATACATCAAGAATAAAGAATGTACAAGTGATGATGTCCAGAGCATCTCCATCCTCTTGGCGACGAGCAGCATAAACTAGGGTTGGCTGCCTCGCCTTAGCCTGTCCAGCACCTCTGCCCGGTGCTCACTACTCACGACCCATACCATTACCACCTTTGGCCTGTCCACGACCCCTCGGTGGCTGCTGCACTACCCTCTGTGGCTATGCCGTACCAGTATCTGGAGCTTGCATCTGATCGGCCCTCAAAGGACACTCCCTAATACGGTGCTCCAATGACCCACACCACAAGCACGCCCTAGTCCTTCTCCTACACTCTCCCTGATGGTGTCTACCATAATTAGTACATGGCTGCAGTCCAGCAACAATAATAGGGGGCCAGCTCTAACTGGCTCATCAGCTCTGGCCTTTTTCTTAGGCATCTATGCAGAACTCGAAGGCTCCGAATCCCTCTTGTTCTTACCCCTCTCGCGATCTCAATTCTGGCACTTAGCGCACTTAACCTCTTCGGCGGTCATCCCTTTCTCCACCAGTGCAGTAAAATCACGCTCCTTCTGTGGAGCTATCAAGACTCTCAAATTATCTCTGAGCCCACCCTCAAAACGAATACATCATTCATACTCACAGGCCACCATACCTCGCGCATAGCGACTCAGTTATAGGAACTCGGCCACATTAGGGGCAACTCCAGTGACACCCCTAAAGAGCTCAGCTCTATTGGACCGGAGTCGTTCCGTAACCGACCCTCGGCCCCCAGATCCAGTATTAGGCCCAACGACCCTCTACAAAATCCTTAGCATAACATGGAACAATGCGTCGTCCCCAGCCATGCAATCTTGAGACCCAGTCTCAGTAGCAAGCGACATTGGCATCTCACTCGTATCCAAATTCGGTATGCTACCCAGTGAAGAGGATTCAGCTCAAGCTCCTCTACGGCATCTACCTCGGCCTCTAGTACCTAGTCCGCGGATACCTCGTGCGCTCATTGTCTAATCACGTTTATCTATATTAACACTTTTATGAATCAGTTATAGTTCCAGTGTTTATTAGCAAATGTTTTATGTAAAACAGTATCAGTTATTCAGAGCTCATTTTAGTAAATCGAAGTCTCACTACAGTTTTCAGTTTCTCTACAATTTTTAGGATACACTAACTAGAGTGTTTTCAGTACATTTTACTAATATACTATCTATAACAGTTTTAGTTTAAAACAAATCACAGTTCAGAATAATTACAGGATCGACACCGGAGACTCGGTGTACCCCTTACTCAGTAAAAACATTTCAAATCATTTGGAAATCAATCAAATTTTCGAAAGCCCTTTTTTTTATAAAACCCATAATCCACAACCGAGTTTTGTATCCTGACTCTGATACCACTAAATGTAACACCCCAAACCAGGCCTAGACGTTATGGCCGTATCTGGAAATGTCACACGCTAGTGTTTTTGAAACCTCGTTGTTATGATAGTAAACCTTTGTTAGAACTTAGGAAGTCGTCTTTATTTAAAACATTTGTTTTGAAACATCCCTCGTTGCGGAAGCTTTAATAAATCAATCTAGGTGATCATGCATTTAGAAAATACATTAACTTTTTTTTTGAAATCTGAATTTTCCTACGACCAGTAGGTATAAATCCATAAAGTAAAATAAATAAATAAAACCCAAATTTAAAACCAAAGTCTCAGAAGGTCCTTAAATTACAACCAAAATAATCAATAATAAACAAATCATAACTCGTAAATTGAAAATCATGAAGTCCAAAAATTACCGTGGTTATCGCTGAGTCCTCCGTCGCAGCAATCCGTCTAAGTTTGGGGATTACCTGTGCACATTAAACAAAAAGGGTGAGTTTACGTAAACTCAGTGTGTAATCCCGCAGAAACAAACAAAAAATCAGTATTCACAGTGCAAAGTTGAACAGTCTTGGGCCTAAGCCCTTTTCAGTATCAGTGACAGTTTGGGCCTTAGCCCATCTCAGTACAGTGTCAAAAATGCAGTAGGGCCTTAGCCCATCATAGTATCAGTAGCAGTAACAGTTATGCAGTAGCAAAATTCTACCCAACCAGCCTCTACACACCATCTCCGTCCAACCCTACACTCCATGTGGGGATATAATCAACCCACCCATCACATGGGCGTATGGGCCCACACGGGTGGCCCAAATTGGCCTTGGCCGTGTGATCCATTTTTAAAGTAACCCATGCTATCTCAATACTCATATATGTTTTCACTATTCACTTATATGTTCATTCAAAGCTGTCTACTTGAATCATTATCACTAAATCATTTATATCTTGAGCTATAAAATTCCAAATTAAGATCCGTTTGATGTTTTTGAAACTAGACTCAAATACCTTTCTACCATAAAATTTTTCAGAATTTATAGTTTATCAAATAAGTACAGTAAAATCTTTAAAGTTATCCCTATTCTTCTATTTGACAGCTTCATCTTTTCCTTACTAAAAATTATTTATCTCTTAGTACGAAATTTAGATGATATTTCTGTTTGTTTCTTTGCAAAATAACCTCATTAAGGATTTAAACATATAAATTTAAGCCCCTAATTTTTTTTTTTTTACAATTTTTGATGATTTTCTTAAGTCAGAACAGGGGAACCTGAAATCATTCTGACCTTGTCTCAAAAAATTTATTATATCTCATGATTTACATTTCCATTGCTTACACTGTTTCTTTCATGAAAAACTAGGCTCAATAAAATTTAATTTTATATTTTATTCAACCTCTAACTCAATTCCCTCTATTTTTTATGATATTTCAAAGTTAGACTACTGCTACTGTTCAAAACTATTTTAGTGCAAAATGTTTATTCCCAAGTTTATAACACCCTTATTTCCTTTCTCTACAATTTTTCGCATCATTTTCTCTTATTTCTATTATTTCTCGATAGCAAGAAATTTCAGATTTTCGACGAATCCTGTTTTCTACGTTTCGGGTACACACCTATATTGTTTCCGCTGCTTACGCAATCCCAAGATCACCAAAAACCTATAATCGACAATCCCAACTTTAGAATCAGTCTTAAACTAAGATTAAACTGTATTCATGTACCAAAAGGTCTAAGCTTGTCCGTTCATCACTTACCTTCTAACTTTGCACAATTCCACCACTACTCAACATGAGGGTGATAGCAACCGAAACAATTCGCTGCTGTAAAATTAACCATTCCTCATTAACGAAGAGTTCAACAAAGTTAAGAACAAATTCAAAGCCAAAACCACTCGCCCAAACAACACAAGAAAACGCATACCTTATACGCTTATCAAACAATCACCACTTCGAGTCAACTTGACGAACATTAATTCCAGCCTCACAATCGACTCCTAAACAGTCAACAAAACACCCCTTAATCGCTTATCCAGAGTAACATTCGAGTTTAATAAAAAAAAAACTTACCATACAACACAATTGCAAGCTTGCACAAAGGAGAAAAGATGAAGAAAGACAAAGGAAACGGAAGGGAAATTTGGCAGCAAAGATTTATTATTTAGAAAAAAAAAAGGAAAACCGAAAATTGAGAGTGAGGGAGAAGAGAGAAAACATCAAAAAGGTGAAAAAGAGTCTGAACTCTAAAAAAAAAAAACTAAACAAAAAGATAATGCCTAAAAATCTAGTAACTCATCTCCTTAATTCTCTCCCTAACCTCCCACAACAACTCCACTACTCCAAATTTCAATTTGACTAGGACTCCACTACGCCACACTGCCAAGCAACAAAAATAATTCCCTTGCTCGCGCAGGGACTTGAACTCCAGACCTCCCACACGCCAACACACACCTTAGCCACTAGACTAGTAGGCCCATTCTGATATATTTTTACCAAATTTTAACTGTAAGCCTACTGACCAGAGATAGGGCTTTATTCATAAAAATACCAAAATTTTCCCAAGTCAAGGCTTGAACTTGGATCTTATACACACACCCAGAACTCATAACCACTAAAGCAGATAGACATTGTGTGTCACACATACACGAAATCAAAAATTAAAATTTTGGGGCGTTACACGAAGATTCAATTTTGATGCTCTTAGTGAGTTCACCGGTGCTCAGCTAGACTTTGACGTTTATTTTCCTTTAGGAGTAGCCTGAGAGGACTTTGTGTCAAAATGGAAAAACTCAAGTAAGTTTTACTTAGCTGGTGATATTGGTGAGGCAAGCTCTGCTCCAGAAGATCCCTTGGGTACCAGCTCTACTCGTGGGAATGATGATCAAGTATTTGAGCACGAAGGGCATGATCAAGAAGAGGATGACGTGCTAGCTGATCATTTAGACGCAGGTAGCAATTTATAATTTAGATGATTTTGTTGTATTTTCCTTATTGACATTGTGTGTCATACATAATGAAATCAAAAATTAAAATTTTGGGGCGTTACACGGAGAGTCAATTTCGATGCTCTTAGTGAGTTCACCGGTGCTCAGCTAGACTTTGATGTTCATTTTCCTTTAGGAGTAGCCTGAGAGGACTTTGTGTCAAAATGGAAAAACTCAAGTAAGTTTTACTTAGCTGGTGATATTGGTGAGGTAAGCTCTGCTCCAGAAGATCCCTTGGGTACCAGCTCTACTCGTGGGAATGGTGATCAAGTATTTGAGCACGAAGGGCATGATCAAGAAGAGGATGACGTGCTAGCTGATCCTTTCGATGCAGGCAGCAATTTATAATTTAGATGATTTTGTTGTATTTTCCTTATTGTCTTTCAAATTTTGAAAGAAAAACTTCAACTCGATTTTTGCTGAGATGGTAGCATGCCCAATTGTGAACTTGTTTTAATCTGTTGTGCAGTTATGGAAATTATTATGATGATTATTCCTTAAGAAAACCATCCATAATTTTGAACTTGTCACATATTAAGTGTATGTTGATAAATTGCTCAAGAATTATAATCTTACATCAGTTAATCTAGCGATAGATAGGTTGCGATCTTGAATCAGCTAACTTTAGCGAATTGTTTAGGAGTCTCAATCTTAAATCAGCTAACTCAAAGATGAATAGGTTGTGATCTTAAATCTACTTAGCTTTATAAAATCAACTATTAACGTAGGTTAACGAGCTGTTTAGGAGTTGCGATCTTAAATAAGCTAACATAAAGATGGATAGGTTGTGATATTAAGTCAGCTAACATTTATAAAATTAGTTATGAACGTAAGTCAGCGAGCTATTTAGGAGTTGCGATCTTAAATCAACTAACTCAAATATGAATAGGTTGCGATCTTAAATTAGCTAACCTTTATAAAATTAGTTGTGAGAGTAGGTTAGTGAGCTGTTTAGGAGTTGCGATATTAAATCAACTAACTCAAAGATGAATAGGTTGTGATCTTAAATCAGCTAACTTTTATAAAATCAACATTTGTAAATAATATATCTTTATTGTAGAAAAAAATTGTTCATACATAATAATTCTTGAGGTGGTAATCATTCCATGTTTGTAGTAGGATAGGACCCTCCATTTTGGCTAACTTATAGGCTTCATAACCTATTTTCTCTACCACTTTGTAAGGCCTTTCCCAACTTGGAGCCATCTTTCCCTGTTGCGTCGCTGGAAGACTAGCTTCAATATTTTTGAAGATAAGATCACCCACTTGCAACTGTTTATTCCTAACTTTAGAATTGTAGTAATGGACCACCTGTTGGGCTCGCGCAGCAGCTCTAACTTCTACTATTTCTCTAACTTCATCAAGGAGATTAAGACTGAATCTCATGTCCTATTGATTAACAACTTCATTAAAATGTAATGTTCTATATGAGCGCATACCTATTTTAGCAGGAATTACTGCCTTTGCTCCAAAGATGAGTGAGAACGCAACTTCTCCAGTTGTTGTGTGAGGCGAGGTTTGCAAGGCCCAAAAAATTCTTGGGAATTCCTCTAGCCAAGCACCTTTGGCATCATAAATTTTCTTTTTCAGAGCTATTTGAATTTTCTTATTCATTGCTTCTACCTGACCATTTGTTTGGGGGGTCTTGACAGAGCTTTGAGCCAGAGTAATTTGTTAATCCTTAAAAAAGTTCTTAAATTTCCCTTGAAATTGCATCCCATTATCCATTATGTCCAAGAGAAGGATGCCAAATCTGCACACAATAGATTTCCTAAAAAAGGATTCCATCTACTTTTTTTTTTGTAATTGTTGTTAAGGCTTCAGCTTCTATCCATTTAGTGAAATAATCTACAACCACTACTATGAATTTCTTTTGCGCTGTAGTTATTAGAAATGGGCCTAAAATATCAATTCCCCAAGTTGTAAATGGCCAATGGCTTGACATGATTTGCAAAGGCTTTGCTGGCGATCACTGCACTTGAGCATATCTCTAACAAGAAACACAAGTGTGAACCATGTGATATGCATCCTTCTGCACCGTTGGCCAGTAATACCCTTGTCTAAAAATTTTTTGCGCGAGGAGTCTACCACCCAAATGGTCACCGCAAATTCCTTCATGAATCTCCCTCATTATGTAATCTGCTTCCGAAGGCGCCAAGCATCCCATGAATGGTTGGAAATACTCCTTTCTATAAAGTACAGCCTCTAAAAGGGTATATGTAACAATTTTGCAATAAAACAAATTATTTTAATAAACTAAAACTGGAATGGTTTACGAACTAACTGGGCTTAATTAAGCAATATTAGGATAATTCACCAAGCTATAGTTACTTCAAATATGCATAATAATGTCGCACATCACGGCTTTGCAATGTAATTTTGCCATCTCTTTCTTGTTAGCATGACTTTCTTCTCCTCGCAACGTTCGAATTATAGGGGCCATCCACATTTCCCCTTGATCCAAGCTAAAAATTTGTGGGGCCTCATAGCTTAGGGCATCTCTATATTCCAACAAGAGTTTTCCTCTTTGTTCAATAACCACAGGTAATGCCAACTTGGACAAAACATCTGCCCGCGTGTTATCTTTCATTGAAAGCTATTTTATTTGTCCTTTGTCAAACTTTGTTAGTATCTGAGCTGCTATGGAATGAAATTTCTTCAAAAATGTTTCCTTCACTTCATACTCGCCACACATCTACTTGGCTACTAATTGAAACACCCCTTACCCGTATTCGACGCTGGAATAGGGTACGAGGCAGTACCGGAACACGTACACTTGCAAACATATTAAACCGAATTATAAAATTTCATCCAAATTAACACTTTTCAAATTTTTTATCTTCAAGTCCCCAAAAAGGTCTTACGAGGCCCAATACATACCTTGGAAGTGGTCCGGGACTAAACCGAGAACTTTTGAAAACATTAGAAAATTTCTTGAAAAACAGGGGCACACGCCCGTGTCCAAGGCCATATCATTCACATAGTTGAGATACACGCCCGTATAGCATTTCGAATTTCTTAAAATCAAGTGCAGACTTCACACACCCTGCGCACATGGCCATGTGGCTACAAGTAAGGCTATTTACCAAGCCCTTTTCCACCCCAAAACACTTATACATTTATACAAATTTATCATCACACAACATGGTATTATTAAGCATTCAACCATCCACACTAAGACATCCACATACCATTTACAAACCACATTCATCATGTATAATCTCACATACGCACTTAACCATTCACATGCAAGCATACACATCCTTGAAATGCATCATCATAGTTATAACATAACAAATATTGGCCACATTAAATGGCCTTATACAACAATAACCATCAAATAACATAGGCTATATCATAATAACATATACACATAATCAAGTCCCTATACATGCCATAGACTTAAAAATACTTGAAGATCGTTGATACAATACCAATCAATAACTTGTTAGTGTGATAGAATATCCGACGACCTCCAACTCGAGCTAGCATCTGTGACACTATAGGAAAAAAGAAAGGAAGAGGGGGTAAGCATTATAGCTTAGTAAGTAGATATGTAAATAATGAGTGATTTATTAACAGGGTTTTATAAATCTTCACAATATGTTCTCAAGATAATACAATCATAATTGCACATAGTTCCACTATTTATTCATGTTCATCTCAAGCTGTCTACTCGAGTCACAGTCACTAAATTATTTATATCTTGAACTACAAAACTCCAAATTAAGATCCGCTAATTTTCCCTGAAACTAGACTCACATATATCTTTACCATAAAATTTTCAGAATTTTTTGTTCATCCAATAAGTACAGTTTATTCTTTAAAGTCTCCCCTATTCTACTGTCTAACAGTTTCGACCCTTCTTCACTAAAAATTAATTATCTCTTTGTACGGGATTCGGATGATGTTATCATTTGTTTCTATTGAAAATATACTCATTAATAATTTTAAACATATAAATTATAACCCAAATTATTTTTATACAATATTTAGTGATTTTCCAAAGTCGGAATAGGGGATTCCAAAATCACTCTAACTCTATCTCACAAAAATTCAAATATCTCAGAATATGAAATTCTTTTGCTTACACCGTTTCATTTATGTGAAAAAGACTCAATAAGATTTAATTTCATATCTTATTCAACCTCTAATTTGATTTCCACCATTTATGGTGATTTTTCAAAGTGATGCAACTGTTGTTGTCCAAACTGTTTTATTGCTAATTTTACTCTATCATGTTTTCTTTGTATTAATTCTCGTTTACACACATATAACACTAAAGTATATCCATAGTTAGCCATGCCAGTCTTCATTGTAACACTTACTCCATATCAACCTTACCAAAGTTCGATCACATACCGAGCACATTGCTCATGAATATATATACACATGTACCTGCACTTGTTCATCACATAATCACATTCAATTACACTTAGTCATTTTCCCGTTGAACACATCGGAATATTATTGGATACATCAGAAGTTTGCACATAAGTGCCGCACTTGTAGCCAAAGCTACTTCACATCACTTTTCACATAGAGGCTCGTTCTCGAGCTATCTACTTTCACGGGTCTGCTCACACAAGCTGCCGGTCATTCGTTACTACTCAGTGCTGCTCACACGAGCTGTCAGGTATCTGCAACACATGCTGGTATACCTAGCCACTGGTAGAACTTAAGACCAGCACCCATATTCACTTAATCACAATTTCACATAGATTTCACATATGTCCCTTATGACATGTCACTTGTATCCTATTTTATTCCTAAGGTTCAATTGGGAAATTTCTCACATTTCGATACTTTGTCAATTTCGTTCAATATTCAGCCACATCTCATAAAATATATCAAAACATAAAAACATAAGTAAAAACGATGCATTATTTACATACAAACTTACCTCGAAAGCAAAATCGGTGAAAATGACTTTTCTCAATTACTTGTTTTTCCCCGATCTAGATCTGAACCTTGTTTTTCTTGATCTAAAACATCACATTTAACTTATTTAATCATTACACTAATCAAATCAGCCCAAAAATCATATTTGGCAAAAATTATATTTTTGCCCTTAAATTTATTATATTTACATTTTTGCCCCTAGGCTCGTAAAATGATTTTCATTCAATTTATTTGTACTTTAAGCCTAGACAAACCATTTTCATAACTATAGCAGTCCACAATTTCCATTTATTCACACACTTACACACATTTTATAACTTTTTACAAACTAGTCCTTTTTGACAATTTCACCGAAAATCACTTAGTAAAAGTCGTTTATTACACACCAAGCATTCATATTCTACCATTAAACATCAAAACACAAGCATTTCTCATATGGGTAAATTTTAAAACATCAACCCTAGCTCAAATAAATGGTAGAAATAGAGAGATCGTGTTACGAGGATTTTAAAAACATAAAAATCATTAAAACGAGGCTAGAACGGACTTACAATCGAGCTTGGAAGCTTGAAAAACTCTAGCCATGGTTTCTTCATGCAAAATTCAGCCATATCTTGAAGATGGACACAGTTTTGCTTTAACTTTGGCCTTTTTAATTATTTTAAGTACTAAATGACCAAAATGCCCCTAACTTAAAAAATCCTATTTCACTTATTTCATGTCCATTTTTGTCCAAAAATTTAACCAATGGTCTAATTACCATTTAATTACCTCCAATTTAAAATTTCATAACAATTGGACACCTCTAACATGTAGAACTCAACTTTTGCACTTTTTACAATTTAGTCCTTTTGACTAAATTGAGTGCCCAAACGTCGAAATTTTCGAACGAAATTTTCACAAAATCTTTCTGTGAAATCATAGACCATAAAAATATAATAAAAATAAGATTTTTCTCATCGAATTTGTGTCCCCGAAACCATTGTTCCTACTAGGCCCAAGTTCAGGCTGTTACACTAATTGTGAATTTGTGTAACGACCTCATAGTTAGGGGTGACGAAAAGTGTAGTTTAGGGACTATGTTTTCATTATAGATCTATATTAGAGGTGAATTAAATTTTGGATAATTAATTTTCATGAATTAGGAGTTATTAAGGTATAAGGGCTAAAACGCGTAAGTGTTAAAAGTTATTGAGGGTCACATCTATAAATAAGTTCGAATATGTATTTGAATTTGATAAATTGAATTTAATCAATATAGATCAAAATTTGACTCGAGCGGTGGATAATTGAGGAAAAGGAAAAATTACGGATTAGTACCTGTGAGTCAATCGTTATCAAATACTAGGTAAGTTCATAGATTAGATATATTTTTTATATGTTCATGTTATATGTTGTATGAATTGATTAATTAATTTGTGATTGAATTATTAATATGGAGTTTAAAATATTAACTATTTAAGGCTGAATGTAAGGTGAGTAAGATTTAGTTAAAATGTGATGAATGTATATGTAAGTATTTATAATTCATGCTATTTTGAATTAGATAAAATTGATATGGTTGAATATTTAATATCAGATCGTAATGATAAATTGTTTACAATTAAGTATAAAGTGAAAGAGTATTTAATTGGAAATTGCTGAATGACAGTGAAATATGAATTATATGATCTTGAAATGGATGTAATGGAATTACAGTATGTGTACAGATGTTATGGAAGTGCCTCTAATTAATTAATTTGATGAATTTAGTTAAAGTGCTCGTTTGAACATAGTAAACAATTAAGATACGACTGACACGCCAATATGGTTATTTGTGCGCTGTACATGATATATGTAATGGTATGGAGATATTATTGATTATACCAGAATCCAACATTTGTTGTGGATTACTGCGTTATACTAGTGTGGTGGATGGATGTATTGATAGTGATTATACGATGCCTACGGGCTTTGAACTACGATGCTCTAGTGTGTTGTAGTTTGAGCTCTTACGAGCATTCTGGTGTGGTGTAGTTACTCATGTATCTATATTTGTTTATTATAGTTCATCGGGTGATATGATGAATATATATATACATTGAATTCATGGTTTATTTGGAGATGATATGTTTATATGAATATTGAAATGTTAAGTGATGAAATTGAATAATTAATAATTATGTGTTTAAGAGTTGTTCGAAACAATATTAAAATGACTTGAAAGTTTATAGTTATATGTATGAAACATTTACCTAATAAATGCAATTCGTGACAAAGTTGTGTGTATAAAAAAATGGAATATGAGTTAACATGAGCAATTGGTTAATATGATTTATATGTTGAATCTTTCCAAATTGAATGGTTAAGAGATTATGCAAATGATACGTTAAAACTCACCTTATTGTTGTAGATGTCTTGACAGAAAATACGTATTAAATTAGTTATATTTGTTTACTTAATTGTAAACTGAGGTAAGAATTTTGTTTAAGTAATTATGAACTTACTAAGCTATTTAAGCTTACTTTGTTATAATTATTGTTTTCTTTAGTTTTCATTTTGTAGAACTGGTCGAACGGATCAACTACAAGACTCACACTATCACGCTTCTGTTTCAGTATCTTTGACTTGGTTGTTTCAGTTTGTGGCATGTATATAGGGTTTTGAAGTTGTCAACTTTAAAGTTTTAGTTAAATATGTAAAATAAGTGAATGTTGGTATATAATGTAAACTTGTGTTTCATGTTGATCTTGTGTTGAATGTGGAGTGAATAGTAGAATTATCATGTTGATCTTATTTGAGTTGAATGTGTTTTGTGTCATTTGAATGGTAGACATGTTTCGGTTTTGATATCTTACTTGGGAATTGATATAGAAATTGTCATTTAGTATTGGTAACTAGTGGTTCTAGAAGTGAGTATATTTGGCTTTGCTAAGTAGCATGAATGAGTGATTTTGGTATTTGGTATTTGGAACCTTATTGATGATGAAATAAGTTTCATATGATGATTGCATTTTAGTTAAATTGCTTGTGTGTACAATTGAGTTTATGTTCGAATTTGTTTGTGATGGTGTCAAATGACATATTGATTAATATGAGGATAATGGTACCTAATTGCATACTTAGTTACTATTTATAATAGATAAGATGGTTAATAGATCATGATTGAATCATGACATGTTTGTAATGGATTCAATGAGTTTTATGAAGGTCATATGTGCACCTATTTGTATCTATGAATTAATATATAGGTTTGGGCATGAAATAAATTTTTAAACTTGTAATTTTTGACCATCTGGATAAAAGTATCGATACTAGGGACCAAAGTATCGATACTTGACCAAATGAACAATGTTTTCAAATTGCAGAATGCCAAAATAGTATCGATTTTGATTTTGGTATCGATACCTATCACAAAAATATCGATACTTGTTTCTTTGGTATCGATACTTAGTTCAAAGTTTTGAAATATTTGCAATTTGGTCTTTTTTTTCCAACTCACGATTTAGAGCTAGCTGCTGTGGTTTTTGCTTTAAAGATTTGGAGACATTATCTGTACGGTGAAAAATATCATATTTATACCGATCACAAGAGTCTTAAATACCTCTAAAATCAAAAAGAGAATTTAAGACAGCATCGTTGGGTTGAGCTCCTAAAAGATTATGATTGTGTTATTAATTACCATCCTGGTAAAGCTAACATCATAATTAACGTGTTGAGCAGGAAGGCAACAGTTGAATTGCGAGCGATGTTTGCTCAACTTCGTATCAATAATGATGGAAGCTAGTTGGCTGAGTTGAAAATCAAATTGGTGTTGTTTGATCAGATCAAAGTAGCACAATTAGATGATGCCAAATTAGCGAAGAAAAGAGAAATGATTTTAAAGGACTCAATACAGAATTTCAGCATCGATGATTGCGACTGTTTGATGTTTCGTAATCTAATCGGTGTTCCAGATGTTGTAGAATTAAAAGAGTTGATACTTCACGAAGCTCACGATAACCCTTTTGCCTTACATCCTGGGGAAATAAAAAGGTATCACGATCTATGAGAATTCTATTGGTGGTCTGGAATGAAAAGAGAAATAGTTGAGTTCGTAGTTAAATGCCTAACTTGTCAGCAAGTTAAGGCAGAACATCAGGTTCCCACAAGATTACTTCAGCCAATTTCTAGTCCTGGGTGGAAATGGGAGTGCATAACGATGGATTTTGTAACGGAGTTACCGTTATCCTCAAGAAAGAAAATTGTTGTTTGGGTGATAGTTGATCGGTTTACAAAATCGCCCAATTTTATTGCAGTCAGAACTAATTGGTCGCTTCTAAAATTAGCTGAGGTGTAGATTCAGGAAATTGTTAGGTTGCATAGTATCCCTATGCCGATTATCTCTGATCGGGATCCACGATTTACTTTAAGATTTTGGAAACATCTACATGAATCTCTTGGTATGTGACTCAATTTCAGCACAACTTTTCACCCGCAGACAGACGAACAATCTGAGCGTGTTATTAAAATTTTGGAAGATATGCTTCGAGCATGTGTAATCGATTTTGGATCAGGTTGGGAACATTATTTACCTTTGGCTGAATTGTATACAATAATAGTTTCCAATCGACCATTCAAATGGCTTCGTACAATGCTTCGTACGGGCGTAGGTGTCGAACACCTATTTGGTGGTTGAAATTCTGTGAAAGAAAAGTTGTTGGGTCGGAATTGATTCAATAAACGAAAGATATCGTTAAAATAATATGAGATAGATTGAAAGCAGTCTTTGATAGACAGAAATTGTACGCAGACTTGAAACGTTGATATATTAAAGTTTTTGTTCGAGATAAGGTATTTCTGAAGGTTTCGCCATGGAAAAAAGTCCTGAGGTTCGGTCGAAAAGGGAAACTAAGTCCTCGTTTTATTGGGTCATATAGAATCAAAGAAAGAATTAGACCAGTGGCGTATCAGCTGGCATTACCTGCAGAATTACAGAAAATGCACGATGTCTTTTATGTGTCAATGCTTAGGAGGTATCGATCGGATCCGTCTCACATTATTTTGGCGGAAGATATAGAAATTCAACCTGATTTATCCTATGAAAAGGAACCGGTTGAAATTTTAGCTCGCGAGGTGAAAGAATTGCGTAATAAGTGTGTTCCGTTAGTGAAAGTTCTGTGGCATAGTCATAATGTTGAGGAAGTAACTTGGGAGCCAGAAGAGACGATGATATCACAATATCCCCATCTCTTTTCAAGTAAATTTTAGGGATGAAATTTATTTAAGGGGAGCATTGTAATGACCTGATAGTTAGGGGTGATGGAAAGTGCAGTTTCGGGACTCCATTTCTGTAAATAAGTTGAATCATAGATTGAAGTTAATCTAAGGTATTAAAGTAGTAATTATACTATTGATTAAATGATGTTGGATGGTGGTGGGTTAGTTGACGATGATAGTTGTCATAAAAATTAATTAATTAAACTATTAAACTTATGTAATAATAATAAATAAAATGAAAACAAAATAAAAGAAATGTGAATGATAGTGGAATGAAAGACATTCTCTTTTACATGCAACTTTTGAAATAAGAAAAAAAATAGCAAGGGAAGAACGCACGGTTTGGGGGGCTTTAAGTTCAAGCTCAAAATTGGTTAGTACAATTTAGTCATTTTCTTATAATTTTTACGTTTTTGGAATCCCGGTACTATGGATTAACCGACCCATTTTATAATTTTTAGCATTATTTAAGATTTAAGATGTTACCATTGTTGATTAGTTAGAGTTTTAGGGATTAAATAGATAGATTTTTAAGTTAGAAGTGGAAAAGGATATTGTGGAGTTAATTGTTGATCTTGAGCAATAGGGATCAAATTGTGAAAAATTCAAAATTAGGGGTGGAATTGAAAATTTGGAGCTAAATTTAGCTTATAGTGAAATTAATATAAAAATTTGAGGTTAAATGTGGAGATTATATTAGTCTTGGTTTAGGGACTAAATTAAAGTTTAAGCAAATATGGTATAAAATTTGAAATTTAACGAGAATTGAGTTGTGTATTATTAATCTATTTTAATTATTTTATTTCGTAGCGAACGTCATTCCAAATCCTCGAGTAAGAAGGGAAAAGACAAGGTTGATGTCGAGTAGCTCGGAATATATGGTTTGTGTTTCTATGAGCCGAACTAAATTATGAATTATTGCATATTGAATTTCTTGTGTATGATAAATATTTGAGGTGAGAACTCTTGTACTTTTGGGCTAAATTGAATAAAATGATGATTAAAATTACCCAATTATGAATATCGAGAAATGTGGTATTTTTATGATTGTTGAATTGAATATATGCATTGAGAGAATGTGGTTGCTATCAAATTGAATATATGTTTATATGTGATAATGCACATATATGAAATTGAGACATTGGTTGTATTGAAAAGTAAAATGAAACCCTATTAACTATTTCGAGCTAAGTCAGATATGAATGGCATGCTATAGGATAGGAAGAGTACAGGGATTACTTCGACTTCGAGTCAATGAGGCACTTGGTGCCAATTTGTATCGGTTTAACCGATGAAACACTAGGGGTCAACTTATTATAGCACTGAGCGTAATTATTTGCTTCGGATTTGTCCGATGAGGCATTGAGTGCCAAATTGGTGTATTGGTTGGATCCATGTATCTGTCTGAGTTCGAATTGTATTAATAGGGATTAATAGGGAAAATAAATGATAAAAATTGATGTGTTTGATATTGAAATGGCAAAAGATGAGAAATGGAAATGAGATGTGAAATGCAATATGAAATGGTAGATTTTGTTGTGATTATTGATGAATTATGAGCAATGAATTCCTGAATTAGAAATGGAGATGAATTATGCCATTGTATGAATTAATTTATCAAATGCCTTATGAAATGCTATTGTCATGCATTAAAACTTGCAAGCTTTGTTGGATGTGAACAAAGAATGAGTAAATTAGTATTATTGACATGATATATTATATAACATTACTTATTTGCATTTTTATATCTTAATTATTTATATTAGGTTTTAATCATTTGGATTATAGAAATGCCACTGAGTTATACTCAGCGTATGATTTTGTTTTCCGTGGGCAGGTTAGGTACCTTTCAGCGTATCGTTGACTTAGCATCCAACAATGATCCCATCCTCAAGTTATGGTGATGTTCTATTTTGTTATGGTATGTACCTAGGTGGTATTTTGGTTGATGGTTACTTTATTAATGTGATGATAAATTGAGTCCAAAGTGTAATGGTATTTATATGTTCATATGGTTGAGGTTGAAGCTATATCTTGGTATGTTAGTCAACTTGATTGTTTTGCATATGTTTAGCTTTAAAACTTGGTTGCCTAATTAGCTAGAATATTAGCTCAATTATGATAATTTGGTATGAATGAGTGTTTGAATGGTTGATGTCTTATTTTAATGTGTTTGAAAATATAAAATGTGGTACCAATGAGGGTACCTTGGTTAAGCACTTAAGATTGATGTTTTGGCATGTTTTGAGCTTATTTAACAATAATTTGAATAGGTTAAATGGCTGGAAAATGGGTTGCTTAATGTCCAAGTAAACACGATTTGGTAAACTTTCATTTAAAGGTACATTTAGGAATACATGGTCTGTCACATGGCCGTGTGTCTTGTTAATTTAGGTACAGGTTTCACACAATCTGGCACACAGCCTGTGACACGACTGTGTGACCCAAGTTAGTGAGTTACATGGGTAGAGACACGAGCTAGGACACGACAGTGTGTCCCAACTTCGAATGCCACACGACCTGGGCATGTCACAAAGCCGTGTGACCCCTATTTCTAAGTTTTTTTTTGAAAATTTCCCTAAACTTTCTGAATTATTTCAATTTAACCCCTGTTGTTTTTAGACTATTTTTAAGGTCTCGTAAATTTGTTTTAATGGTTGTAAGAGTATTTTTACCCTAATTTTAAATGAAGTAGCGAACTTAAATTAGGTGAAGTAGGTCATTCTACTAATATCATCGATGATAGTAGGTAGAGTATAATCTAATGCACTAATGCAAATAAGTGGAATAGTATTGCTACGAACCCAACTTCTAACTTTCAAGAGAGAATAAATAGTAATAAGAGTGTAGTTTGTGTAAAACCAAGTTTAGTATTGCATATTAGTTATCATTCTCAGTTGTTCAAGTTAATGAAATAGAAATATCAAGTAATCGTGCCCTGATTTGTATATAATAATGAATGATAATAGTTAGCTTGCACAATTGCTTATGTTGAAAGTAAATGTTCTGTTGTTTAGTAATGTTCCGTGACCCTAACTCGAGGACAGAGGTGGGTTAGGGGTGTTACAATTTGTATGTACAATCAGCTTTTTTTCCCCCGAGTTGGCGAGCTAATTGTAGTCTTGAAATTAGGGCTTCATAATTCACGACATTGTTAGATGTTTGAAAATTGAACGATAGTCCATATTGCCATTCATTTTTATTGGGGTCAACTAGGAGTACACCTACTATTGACCCCGTTTTTGTTGTGGAGCCATCAACATAAACTATCCAGCTTTTTAAACTATCAATCACATATACACCCCCATGTGGTGAACTAACTACTATGTTGCGTGCAACAAATGGAAAAAGAAATTTTTAGAGCAAAATGTGTATTTGTTATAAATTATCACAAAAGATAGTAAACTAAACATATAACTGTCATTAGATTTAATAGGAGACCACAAATACCAAACAAATTTGATTCCATTAACTGTTAATGAAATTACATGTAAGACCAATGAATTTCTTAAAAGAACACTCCACCATAAAGTTGGCCAAAATTTGACACCATAAAGTTGGCCAAAATTTGACACCATAAAGTTGGCCAAAATTTGACCCTTTATAGCCATTCTTGGGGCTTACTCCACACCAGCTAGCTCAATACCCCACTTTATCATTCTTCTTGAGCTTGGAAGTAGGGACGTAGTTTAGGAGTTGCAACAATTAGAGCGAAATAAGCTTTTCAATTTTTGAATACCTTTGCTCAATGTTTTGCAACACCTTACTAACATAGTAAATTGGGAACTGGCAGACTCCTTCTACCCTAATTAAAACAGCTACAACTGTCTCTTCTGAAGTCGCCAAGTAAACATACAAAGTTTCTCCTGTGCGAGGTGACATCAATAGTGGTGGGGATGTGAGGTACACCTTGAGTTTTTCAAAAGCTATCTGGCACTTTTCGGTCCAAGAAAAAGAAGTTCGCAATGCTTTAAAGAAAGGCAAACATTTGTCAGCCATCCTAGAAATAAATCTATTAAGTGGGACCACCCTCCCTGTTAAATGTTGTATATCTTTTATTGTATTCTGGGGAGACATATCTAAAATGACACGAATCTTTTCTAGGTTGACTTGTCACATCCCGAAAAACAGGTTAGTAGAATTGAACATTAGATTAAGGGTTTGAGAGAAAAATTAGATTTTGTGTCATAGGAATTAAAATAGGGTAAAATAAATAATTAGTTAATAATAGTAAAAATAATAATTAAATTAAATAATTATGGTATTAATAATCGGGGCATTAGTAAAAAAAATAATAGAGACTAATTTGGAGTAGTGGTTAATGTAGAGGTTAAATGTGTAAATTAAGGCTAGTAGTTAAAAATGGAGCTATTAGAAGAAGGAAGAAATAGGAGAGGACTTAGAAGGCAAATAGCCCAATTTTAAAAAAAATTGGTTGGCCATAAAAGCCACTTGCCACCCCAGTTATCTCCATCTCTTTTTCATTTTCAAAATTTGTTAGATCTAGATTGGAAAACTTTCTATAAAAAATTTATGCATATTTTTTATTTTCTTAGAATCTAAACACTACCTATTCCTTCAATTTTGCAAGAAAATCACTCTTTCTTCTCCAATTTCTCACCTAAACTTAGCTCATTTTTTGCTCAATTGGTGCAAATTCGTGGAGGATTTCAAATTAAAGGTAAATATATTATTTTCTTATCTATTAAATTTTTATTAGGTGTTTTTAATTTGAATTTTCATAGATCTAAGCAAGAAAATTAAAGGTCCATTGTTTTAAAGCTATATTTTGCATAAAAAAATAGATAATGAAGAAATAAAGAGCTAAGAGGTGTTCTTAAAATAATTTTTAGTATATTTTGATGGGATTAAGTGGTTTACAAATTTTATTTAATAAAATCTTTAAGTAATTGAATGAATTAAATGGTTGTCTTTTGAGAATGAGGATGAACGGTAGTTCTCAAGAAAAGTAGTGTATAGTAAAATTGAGTTGAATTATCGACCTAGATCTATAATTAGGCACAAGTTAGGGGGTTAGGAGGTAGAAGTTAAGGATTTAATTAAATTAAAAAAGAGAAGAAATTAAGCGAAATAGATTGTACGAAAAAAGCCGAATAAGTATGTGTGAGTGGAGAGTCGTTGTATGAACACAAAGAGATAAGTTAGATTGTTTTTGAATGCTTAGTACTATGTATATTTTTGTGCGAAGCTAAAAACATTGGTGGAGCCTCTTCAAGCAGGGATAAAGGCAAGCAATAAGTTGTCTAGTTCGATGAACCGTGGCGAGCTACAGGTGAGTGCATTTGTATGCCATGTTTTAGCATGATTTGCAAAATCTAGAGAGTCGAAGTGTGGCTTGCGAACCCCACTTATGGTATGTGAACTCTTCCTTGTGCAAATTCTTGCAATTTTGGTTGAATTGTTGAGTATATACACTATGCGATTTTAATAGTGCAAAATGCATGAACCTATAATATATATACATGGGCTTTATTTTTATATATAATATATTAATGGATTTTGGTGTTATATATATACAATATAATATACATATATATATATATATATTCGTGGATCTTACTATGTACATAGATGCATGTGTCTTATTATATAATATATATAATTATGGGTATGGTTTTATCTAATATATAAATTTACGAGACTTTTAATGTATGTTAAAATTTGACGTGACAAAGGTCACTAAATAGGTACATATATATATGTAATACATATTCGTATATGATTATGTAATGCTTGTGAACGGATATAAAAATAAATATTATAATATGGATTTTATAACATGTGAACTTTATTGATAGTGTACATTTATGCATGCACAAACTCGTAAGTGAATAATGAGATTTATGATATTGCGAATTTTGATTAGTGCAAAATTATATTATTGTGAAATGCTAAGTGCGAGCTCAACAATAATGCGAGCCAATTATATTGTGTACTAAAATATGATTAAATATATATGTTGGCAATGTGAACACTTGAAACTGTTGGATATCATTGGTATGCCATAGGATTGTGAGTACTCACCCTTTTATTATGAGTTGGGCATTGTGGCCCGAAGATAGCATTGGAGAGATATGGGAATGCTGAACATAGCTCCATTCACTGTAGATAGTGTGGTGTGTTTGGAGAGTATAAGCATACGTGCTACACTTACATGCAGATAGCATACAACTTTATGAGTCATGTGGCATGTTTTGGAGATTTGTTTATCCAATGAGTATGAGCATACATGCTACACTTACATGTTTCATATTCACGGATTGCCAATATATGACTGTGTTGTGAATGAAAATTGTGTTATATGTGAATTGTGTAAGTATGTTCAAATCCTAACATGTCTGGTGTGTATATATTTGTGTTGTATGCATGTGTACTCACTGAGCTTTCCTAACCTCACTCCCTTACTTTACCTTGCAGATAAATAGTTCCCAGGTTAGTGAGGAGGGTGGCAAATCGGTGATCCATCACAAGACATTTTTAGAGTACGTGTGTTGAGATTTTAAACTCCAAAGTGAAGGCAATGTGGGCCGTTCCAAGGGTTTAATTCTAGAATTAGACGTAGACATAGACATTTTAAATAAATTTTTCAACGGGGTTGTAAACGGACATTACAGACTGTTTTTTTTTTGGGGTTTGAATGTTATAATTGCTTGCTTGATTGGATGGTTTTATTACTTGCTTAATGTGATGATAATTAAATGAACTAACAAACTTTTGTAGCTAAGGTAGACTATCGAGTATTAATGTATGCCTTATACCTTTTGATTGTGTGTGAAATGATTAATTTAGAAAAAGCATGCACTTAGGTCTAATTTCCTATATGAAATATTCTGCAAATGTGTAGTGTGTAAGGTTTGTCGATGTGGTTCGTAAAGTTTTAAATGGAGAGTCACCTCGATGGCTAATGTGATGTTTCGAATTTAGGTCAGACCGTCCCCTCGGGTTTGGGGCGTCACATGACCTCTATACCTATCTCTGAAACCATGAAACCTAAAAATTTACTAGCTTTAACACCAAAAGCACACTTTTCAATATTCAACTTCATGTTATGAGCTCGTAATACTGTAAATGCTTCAGACAATTTTCGAACATGCTTGCAAAGGGTAAAACTTTTTTACAAACATGTCATCAACATAAACCTCCATACTGCGTCCAATCTGATCTCTAAAAATTCTATTCACCAGCCTTTGGTAAGTTGGACATGCATTCTTCAAACCAAAGGACATGACACGATAACAAAATAAACCCTCTTCAGTAATAAAAACTGTCTTGTCATGATCCTCTTGGGCTATAGATATTTGATTATACCTTGAGAAAGCATCCATAAAGCTCATGAACTTATGCCCCAAAGATGTGTTAACCAATTTATCAATTGATGGTAAGGGAAAAATATCTTTAGGGAAAACTTTGTTGAGGTTGGTGAAGTTAATGCACATTCTCCATTTATCGTTAGCTTTTTTCACCATCACCGCATTTAAAACCTAGTTTGGGTATGCAACCTATCTAATGAATCCAACTGAAAAGAGTTTTTGCACCTCTTACGTCACAGTCTTAATAACCTATGGTGCAAACTTTTGTTTCTTCTATGTAATTGGCTTAGCCTTAGGAAGAACATTTAATCGATGAACGATTACCTAAGGATCCACCCTTGGCATGTCCGCAGTCGACCACGCAAAAATGTCAGAATTTTCCCTTAAACATTGAACTAAATCTTCCCTTTCCTCCATTGCTAACGTCTACAAAATTCTCACCACCTTGTTTGAATCATCATAGAACAACTAAAAAGTTTCCATGGCCTCTACTGCTTCTGATTTTTTTTCACTCTCTCCTCTCTCTTAACATCCAAAACTGTCTAAATCCAAAGCCTATCTCTCCTGACTTGTTCGTTATGAGCTCTGTCCCTGCTGTACATATTCGTGTGTTTGCTTCACTGATAGCATGTGGCACTGCCTGGCTATTCGCTGGTCAGACTGCATGAATCCTATCCCTATTCTTATAGGGAACTTAATCTTCATGCAGGAAGTTTCTATCTTCATCTTAGACATTCTCATTATAGGATGTTCAAAAGTAGCGTTGTATGCTATGGGGTGATCAACTACAAAGAACTGAATATACTCCATTGTAGTATGCTTACCTTCTTCCAAGGTAAAAGGTAAAGTAATGCAGCCTTTTACCGTAACAGGATGGTTTGCGAAAGCCATACAATGAGCTTGCCTTTTTAAATGCCTGCTTCTTCAACCCCATTCTTTTATAAGCCACCCATGTTAACACTTCAACTACGCTGCCACTATCCACCAATATTCATTTTATTTTAAAACCTACAATAGCTGTTGACATAACCATTGGATTATTCCCTTCTTCGTTACAAATTAGCTATTCATCTTCATTGCTAAAGTCCACTTTCTATTTTTCTTGCTGACAAAATCTCTTTGGCGAACTAACAGACATAGCACTATTAAGATTGGCCTTTCTCTTTGCATTGGAAGTTGCCCAATCTTTATCTGTCCCAATTATCACATGAATAGTTCCTCTCACCTTCTGTTTACCTTTAGCTTCAGTCCTTGAACTCTGTTCTGGCTGATCAGTACACTGAGCAACAAAATCTTTCAACTCAACATTCCTAACTCCTTTTATAGTGTCCTTTAAGGAAGAACAATCTTCAATCTTATTGCCCCCATCTTCATGAAAGGCACATCTTTCCCTCGAGTTCGATCTTCTCGCATTATTCCTCATAGGTGGAGGGGTTGGAAAAATGCTCAGACTCTTTACTTAGCTAAGAATATACACACGTGTAGCATTCAAAGAAGTATACGTCTCAAATTTATCATAAGGAGGGTACCTTCTTGCATGTTCAGGTTGGAATCTTTGGAAAGTCCTGGATGATCATTCTGTGAGTGTACTTTCTGTTGTCCCCCACATTGTACTCATAGTGTAACAGCCTAATTTTCAGTGGTGTTGGAAACAGTGATTTGAGATCAATAAATCCGACGAGTGAGTTTGAAAATTTAAATAAGTTAACATTTATGAGTTGAATATAGAATTAGAAGTATTTTAAACTAGTGAATTTTTTTGAGTTACAATGAATTATTAGGTAAATTGGGTCAAAAATAAGGTATCGAGACCTCTAATTCTTAAACTAAAAATATTTATGGAATATTATTGAGTTAGTATTAAAGTTTCGTAAGAAAAATTTAATTTTTTGATAGTTAATTAATTAAAAAGGACTAAACTGAAAAAGGGGCAAAATTTGTTAAATTGTGATTAAATAGCATAAGTATTTAAAAAGAGGGATTTAAAGAGAAATTAGTCCAAAAGGATAATGGATGGATGGCAAGGACAAAGAAAATTAGCAAAGAAACAATGTGAACAAGGGGCAAAATTGGAAAACAAATAAAAATTAATAGTTAAAGTTGGACTAAATTGAATTTCTAGACATTTCTTCCTCATTTCTTCAGCTAAAAATGCCATAGCAGACCCCCTAAGCTGGTTTTTCATATTTTTGCATCATGTGAGTTCAATTCTTGCTTTTTCTTTGAAAGCTTTATGTTTTTGTGACTTTTACAATTGGGTCCACCTATTGAATTCATTAATTTTTGATTTTATGTGTGACTTTGAAAGTTGCCATGAATGAGTGCTGGAATCTTATGATGAACTATCATGGATTTGAAGCTTTAATTTCATTATATGATGATTTTATTAAATGATTTTAATACGAAATGATTTTTAGGATCTAATTGTAAAAAAAAAATTAGGAATTAGGGTTTGGTGCTGAAATTCTAATTTTCAAAGGTTGTGTAGTAGCTTAGAATGATGGAATAAAGTGTTAATTGAGAAAAATAAGTTTAATTGAGGGATTAATTGATCAGGGACTAAATTGTAAAAACTATAAATTTTAGGGTAAAAGTGTAATTTCAAAAATTAAAGAGTATAAATTGTGAAGTGAACTAAAATTGAATTAGATGCTAATGAATGGAAAATTTTACATTATAGATCGAGAATTCGAAGATAAACGTGAAAAAGAGAAAATTACCGACTAATCCCTGAATCTTTACGTATTCTACAAATTGGCCCAGGTAAGTTCATATGGTCGAATTTGTATGTTTAATCGTTAATATATGAATGATATAGTGTGTTATTCTATATTATGCTATTGAATTATGAATATTATAAAAATATGAAAATCGAATCAAAAGTTCAAATTGAGTAAAACGTAGGATTGAGTACGATCGTTCTGTGATCAGTGATGAATTGATGGATAAGACCATAGTTGGACCATGGCAAAGTGTGGAATGTAAGACCATATCTAGGCTATGGCATTTCAGTGAAAAGACCATAAATGTATTATGGCATTGTAAACGTAAGACCATGGTTGGACCATGGCAGTATACGTGTGTACGTGTAAGACCATAGCTGGGCTATGGCATCGTAATAAAGTGAAAGACCATAGCAGGGCTATGGCATTGTGATATGTGCAAGACCATGGCAAGGCCAAGATAATATATGTGTAAGACCATAGTTGGTCTATAGCATTAAGCAAATGATGTACTAAAATCCATAAGACGTTCTCTAATTTGACAAGTAATGGTAAGTGTTAATTGAATTAAAGTGATGGAATCTAACCAATAGTTGTTATTGAGCTCAATCAAGTGAATTTATCGTTTGAAATTGTGAATGGTAGGAAATTATAATGAAACACTTGTTTAATGAATTATTGTTGTATTTTGGTAAGATTTATGTTTTAAGCCTATGAACTTACTAAGCTTTTATAAGCTTACTCTTGTGTGTTTAATGTTTTATGTAGATTAACAAAAGTTTGGAGGATCGGATCAACACATCAAGTCAAACTATCTAGATTTCACCGGTAGATTTTGTATTACAACTTATGGTTTATATGGCATGTATAGGATTGAAAGAAAAGAAAGTAAACTTGTAAAATGATGGAGAATGGCACTAATATATAAATGCTAGTTTATGTGCATGTATTTATTGATAACTAATAGTAGTCAATGAATGAAAGCACACGGTAAGTTGTGCAAATGAGTAGTATGATAACACAATAAACTTAAAACTTGATATTTGACTTGTATTGGTTGCTTGATTGAGGTATTATGTTATATGAAGGTATTGTGTGCAGGTTGAATTGTGTAAAGGGCGAGAAAAGTGGCCTTAAAATGGCTTATTTTCGCCCACATAGGTAGACACATGGGTGTGTGTCTTGACCGTGTGTAACACACAGCCTGGCACATGGGCATGTGGTTTGGCCATGTGTCCCCTGCACCTTAAATTTGAAAAACAGAATGCTCAAGATTGAGCACATGGGCAGAGACACGGGCGTGTGTCTTGGCCATGTGAAAACTGCTTCTTCATGTTTTACAAGTCAAGTTACACGGGTTGTGGACACGGCCGTATGACCTGTGTCACTTGGCCGTGTGGCTCACACGGCCTACCCACAAGGGCATGTGACCCCTGTACATGAGAAAATTTTTAAAATTTCTTCGAAAAATTTTATAAATTCCCGATTTAGTCCCGACTCAATTTCAATGTATATTTTGAGCCTTACGAGTCCATTTAAGGGACTATATGATGATTCTCAGTGAATCAATAGTAATTGACATGATTTATAAGTAAATGTCCAGTAAATTTCGGTAATGCTCCGTAATCCTGTTCCGGCGACGGATATGGTTTAGGAGTGTTATACGTAGATTCTGAAAAGAGAAGCCTTGATGGGGGCGAACTCCTTCTCTGTTCCTCAAATGTCTACAATCTCTTTGGAATGTATCGCGTGCTACTCTTTTAATCTCTTCCGATTCGATGAACTTGTGAGCCCTCTCATAGAGATCTGTTAAGCTCTATGGTCTATTATCAATGAAAGAATATTGGACGTGCTCATTTAAAACTCCTATAATGAAAGCGTCGATGGCCCACTAATCCTCCAGATTTTTCGTGTTTAATGTCGTTGCGTGAAAGCGTTTAATATAGTCTTGTAAGCTCTCTCATTCTATTTGTTTGACAAACATCAAACCCATATGAGTACTCATTATCGTCCTATATGCTCGAAATCTCCCCAAAAACATCTAGCCTAGTTCTGAAAAACTTTGGACGGAACCTTGTGGAAGGGATAAATATGAGTCTTTTGCACTACCTCTAAGGGTTGTTAAGAATGCTTTACACTTCACAGCATCGGAAGCTCCCAACACATTCATATAATCATTATACTACATGAGATGTGCTCTAGGGTCCTTTCTCCCTTCAAACATCTCCTTGGGGACCTTAAAGTCAGCCAGAAGGCTCATAGTTGCAATTTTAGAAGCTAGCGGATTGTTGGAACAAAATACCCAATCCATATGTTGGGAGTTAGGGTGCAAAGCCCCAACATCCCTACACAAGGCATCCATCTCATTCTGCCATGATTTTGCATGCAACCCAGAACCATCTTCACGCATATCACCACTACCATAGAGATAAAAATTTTCAAACTATACCTTCTTTCTCAATTCTTCATTTTGCTTCAACAACTCTTATAGGATAAAAATTTTCAAATTGTACCTTCTTTCTCAATTCTTCATTTTACTTCAACAACTCTTGCTGGAACGTCTGTTACTGCTCAACTCTAGCATTCTACACAACCATTTACTTCCCTATCAACATCAACTGCTCTTGTAGAACAACAAATTGTTGTGGGGATGCCTCCTGGTCGGAGGGAAATGACAACCCTTGACTAAAGGGGACGTTTAGGTCTAAAGAATTTGAAGCTCCTGCATGAGCCAAATTACCTAAATTCTCTGGTCAATCGGCAAACCAACTAGCAAATAAGTTAGTTTCTCTAGATCGATTACCAACACCAGAGACTCTAGGTTGTCTTGCAAAAAACTTGATGGGAAAATTTGTAACACCCCAAACCCGGCCCAAACGCTACAACCGGATCTGGTATGTCACTTAAGGAAGTTTAGTAAAACATGTCGCATTTTGGAAAATAATTACTAGGTTTAATCCCTTATTCTGAAAACTTAAGAATTCATTAAAGTATAAAATATTAAGTTATAAATTATCTTGGTGGATTTTAAATAAAGACTGAAATTCCATACATGTCTTAACTTAATTGAAAACATAAAACTTAAAAGCCCAGTAATAAAAACCCAACATAAAACCCAAAACAAGAATAATAGTCTAGTGGCCCGTGGTCTTATTACAACCATATTTAAACCCATTAAATAAAAATATAAAATAATAAACTAAAATCTTTTAGCTGAATCCAATTGCTCTTTTGCATGGCCACCTTGCGCTCCTCTCCAGCCCGGTCCGATGCACTAAGCGTCACCTGAAATTGTTAAAATAAAAGGGTGAGTCGCGAGACTCAGTGTGCAACCCTCATGCACCATTAGATTTGGGCTTTAGCCCCATAAAACAAAATAATCAAAATTAATATACATAACAAAAATAATATGCAAAGCCCAACCCAAATCCTAAGTTTCCATCCGCTACACGCCCCCGTACCAGCCATTCACACCATTGGGGATTTCTACAACCAACCCACACCGCTACACGCCTTGATGGCAGTCGTGCTGCTCATCATCAGATCATGGCCGTAGCCACTACAACAGATCACGGCAAAAGCTGCTACAACAGATCACGGTAAGGAACCGCTACAACAGATCACGGTAAAAACCGCTACAACATATAACTTCCTCCTTTCATCAAACCCAACCCATGCAATCACATAAACTCAATATTCTTATATCATTTAATCAGAACATTCACTAACATGGTGATTTGCTTTTACCCTCTTTGAGTTTCCGTCATTATGCCGAGATTTCGGCATTTATCAAAACATATAAAACTTATAATCATTTATTAATCAAACAGATCTAGATGGTGTGGAGCGTTACACACCTGATATCGCGAAATCCAATATTCTTAGTCGATGTCCTTGTTATCCGGATCTATTATCCTCAATCTATAGCCTTGCTCAAAAGCCGGAAAAACACGAAAGTGAGGTTTCCCCTACATTCGGCCAAACACCAAAACATTAAACCAACCCGATGATCACACCCACACTATTACCTGATGGAATTCGACAAAAGAGTAAGGGTAAGAAAGTGGCCATTCGGCCGAACCTACTACCAACATGTACCTTCGGCTTCTTCAATGTTCAGCACAAGAGATCACAGTGAGGAGAAATCGGCTTCTAAGATTAGAGAGTGAAAATCAACGAGATATTAGAGAAGTGACTCCGGTTAGAAACTAGATGAGAAAGAAAGAAGTATCAAATAGGCAAACAACAAAGAACTTACCAATAGTGATTCGGCTATGGTGTATCTTCGGGAAAAAGAGACTGAATCCTTGAAGGTTTCGGCTATGGAAGAAGAAAGTATAGGCAAGAGTATTTGGTTTTGAAAATAAATGAAGAGAAGAAAAGTGTTGGAGAGATGCGGCAAAGAACCCAAGAGAGAAAAGAATTTCGGCTTGAAGAGAATAAATGAAAAAGATGAAAAAGTGATCTCTTACCTACCAATTTCGGCATATTCAACCCCCTTCCCAGAGTTGGATTTTCGGCCAACTCTGCCACACCTGATAGCTCTTATCTTTCCTGTTATCTTAATCCCTTATCTCCTCAAAAATAGCCCTAATTCCTCTCTTCATTACCTGCCTATTTATCCACATAAAATAAACACTAAAAATCCCTAAAAAATAGCCTTGTGCCGTCCCCCCCTTACTCATTTAAGTGCCGAATCTTAGCCCAAAAAACTTGGGCTTCAAGCTGCCAAAATTTGGCCCTTCTCATGCACTAGTGACGCCACTTAAAGCTCCCCTCTACTGTGCTCCTAATTGCTGGGCCACAAGCCCAATATGTCACTTAAACTATTAAAACTTTAATTTAAGCCCTTAGAGTGTCTAAACAAAATATTCAAAACAAGGCCTCAGCCCAATTTGAGCCCCAATTGTACCTCAAATTCTCAAATTAATATTTTAAGCATTCAAACCCATAAAATGCACAGACCCAATTATTCAGGATGTTACAAAATTCTTATTGGGATGAGCCATTTCAATTTTTAGCAAACTGAAGTTTTGAAGATCATAAATTCTCCATGCTCACTACACCAATTGTTGAGGTATTTTTCTCTCTGTCCTTTTTTCCTGGTGATGTTTGTCTATTTATATGATATGGGTATTATTCATTGAGATGACAGGCTAAGTAGTCTTCATGCGTACAAACATGTACCCTACTCTAGGTTGAACTCATGTTACGCGTTCTCATGCACGTATAACATCATAGAGGAGTAGGCTCGACTAGTGAGCTGCAAGCTTAGTCTACGACCTCATGGGTTTGGACGGAGGATGGTAACTATCCTAAAAATTATAATTTGTATGTAAAAGCGTGATGAAAAGTATAATAATGATTATACAATTATATATAAACAAAAAGGTTGATTGTAGAAACAACTATGAATGATAATAATAAAATTCAATGAAATATATATGATGAATTCAAATATATTAAAAATATGAATCTAATAGTAAAAAATATTAAATTAAAATTGCAATAAAATATAAATAAAATATTTTTTAAAATCAACCCACGTAGCACAAGAGATTATTTCTATTTCATAATAAAACTTACTATAAATGAATTCAACAATAAACTAAAGTAAAGACATTGACTAAATTAAAAGCAATATAGGACCAAGATATAAACATATCAGTAGAGAAGAATCTAATCATAAATT
Source organism: Gossypium australe (assembly GCA_005393395.2). Classification (NCBI taxonomy): domain Eukaryota; kingdom Viridiplantae; phylum Streptophyta; class Magnoliopsida; order Malvales; family Malvaceae; genus Gossypium; species Gossypium australe. Next base: position 117,863,712 of record CM016621.1, read on the forward strand.
ATTAAAATACAGAATGTTTTAAAAAGTAATTATTTCGAAAATGAAAATCATTCAAATTCTCCATCTGAAACACGGCATGTTGAATATATTTATTTATCATATATATATATATATATATATATATATATAATGCATGTCAAATACTTTTTTTCTTTTTCCTTTTTTTACTTGTTGAAAGGGTTAAAAACTTTTCTCTAAATTTTGAAACGCTTTTTCAATAATGCAATCATACTTATCCTGGATAATATAGATTCCACATATATATAATAAGAATAGTTATATATTATTATTATTGTCATAAAATGTTAGTCTAAATTAAAGTGGTCAAATATAGTTAAAAATAATTGGACTTCAATTATTTAATAAAACACGAGCCAAATATATATAAATACTTTAGTAACTTAATTTTAATTGATGTTAAGTTACTTAGAAATTAAGGTTAGTATACAAAAATTATATATTAGGGTTATGATCTTCAAATTACATATACGCAACTTTTTTGATATCTTATCTTTAAAAAAAAAGAGTTGTCTTCTCTAATTTAGAAGATTAAAACCACAAAACTTAAAGATTTTAACATATCAATAAATTTAGGTATATTTTCCCATCAATTTTTTATTCTATGATTTACATCAGAGTTATACCATTCTAAAGAGTAGCATTCAAATCACATTATGTCAAATCACTAAAAATGGATTGATTTATTAAGATTTTGTGGTTTTTTATTTTATTTTTTATTTGGCATTTTGGTTAAATACCGAAACTTTGGGGTTTATATTGAAGTTTTGGTTTTGATTCCTTATGCATTCAATTTTAGGGTTTTGTGAATATAGATTAAATGGATGATTATAATTCTTTGTATATATATTCCAAAGATTTGAATTCCAAAATTAACAACATATTACTCCTATTCTCGAATTGATTGGCAAGGTGAGGATTTATTGAAATTGCGGCATTGAAATATTCCCAAGGGCAAGTGACTAAGAATTGAAGAATGAATATTCGCATGTTTTTATATATTATATATATTAAAATGATTTAGCTGAAATAATAATTTTTTAAAGTGATTTTTGTTATGAAAATTATTTTGTTTTAAAGTGTTAAAAGTTGTTCGGTAAGAAAAAAAAGGATATATGCATGTAATTTAAATCATATTAATATTGATTGGCTCAGAGGAAGATTAATATTTAATAAAATTATATATGCAACTATGGCAATAAGCTTGTGATGATGTTCGGTTTTACTTGTGATATCACTTACAAGTTAATCGTTTGTTCGAAGATGAAATATTAATGGAGTGCTCGATATCTTGATATGTGGTTTACCTTTATTCGAATTTATTATTTTGGTTTATATTTGAAGTCATATGTAAGCTTGTATTTTTTTATTCATATATTATTATACTTTCCAACATCACTGCATGCATTGATTATATTCACATGTTAGACGACACGAACTTCAAGTCATGGCAAGAAAATTGTAACACCCCTCCCCCAACTCAATCAGTGGATCAGAGCTACAAAATGCCTCATTTGTTGCCAGAGTAATTATCGTCAGATAGATCGTAAATCTATCAATAAAACATGTCATAAACACATTCTCATTATGATACACGATTAGATTCGAACCTTAGTTGAGCTTACAAGAGATTTTATATTGATCCAAGCAGCAATCCAGGCCATGTGGGGGTCCAAATGCCGGTGTGAAGGGTAGCACAAGGCCGTGTGACAGAGGCACACGCCCGTGTGAAGCAGGAGCACGGCCATATAAACATGCCGTGTAACTCTATAACGCCCCAAAAATCCCTTATAATTATTCTCGTATGTTTGTGAAAAAAATCTGTATCTGCTTCAGTGGTTAAATGTTCTGGGAGTGTCTGAAAAGTCTTGGGTTCAAGCCATAGCTTGGGCAAAATTTTGTTTTTAATTGAATAAACCCCTATCTTTGGCCAGTAAGCTTGTAAGGAAAAGTGTGGAAAAACATATCAGAATTGGCCTGCTGGTCTGGTGGTTAAGTGAAGTGTAAATAAGTTGGAGGTCTGGAGTTCGAGTCTTGGTGCGAGCGAAGGATTATTTTTGTTGTAGTGCTTGTAGGAGAGTGGAATTCGACTGTTGAGGAGTTTGTGGTGGGTTGGTAGTGAGGATTTTGAGGAGAGGATTAAGGGAAGTGATCAGAGTTGTGCCGAACCTGGTCTCTTCTTCTCAAAATTTTGATTTTTATTTTTTCAAATTTTGACCTTTCTACCCCTTTTGAAATTTTTGAAACCATTTTCTCTGTTGTTCTTTTTCCTGCTTCACTGTTGTCGACTTGCTCTTCTGGCTTTTCTTTTCTTCTCCTTTTATTTGCTGCCGATTGCTTGCTGAAAAACTTCCTTCTTCTACTTCTTTGGCTTCTCCATTAATCCATTCTTTCTCCAAACTCTTTTACGTGTCGTAACTTGGCTTTTCTGTTTTGCTTTTGTGCGTTTGGTAAGTAGTGTTTTCGCCGCGTGTTAATTGATTCTTGGTTGGTAACTAAGGAGATTGTTGTTACTTATGGTAGGCGAAAGGCAGTGATCGGTTTGTGCTGCTGCTGAGGTTGGAGCGTTAAGGACAGAGTTGTCGTTGGTAAGTGGATCATGCTTATTGAACCGTCCTTGGTATTGGGGTCTTGATTAAATCGTTGTTTTACGATTAATAAGTGTGTTTTAATATTCAGTTTTTAAGTTGGTAATTGGGAAATCTTTGTTAATTGTGATGACAGCCGAAAGTCTGGAGCGAAGGGTTGTATTGGTGCCGAATTGTAGAAGGAAAAGTCAGCTATTCATAAGGTAAGAGTTCGGTTAAGGTGTTAGAATTATGTCTTCCGATTTTAGTTAATTGGTTATTGATTGAGGAGTATAATAAAGTGTTATACTGGTCAATTGATATGTCTTGGGTGCTCAGGAGTGCTTTTGGAAAGAATCGAAACCAGGTGTGTAAACACAACTCTGCAAACGAAAATCGACGAAAAGCTGAAAAGTGAGATTATTGACACCACACGGGCGTGTGGCCGCTCGTGTGGTAGGCCGTGTGATCAGACACAAGTGTGTGATCGACGAGGTAGGCCATGTGCGATTCATGGGCCGGGCTGAATTGGGCCCTGTGAGCCCCACGAGCGTGTGGAAATATTAGGCTAGGTCGTGTGATCTACACAGTTAAGGCCATTTTGGGCCTTGTAGGCCACACGGGCATGTGGGCCTACATGGGGAAATTACGTGGGCTTGTGGGCCTATTTTCATTGTTTGATCGCTAAGGTTGCATGAGTCACTCGAGTCGACTGTGGACCTACTGTAGGGTCGGTAAGATTACCTAGATCCCTAATTGACTGAATGACTGTTATATCCATGTACTTTATATATATACATGTACGACTGTATTGTGAGCATGCTGTTAAAACTGTACTGAATACACATATGATACCATGGTTCAGCATGATACGATTGTATGATGCATTGCATAGGGATGGGTTTATATGGATCGAAGGAAGTGTAATGAAAGGCTTCGAGCCTAACTTACTGTAAGCTCAACTGCAAACTACTGTCTAATGCCGCAACCGGTATTATTTGGAGTGTAGGGATGGGTGGGTTGATTAAATGCCCACATGGAGTGTAGGGCTGGACGGAGATGGAGTGTAGAGACTGGCTGGGTAGGACTTATATACTGCATATTGTGATGATGTACTGATTACTGATACTGTAATAGGCCAAAGGCCAAATGCATAACTACCTCTGTACTGAGATGGGCTAAAGCCCAAATTGATACTATCACTGATTCTGAATAGAGCTTAGGCCCAGACTGTGATTTCCTTCTGCCTGTCTGTTTGTGTTGTTTGGGATTACACACTGAGTTTTCGTAAACTCACCCTTCTGTTTTAACTGTACAGGTAATCCGCAAACATAGACGGATCGGTGCGGCGGAGGACTCAGCGGTGGCCACATGACCCATTTCGTTCTATTTTAGTACTTAATTATAATTTTGATTTTATTTTGGGGTATTTTACTGTAATAATGGCCTTTTTGGGTTTTCATGGTTAATTTGGGATTTCTATTGTTTTGATTTACAACTGCTAGTAGTAGGGTTAATCGAGTTTTCAAAAAGAATCAACCATTTTAACAAAGTACACTCAAATACGCAAACTGATTTACAAAGCTTCCGCAATAAGTGACGTTTTGAAAGTTACAATGTTTTCAAAAAGAATGATTTTGTGATAATGAACTACGCTCGAAAATTGACAATGCATCCTAGAATTAACAGAAGATTTTGTATAGAGGTTAAATAGAAAAGAGGTTTTTACGACAACTCATTTATTTTGAAAAACACTATCATGTGACATCACCAGATTCGGCCATAACGTCTAGGCCAGGTTTGGGGTGTTACATTTAGTGGTATTACTACGTTTGAAAATTAAGGATGTATCCTAGAATTAACACAAGATTTTGTATAGAGCTTAAATAGAAAAAAAGGTTTTTACGACAACTCATTTATTTCGAAAAACACTACCATGTGACATTGCTAGATTCGGCCATAACGTCTAGGCTGAGTTTAGGGTGTTACATTTAGTGGTATCAGAGTCAGGTTGCAAAACTCAACTGTGGATTTGGGTTTTAAGATGTGATTATCTAAGAAATATTTTCTAATGATTTAAAATGTTTTTACCGAACGTGTGGTACGCCGAGTCTCCGACATCAATCATGTAAATTTTCTGAAACTGTTATGTGTTTTAAACTGAAACTAATACGAATTTGAAACTACTATAGGTAGTATACTACACTGAAAACACTCTAAGTTAGTCTATACTGAGAAATTGTAGAGGAACTGAAAACTGTAGCGAGACTACGATTTATGAAAACGAACTTTGAAATTACTGATATTGTTTTGAATAAAACATTTGTTAATAAAATACTGAAACTATAGACTGATGCATAAAACTGTTAATACAGATAAACGCGCTTAGACAATGAGCACAAGAGGTACTCGCATACGGGGTATAAGAGGCCGTGGTAGAGGCCGTAGTGGGGCCCGAGCTGGGTCCTCATCTTCTTGTAACCTGTCTAATTTGGATAAAAGTGAGACGTCGGCTTCACCTGTGACTGAGACTTGGTCTCATAATCGAGCGGTTGGGGACGACGCACTGTCCCAAGCCATGTTAAGGATTCTGGAGAGGGTCGCTGGGGCCAATATTGGAGTTGGAGGCCGAGGGTAGGTTACGAAACGACTCTGGTCCAATGGAGCTGAGATTTTTAAGGGTATTGCTAGAGTTACGCCTAACGTGGCTGAGTACTGGATCGAGGCCACATAAAGGATCATGGACGATTTGAACTGCACCCCCGAGCAAAAACTAAAGGGTATAGTGTAACTGCTGAGAGATGAAGCTTACCAGTGGTGGCTTACGGTTAAGGAGGGCACTCAGACCGATCAACTGACCTAGGAGCTCTTTAAGACCGCTTTCCAAGGGAAGTATGTGGGTGCCAGTTATGTGGATGCCCGTAGGAGGGAGTTCCTAAATCTGACTTAAGGGGATAAATCAGTGGCCGAGTATGAGGCTGAATTTCTGAGATTGAGCCGCTATGTACCAGGTATGGTGGCGACTGGGTATGAGCGATGTGTTTATTTCGAGGATGGCCTCAGGGATAATCTGAGGGTACTGATAGCTCCATATAGGGAGTGAGGTTTTGCTGTGTTGGTTGATAAAGCGAAGACTACTGAAGAAGTGAAGCGCGCTGAGCGCTAGAACCAAGAGAGAGGTAGGAATATGAGGGATTTGGAGCCCTCAAGTTCCATTCAGAGGCCTAAGAAAAAGGCCAAAGTTGATGGGACGATCAAAGTTGGGGCTCCTATTGGTACTACTGGACAGTCGTCGTGTACTGATTGTGGTAGACACCATCAGAGCAAGTGTTGGAAAAGAACTGGGGCTTGTTTGATGTGCGGTTCATTAAAGCACTGTATCAGAGAGTGTCCGTGGAGATCCGATCAGATGCAAGCTCCGGGTACTGGTATTGCACCACTACCATGGGTAGTTCAGTAGCCACCGAGAGGCCGTGGGTAGGCCAGAGGTGGTAATGGGTTAGGCCATGGTCAAAGAGCACAAGGAAGAGGTGCTGGTCATACTGAGGTGAGGCAGCCGGCTCTAGTCTATGCTGCTCTTCGTCGAGAGGATGGAGATGCTCCGGATGTCATTACGGGTACGTTGTTTATTTATAATGTACCTTATACTACATTGATAGATATAGGATCCACTCAGTCCTATATAGCTTGTACTGTATCTGAAAACTTGGGTATATCGGTTGAAAGCACTACGAGTAAGGTCACTGTATTGAGTCTGTTAGGGCAGTCAATAAGGGTTAACAAACTGTTTAGAGACGTTTCTCTAGAGGTTCAAGGAGCTATCTTTTTGGCTGATCTGATGGAACTGCATTTTGGAGAATTTGATCTAATATTAGGAATGAACTGGTTAGTTAAACACCGAGTGAGCTTAGATTGTGCCACAAAAAGGGTTGTACTAAAAACTAAGGGGGACAGTAAGGTATTCGTAGTTGGGGAACGTCGGAACTACTTATCGAATGTGATTTCTGCATTGAGGGACGAAAAGTTCGTTCGTAAGGGATGTGAGGCATATCTAGCCTACGTTAGTGTTTCAGATTCTAGGGATTCTTCAGTTAAAGATATCAGGACGGTTAAGGACATTCCGGATGTTTTTCCTGAAGAGCTACCTGGGTTACCTTCGGATCGTGAAGTAGAGTTTAGGATTGAACTCATTCTTGGTACAGCTCCAGTGTCCATCGCCCCTTATAGAATGGCACCGAAGGAGCTTGTGGAGCTTAAGGCTTAGACTCAAGAGCTACTGGATCGTGGGTTCATCCGCCCTAGGGTGTCTCCGTGGGGGGCACCAGTACTATTTGTGAAAAAGAAGGATAGATCCATGCATATGTGTATCGACTACCAGTAACTAGATAAGTTGACCATCAAGAATAAGTACCCCCTACCGAGGATAGACGATCTATTTGACCAGTTCTGAGGTGCTTCAGTGTTCTCTAAAATTGACCTTCAATTAGGGTATCACCAGTTGAGAGAGTTAAGGAAGCCGACCTGTATAAGACGGCATTTAGGATTTGCTATGGTCATTACGAGTTCCTAGTGATGCCATTTAGATTGACGAATGCTCCAGTAGCTTTTATGGATCTGATTAATCGAGTGTTCCAGCCCTATCAAGATCGGTTCATGGTGGTATTTATTGATGATACAATGGTGTATTCGAAGACTGAGGATGAGCACAATGAACACCTCAGAGTGGCTCTACAGATTTTGCGAGAGAAATAACTGTACCCCAAGTTCAGTAAATGTGAGTTATGGTTACGTGAAGTAATGTTTCTGGGACATGTGGTTTCTGTTGAGGGGATTAGAGTTAATCCTCAAAAGATTGAGGCTGTCTTGGATTGGAAGCAGTCTAAGACTGTGTCTGAGATCCACAATTTTCTAGGACTAGCAGGGTATTATCGATGTTTTGTAGAGGGGTTTTCACTAATTACAGCACCTTTGACTAAGCTGCTACGCAAGGGTGTGCTATTTAATTGGATTGATACGCAACAAAAGAGCTTTGAGAAGCACAAGACTGTATTAACTGAGGCCCCTGTCTTGATACAGCCAGAGTCTGAAAAAGAGTTTACTGTCTACAATGATGCATCACATGTCAGTTTAGGATGTGTGTTGATGCAAGAGGGTAAGGTGGTAGCGTATGCGTCTCGTCAGCTTAAGACTCATGAGGCGAATTATCCGATGCATGACTTGGAGTTGGCCGCGGTGGTATTTGCACTGAAAATCTGGAGGCATTACCTATATGGTGAGAAGTGTATCATTTACACTGATCACAAGAGCCTCAAGTACCTCCTCACTCAGAATGAGCTAAATCTTAGACAACGCAGATGGATTGAGCTGTTTAAAGACTATGACTGTATGACTGAATACCATCCTGGCAAGGCCAATGTGGTGGCCGATGCACTGAGCCGTAGGGCTGTGACTGATCTGAAGGTGATGTTTACTCGTCTTAGTTTATTTGATGATGGTAGTCTTTAGCCGAACTTCAAGTTAAACCGACGTGGATAGAGCAGATTAAGAGTAAATAGATGAAGGAAGAGTTGTGGGGTCTTCGTTTCCGACAGGTTGAGAGTGGGAATACCTAGGATTTTGGACTGAATAGCGAATGGGTGCTCTGTTTCCATGGAAGAATCTGTGTATCGAAAAATACTGAATTAGGGTAGTTTATACTGAGAGAGGCGCATAGTAGCCTTTATGCTATACATCCTGGCGGGAATATGATGTATCGAGACCTTTGTGAGTTATATTGGTGGCCAGGTATTAAGCAAAAGGTTACAGACTTTGTGGGTAAATGTCTGACATGTCAGCAGGTTAAGGCTGAGCATCAGTTACTTTCGGGGTTGCTTCAGCCAGTTAAGATTCCACTTTGGAAGTGGGAGTGAGTGACTATGGACTTTGTTAGTGGGTTACCCCTCACACCCACTAAGAAGGATTCAGTATGGGTCATCGTGGATCGATGGACCAAGTCCACCTATTTCATACCGGTTTGTACTGACTACTCTTTGTAGAAGCTGGCTAAACTGTATGTATCTGAAATAGTGATACTGCATGAGGTACCTGTTTCAATAATATCTGATAGGGATCTTCGTTTCACGTCTTGGTTCTGGAAGAAGCTACATGAAGCTTTGGGTACAAGGTTCGACTTCAATACTGCGTTCCATCCTCAAACAGATGGTTAGTCTGAGAGAGTGATTCAGATACTGGAGGACATGTTGAGGAGTTGTGTGATTGACTTTCGAGGCAGTTGGGAGGATTACTTGCCGCTAGCAGAGTTTGCTTATAACAACAGCTATTAGTCTAGCACTCAGATGGCACCTTACGAGGCACTATATGGTCATAGGTGTTGCACACCTTCGTGTTGGACTAAGTTCGGCGAGCGACGTGTGCTGGGCCTTGAACTAGTTTCTGGTACTGGTGACAAAGTTAGATTGATTCGAGACGAACTGAAAACAGCATCTGACAGAAAGAATGTCCTATACAGACCTAAAGCATCGAGAGATAGAGTATTCTATGAGGGACTTTGTTTTTCTCAAGGTCTCGCCAAGGAAGAAGGTATTGAGGTTTCGACGTAAGGGCAAGTTGAGCCCTAGGTTTATTGGGCCTTACCGCATACTGAAACGTATGGGACCGGTTGCCTACCAGTGGGAGTTACCTCCAGAGTTAGATCAGATCCACGATGTGTTCCATGTCTCTATGTTGAGGCCTTACCTCTCTGATCCCACGCATATTGTTCCTGTTGAGGAGATCGAGGTTAGGCCAGATCTGACCTTTGAGGAGGAGTCATTCTAGATAGTGGATCGCGATGTAAAGGTTCTAAGAAGGAAGTCCATCCCTCTGGTTAAGGTTCTTTGGCGTAATCATAGTTTTGAGGAGGCCACGTGGGAGCCTGAGGATGTGATGCAACTGCAATATCCTCATCTATTTTGATCAGGTAAAATTTTGAGGCCGAAATTTTCTTTAAGGGGGTAGAGTTGTAACGCCCCAAAAATCCCTTATAATTATTATCATATGTTTGTGACACAAATCTGTATATGCTTCATTAGTTAAGTGTTTTGGGAGTGTTTGAGAAGTCTTGGGTTCAAGCCTTAGCTTGGGCAAAATTTTGTTTTTAATTGTGTAAAGCCCTATATTTGGCAGTAAGCTTATAAGGAAAAATGTGTAAAAACATATCAGAATGGGTCTGTTGGTCTGGTGGTTAAGTGGAGTGTAAATAAGTTGGAGGTCTGGAGTTCGAGTCTTGGTGCGAGCGAGAGATTATTTTTGTTGCCTGTGCCGTGTAAGTATTTTGGTTTAATCAAAATACTGTAGTACTTGTAGGAGAGTGGAATTCGAATGTTGAGGAGTTTGTGGTGGGTTGGTAGTGAGGATTTTGAGGAGAGGATTAAAGGAAGTGATCAAATTTGTGTCGAACTTGGTCTCTTCTTCTTAAAATTTTGATTTTTATTTTCTCAAATTTCAACCTTTCTACCCCTTTTGACATTTTTGAATCCATTTTCTCTACTGTTCCTTTTCCTGCTTCACTGTTGTCGACTTGCTCTTATGGCTTTTCTCTTCTTCTCTTTTTATTTGCTGCCTATTGCTTGCTGAAAAACTTCCTTCTTCTACTGCTTTGGCTTCTCCATTAATCCATTCGTTCTCTAAACTCTTTTTCGTGTCGTAACTTGGCTTTTCTGTTTCGCTTTTGTGCGTTTGGTAAGTAGTGTTTTCACCGCGTGTTAATTGATTCTTGGTTGGTAACTAAGGAGATTGTTGTTACTATGGTAGGCGAAAGGCAGTGATCGGTTTGTGCTGTTGCTGAGGTTGGAGCGTTAAAAATAGAGTTGTCATTGGTAAGTGGATCATGCTTATTGAACCATCCTCAGTATTGGAGTCTTGATTAAATCATTGTTTTACGATTACTAAGTGTGTTTTAATATTCAGCTTTTAAGTTGGTAATTGGGAAATCTTTGTTAATTGTGATTACAGTCGAAAGTCTGGAGTGAAAGGTTGTATTGGTGCCGAATTGTAGAGGGAAATGCCCGGTGTTCGGAAGGTAAGAGTTCGGTTAAGGTGTTAGAATTATGTCTTCCGATTTTAGTTAATTTGTTATTGAGGTGTATAATAAAGTGTTATACTGGTCAATTGATAGGTCTTGGGTGCTCAGGAGTGCTTTTGCAAAGAATTGGAACCAGGTGTGTAAACACAACTCTGCAAATAGAAATCGGTGAAAAGTCGAAAAGTGAGACTATTGACACCACACGGGCGTATGGCCGCCCGTGTGGTAGGCCGTGTGATCGGATACGGGCGTCTGATCGACGAGGCAGGCCATGTGCGATTCATAGGCCGGGTCAAATTGGGCCGTGTGAGCCCCACGAGCGTGTGGAAATATTAGGCCAGGTCGTGTGATCTACACGGTTAAGGCCATTTTGGGCCTTGTGGGCCACACGGAAGTATGGGCCCATATGGGCAAATTACGTAGGCTTGTGGGCCAATTTTCACTATTTGACCGCTAAGGTTGCACGGACCGCCCGAGTCGACTATGAACCTACTGTAGGGTCGGTAAGATTACCTAAATCCCTAATTGATTGAATGACTGTTATATCCATGTAATTTATATATATACATGTACAACTGTATTATGAGCATGTTGTTAAAACTGTACTGAATACACATATGATACCATGATTTGGCATGACATGATTGTATGATGCATTGCATAGGGATGGGTTTATATGGATCGGAGGAAGTGTACTGTAAGGCTTCGAGCCTAACTTACTAGCAGCTCAGCTACAAACTACTTTCTAGTGCCGCAACCGGTACTACTTGGAGTGTAGAGATGGGTGGGTTGATTATATCCCCACATGGAGTGTAGGGCTAGACGGAGATAGAATGTAGAGGCTGGCTGGGTATGACTTGTATATTGTATATTATGATACTGTACTGATTACTGAAACTATAATGGGCCAAGGCCCAAATGCATGACTGTCTCTGTACTGAGATAGGCTAAAGCCCAAACTGATATTGTCACTGATTCTGAATAGGGCTTAGGCCCAGACTGTGATTGCCTTCTGCCTGTCTGTTTGTGCTATTTAGGATTACACACTGAGTTTTCGTAAACTTATCCTTCTGTTTTAACTGTACAGGTAATCCCTAAACATAGGCGGATCGGTGCGGCAGAGGACTTAGCGATGGCCACATGACCCATTTCGTTTTATTTTAGTACTTAATAATAATTTTGATTTTATTTTGGGGTATTTTAATGTAATAATGGCCTTTTTGGGTTTTCATGGTTAATTTGGGATTTCTATTGTTTTGATTTACAACTGCTAGTAGTAGGGTTAATCGAGTTTTCAAAAAGAATCAACTGTTTTAACAAAATACACTTGAATACACAAACTGATTTACAAAGCTTCCGTAATAAGTGACATTTTGAAAGTTAACAATGTTTTCAAAAAGAATGATTTTGTGATAATGAACTACGTTTGAAAATTAACGACGCATCCTAGAATTAACACAGGATTTTGTATAGAGGTTAAATAGAAAAGAGGTTTTTACGACAACTCATTTATTTCGAAAAACACTACCATATGACATCCCCAAATTCGGTCATAACGTCTAGGCCAGGTTTGGGATGTTACAAACTCACTATCCAATTTCGATAAAATCAAGTACAGGGCGGACACGGCCGTATGAGGGTCTCACATGCCCGTGTGCCATCAGACACGCACGCCCGTGTGGGATCCCTAAATCCCCCAAATCAGCCACACGGCCGTGTGGTCATGCCGTGTGACTCTAATACTCCAAATCCCTAATTCCCAAATCCACACGCCCGTGTGCCCAAATGACACGGTCGTGTGAAAATCGACAAAATCCCTAAAATCGGCCACAGGGCCTTGTGTCCAGGCCGTGTGGCACCCAAAATTGGTTGAAAACCCTAGTTCCCAAATCCACACGGCCGTGTGCCTCGACACACGCTTGTGTGGCAGTCGGGGAAGCCACAAAACCTCCCCGAACTAGCCCCCAAAATAGTGTTTTGCCACCAAAATCGTACCCGACCTTAGCAACAACGAATGTATATCAGAAAAGGGAGTCTTCCCACACTTCCAACGCCTCAAATTCCAAAACCAGCAAGTTAGGCACAGTCAAGATAAACCGAGACAAAAAGTTAGCATAATTTAGTAATCAAATTAAATAGCATAGTTACAGTGTTTGATTCCCACACCTGCTATACGATGACAGAGAAGATGACAGAGGAGCGACTTCCCGAATTCACAAGCCGAAACCGTTCGAAAAATAAAAAGTAAAAGAATCGAGAGAGGAAGAAAGAATGAGAAGAGGGGAAAAACGTGAAAAGAGTTAACAGAAATATAAACAAAACCCAAAATAACAATCAACAAATAAAAAATATGTAATATAATATAATAAATAAAAATTTATAATTAATACTAAAACAGAACAAAATAAAAGACTCTCCACAATTGCGCAAGGTATGCTAACACTCACACAACCACTAGATCAGTAGGCCCATTCTTGTCACTAAATTGCACAATTAAACACGTATGTGCAATCTTCCCACTGTCTTTATGCTCAAAGCTCAAAACTTCTAGGCCCAAAATTCGGGGCATTACAATGTCATTTTAACCCTCCATTTAATTTTGTCAAATAATCTCAAAATGGATGGAAAAGTTAATGTTTTTTAACTTTATGCGACATCCAAGTGGCAATCCACATGTATGTCATGTTAGCAATTAATTAATTTTTTAATTAAAAATATTAAAAATATATTTTTATACTTTTTAATATGTTTAATAATTTTCAATTTTTAAAAATAATTTTATATTTTTTGAATTTTTTATATTTAAAAAATTAATTGTTAATGTGGCATCCACGTGTATATGTCACGAGGCTAGATCTTTCGTCTCGCGATCCGCGTGGCCTTAGGCAATCCGTTCATTCAAACTCGCCTAAGTCAGCATTTACTCAAGTGAGGATTCGTTAAGAACTCCTATAAGGCACCGATTTGTATAGCGGAAGCAAACTTATGCCAAAAGAAGCCACAAAGAATAACAGAAAGCCACAGAAAAGATCGCAAACAAGGATAGAGTGAGTACAAATGGATGGAGTGAGTACAAATGAGGGGGGGCTCTCTATTTATAGTTGAGCTCCCCCAAAATCGGCGGTCAAGATACATTTACATCGACGGACGAGATTAACCATATCCCTTAACTTTAGGGATTTACAAGATATGTCATATCAAATCTAATCTAATCTTTACAAGATATGATTCCCTCAATCTTCTAATATTAGTTACCAAATTACCCTAAGTTGTCATATCTTCATTATCGGGCCAACTAGGCTTCAATCTGACAAGTTTCTTCAACAGCTTACTGAATCGAGCTAGTTCTTGTGGGCCAAATGATCCCCATCTACATAATAGACCTCCACCGGATGCATTTAGTGCGATGGTCACGGTCTTTGAACTGCGGCCCGTGACATATACGTTAGTAAAGTTAACAAACGTTAACTTTTCCATCCATTTTAAGGTGATTTGACAAACAATGCAAGTTTAAAGGCTAAAAATGACGAAAAATTAAATTAATTGCTATATTAATAGACACATATATCATTCATTTTATATTTATTTATTTTTGGTTCTTTTCATATCCATTTTACATCCATGTTCGAGGTTCGTGGTTGCTCCTCCTAATAATTTTATCTCCAAGACTTGAACCCTGTTCTTCTTTTAAGAGTGTAATGTACTTTATCACTGCACCCAACACTTGTTGGTATTTTATATTTATTTTAGTACATTATTAATTAAGATGGTGTTATTTTATTTATGTCATCAATTCTAAAATATTTATTACTAATAGATTATCCAAAATGATATGTGCCACGGATGTTATTTAAATTTAGGTTAAATTATGTTATTAGTGTCTATACTTTGCGAAAATTATGAATTTAGTCTTTGTACTTTAACTTGATCAAATTTAGTCATTTGTTTGAAATTTTAGTCTTGACCTTAATAGTAGCAGCTAATTTTTTTTATTTAAATTCAATTGTTAGTCTTGTACTATGCGTACAATTGTAGATTTAGTTCATATTCTCCGATTAGATCGTTCTCAGACTTTATGCTTTTCAAATTTTGAAATTTCAATTTTGACACAAATAACAGTTATTATTTCATTAATTTGATTTTTAGTGAGTAATATGTGAAAAAAAACAAGCTGACATAACATTATACATATGATAATATGTTTTGTGCATCAGATTTTGAAAATGGTAAAACTTAGTGAATTTAATAATTATCGTTTAGTGAGGATTGAAATTATAAAATTTAAAAAAGTATAATAATTAAAAACGACCAAATTAAAATACATAACTTAAATCCACAAATTTTGCAAAGTGTATAGTCTAATAGTAGGATTTAAGTAGAAAACTTTTGTTGGCAAAAAATTATGAAAATGACGTGAAATAATATGGATTTACTTTCAATTTAAAATTTCTTTTTTCATCCTTCCCCCCTGTGTTCGTTGGTGGTATATGGATTTTATCTTTTTCTAGGCATCTTCGTGGAAAGAGACCGAAAATTGTCCTAAAATCCGTAATAACCATAAATTTTGTTGGGAACATTTAATGGAAAAATTCTTATTTATAAATGTAGTTTCACCTACTCAACTAAACATTAACAAACATGTTTTCTATTCTTATTCCTTAAAAGGAATAAAGAGTTTATAACTACTATGCTTTCTTTGGATGGATTTTTTAAAAAAAAAATAATTAATTAATAAGGATAAAGTTGTGAATGGTAATCAAAACCCCCCCCCCCCCTTTTATCTTGCAGGATAAAATAATTATTTTTTGAGATTATTATTTAAATAATTAAGATTATTTAAATTATAACCACAACATGCTTTAGAAAATGTAATTAAATAAAAAGTAACTATTCTATTTATCTCAATGGAGTAAAAAAAATTCCAGAAACAAATCTAAAATTATAAAAAAGTATAAGTAAAACAAGTCATAAATCTCATTTAAAATCCAAAAATCAATTTATATCGTTGGTAACAAAAGGAATATATACTGTGAAGAATCAGTTATAAGATCTGTAGAATATTTCGACAAGTTAATTCCTGAATGTTAATGTATTTATTTTATAGTGAATAATCATAATATTAATTAAGTGAGTGAGAAATATATATTAATATAAATATACTAATAATAAATCATTTTTTATAATTTCTTTCTAATACTAAATAATAAAATGCGATTTAAACTATTTATCACTACAATATGCCTCTCAATACACTTCGCAAAGTGCAATTAATTTTTATATAAAGTATATAATGATTTAATTTTTAAATAAATAAATTTAAATTTAAAATCTTAAATTACTTGACAACATTATACAATATGAAAGAAAATTGAAATAATTTAAAAATATCATGTCACCAGTAAATACCATAAAAAATATTTAAATATATCAAATTTTATGTTAAATGAAATATCAACATATAAAGAATTATATATAGTTGTTATACGAAAAGATAATGAGAATACTATATGAACACATAATTTTTTATTTAAATTGAATGGTAATAAAAAAATTATACAAAAAAATATGTTATGAATTAAGACATGATATTATCTAAATTAAATTACTATAATAAACTAATACAAGAACACGAACATGCCCAAATTTACATAAAAATAAAATATAAATGTATACCTATACTTGTCTATACTTATATAATGTACTTGATTGAGTTAATGTTATGAGTAAATTGGACACCAACTTGATAAAAAAAATTACTTGAAATTTGTTTTTAATAAAGCAATGAATATTGATATAATGATATTTTCATCTTTTACTATTTTTATATTGAAATGCTTAAATAAAACAACTAAAAAATAAAATGTCTAACAAAACTTATTTATGAGTACTTTACCATCTTATCTATAACTCAGTTATTAAATAATTTTTTATAAATATAATTTTGATATTAAGTTTTTTCTTTCACTTGCAAAATAGTATAAATTTATAATCCTATAGATATAGAATTATAATAGATAAAACAATTATAATATAAATTTATGACTTTTTCTACCCTTCTTAAATATCCTTATAAGAAGGATTATGTGGTTAAATATGTTTCAAACTTGTGATCTCTAAATTGTTGTAATAATAATAAGATTCTGTAAATAAACTTACAATATTCATTTTATAAAATTATTAAATTACTCATAACCTTCCAATCTCTAAAGTAAAGGATATTATGTGCTTAAACACATTCAAATCCATGTCTTTTAAGATATTGCTTAACAACAATACCAATGACTCAAACATTATAACCAAATGCATAATGTTTTAGATACACAAAAATTAGCTTATATATTATACAAAATAAATTTCAAGAAGATCTATATATAATGAAATTTCAATTACTAAGAGAATTCATGGGACTCAACTTTAAGTTTTTCTTAAAAAACTAAAAATTCTATCACACACGTATTTAGAACTAATAAAATGCATAGTTTGAAACTAATTAATAATAACACATGAAATATGTGCGACATTAAAATAAAGGAATAGATTAAATTGTAAGTAAAACAAAATTTAGACATATGAATACATCATATTAAGAGCACTAAATGAATACAATTATTTATCGTGATTTTGTCATGGTATTGTTATCAATCCTAAGTTGATGTAGAGTTAATTTGTGATACCATCATAATCAACAACATTATTAATATATACAATTTATAGGGGTAATAAAATGTGCCTAATAAAATTAAAATGTATTAAAATTTTAAACTAAAGGATTGGTTAAGTGATAAATTTAAGGTTTTAAGCATTGGTGTTGGTTCAAATCCCACCATTAATTTTTTTAAATAAAAAGATCAAAGTACCCTTAATTAATATAGCTTATTTTAGATATAAAATGATATTTTTGTAATCTTTCTAATTGAGTTGGTGCCTGATTAACTTGCGATACCAACTCAGTCAATGACTTAAATAATAGTAAAAAGACAAAATAATAAAATTATCAAATATCAAATAAAAATAAGGGAACAAAACCTATAAAACAAGGGTAAAAGGTTTTGTTTTCTTTAGAATGTGAATGGAAATACCTAGCTAATATATTTATTTATAGTGCTAAATCTTAATTTTAATTGATATATAATTATAACATAAATTAAGAAATAAATAATTAATATAATATGTGTAATTTAATATGAAACTTAAATTTAAGTGATATATAGTAATTGTAAAATAAAAAATAATAATTTATTTTATATTTTATACTAATATTTTCTTATCAATAAGAAACGTGAAATCTATCTATTGGTTTTATATTCAAGATTGATAAATAGAAATATTATTAGTAAAATAATAATAGTTATTTTAACTTTATATTATATCCATGATTTTATAGATTTAAAAAAAAAAAAAAACATGCAAACAAAGCTAACACAAAATTCTGATTTTAATGAAAAAAATTCTTTATTTTAATTTCTCAATTAGATTCAAGCTAATTGTGGAGCCAAAATTTTTATTGAATCAAATTGATTAGATAATATCTATCAATAAAAAATAATTTTAATTTAATTATAAAAAATAGAATTAAATAATATATATGTACTTTTTTTTAGGTTTTGATATATAAATTAGGAAAATAATAAATAAATTCATACATTATAAATACTTTCAAAATATTATTATATATATTTTACGTTGACAAAAGACGTTATATAAATTTTGCAATTAATCTAAGCATTATCATATTCAAAATAAAAATTATAGATAAAAATTATATTTATTAATATAATATCACATTGATTAATAGCTAATTAATATTAATTTTGTTATTATTAATTTTTATTATCATATACTAAATATTTTTAATGTTAATTTAATAATATAATAAACATAAATGTTATTCTTATCAATTTAAAACTATATATATATATATATATATATATAGATATATATATTATAGGTATTAAAATCTTGCTTTTATGATTATGTCAAAATTTTTTTTTGCCAAAGTTAAGGTGGTTTAGAATCTATTGTAAGATGAAACCTTAATTACCCCACAACGTGCTTTCAACATATGATAATTGCTTCACTAACTTTTAATACATGAGGAAATCACAGTGATTGATTGACCCCAAAACCCAGAATATTTTACGACCAGACATATTCTATATATGATTTCAACCAAAATAGCAATACCTTACTGACATCAAATTCTAAGATTGGGTGCCATAGATTAACTTCATCTTTCATCTACCTTTTCGATGTCCATAACTGCATACAGCTTTCCTTCCTTCTGAGATTCAAAACCATCAGTTTCTTCTTCCACT
This sequence comes from Gossypium australe, assembly GCA_005393395.2. NCBI lineage: Eukaryota > Viridiplantae > Streptophyta > Magnoliopsida > Malvales > Malvaceae > Gossypium > Gossypium australe. The sequence goes on from CM016621.1 coordinate 117,882,674, forward strand.
TCCAATTCAAGGTCGTCTTCCTTTTTCAGCGTTAAATAATCCATTTTTTCTCCATATAATTTAGCCAAAACCAAATACAGTGCCATTGAGAAAATGATGACCGCTATCAACGTCCAGCTGAATATGATATTTACTAACGATTTAGCTCGCTGCAATGCCTCATCGCTTGAGCACCTAACAACCTGGTGACCATCTTCATTGTGAAGGAAGCAGCCTTTGGAAACCAACGATGGGGTCCAGATCATGTATCCCATGATAATAAGCCACACACCTTGATACAAAACACTGAGAGACCTTATAAAGCTTACCATGAAGCTCTTTGGAAGCCCAATTCCCATGAGGGTGGTGGTTAAAGAAACAACGATGACGGTCTGTAGAAGCAAGTGATACTGACCCTCCACTCCCATGTGATCAGCTGAATGAAAGTGGAAGAGGAGGAGCTGCTGGGCAAAAGCTACAGCTGCAATAAACTGTGTTAGGCTATGCTTAGCTTTGGGGCTAATTTTATCAAGGATAATAGCGAAAGCTGCATAAGTAAAGAAAGTCATAGATATGGAAGAGTGCTCAAAGTTGTGGAGATGAGTTGATGGGATGGTTCCATCAGGATCCAAAGGTTGGTGCCTTGCAGGGCTGATAAAGAGCTCCATGGAGATGGAGATGGAGGAAGCTACCATGATGAGGAACAGCTCTAAGTGCCTTGATTTTGGTGTGGGGAACCATGTGGGAGATGTGTAGGGATTCGGATGGAGAGAATGGAGCTTGATGTGATTAAAGAGATGCCAAAAACCAAGTAAAAAGAAGGCTAAACCTGGGAGAACATGCCCCACTAGAGAACCCATTTCTTCCTAAACCTGTATTTTATTGTAGTTGGAAAAAGAGATTCCACTCAAGGTTGTAGGGGAGAGAGAAAAGATGAGGCAGGTGATCAAATTGAAGCCAAAATTGGTGAATGGGTTGAATTTGTAAGTTGAATTTGTAAGGAATCCATAACCTTCTATATATAGAAAAAGGATTGTATGAAACAGTGACACCATGTTATGTGTATCTCTTTTTCAATAGTTTTATGACTCATCAGTATTTTCATATTGAATTTTAGCATTTTCATCCAGAAAAAAATCAAATCCAAATTAAAATCTTGAAATTCAAGATAAGAATATTGATGTAACATAAAACTATTAGAAAGTGATAATATTCCTGTTTCATACAATCTTTTCTCTCTCTATATATTGTGAGATTTTGAGAATATGATATTCTTATGAGTTGAGGAAAGGGATTAATAATTTAGCTATTACAAATATTCCTGAGATTGGCTTCAATGAAAACTAAAAGGTTAAAATATGATGTTAGCTCCTTATTTGTATAGAATTTTAGATTTAATACATATATTTTAAAATTTTAAAATTTTAATCTTCTTATTTTTTTAATTTAAAATTTTAGTCTAATTATTATCTTCGTCAGTAGTATCATAAATCGCATCATATGAGGATTTGATATTTTAATAATTGGATTGAAACTTTTAAATAAATAAAATAGGAAACTTATTGTTTAACTTTTAAAGTACATGGGTTAAATATTAAATTCTATAAGGTATAAGGATTAAAAACATATTGTAACCAAAATAAAAACAACTATAACGATAAGTCTGCCTCTTAATTGTGTTCCACACTCCACCTCTCTGCCCCGCTTCTAAATTTTGACACGTTGTTATTATTATTATTATTTGTGCTTTTCCTTTAAATTTGTTAACCAAAAATTTAGATAAAAAATTAAGAAAAAAACAAAATTTCTTTTATAGAGATTAAAAAGTAATTGCGATTGCTAATTTTCTTTTACTCCATTTTACGAGTCATTTTCTAAATATTTTATATTTAAATAAAATTATCTTTTTGAAAAGAAAATATTTTGAAAAAAAATAAAATTAACTTTCTAAAGATTAGAAATAAAGAATATTATTTATTAATAATTCGGCTCGTCTCATTTTCTCAAATTACTCTTCATTTTATTTCTTTAAAATTTTGGTTAAAGTTGCTCAATATTTATAGAGAAGGATTAAAATTGATAAAAAAAATAAAAGTAAAAACTATACTAATAAATAAAGAAATAGAAATTAAATATATCGATATTTTTTAATTTATAAAAAATAAAAATAGTTAAAAATTGCGTTATGCTAATTTAGTAAGTTGAGTTTTGACGGTGGTTCTTCAATTAAGTAAGCAACTTTAAAAAAAAATCATTGATTTGAGTTTTGGAATTAATAATAAAAACATTTGTTGCTTAGTTATGTTGTAGATAGGGGTGTAATCGAGTCGAGTCTGAATACATTCAAGTTTGAGTTCGAGCTCATAAAATTTAGAGTTCAATATTGGATTCAAGCTCGATCAATTGTCTAATTTTAAACTTGAACTTGACTTGAGATATAATTGAGCTACTCGAGCTTGAGCTTCTATGTATTCAAGCTCGAGCTTCATAATTAAGCTTAGGGTTAATGAAATATATATATTAAGGGCTTATAAATGAAAAATAAAAAGCTTGCTAGGGCTCACGGGCCATTTGATCCATGTATTACCAACCTCGACTTCTACTTGATTAATAGCTCAAGCTACTCAAACTCTGTAAGAGCCCGATTTTCAGTAGTATCGAAAAAGACGGTTTCAGAACCTCATTTCCATAAATTGCGTCCATAAATATCAAGTACGATTATTTTCAGAGTTGGTATAAAAGAATATTGATGCTTGGTTCATCAATTTTGTCAATTAGATACTTAATTTTGGTGTAGGGACTAAATTGTAAAATTCCAATCGCTATATGTTTTTAATTGGCTAAAGACTTAGGGACTCAAATTGTAATTAGCCAAAGGTCCATAATGGTAATTAAACCATTTTGTAATATGAATTAGTGGATGACGACGGGAAGATTCTACTAATTTTATTTAAAGATAGATTAAGTTCAACAAGACATGATTAAACTAATTAATTAAAGTTAAGTTAAATCAAGGTATGTAAGGTTTATTTTAGTGAAATTTCATCATCTTCCTTGTTTTCCAACCGGCCAAAGTAGAAAAACTTAAGGGATAAGCCATTGTTGAAGCTTTTACAATTGGTCATCAATTAGTAAGTAAATTTAAGTTATTTTCTTGTAATTTTTATAAATTTGAGGTTATATGATTTAGCTAGCATATGTACCAATTTGTAAAACTGTTAAATTTTTTGAATGTTGTCATTTTTTATTTCTTAAATAATTAGGCTTGAAGTTGATAGATTTTAAGCTTAAATTATAAAAAAAGACTAAATTGTAAAGTTTAATTGTTAGTTTCGTACATAAGGACTAAAGTGAATAAAATGTAAAAATATTATAAAATTTTGGTAGAAATAGAAAGAAGAGGGTCCCTAACAAATGCATGTGAATTCAGATTTTAAACCAATGTTAAAAATTGAAAGTTATGACTATTTTGAATTTAGAGACTTAATTGAATAAAATGTAAAATTCTAGGTTATCGAAAAATGAGGTTATATAAGTACATTCATGTCATGACATAATATGAAAATGTGTGGTATTGATGGATTGCATAAAATAATTGTTTAGATCAAGAATTGGATCAAAGCAAAGTTAACCAATGAAATGCTAAAATTGTTGATTAGTCCTTAAAGAATCAACTTATTAGGTGTTTTTAATAGGTAAGTTCATATGGTATTTATTATTTTAGGATGTTATGTATTTGATTTTATATATATGTTTGAATTTAGATTTATTAGTTGTTGATTGATATGCAATGCTAGAATTTGATTGAATTGAAATGTGATGTTATTTGCGTAGAAGATGTTTGCATTAACTTAATAAAAGGTTAGGATACGATTGACATGCTAATAGGGTGTCGTGCACACTTGTACAAGATTTATTATAGACGTTAACGAGATCCAACATTTGTTGCGAATTTTTTATATTTATGTGACCCAAGTTTAGCTTGGACGAGTAACTTGATGTGTCATGTTAGTAGTTTAGCCTAGACGGGTAACCAAATACATAAATGTACTCAGCTCGAAGGAGCAATCGGTGTGGTGTAGTTACCTGTGTATCCGAGTCCGTTTACTATTGTTCATCAGGCGAAATAGTTTATACGAAATTGAGAAATTAAAATGGGAAGAAATAAACTTGATATCCAAATTGTATGTAATTGTATTATTCCTTGATTGAATGTGATTATGAGACAAGTTATATAAAAATGACATGAATTGGCAAGTTAAATGAGTGTAAGATTAAATGATCTTGATTGTAAGTTAATGCTCGTCTTGTTGGTGTTTTGATTTTCCATGTCTAGCCAAAGTTATGCCAAGCTAAGGTAGCTTATAATGTTAGATAAAAATAAAGTAAGTATTGTACTATACATATAAACTTACTAAGCATCTTATATACTTGTTTGTTTTCCTTTTTCTGTAGATCGTTACCTTGTGGAACTTGCCAAGCTGGATGATTGACCACCTCCCGACGTGCGAACATCAGGAGTGTAAATACTGCAACTAAAGATTTGGAATGAGGCGGTGTCCGCAAGTATATGGGCCAGGTTGTAATATAATTTTTACAACGAAACACGAAGTATTCTGAGGATCGTACCCAAGAGTGACCTGATTCGATAGCAATTAATTCCTACACTAGCAAGTCTAGACAATACTCAATTAAAATCATAGTATGACAAATCATAATTAGAGATATTATGAAATAAAACATGCAAAATAAGAAAACAAAAGAAACAATCGCAAATCATTGAATAAGCAAACGGAAGACTAACTCATTTCAATGTTCATAATTAACTACTGATTTAGGGTTCTACTAATTAGCCAGTAATTAGCCTAGTTATTACATCCCGGTCTCTAACTAAACTAACTAGTCGATAGAAACTACTTATCTCCCGACCTCATAGTTCAAATCGGGACAAGTTGAGAGATGCACGATAGACTTATCCTCCCGACCTATCTACCTAAATAACTTCCTAGGGTTTAATTGCACTCAACCTGATTCAACTAATTCTAAAAGAAACCCTAAAGCGTTCGTTAACTAATCCTACATCCTCTCATTAGTCTTCCTAAGAATTTAGTTACCCATATATCTAAATGCAATCAGCCCTAATTTAACTTCAAACATCAAAGATAAATATTTAGAAGAATAAAAGAGAGAAAAGAGAATTTTTGGATCCGTTGATATTGATTAAGTGCAGGAACGTAAATCTGAAACAAATGTCGAGCGATCGACGATTGGATGCAAGAAACATGAAATTGAAGAATAAACTAAGAGTGAAATAGAAATTGAAAAAGAGTAATGTTTACAAAGGAAAATAAAAACCCTAATCTAAAACTAAACTAAGAATTCAGGGAAGAGGTCCCTTCTAATGTTTTGAGCATTGATGTTTATAGAATTCATGTTTAAATGATCAAATTAGGCTTAATACAATAGACTAATAATGTTAAATCAAAGTTGTGTAGATGAAAACACCCATAACAATTTATTGGGCCTCGTCGTAGTGGTGTTGCAACATCTTTAAGCCGGTGTTGTGACATCGACGGTAGTGTACTCTTTTCCTCGTTCAAGTTGGGTGTTGCGACATCCTTTAGCTTGTGTTGTGACAACGAAGGCAGAAGGCTTCATTGGAGATTCTGGAGTGGGTGTTGTGACATCCCAACTTGGTGTTGCAACATCAGCGATAGTCCACAGACTCCTTGGCTCGTTTCGATGTCCTACACACTTAATTAACAAATTAGTCTTCCCTTAGGCTCAAATTGACCTACAAGGTCATAAAGACATTCAAATATGCTCATTTTTTTATTATCTAAGTGCTAAAACATAAACTTAGCTAAAACAATACTAAATTTCTATAAAACAAGCTCACTAAGTGTTAAAAAAGGATTTAATTTGCCCACATCGAATTATGGTAGATCAATCATCCCAAAGCTCACACCATCACCGAATTAGTAGTTATGTGACCATTGGCAGATGTGCAAACGTTTGGATTGAAAATACTACAGCAAAAAGATATCGAATAAAGCAACAGTGTCTGCAAGTATACAAGTCAAATTGTAATATAGTAAAGTGTTACAATGAAACACTCCAAGAAGTATTTAGAGGATCGTACCCAATAGATGTTGACTTAAACTAAAATTCACTTTTCTACACTAACTGGGCTAAATAATAGTAATCTAAAATTATAGTATGAAAAACCAAATTAGAATTAAATAACAAAAATAACCTAAATAAAATAAAACTAAGGAAGACAAATTAGCCAGTGTAAAACCATGTCTAGGACATGGTATCGGCATTTTACCCTCTTGTGTGAGGCTTGTCGAGTATCTTTTGGTATTCCAACTGGTTCAACGGGTAATTTAGAGCTTGTGTCAAAAGTGAGAAAAGTTACGACTATATTGTAAGTGATACAGGTACCTACATGAAAACTCATGATAAATGAGCTCGAATTATGTTGTATGAATAGTAAGGGTGCAAATGAGTAAGTTATGCTTTTAATCATTCGAGAATTTTGTGCAAGTTTATAAGATGATATGAGTATGATAATGCATGGTAATTGTTGTTAATTATTTACATACGACTTGTAAAGGGCCTAATTTGCCCAGGCCCGATTAAAACCAAACCAAATAAATACAACATTAAAAGCCAAATAAAAAAATTAATAAAGTACAAATTTACAAAAAAGAAAATAGCCCAAAAGCCCAAATCCACTAATAAATTACGAGGCCCAAATGGCCCAAACATTTTAACATTTCCAGAAACTCTAGAGGTTTCTAGAACCTCCTGGCGCCGCTCCTTCACACGTGCGCAGCAGCCTCCAGCCCCTTCCACGTCACGAACAGTTTCGTCTGTACGACGATTTCATCTGCAAAAAGAAAACAAAACAGCAAAAATATGGCCAGCAAATGATAACAGAATCTAAGGCTTTTTGTATTTTCTTTTTCATTTATTTATTTATTTTTAAATCGGCTATAAAAGAGGCCGAGGATCTGTACAACATTTTTTTACGAATACACACGAAATCAATACGAAAATCAAAGAATAGATTCGCAAAGGTTTTCTTCCTTTTCTTTATTTTTTCTTTTTGTTTTTCTCTTCGAAACTGTCTATACATTTATAAAGATTTTTGTTTTTTAATATATTCAATATTAAAATACAGTAAAAAAAAGAAAAAAAATCACCTGGGGAGGGTTCGACCGCCGTATACGGCGGTCGCCTGCGGCGGGCGACAACGGTCCAATGATCGGACCTACGGCCGGAGAAGGGACCTCAGTAGAGAGAAAAGGGATCCTTCCCTTCCTTTTTTTAAAAAAAATACTGATTACAAATGTTTTTTTTTTAATTTTTGGCCTTAAATAGCGCTCCAATACGGCGCCGTTTTGGAGCCCATCTCCAAAGCATAAAACGATTCCGTTTGCCCCTCAAGACCCGCGTGTTAACTCGACTCGGGGAGGATCCGCGTGTTTTTTTAACAGAAGGGCTAATTGCACTTTTAGCTCTTCCGTTTTTTTATTATTCTGCAATCAAGTTTCTTTTTGTTTTTAATTTGGCCCCATAATTTATTGCGATTCCAGTTGGGCCCTTATTCGAACGACGGCGTTTTGGAGGGCATGAATTAATTTCCCTTTTGGTCCCTCATTGTTATTCGCGCGTTCAATATGGTCCTTTTCTTTTTATTTATGTGTGGATTTGCCCTCAGATTTCTGTTTTAAGTTCAAATTAGTCCTTTTTGTTATTTTTGTTATTAAATTAATTAATTTTAATATTATTGTCATTATTTTTATTATTGTTATTATTATTTTTAATATTATTATTGTATTTTTATTATTACTTTCTTTATTATTATTATTATTATTATTATTATTATTATTATTATTATTATTATTATTATTCTTCAACCGTTTTACCTAATATTCATTCGTTTATTTATTTATTGGTTCACTATTAAATTTTTAATTATTTTTTAGTTTTCATCTATTCACTTAATCTTTTTTTATAATTAGTTTGTTTTATTTTTATTTATTTGTTTATTTTTGTTTTTATTATTTATCTCATTTTTATTTTTACTTTTATTATTCCTTTTTATTTTGGTATGTTTTATCTTAACTTCTATACTTATTATTATCATTTCATTATCTATTTATTTTAGTATTTATATTTTGTTATACATACTTTCAAATTTCGACTATTCCTTATTATTAGCTTTTTATTATTGTTATTTATATTTTTATTGTCATCATCATTATTTTGTTACACAAATTAGCATTGTAATTCATTTTACTATAAAATCATATTACATTTTATCCGATGCATTGAAATTTTTGTTTTGAAATAAGCAAACATTCCGCGTTTTAAGATTCGAAAGAAATCGTACCCTAACTTATTGGGTTTCGATTTTTCTCATGGAGTCCAAAGAATTAATTATTTTTTAAAAATCAAATCGTACAAGTTAAATAAAAACCTATTCTCGGGAATTCAAAAATGTTGTGTCTTAACTCACTGGATGTGACATTTTATTATCTCGAGGTAAGGATTTCTAAAAAATAAAAGGCAATATTCTGTGTTTGGAATTTTGGGAAATTGTGCCCTAACTTACTGGATTCCGATTTTTCATTTGACCCAAATGACCGAATATCCTTTTTGAATTTAAATGCACTAGTTTTAAAAGTCAAAAGACGAGCTTAATTTTGAGGATTCGAAATGTCGTATCCTAACTCACTGGGCATGACATTTTACTTCTTCGAAATAAGCGGGTCTCAGCATCCAATTTAATTTATTCAAGTTTTTCTTTAAACAAAGAGGATTGTATTTTAAAATCTTTTTAAATTTTCGACATTAAGACGTTAATTAATCAATTCGGTACCAATTTTGGGTGTTACAAGGGTGCTAATCCTTCCTTGTGCGTAACCGACTCCCGAACCCATTTTCTTGAATTTTGTAAGCCAAAATCATCGTTGTAATAAATCAAAATGTTTTAACGATCAATCTCAAGGTGATCCGATCACACCTCGAAAAAAGGATTGGTGGCGACTCCATTTTCGTTTTTAAAGTCGACCTCGTTTTCAACAACAAAAAAATGGTTTTGACACGACTTACTAAGCTTTATGCTTACTCCCTCTCTTTTCCATTTTCTTATAGTGCCGCCAAGTTAGCTCGGGAATCAACAGAAGTCGAAGGCTCGATCACACTATCAATCTGAACATTTGGTGTAGTTAGATTTATCATTTTGAGTATGGCATGTATAGGGACTTGGTCTTTTGTCAAGTGTCATATTGTTATGGCCAAAAGTGTTGGCTTATTTTGAAGATTGATTCGTTTTGTATAAGGCCATGGATGATGGCTAATATTTGTCGTTGTTTTATGCAAATGAAGATGTTTTTCATGAGTGAGCAAATGGCATGTTTGAATTGATAAAGTATGTGATAAGTTTTGCATGTGAATGGAGTGTAGTGGCCTTGATATGTGTATATCTAGGTTGTGGCTAATTTGGTCAGATGTTTATGTGTGGATTGGTGCTACTTAATGTGGCTTATTTTGGTGCAAGTAAGGGTGGCAAAAAGGGCTTGGTGAATAGCCTTGTTATTGTCCACACGGGTAGACACACGGGCATGTGTCTAGGCCGTGTGTGACACACGGTCTGACCCATAGGTGTGTAGTTCGGCCGTGTGTCCCCCTGCACCCTAAGTTGACAAAACAGAATGCCCAGTAGTAACCTCACGGGTTGAGGCACGACCATGTGTCTCAACTGTGTGGAAGACACGACCATAGGACATGGGCATGTGCCCAGGCTGTGTGAAGTCTACTCTTGAATTTAGGAATTTAATTAGTCACACGGCCTAAGGTCAAGGGCATGTGCCTCGGCCGTGTGACTTTGGGTTGATGACGTCAGAAACAGAATGTTAATGTTTTTGCATACAGGCTGAGACACGGGCGTATCATGGCCGTGTGGGAGACATGGGCCATGGGCACGGGCATGTTCCGGGCCGTGTGAAAACCCCTGTAGGCTCGAATTGAGAAATAAATCCACACGGTCTTCCCACACGGGCGTGTCCCTTGCCACACGGGCGTGTATCCCTACTTTTGGTGAAATTTTCTAAAAGTTTTCTAAAGTGCCTGGTTTAGTACCAAACCCTTTTCTAAAGTATGTTTTGGGCCTACGAGGCCCATATTAAAGATGTTAAGAGGAAGTTTGAAAAGTATTTGAATTTGAACGAACTTTTACGATTCAAACTTGTATGTTTGTACGCGTTTAAGTAAGGTAATGCCTCGTACCCTGTACCAGCGTCGGATACGGGTAAGGGGTGTTACAAAGCACTCAACAATGTTTATGTTTTCACACCTCAAAATGTTAAAGTTAAGTTGAAAGCGTGATTTTTGGGGATTGAAATGAAAAACTACAAAATCGAGTGGGTCTTAGTGAAAATAAGAGGAAATTGGTAGGCTGATTTTGGTAAGGTTGAATTTCAACCATAGTCTGGTTAGTTATGAACTAGAAATGTGTTAGTGGGAGACATGATGATTATGGATTTGTACACTTGGCTATGAAATTGAGATCTATGAAGGATATAAAGGAGCATATTATATAAGGGAGAGATGTTACTCTTCAGTATGTTCTTTTTCTTTCTTTGTTCTTTTTTCACCATCTTCACTGGTTGCGATTGTAAGGAAGAAAAAATAATGAGCAGTCTACATGGAGGAAAAAAGCTAAAAATTGTGCATAGATAACTGATAATTTATCAAGCCAGTAAGCTTCTTAATCTTTCTATATGCACAGATTTAAGGAAAGGAAAGAAAGTTAAAGACGTCAGTTAACCGTCGAATCTATTTTGTTTTGGGTTGGGATTATGAATAGTTGCAAGTAAAGTATGATTCTTTTGATGATTGGAGAGTTTGAATTTAGTTGTTTTGTTGTACTGAATAACGGGGCTCGTGAAGCAAGAGAAAAAGCTTAGGAGATTGATTTGGCGTCAAATTCCAGGTGAGTTCCAGAACTCAACTAGTAAATGGATGCTTTTGTTTAGTTTCGTGAGTAAACAAATTGCTTGGTGTAATTTATTAAAGTGTTATGGTTGGTTGGTGGTAAATATGATTATGATATATCAATGGAATGATTGGCGTGTTATATGTTTTATGATTCATAATCCTTATTGGCAGAATGTGTGTATGATTTATATTCTATTTATGTGTCTTTGAAGAGGTTCCCATGGTCATACATGGGATTGCATATACATTATATTTATGTGGCTTTGAGGGATGTTCTGTTGGACTGACCTAGGAAAGGAGATTCAATGATACGGAGAATGGTGTACACCAGTATGAAAGCTCTTGTGTAGGACGTATGAGAGCCCCTTGTGTAGAACATATGATAGCCCCTTAATGGGATGATTGGAAGTCCATGGCCATGACATTACCGTGAATGTGGAAGTCCATCAAGACTATCTTGTTTGAAAAGTCCGTTAGAACTATCTTTTGTGGAAGTTTATGAGGACTATCTAATATGGGGAAAGTCCGTTAGGACTATCGTTGTGAGGAAAGTTTGCCAAAACTATCTTGTAATTATGATTCCATGCTATGTCAATTGGTGTGAACCCATAAAAAGGGTGATCTTGTAACACCCTACACCTGGTCTAGAAGTCCAGTCCAAGTTTAGAGAGTTACATTGACAATACTCACATACCACACAAGTAACGTAATAATACTAAACCATGTTTCATATAATATTCATCATCATAAAGATTAGTTATTTAGTTAGTATATAATCTCCCAAAGTTCTACTATCATAAATTACTGAAAATCCTAACATAACACTTGAAAGAAAGGTAAAAGCTTGACCGAGCTCCCGCGACACTAACCTGTTCAAGGCTGAAAACTACTTGAAATCCAATCAATAACAAATATGAGTTGTGAACTCAGTGCGTAAAAGAAATTTGTTCAATTAATGCTTACTTATAGAATATTTCCAGATTCAAAGATTTACTTCGATACAGATGAAATGTTTAATTAAAATTCAGAGCAAATTTGTTACATATATATAAATATATATGCAAATTCAATTCCAAATACAGTACAGATCAGATTTAGATGCAATATTCCTAACCCCCATCCGCTACACACCATCTTCGGCCATCCTAACACACCGTTAAGGACATTCAATGCCCAACCAACCCTGTACACCTTAGAGTGTCTACTTGGCACTTTACAGATACGCAACTTAGCTGCTAGACTAAATTGTGACAAAGCGCCAGAATCAGATTTATATGTAGTGGCATAGCCATTAATTCAAAATAGATTACTTCTTTCTTCACAATATCCTAACCCATGCAACTGCAGAGCACAAGTAGCCATATTGAGTATTCGATCATTATATTTTATTCCACATCCGATAAGACAGTTCAATTTCAGAACAAGTGTCATAGTATACATACAACTATGTTATTCATACATCAGTCTCATAATATAAGATAGCTCTCATACGACCAAATTCAACCATTTATACAATGAGGAAGTCAATAATAGTGTTAAAACAACATTCACGACCTAAAAAATTAGGTTTCGGGCCACCATAACATGACACACGGCCTGGTCACATGCCCATGTGCCTTGCCCGTATGGTTCCAAAGCATAAACAGTGAGTTACACGACCTGGACACATGCTCGTATCCCTGGCCGTGTGACTTACACGTCCTCAGTACACGCCCGTGTCCCTAGTCGTGTGGTTTTCTCCCACAAACAGTGAGTTACACGCCCATACTCACACCCGTATCCGTTGCCCGTGCAAGCTCTGCACTAATATGGCCATACACAGCCTAGACACACGGCCATGTGCCTTGCCTGTGTGGCCCCAAATTGATGAACAGTGAGTTACATGGCCTGGACACAAGCCCATGTCCCTAGCCGTGTGACTTACACGGCCTGGGTACACGCTCGTGTCCTTAGACGTGTGGTTTTGTACCATAAATAGTGAGTTACATGCCCAAACACACGTCCGTGTCCGTTTCCGGTGCAAACTCTACACTAATATGGCCACACACGGCCTAGACACACGACCATGTGCCTTGCCCGTGTGGCCTCAAATTGATGAACAGTGAGTTACACGACCAACCACAAGGTTGTGTGCCCGTATGCCTGGCCGTGTGGCGTTAACAGCCACCATTTTTGGCAACTGAAACTTGCAGAAATTAAGGTTTTCGGTACGTACCTGAAGAGATTTCAAAGAAACAACAACGCAAAAGATCCTCGAAGCCGAAAACAATCATTCAGTAACACAATTTAGCCATTTAATCAACAGAATTTCCCGATTACTCACTTAATGCCTATGTTGAAAGTTTCCACACGAACCCTTTAATCGATCCAAACTTACCGAAACTTTAGCAACAATCACAGAGACTGTCTTGTTGCTATTCCTTGTTGTTAATATTCTCACCTGCTAGGTAAAAAACTATCGTTAATCAGAGATTCTCGCAACTCACAAAAATACCCCATTCCAAGCACTTTACAAAACGAAGAAAAATCATGGAGACGCTCGCATTGACAGTTACTTACCCGATAACCTTCTGACCAGTGACTAACAACATAATTTTTGTTAATCCCGTATTCCCCCACGACTCCAATAAGCAAAATAAATAAAGGAAAAAAGAAGATAGAAACGATAAAGAAAAAAGAAATAAAAAATAAAGAAAAATGTACTATCGTTAATTAATTTCTTAACTTCCAAGTAGAATTCTAGCATTTGACAAAAATTTTCCTTATTGGAAACCTTAAGGACTCGAACACGGGACCAAACAGAATACAGACATATGCTTAACCGGTGAACCAGTAGGCTCATTCTTGGCATAATTTTACGCTGAATTGAACTTAACCGGGCAATGTGTGACTATGGGTTGATTTTAAAAACAACAAAACTTTTAACGATGTAACTCGAACCAGAGACCTTAAACGCAAAAGCAAAACATAGAACCAGAGATACAGAATTCTAATTATTGCAGACTCTCACAATTAAATTCTTAAAATTTTGGGGCGTTACAGATCTATCATTATGATAAGGCCATTGTGCCTGTGCTAGCAGATAAAGAGAGGCGGATACAAGTCATGACAGTCTGCCAGCTTATTCTTATAGTTTTACATCTACAATAGTTATGGAATTCTCTTGATGAGAGTTTGTAGGTTAGTTCATGGATTTTAATCTAATTTTATAAGTCCACTAAAAATGAGTCTGCTTGCTACTAACATATTCTAAGCTCGAGCCCACTGTACAGGAAAATTGTATGGAAGTTATATTATATATATGACAATCCGCTAAGTTCTATTGGGAACGATATAAAGGTTTTCTCCTATACCTCTGAATGAAGAAACTGTTTATCTAAGTAAGTTGTGTTCGAGATACTGTGTGAGCAATTTGTTTATGCAAAACCACATATGAAAGATATGGTAGTTTGCCACGACTATATCATATGTATGATTCCGCTAATAGGGGATTCGCTGTTAAAAATCCCCTACAAGTTATCTATTTCAAAGAGATAACCTCCAGGAGTGGAATATTTGGGATGAGATGTACCTTCTGATCCATTTACTTGATTGGGATGAGAAGACTTTCTATATTAAACTGTAATGGCGTTTTCCTTATGGATCCGGAAAGGTCATAGTACAGGTCTGAGCTCAGTAAGATAAACCACCATTAACAGTCCTCAATAGGGACTATTTGCCAAGAATGGTCTTATGTGAAAATTTGTAGCCATTGGTGCAAGGCATGTTATGGGTATTGTTTATGGATTATCTTTTACAGTTCGTAACTAGGAATCCGCGAGGACTTCCCTTTCGAAGAGGTAGATGCATAAGGACCATGAAGGCAATAAATAAAAATGGAATTGGTAAGGGAAAATCGTCGAGGAATATTCTACTGTGATAAGAAGGATGACGTACTATCTTAATACGGGCAAAACCATTGTGAAGTCTCAGCCACGAAGTGCAATCGCATTAGCGTTGTCTGTGTAAGGTATGAAGACTCATTAAGTTCTTTGGAACTTACTTGTGTTATTATGTATTGTAGGTAAATAGGGGATTTTGGAAGTTTGAGAAAGGACCAGACTAGAGTTCACCGTACATCGAAAAATTTGTCTCTTAGTTGTAACTTGCATACAGCGGGGCGACCTAGAGGCGAAGTCTTGGGGTGTTGTAACTAAAAATTAAATGGTCAGAGTACAAATTTTTAGTACAAAGTGATTTTTTTAAAACATGTTAAGGAGTAATTGGTGAAATTGTTGTATATTAAATTAAAGTTTTATCATCTATATAGATTCTTGAAAGTTTTGAATTTACTTAGTAGCGGTATTAAATATATTCGTGTCTTCATTCTTTTATTATGGCGGATAAACATGATTGAAAGTATAATTTAAATTTTAAATTGGAATGTAGCATCATATAGTCCGGACCTAATGATCGGGTCAAGTATGGGTGTTACAGTGTTTACAATTTAGTTTGCACTCTCTCACAAAAATAATTCCTCAATGAACAAATTAGAATGCACTCAAATAATCTGTCATACAAAACCTAGATAAGTCTCAAAGCATATATTAATTTTGGCTTGCTAACATAAGGTCTGGGTGAATACAAAGTAACTCCTTCAAAGTAGCAATTACGTCATTAACAATCAAAACACAATCAATCGAAGATACGGTCTCCAAAACATCAACTCTTAATCAATCCTCCACGTTCCAAGGGTTGAATTGATTCACTCGTATCCAATCCAATCTTCAATAGTAAAGGATTGGTTTCTATAGATGAACCATGTTATCTTCAATATAACAATATACTGACAGGTCCAAAGATTTTCTTCATTAAATTTTCAATCCAAATAAGACAAATAATCAAACTACCTCAGTGGTGAAAGTCTGTATTTGGCACTACCGAATACCACTCAACAACAACCAGTTTATCTTACCTCAATAATATATATCATATTTTTTTATTTTTTCCACTTTAATAGTGTTAATAAACACAATTTAATATACTTTTTTACTTATAAAAATCATAAGAGATTGTTGATATTCCAAATATCAAATATCAAATTTTAAAATTTTCTATTCTACTTTTCCTCTCACTAATTTATAATATATAAACTTCCGTTTTCTAAATAATTAAGTCGGATCATGTGATTATTATGAGCATATAAAAATTGTTAGTTATATTGCAAAAAAAATCTACTCTTAATGTCCCGAAAAATCCTCCATGTATGAAAAGGGGAAATGAAATGACAAATATGAATTTGGTGAACGAGTTCCTCCAATAACATGTCACTTTCATTATTAGCTCAGACGAAATTGAAAGTAAGAGATTCATACTCACACTTTGGAGAGTGTGCCTCACGTTTGTCATCAAGAAATTATTTTCCTGATTGATACATCAATCTCAATGAACAGTAATTAATGTACTTTTGAAGCTTGCTTTACTTATATTTTATGATTTAGAATCTGTATTTATATGGAAATTTTATGAGTTGTGATAGGAGTGGTCATAAGTTTTAGCATGAGTATTGACGTAAATAACAAAACAACAAAATGTAAAAAAAAAAATAAATATTTACGTAATTTAACCTATGATTGTGCAACTTCGCTCACAAATCAATCTATTATAATTTTTTATTTACAAGTAATGACTTTTTTATTCTCACCTTAATATATTTATAATGAATTCACCCTCCAAATTCACCTTGCCAATTGCAACTAAAAAAAGTAAATACTTAAAAAAGGTGTCCAACAAAATTAATTTATCCGTTCCTCAATATACTTCATAATATCTCACTAAGATCCCACACGATTGCCTTCTATATACAAACTTTAATACATAGTTGTAGAAGCTTGGAAATACTCCATATAGCATGGGATATGACTTTATCCAAGTAAATTCAATTAGTTGATCTTCAAAAATTATGTGAATTATCATTATCTTCTCCTTTATCTTCATCAACAATCCTCTCAGTCTTCATATATCAAATAAAAATAATAACCAAGTAAAAAATACTAAAGAATAATAAATTTTTTAATATTAAAATTTATTGGGTTAATGTCATATTTGGTATCTATATTTTCATAACATATCCAATGTGGTATCTGCACTTTAAAAATGTCCAATGTAGCACCTAAACTATCAAATGTGTTTTATTATGGTATCTATACTTCCATAAAATTTCCAATGTGGTACCCATATTTTGAAAATATACAATGTGGTACCTAAACTACCAATATGTATTTTATTATGGTACTTAGTGTTAGCACTGTTAGTAAATTGCTAAACTAGGCAATAAAAATTCGACATGTAATTTTTTTTCCAAATCATAAGTCCACATAGATAATACAAAATTATGTAAAAAAATTAACTAAAACAAAAAGATTAAAAAACAAATAACTAAACATATGGCTAATAAAAAAGAAGTAAATATTAAGTTCGCATAAGCAAAAGCGTCATCTTCTCCAAAGAGTTTTTCATTTGAAATAATACTTTTAATTGATTTTAAATGATATATTTTTTATTATCTAGGTGCTTTCATGTAAGTTTAGTATTTACTTTTTTGTTATTAGACACATGTTTATAGCGGCGAAACCAGAAATTTTTTTTATGGGGGCGAAATTAAATTGTAATTTTTACGATAGAAAAATTGCAATTTCACCATTTTAATAGATTATATCTTTATAATTTTTAAAAGATTAAATCAAATTTTTATATTTTAGAGGGGGCTAAAGTGCAATTTTACCTTTATTAATTCAAAATTTTAAAAATTTTAAAGGGCTCATATGAAAAAAAAAAATATTTTAGGGGGTTGGGGCCCTGCCAACACCCTAGTTTCGGTTAGTTATTTGCTTTTTAATTTAATTTTTCACATAATGGTGTATTATTCATGCGGACATAATAATTTGAATAAAAAAATTTACATGTCAAATTTCCATTGATTGATTAGCAATTCACACAGTAATAACATCAGGTATGATAATAAAATGCATGAAAGTTGTTTGGTTAAAGCTAAAATTACATCCATGTTAAATTGCACTTTCTTTTGAGTTAACAGTTTTTCATGTATTTCAATAACACGGAATCAAAATGTTTATTACATTACTACGTTAATATTATAACAGCATTACTAATTTAATGTTTGAACTAAAGTTGTTTAATATCAAATAATTTAAATTTTAGATTGCAATCAAGTCAATCGGTTTTTAACAGCCCAGGTTGTTTTCTATTATTACTGAATAGTGTGGATTATACATGAGGGCAAGCAATTGATGCTCAATGATATGTAGATTACAGATGAAGGCATTGCTTTCTCTGTCCATTTCTAATCATCTAAAATTTGGGTTGCTTTCAAGTTTCAGCTATATGCACAAATGTTGTTAGAAAAGATGCAATGAAAGTATACATTTTGTAATTGTATGGAAGCTTAAAGCTATTTGCTTAATTTCTTTTTGCAAAAAAAAAAAAAAACCAAAAAACAACTTATTATTATATTGAATAAATTTGTTTAATTATTATTTTTTGAATAAATGTGTTTAATTACTTATATATTAATTATCGGATGCTTTATTTACAAATAATTAGTTCTTGATTTAACCTTTTTGGTTACTTAATTTTTTTTTCCATTAGAAAAGAAAAGTGGTGCTATTTCATTGGTCAAAATTATCCAACTTTTTGTTTTCTAACATATGTTAAAAACAAGGCAAAAAAACATAACTTTGACATATTTTAGGTATCAAATTAGGACAAAAAATTTAGGTACTAACGTTAAAAAATGGGTATATTGTAGGGGCCAAATCGTGAATTATGCCTTTCAGAAAAGCACATGGAGTATGGATTTCTTTGAAGAGACATCCTTAGCTTAAGAGAGATGTTTTGTCCCCATATTTTCAATAATAGTATTCTCACCAATTAAGAGTTTTTAAACCAACAAGTAGTTGGAAAAAGTGGATGTGGACTGATGGGTCACGAACTAATTAAAATACGACAAAGATAAGCGCACCTACCGAACATTTGTATAGCTACGGTGAGTCCGGAATATCGTATCCACGAGGACTAAAAGTACTAGTAATTACTATCTTTTTATTATTTAGCCTAATAATTAAGGAAGTGTTTTAATCTAAAATTTAACTAACTAATTAACTATGAGCACGACAGAGATAAAATTGAGAAAATATTCGAAGAAAACTAATAAGAGAGACAATACCCAAGGAGAAATCCACCTAGATTTCACTTATTATTATGATTCTGAATTAAACGATTTATTCACTTGCCTTGATCCGTAGAAATCCCTAAATTATGTTAATATCTCTTTCAAGACTATTAACAACTGATTTTAGGTTGATTAATTGAAATTTCTTTCTAATTAAAACCCTTATCGTCGCATTAACTCGATCTATGGATTCCCTTATTAGATTTGACTCTAATCTAGCAGATTTATGTCGTCCTATTTCTAGGATTGCAATCAACTCCGCTTAATTATGCTAGATCTACTCTTAAGCAAGGACTTTTGTTCCACTGATTAAGCACATCAAACTTGGATTAATATCCTGAAAATATTAAGGCAAGGATTAAGAACACATAATTAAGAACATGAACAAATATTTATCATGTAATTCAGATAATTAAATAATAAGATTCATCATAGGTTTCATCCTCCCTAAGCATTTAGGAAGTTTAGTTCATACTAATAGAGGAAAACTGTAACACCCCTTACCCGTATTCTAAGTCGGAATCGGGCACGAGGCATTACTGGACTTCGTGTCCTTAACCACACGACTTTAATCAATAGCTTTCAGTACCAACTAGACATATCTCTATGGCCATCATAACAACCTCATTGAGGGCCTACGAGGCCTTAAACATTCATACAAGGGGTTTCAGAACCTTACCGGAAACATTTGTGATCTTAAAATTTTTCACCTAAATAGGGGCCACACTCCAGTGTGAAATTGGGCACGCCCGTGTGGGCAGGCCGTGTGGTCACACACACCCATGTCCTTACCCCGTGTGGGATTTATTTTTATTACGAACCTACAGGGGTTTTCACACGGCCTAGGCACACGCCTGTGTGCTTAGCCCGTGTGCTCCACACGGCATAGACACGCCCATGTCCCGCTCGTGTGTAAAAACCTGGGTATTCTGTTTGTGACGTTAGCAGCCTTATAAGGGTCACACGGCCTAGGCACATGCCCGCGTGGCTAGCCCGTGGTCGACACTGACTTACAACACCAACATGCAGAGGACACACGACTAAGTCACATGCCCATGGGGCTGACCGTGTGTCACACACGGCCTAGACACACACCCGTGTGCCTACTCGTATGGACAAGATCAAGGCTATTTTCCAAGCTCTTTTCACCCTTCTAGCTCACACAACATGGATCCATTCAACAAATCATCAAACAACTCATATTTTGCAATATAAACTTTCATAAATAACTACATCATTTCATATATACTCAAAAGGCCAACGCTATGGCTAGATACACAAGAGTTTCTCATTAAAGGGGGCCAACACACCCTTGGCCAAAATAACAAAACAATAAACCTAGTCTAGCCCCTATACATGCAATACTCAAAATCACTAAGTCTAGATGTACCGAGGAGATGAGCTGATAGTGTGGGCGATCTTCTGGTTATCCACGTATCCCGACCCGACTCTTTAACTCTATAAAAATAAGGGAAAAGAAAGAGGGAGTAAGCTTTAAGCTTAGTAAGTTTACATGTAAACAATATAACATTATAGTATGTGCTAAACAATTATATAGCATTTCATACTAAACAAGAAACAATCCACATTCATAATCATGCTTACACATTTCTTCCATTTCCACATTCCAACCATTCACAAGCTTAATGTATACATTCATTAGCATGGCTCCCTGCACTTAGCACCACAATGTCACATAATACAACACATCACAATCTCTTAATCAACTTCTCATAATCAAATTACTCGGTGGTTTCGCACTTAGCCCACCATCAGTCTTTATTAGGGTGGTATCGCACATAGCCCACCAAATCATAAATAGACGATGGTATCGCACATAGCCCATCGTAATTAAGTAACAAGGTGGTATCGCACTTAGCCCACCATCAAGTGTTGTCATTACACATTTATATGACTATTTCGTCATTCATATAAAACTATACAATGACTATCAGATTCAACCCATTTGAATCATACATGTTCTTAATCATGCCATACACCAATCAACAACAACAATGTGTATATAAAATGCATCGTTTACACATAAACTTACCTCTGTGCAAAACGTTTCAAATTGCGGTTTAGTCCGTAACCTTGCTTTTCCCCCGGTCAAGGTTAATTCTGCGCTCTTCTTGATCTATAATAATAAAGTTCACTCATTTAGATCATTCTAAGATCATAATGCATCAAAATTTACACTTAGGCAAAAATGACCATTTTGCCCTTGTACTTTGGCAAAAATTACAATTTTGCCCCTAGGCTCGTAAATCATTTTTCAACATATTATTACATTAAACATGCCTAGCTAAACATTTATTCCTCTTACAACAACCCACAAATCTAACTATTTCATGCATTTATTGCACATTTTCAATCTTTGCATTTAAGTCCTATCTAGGTGTTTTCTTGCTAACTCCCTTCACAAAAGTTGTTTCTCATCTCACTAACATTCATTTCTTCCATATAAACTCAGCTAACAAAATAAACTCTTTCATGGCAAGTCCTTAAACTTTCAACCATTTAACAAATTAGTCCCGACACTAGCTAGCTTAAGTTTTAGGGACTCCAAAAGTACAAAAATCATCAAAAATAATTATCAAAAGGACTTACTTGCAAGGATGAGATGTAGCTGAAATTTTCAAGCTTTCAAACCCTTAACTTGCTGAAATTTTCGGTAGTAGAGGGGGAGATGAATAGTGAAAGATGATAGCTTCCTCTAGTCATCTTATTTTATTCATTTTTACCACCTAATGTCATCAATTTTTGACTAAATTTAATGCTCTTATCCCCCCTAATCTATATCACCGGCCATCACTCATCTAATGGCCTAATTTCACTATAAGGACCTCCGATTTAATAATCTTTGACTATTAGACACCTCTACCACTTATAATGGAACTTTCACAATTTATGCGATTTAGTCCTTTTAAACAATTAAGCATGAAATCATTAAAATTAACACACCAAAATTTTCATATAGCCATATATTAATGCCATAACACATAGAATACTATCAAAATAAATTTTCCTCAACCTCGAATTAGCGGCCCCGAAACCACTGTTCCGACTAGCCCCATAATCGGGCTGTTACAAAAACATCTCAAAATAAGAATAACAACATGACATGAAAAACCCAATAAAACTTCAAAGGGAATTTGACTGGAGATCTTCAATCTTGAAGTGGATTAGCTTCCGAGATGATTCAGAAGGCTTCCTTCGAGTAATTTCTTCGTTCTACTCCGCGTATCTCTTTAGGTCTTCTTCTAGTGTGTTTATATTGACTTTGGAATTCTCAAAATACCTAAAAATTTTCTTTCTCTGCGTGAAACAAAACATGGTGTGATAGGGACACGGGCGTGTGATCAACCCGTGTAAGAATGCCCAGGCCGTGTGCAAATCTGACATGACTCGAAATCGACACGGGATGGCACACGGGCGTGTGTCCAGCCCGTGTGGTTCACACGGGTATGTGCTTAACCCGTGTGGTATTGGCTTGGCCGTGTTGATCCTTAAGACAACTCGTTTTGTCCGATTTTGGCCCGTTTTTCTCTCCTTTTGCTCTCCTATGCTCACCTAAGTATAGAAACATGAAATTAAATGATTAGGAGCATCAAGTTCACTAAATTATATAAAAAAAAATCATCCAAAAACATGCTAAGCATGAGATTAAAATATGTTACTTTTATGGTTTATCAAATATCCCCACACTTAAGCGTTTTCTTATCCTCAAGCAAAATCCTCAACACACAATTAAAATTAAACTTTCTCAATTCATAATTCTCATCAATAATGTTTTATCATAATTCATAAATAATTGCACATTGACAATTTAACTAAAAGAGCACTAAAGATTCAAACAATCCAAGTCACATATTTTTATAGCATGAAAACATAGGTGTTTCCCCTTATCTAAATGATTACCTCTAATTCGAGACGGACAAGATTTGACATCCTCACTAAAGATTCACTCAATCACTCAAAGTATTTACGGTTCAAAAATTAAGCACTCAAAAGTGAAACATAAAAAGTTATTACCATATGCTTGTATGAAAACCAAATCTCCACCACAATAAAATGAGATGATACATAAATCAAAAGGTCTTTAAAGGGTTGTAATGGGGCTTGGTTTAATGGTGTGGATAAAGGCTGAAATAGAGGGTTAGAATCAATGTCGAATTGATAAATTACCTACTAGAAAAATAAACTAATACTGAAAAAGTACATCAATTGAAATTAAAGAAAATCACAAGCTTCTCTCAGAAAATTAATTACTTAGGCTCAAACTTAAAGAACTAGTAAAATATAAATATTTCCACTTTTTTAATGTAATTCAAGAGAAAATTTAACAATTGAAACAGAAGAACATAGTTAGGCAACTTAACCAAATCAAATCTCGACAAAAAGGGAGTCAATAAAATGGGAAAAACGAATAAAAAATGAGTTATGGGTTAATATTAATGGGTGAATCAAGAACGATTTATTAGGCTCAAAGGGGTTCACTACGGGTTAATAAATGAAGGTAGGCTTTTAATGGGATAAGTGGGTTAAAATCTAAGTGCCTTTATCATCTCAGTATATCAAATCAAATGTGTGGTCTTGACATGCATAATCGACGCAAGTTCTAGAATAACAAATCAATATTGACACACTCATAACCAATAATAAAGTGAGTAAGAAAAGTATATGCTCTAAAAGCTCAAAATCTCACAAAAATTACGGTTTTTGATGTCAGTCTTGCAAATCTCAAACTTCAAGGTAATGTTTAAATTTAAGGAAACATCCTAACAAACTTTTAATTCTGAAAATAGACTTATAATGCTTGATTCTCTAATATCTTAAAGTTTAAATAATCAATGCATAATTACCAATGAATTTAATTTAAAACACATCAATGATAATCACAAATCAATAGAGATTCGTTCTAATAGTAATATGAGAAATTTACTTAATCACAAGACAAAGTTCAAGGATTTTTCAAATAACCATATAAATAACCTCCCCACACTTAAGATGTACATTGTCCTCAATGTACAAATAAATATAATCATAGTATAAACAGAATATCATAAGAGAGGGAGAAAACTGAAACTGCCCTGAATAATGGATGAAATTCCCAGAATAGTGAAAATCATAATGGTAGACAAAGCTAAATGTAGAACATGATTCTGAGCAACTGATAAGAAAATAAACACAATAGTGAAAGAAGATTAACGGATTACTCGATTAGGAACAATCATAAAAAAATAGAGTTCAAAATATAAAAGACAAGTTTTGAAAAGATGATAAGAAATATAAAAGATAAATAAACGAAAAATAAAATAAAATAAAATAAAATAAAATAAAATAAAATAAAATAAAATAAAATAAAATAAAATAAAATAAAATAAAATAAAATAAAATAAAATAAAAGAGATGGAGTCAAAGGTCCTCATCATCAGACGTGTCGTGAGTCGTCGACGCCGAAGATGAAATATGGAGATGGTGGCAAATCTACTGTAATGTAGCCTCAAGACTGTCGAACCGCTGAAAGCACTACTGCTCGAAGCGAGTGAAATGTTCGGATATGTCTGTCAAAGTAGCAGCAGAAGGAGGAGGTCGGTGACTCGGAGGTGGAGGATGAGGTTGGTCCTCGTGAAAGGGAGAAACATCATCAGTGATGCCCTCGGGTTCATCCTGGGCATCAGAACGAGACAATCTATACTGAGGAGGGTCCAACCAACGATGACGCTCTATCATCCTCATATGGATCATGGTTGATAGGCCTAGCGAGGACATCTGGCCGACTAATGTGAATAACGAGGATTGCGTCAGTGTATGTAAAAAGCTGAAGTGTCGAGCGGTACGAGTCACATAAGGTCCTAAGCAGATAGGGCCCCTCCTGTGGCGTTCGGTCTGATGGCGAAAAGCGAGGACAATAAAGTATGCCAAGTCGAATACATGCATTTGAGCCATTCTCCATAAGAAATACGCGTCATAAGTATTGACGACACCGGTGCTCTCTCGCCAACCTGTCAAGGTGTGAGCTAATATTGCATGAAGGTAACGTAGAGCTAGAGAGAAAGATGTCGCCTTCGAGTGACTCAGATCATAGGGGCCCGTAGTGGCGAAAAGATCCGCCCAATAGGAGGAATATGGGTATTGAATATGGCAGTGGAGGTGAGGGAAGTTTTCGGCACCCATAAACTCTTCCGTATAAAGCCCCAAGGCAACTCCAAACTCTGGGACACTCAGCTGGCACACTAAGCCGCCAAGTCGGAATGTAATGGTACCTGGCTCATCATGCATCGACATGACTAACTATAACTGGAATGTCGAGCAAAGTTCCAAAGTGGGCTCCATATATGTGGGCTCGATGATATCAAAGAAGCGGTCCCATGGAGCTGTAGTTAGAATGGTCTGAACGGGGTCAACAAGGTGGACCTGCTCCAAAGCGGCCCAATCTAAGCATCAGTCCACGCTGAGTGGTTGTGCACGAAGAAGTTGAAATAGATCATCCTAAGGTCCCGCTGGGAATCGCAAATAAGGTTGGCGATCCTCGGTAGATGCGCTTGAAGAGGTCGCGCCAGGACCCTTTCCCTTTTTCGAAGCGGGGACAGCGACCTTGGATTTACCGCGCGTGTTTGTCATAGTGTACCTGAAAAATAGAATATTCCAAAATTCAGTAAAATAAGAGCAAAAATATCACCATATAAACGCATCGAGAAACATGTGAATGAAGCAGGAACATGACTTGAAGGATTTTTAGTGTGATAAAATTTAAAATAGCTGAGATGTAGAATTTGTTCCTATATACACTAATACCTAAACATGCAAGAACTAACAGCTTATTAATCTAAACTAACAACCTACTAAACTAATCAACCAAAATAACAAAAAGAAGTAATATACTAAACGAATAGGGACACATCAATGCACAGAAGATTGAAAAGAAGTAAATAAATAAAGAAAATCCTAATATAATTAATGAATAATCAATCCACAACAGAAATCTAAAACTAACAAAATAGTAATATTAATGTTGTAGTAATAATATTAATAAGAAAAATAATGATAATAAAGAATTAACAAAGAATTAACAAAGGTGAAGAAAAGAGTGGGGGGAAGTCGATAGTGCGGCGGCCGGAGAAGGGGTTGGATTTGGGGCAGTCGGCGGCTAGGGTGAAAGTGTGAAGAAGAAGACAAAATAGGGATAAAAGTTAGGGTTTGGGTGTTATAAAGGGACGCGGTCGTGTGAAGCTCGTGTTGGGCCACAAATCTTTGTCAAACGCCCGTGTGGTTTTCCTTATAGCCCGTGTGCGATAAAACTTTAAATTTAGTGTTTTACATGGCCTCGGACACACCTGTGTGTCCGGGTCGTGTTCCTCACATGGCCATGTCGCACAGTTGTGTGCGATGTCTTTCACTTATCCCACAGCTGTATGACATATCTCACGCCCGTGGGTTTAGGCTGTGTCTCGCACACGGCCGTGTTTTTTTGCTGTGTTGCTTCCTGACTTGTTCTTAACTTGAGAGGTTTAGCTCCAGGGTTCACACGGCCTCAAACACACCCGTGTGTCCAGGCTGTGTGACATCTCTCACGCCCGTGGGTTTAGGCTGTGTCTCGCACACGATCGTGTTTTTTTGCTGTGTTGCTTCCTGACTTGTTCTTAACTTGGGAGGTTTAGCTCCAGGGTTCACACGGCTGTGGGTATTAATCATAGACCGTGTCTCTATCATTTTTGGGAAAAATTTAAGTCCTGTTTGCACACGGCCAAGAACACGCCCTTGTGTCCAGGCCGTGTGGGTCACTATCATTTTTCTTAAAGTTTAGAAACCAAGTCATGAGAATTTACATGGTTGAAAACACGCCCGAATGTCTAGGCCATGGGGTTCACACGGCCAGAGACACGCCCGTGTGTCCAGGCTGTGTGAGTTAAAAAACTTACATTCTAAACACGAAAAATAGATAAAAATAAACTAATTAGTAATGTTAGTGCCCGGGTTGCCTCCCAAGAAGCGCTTGTTTAAAGTCTTAAGCTAGACTTACCTTGTGTTCATCATTTACAAAGGTTTACGGAGCTGAAGCTCCTCTCTATTATCTCTAAAATCCTCACCATTATAAAGTTTAAGTCGTTGACCGTTTATCTTGAATGTGCCATAAGTCGGGTGAGTTACCTCCATTGTGCTATTGGAAAAACGGTTTGGATTACGAATGGACCTGACCATCTTGATTTCAGCTTTCCAGGGAATAATTTGAGCTTTAAATTGTATAGCAAAACAAGATCTCCGATTGCAAATTGCTTAGGTTGCTTCAAACTAACATCATAGCGTCACTTTGTCGCTTCTTTATATATTCGTGAGTTCTCATAAGCATTTGCTCGCCACTCGACTAGCTCATTCAACTGCATCAATCTTTTCTCACCTGCAAGTTTAGGATCATAGTTTAGGAATTTTATAGCCCAAAATTCTTTGTGCCCTAATACAAATGGTAAAAGATAGCTTTTCCTGTAAACAAGTCTGTACGGAGATGTTCCTATGGGAGTTTTAAAAGTTGTTCTATAGGCCCATAAAGCGTCATCTACTTTTATTGCCCAATCTTTCCTATTTTATTCTATGGTTTTCTTTAGGATACGCTTAAGCTTTCAGTTTGCTACTTTAACTTGTCCACTAGTCTGAGGTGATAAGGGGTAGCTGTTCTGTGGTACACTCCATATTTCTTTAGGACTTTATCAAATTGAGCATTATAAAAATGAGTACCCCTATCACTAATAATTGCTCTAGGTGTTCCGAATCGAGAGAAGATTACCACTTTAGCATCATTAGTAGGTAAAGCTTGAGCTTCCACCCATTTTGACATATAATCAACCGCTACTAAGATGTATTTATTCCCAAATGAGCTAGGGAATAGACCCATAAAATCAATACCTTATATATCAAATATGTCACATGATAGCATATATGTTTGAGGCATTTCATCATGTTTAGAGATATTACCTGTTCTCTGACATCTATCACAAGAAGTAACATACCTGTTAGCGTCCTTGAATAGTGTGGGTCAATAAAAACCTGATTCGAGCGTTTTATGTGCTGTCCTAGTTCCACTGTAATGTCCTCATGTGGGTCCTGAATGGCAATGTTCTAGGATTTTGCTTGCCTCTAACTTTGTAACACATCTTCAAATTACTTGATCTACACATATACTAAAAAGAAAAGGATCCTCCCAAAAATAATTTTTCACATCAGCAAAGAATCGCTTCTTTTGATGTTGTGCCAACCGTTTTGGTAAGATGTTAAGAGCTAACTAATTCGCAATATCCACAAACCAAGGTACCTCGGAGTCGGATATAGGCAAGAGTTGTTGTAACACCCCTTGCCCGTATTCGAGCTGGAACAGGGTTTGAGGCATTACATAGCTGATCTTACTTAAACATCTCAAATAGGGTTATAAAATTTCATTTAACCTCATCGCTCGCACATACTCGGCCTAGGAGACCCTTAACATACTTCCGAGGAATGTCAGAGTCTTTCTGAGAACTTTCACGAGTTCGAGAACTTTTTAATAAAACAGGGGCCACACGCCCGTGTTGGCCTAGGGACACGCCTGTGTACCCCTAAGGCATGCCCGTGTCTTCCACCCGTGCTCGACACTGACTAATTTCACACGGCCTCGACACGTCCGTGCCTTCTGACCGTGGTCGATTCTGGCTAGAATCACACAGCCTTGACACACGCCCATGTGCTAGCCGTGCCTCCCACATGGTCTAGACACACGCCCGTGTGTCTACCCATGTGGACAATTATCAGGCTACCTACCAAGCTCTTTTTCACCCTACATTGCATACATTCATATGCTATTTCAAAACATTCTCAAATCATTAATTAAAACACATGAATTAACACATTTGATTCATAATAATGAAGTCTTCCCCTCCATACATGGGGTAGAACTATTTTTAGTAAAATTTCAATCGACTTTTATCTTCATCTATGTCTATATACAATCGTCCCATAACTTATTTATGCCAACACATTTGGCATATTAACAATGACTTAATCAACCTTAAGTACTAGCCCTATACATGCCATAACTCAAAGAGACTTGATACCTCATACCAAATGTCTGCTCGATAGTGTGAAAATATCTTCGGCGATCTCCAACCCGAGCTAGCTAAATTAACCTATAAGAGATGAGAAAGGGAGAGGAGTAAGCAATATTGCTTAGTAAGTTCATCTGCATAAACTGACAAATACTGATATTCATTGAATATAGATAACCACAAAGCATTATACTGAGTTTTTCCCCTTAACCCATGGTTACTTACTCAACCACTCTTGAAGCTTACTCATTCTATCTCTTACCACATTCTTACCATGCCGCAAGCCAATTGCTCGTTTAATTAGTACACATTCCTGCACTGATCACCACAAGATCATATAAAACAACATATCAAGCATTTTCAATAAGCCACTCATACTACTAATCTCTCGGTGGTTACGCACTTAGTCCACCATTGATCTCTAATAGGGTGGCATCGCACACAGCCCACCAATCATTTATACTTATGGTGATTTCACACTTAGCTCACCAATCCTTTATAAGCGATGGTATCGCACACAGCCCATCGATTACTAATTAATCAGGTGGTAACGCACATAGCCCACCGATAATAATATAATTGATGGTATCGCACACAGCCCATCGATTACTAATTAATTAGGTGGTAATGCACATAGCCCACCGATAATAATATAATTGATGGTATCGTACACAACCCATCATTACCATCAATAAGGTGATGTCGCACATAGCTCACCATTATTTTTACATTCATGGATAATAATCCACATGTACATCTCTATTTCAAATGTTCATCCGAGAACCCCCCTCACGCACTTATATTCTTACTTAACTTTCTACAATACTCATTCACATTCACACAATGCATTAATAAATCTATCTCATACAACTAAGGTGTATTGATTACACATAACCCACTAGAGGTTCATCATATACTGAATTCATCTCAATTCAATTCTAATCACATACTTGTATTTTTTGTGGTACAACCACGTACTTTCTCTCTTTCAACATACCCATTGAATCACTCAAATTGTTAAATAACTCTCTTGAGTCTCATACACATAGTGTCACAATGACATTGTACCCCAATAGGGTCTTACTCGAGACCTTAACTATTATCATATCATGCTATATACATTTCCCATTACTCTTAGATTCAATTCTCTTGTCATTTCTCAAGAGATATCTCATACATTGATAAAGTAAATATGCATTTCATACAACATTGGAACATTAACTCATACATAATTGCAACGTTTGCACATGAACTTGCCTCGATGTCGAAAGGGCCGAAAGGGACCTTTTTGCCCACATTTCTCTTTTCACCCGTTCTAGGTCTAAAACTCGTTTTCTTTGATCTAGAGCAATCACTTATAAATCATAATATACCATAATCTACGCTTTAGGCAAAAATGACTATTTTGCCCCTACACTTTGGCAAAATTATGATTTTGCCCCTGGGCTCGTAAATAAATTTTTATCACATTTTCTTGTTAAACAAGCCTAGCTGAACATTTAATCCTCTTATAACTATCCATAATTTCAACTATTTCATGCCTTAATGAACAAATTATAACTTTTGCATTTTAGTCTCAATTAGGTGTTTTCATAACAACACCTTTCACAAAAGTTGTTTATCACCATCCTAACATTCATTTTCTTCCATAAAAACTCAGCTAACAACTTAAAATCTCACATGGCAAATCTCTAAAATTTTTACCATAATGCAAAATAGTCCTCTCTTTAGAAAGCTTAAGCTTTAGGGATATCAAAAGTACAATTTTCTTCAAGAAATACCATCAAAATCACTTACTTGAGTGGAGTAAAGCCTGCTGAAATTTTGAAATTTCAAACACCCGTTGTTTGCTGAAACTTTCGGTGGAGAAGAAGAGAGGAAAGATGATATCTTTTTCCTTTCTTTATTTTATTATAAAACATCAATTTAAGCCACCAACTTTGACCAAAACTAAAAGCTCTTGTCCCCCTTGTCTACATGGCCGGCCAACACATCTTAGATGGTCTAATGGCCCTTTTTAGACCTTCAATTAATATTTCATGGCTATTTGGTACCTTTAGCCTATAGAATGGAACTTTTGCACTTTATGCGATTTAGTCCTTTTTCGCGATTTAGCATGAAATTGCTAAAATTAAAGCACCAAAATTTCCACGCATCCTTATAAACATGTTATAACACATAACATAACATGAAAATAATTTTCTCTAACCTCGAATTAGTGATTCCAAGATCACTGTTCCGACTAGCCCCTAAATCGGGTTGTTACAATTCTCCCCCCTTACTTAGGGATTTTCGTGCCCCAAAATCTTATCAGGAGGAGTTGCTACCAACATTCTTAAAACGTTTCCGTCTACTCTTCAAAATTGCGAATCCAATTATCCTCAAGTTTCTCTTACCAATAACTCTTAAGCTGTGATACATAAGGTCGAAATGTAACTTGAGACCTAGGTTATTCTTCCTTTGGGGCATATACTATATCTAGTAATCTACTAATTTGGAACTTCGTACATGTCCAAACGATCGTTCGGATCTTTATTGGTTGATTCACTACCATTCGAATGACATTCCCCTCCTTGGGAATTTTGTCAAACCAAATTTGAAATTTATAAGGTTTTATCTCACTTTCTCATTAAAGCATTTACCGCCTGTAGTAGTCTTGACTTGTGTGCTTTGGAAACTCAACTTTTAGTGATTAACTACTTCTGACGATAAACTCTATCATTTCGTGAAATGTTCTCTACTGTCAAAACATTTATGCACCTAACTATAGTTCCTTATTCTTGCATTAGTAGATATGCTACTACTAAATCTCATACCAAAACTTCTATATAAGTTCTGGATTCATCATCATTCAAATTCTATCTCAATTAGGAAATATCAATAACGGAAATCTTATCCAACCTGGATTTTACTACCTTAAATAAACTCATTCAGAGCTTATTTAAAATACCATTTACTACATCAATT
The DNA here is from genome assembly GCA_005393395.2 of Gossypium australe. Classification (NCBI taxonomy): domain Eukaryota; kingdom Viridiplantae; phylum Streptophyta; class Magnoliopsida; order Malvales; family Malvaceae; genus Gossypium; species Gossypium australe. The sequence goes on from CM016621.1 coordinate 117,914,939, forward strand.
TCGAACTCCTTTGTTTTGAAATAAAGACTCACTATAGTCATTAACCTCTCTGAAACTAGGATATTACCAACTAGAGTCAACCGAGTAACTAACTCGTGTTACTTAACATGGATCTTTCAGTCAGACATCTGTACTATGTCTACTGCCTGAGTAGTATTACAATAACTATACACTCTATTGTAATAGCTCAAGCCGTTTCCACTATTTCATCTTCAAAGTGTTCTGTAGCATATGATACTCCCACTCATTAAAGATTCAGAAAATACACATCGATTTTTCCCATGGATCATTACAACACATCTAACTCTCAACACAGATACAAAAGTGATCGTCTCTGGATCACCAACCTGTCAACTCTTTTTCTCAATTCAGACTGAACTCAATACTAGAACTTTCAATTAATAGTTCCTTCTATAGCTTTCAACTCAATCATCACGGTTTGAATATTTCGATGAGCATATCTTTGTATCATGCTCCCTGTTCACGTACACACAAAATTTTATTCTCTTTACTGACTCATGCATGAATATACACAGAACTCAAATCATATCTCAATACATTAATCTACTCTCTTCTCCATACTGAGAACATATTTTAAGCACTCTATCTGAGTTTCTATTGCTATGCCAATCTAAAACTTTTACTATTATCATATCTCACGATAGCAGGGGCATCTCGATCGAATTCATTAACTCTATTCAGCTTATTTGAAAACTCATCATACAACGTGAAACTTGTGATTTCACTTCTTATACTGGAATCATCACCAACTTCCTCATCAAAGTACCTAAATAGGGTTACGAGGAAATAAAGAAATGTCGATTTCAATTAACTAAATCGACAACCATTTTGTTTGATTTTTACTATTAGCTAACTTTCCCACACAATCATGGTCTATGGAAAGAACAACTACATCAGCCCTGAAAGGCAACAGATATTAGTATATAATACTCGAGGAGATTCATACTCGAGGAGATTATTATAATTCATTCATGGCATCAACTAACCATGCACAAACTACAAGTTTCGAGCCAACTTACTCGTACTTGTCATTTATTTAGCACATATCGTGTCATATATTGTACTGGTTTCTTTTTGGCTCGTTCACAAGTGCCTAGTATTCACTCATTCACATGGCTTTAGTACAATTCTCATTTCTACCTCTAGACTCATACATCTATCTCTTTGATCACTAGGAATAATCAAAGATGCATATTCATCGTCATTCATGTAGGTACGAATCCAATGTCACATCCCCGAGGTGGTCTTATATGGAGTCACCTCTAAATGCCAATGCCATATTCTGGATAAGGTCTTATATGGACTTCCTCATCAAATATCGATGCCATATTCTGAATATGGTCTTACACGATTCTCATATTCATTTCCGATGCCATATTACAGATATGGTCTTATACGGGATCTCAGCTCGGTGCTGAGGCCATGTCCCGGACATGGTCTTATACGAGGCCTTATCTATTTCATGTCTCAATGATAATCTTTTCATTTTAGTCCTCTAGGACTTCAACCTCATGTTCAACAACATTTACTCTATCTAGCAGAGTATTATGTATCAATGCGATACAAGGCATTCTGAATTATGCTATCATAAATATTGTATTAATCACACATATCAGCATACTTTGATATGTTAGACATAATCTCAACTTCATCATTTATGACATGAGTAATACTCTTAGTCAGCTTTAACTAGCATAATTTGATAACAAATTTACTTACTTAACTTCATTGCTTTCTCATTCAATTTTCACTCGTTTGCCCGATGAATTATTATGAATGACCGAGGATACTGAATCTCATCTCACATATATCTCGATGCCAATGCTATATCCTAGATATAGTTTTACATGGGATCTCTTAACTTGCTCTCGACGTCATGTTTTGACATGGACTTACACGAAGTCTTCCTTGTATATTCCCTTGGAACTTACCATTGCCATGTCTTGGCTTGGTCTTATACAAAATTTCTCGTCTCATGTGAGTGATTGAGTATCCTAGATAATTCAACTTCAATCGAGACTTTCACATACTCAAGTTCCACATTAATATATACCCGAGTACTCAACATTTAACTCTAATTTCTCTTATCATTGCCTATCAATTTAGAGAATGTCTTACGGGTTTGAGTACGTCATTTACTTGATTGCCATAGTCCAACTATGGTCTTACTCATATCACAACATCATAGCCCAACTATTATTTTACATGTCATCACGATGCCATAGCCTCACTATGGTCTTACACGAAATCTCATATCAATACCAATGCCATATCCCAGATAAGGTCTTACATGGAAAACTCATGTTGATGCCGATGCCATATCCTAGATATGGCTCAAAAAAGTAGGATTTCTGGGACATATTGTCTCGAGAGATGGAGTCTGAGTGGATCCAAGTAAGATTTTGGCTATAATGGACTGGAAACCACCAAGGAATATCGCTGAAATTAGAAGTTTTCTAAGCTTAACCGGCTATTACAGACGATTCGTCAAGGGGTTTTCCATGATTGCAACCCTGATGACTAATTTGTTACAGAAAAACGTGAAGTTTGAGTGGACAGAAAGATGCCAACACAAGTTTGAGAAACTGAAAGCTTTGTTGACAGAAGCTCCAGTTTTAGTACAACCTGAGATGGGGAAAGAATTTATAATTTATAGCGATGCATCCTTAAATGGGTTAGGTTGTGTGCTTATGCAAGAGGGCAGAGTGATTGCTTATGCCTCAAGACAATTGAAGCCTCATGAGAAGAACTATCTGACATACGATCTAGAGTTGGCTGCCATAGTCTTCGCATTGAAGATATGGAGACACCATCTATATGGTGAAAGATGCCGAATTTTCACCGATCAAAAAAGTTTGAGTACTTGATGACGCAAAAAGAGTTGAACTTAAGGCAACAGAGATGGTTAGAGTTAATAAAAGACTATGAGTTGATCATTGACTACCATCTAGGAAAGGCGAATGTGGTCCCCGATGCTTTAAGCAGAAAGTCCCTATTTGCATTAAGGACAATGAACTCACGGATGACTTTATTCGATGATGGTTCTATTCTAGCTGAGTTGAGAGCTAGACCAGTATTCCTCCAAGAGATCTTTGAGGCTCAGAAAGAAGATAGCGAATTGCAAGCCAAGAAAGCTCAGTGCGAGTCAGATATTGAATCCGACTTTCGGATTAATTTCGATGGATGTTTGATGTTTAAAGATAGAGTTTGTGTACCAAGAAAGGAAGAGCTTATTCAGAGAATTTTGCATGAGGCACATAACAGATGTTTATCTGTACATCCGAGTAGTACAAAGATGTATAATGATTTGAAGCAACAGTATTGGTGGCCGAGAATGAAGAAAGATATTTTAGAGTTCGTTTCAAGATGCTTGATTTGCCAGCAAGTAAAGGCTGAACACAAGTACCTTCGGGTTTGCTTCAACCCATTTTGGTTCCCAAGTGGAAATGGGATCGTATCACTATGGATTTTGTAACGGGTTTACTGTTGTCACTGAGCAAGAATGATGCTATATGGGTTGTAGTTGATAGACTCACGAAGTCAGCCCATTTTATACATGTACGAGTGGATTACTCACTCGACAAGCTGGCAAGCTTGTATGTTTCTGAAATAGTAAGACTTCACAGAGTTCCTTTGTCAATCATATCTGATAGAGATTCGAGATTTATATCCAGATTTTGGAAGAAGTTACAAGAGGCCCTGGGTACAAAGTTGAGCTTTAGTACAACTTTTCATCCTCAAACCGATGGACAATCAGAGAGGTTAATACAAGTACTCGAAGATATGCTTCAGTGTTGTATTCTTGAATTCCAAGGTAGTTGGGAAAAGTTTCTTCCATTGGTAGAATTTGCCTACAATAATAGCTTTAAGTCGAGCTTAAAGATGGCGCTTTACGTAAGTGTAGAACGCCTTTATTTTGGACTGAACTCAGAGAAAATCAAATTCACGAAGTTGATTTGGTTAGATAAGCTGAAGAGAAAGTGAAAGTGACACGAGAGTGTTCAAAAGCTGCAGCAGACAGACAGAAATCCTACTCGAATTTAAGAAGAAAAGAGATAGAGTACCAAGTCGGGGATAAAGTTTTCTTGAAAGTGTCACCATGGAGAAAAGTTCTAAGATTTGGCCGGAAAGGCAAGTTGATCCCACGTTTCATTAGACCATATGATATTACTGGGAGAGTTGGGCCGGTAGGTTACCTATTGGCTTTGCCATCTGGGTTAGAAAAGATACATGATGTGTTTCACGTGTCAATTTTGAGATGCTACCGATCAGATCCTTCACATGTTATTACCCCGTCAGAGATAGAGATTCATTCCGACATGACTTATGGGGAAGAACCAGTTAAGATTTTAGCTCGAGAAATCAAGCAGCTAAGAAATAAAAGTATTGCCCTGGTGAAAATATTGTGGCAAAGACATGGGATAGAAGAAGCTACATGGGAACCAGAAGAAACCGTGAGAAACCAATACCCAAACTTGTTTGCTGGTAAGATTTTCGAGGATGAAAATCCTTAAGGGGGAAGAATTGTAACAATTCAATTTAGGGCCTAGCCGGAATAGTGGTGCGAGACCACAAATCTAAGTTAGAAAAATGAGTTTTTAAGGTATTTGAGATGTTTGCATGATGATATGAAAGTTTCATGTAGAAATTTTATAGAAATTTCTATTTAAGGGTCCATTAGGACTAAATTGCAAAAGTTGCAAAACATGAGCTTCTAGAAGCTTTTTATATGAAATAGCTTTAGAATATTAATTAGAAGTCATTAAATAGCAATTTGCCGAAATTATAATTTTTGGACAAAAATGGACATGAGTTAGTAAATGGTGAAATTGTAAAGACAAGGGCATTTTGGTCATTTATTAATTAAATGATTAATAAGGGAAAATTTGAAGGAAGCCATAGCTAGGGTTCTTCAATTTTTCAAGCTTGCTAGTAAGTTTATTTTAGCCCCGTTTTTAATATTCTTTAGTATTTTTGGAGTCCTCGTATTATGAATTAGCTAATTTTAGCTATAAGATGAGCTAAGATGGATGTTCAAAAATCTACCCATGTATGACATGTTTGTAAAATGATGTTTTAAGAAAGATTATGAGAGTTTGGTGTTAGATAAACATCTTTTCCTAAATGAATTTCATGAAAAAAGCTAGTAAGGACTAGTTTGTAATAGTTATGAAATTTGTCATATATGGTAGAAATAGTGAGAATTAGTTATTTCTATAGTTAAGACAATGAATCGGCTGAGCATGAAGAGTTAGAAATTTTAATGAAAATCACTTTACGAGCTAGGGGCAAAAGTGTAATTATGAGAAAGCTTAGGGGTAAAATTGTAATTTTTCCAAAGTATGAGTTAAGAGTCAATTTAGTCAATGCTATTATTAAATGATCTAAACTATTATTATAGATCAAGAAAAATGAAGTCCGGATCGAAACCGAGGCAAGAACAAAGTCGAGGACTAAATTGCATATCTACATACATTTTGTATATCAATGTAAGTTTGTATGATTTCTAAGCTTTATGATTACTATCACTGAATTGCTTAGTATAATGTACATTATTACCATAGAAATGCTTAATGCTATGTTAAATAAAGAAATCAATGAGATTAAGCATGAGAAAGTCCCGATTGAAGTTGAATTGCTTAGGATACTCGATCTACCACATGAGATAAGAAAATCCGTATAAGACTAAGCCAAGGCATGGAATCAGCAATCAAGAAAAGTTATCATGTAAGTCCAAGACAAGTCTTGGCATTGAAAAGTTATTATGAGATGAAGACCCATGTAAGCCCAAGCCAAGGCATGGCATTGGTGAGTCTCCAAGCAAAGATGTCATGTAAGTCCAAGATAAGTCTTGGCATTGAAAAGCTATCATGAGATAGAGATCCCATGTAAGTCCAAGCCTGGCATTGGTGAGTAACAAGGAAGATTTCAAGTAAGTCCAAGCCAAGGCTCGATGTTGACCAGTTCATGAGTAAAGATACCAAATAAGACCATGTCAAGACATGACAATGGTAAGTTCCTAAGGGAACACACAAGGAAGACTTTGAGTAAGTCTATGTCAAGACATGGCATCGATACCAATATGAAAGATCCCATGTAAGACCATATCTAGGATATGGCTTTGGCATCGAATTATATGTGGGATGAGATTTAGTATCCTCGGTTATTCATAGAAATTCATCGGGCAAATGAGTAAAGCTTAAATGAGTAAAGCTTAAATGAGATAGCAAGAAAATTAAGTAAGCAAAGCTATTATCAAGTTGGAAATGAGTATTATTCATGTTATGAATGATGAATTAGAGATTATGATTATTATAGTAAAGTATGCTGATCTATGTGATCAAGTGATACAGGTACCTTGTTTACCTCACGAGCATGAGACTAGTAAGTATCATGAGATATGTAAGAATCAGTAAGAGTAAGTAAGCTTAAATAGCTAAAATTATGATGCCATTGTTTATGCCAAATGGTTTATGTTAAACAAGTATGATGCTATGTGAATTATATGCAAACTTACTAAGCTAAATGCTTACGTCTTTTATTCTTTATTTCCATGTAGTCCCGCCAAGCTAATCTCATGGATCATCGTCATTGGAGCTCGGAGCACACTATCAATCACTATTTTGGTATAGCCAAGATGTTTTTATTAAGTATGGCATGTATAGGAACATTTCATTTTGAGAATATTTCTTAAAAAGGGCAAAAGTATGGGCTATCAAGTTTATTATTCTTTTATATATGGCTCAGTGATTGGCCAAGATTTACTAGGTATGTATGTTTATCAATATCAATGAAGCATGTAGTATTGTTCATGAAAGATGTAGTAATTTGAGTTGTTGAATTGAATATGAGATTGATCTTGATTTCAGGGTGGCAATTGGCTTGGTAAATAACCTTCAAGTGCCCAAACGGATAGACACACGGACGTGTGTCTAGGCCGTGCATTCCCTGCAACTTAGTACTTTAAGTTAGATTAGACTACGGGCTAATCCCACGGTCGTTACGGTCAGAACATGGGCGTGTGCCGCAGGCCGTGTGGATATAGTTAGTGTCAACCACGATCTAAGTCCACAGGCGTGTCAAGGCAGTGTGAATATAATTAGTGTCGACCACGGTTGGAAGACATGGGCGTGTCTTAGGGGTACACGGGCGTGTCCCAAGCCACATGGGCGTGTGACCTCTGTTTTAAGGAAAAGTTTTTGATTAAGTTTTGAAAGTTTCTAGATATGTGTTTAAGGCCTCGTAGGCCCATGAAATGTATGACTAGACTAAGAAAGAGAAGTTTTAATTCGGAACAAAATTTTACAGCCCGTAAGTGCATGTTTAAGAAAGTTCAAGCATAGTAATGTCTCGTATCCGGTCTCAGCCTTGGACTCAGGTATGGGGTGTTACATAACCCTTGCTGAGGGCACCTTCTCAATAAGTCTTTATACATATCCCACGCATCGTAAAGAGTTTCTAAATTCATTTGTACAAAAGAAGAGATATCACTCCTCAACTTTTCCATTTTAGCCGACGGAAAATATTTTAATAGAAACTTTTCGGTCATATGTTCCCAAGTAGTGATGGAACCTCGTGATAATGAGTTCAACCAATGTTTAGCTTTATTCCTTAATGAAAAAGGGAATAACCGAAGGCGAATGACATCATCAGAAACGCCATTACTCTTAAAAGTGACATAGAATTCTAGAAAGTTGGCCAAATGAGTATTTGGGTCCCCATCCCGTCAACCATCGAACTGTACAAATTGTTGGATCATCTAAATAGTGTTCGGCTTCAGTTCGAAGTTATTAGCAGCAATAGTAGGCCTCACAATACTTGATTCAGCCCTAGTCATGTTGGGATTGGCATAATCGTACATAGTATGAGGAGCAAGATTTTGATTCACAGGATTCGCGACAACCACAGGAGGTAGCGGATTATGCTGATTTTCATCCATCTCCTCGGTAATATTGTTATTGTCCTCTTGCTCTTCCTCTATATGTTGTCGATCTTGCCTTACTTCTCTACGGTTTCTGCGAGTGGTACTTTCAATCTCACTGTCAAAAAGCAATTGTCCTGATGCGTTCCTTCTAGTCATAAACTAAAGATACCTGCCAGAAGCAAATAAAAGAAAAGTTAGTAAATTAAAATAAAAACACAAATAAATTGCAATAAAAATAAAAATGGATAAAGTAATAAAAATTAAGCATTCCTAATATCTTAGTCCCCAGCAACGGTGCCAAAAACTTGATGGGTCACGAACTAACTAAAATACGACAAAAGCAAGCGCACCTATCAAACAGTAGTATAGCTACGGTGAGTCCGGAATATCGTATCCACGAGGACTAAAAGTACTAGCAATTACTATCTTTTTATTATTTAGCCTAATAATTAAGGAAGTGTTTTAATCTAAAATTTAACTAACTAATTAACTATGAGCACGACAGAGATAAAATTGGGAAAATATTCGAAGAAAACTAATGAGAGAGACAATACCCAAGGAGAAATCCACCTAGATTTCACTTACTATTATGATTCTAAATTAAACGATTTATTCACTTGCCTTGATCCTTAGAAATCCCTAAATTATGTTAATATCTCTTTCAAGACTACTAACAACTGATTCTAGGTTGATTAATTGAAATTTCTTTCTAATTAAAACCCCTATCGTCGCATTAACTCGATATATGGATTCCCTTATTAGATTTGACTCTAATCCAGCAGATTTATGTCGTCCTATTTCTAGGATTGCAATCAACTCCACTTAATTATGCTAGATCTACTCTTAAGCAGGGACTTTTGCTCCACTGATTAAGCACATCAAACTTGGATTAATATCCTAAAAATATTAAGGCAAGGATTAAGAACACATAATTAAGAATAAGAACAAGTATTTATCATGTAATTCAGATAATTAAATAATAAGATTATCATAGGTTTCATCCTCCCTATGTATTTTGGGAGTTTAATTCATAATAACAGAGGAAAACATCTCAAAATAAGAATAACAACAAGACATGAAAAACCCAATAAAACTTCGAAGGAAATTCGACTGGAGATCTTCAATCTTGAAGTGGATCAGCTTCCAAGATGATTCTGATGGCTTCTTTCGAGTAATTTCTTCGTTCTACTCCGCGTATCTCTTTAGGTCTTCTTCTAGTGTGTTGATATAGACTTTGGGATGCTCAAAATACATAAAAATTGTCTTTTTCCGTTTGAAAATGAAACAGGGTGCGATAGGGACATGGGCGTGTGATCAGTCCGTTTAAGAATGCCCAGGCCGTGTGCAAATCTGACATGGTTCGAAATTGACATAGGATGGCACACGGGCATGTGTTTAACCCGTGTGGTATTGGCTTGGCCGTGTGGATCCTTAAGACAACCCATTTTGTCTGATTTTGGCCAATTTTTCGCTCCTTTTGCTCTTCTATGCTCACCTAAGTATAGAAACATGAAATTAAAGGATTAGGAGCATCAAGTTCACTAAATTATATAATAAATCATCCAAAAATATGCTAAGCATGGGATTAAAATATGTTACTTTTATGGTTTATCATGTACTTTTTTCCAAGCATTTAGATTAAATTCAAATTTTAGAGTCTGACATTATTGAGAGGGTTTTATTTGAATATCACTCTCGTTCCAATAAAATTAGGCTCCGTCCTTAAAATGTATAAGAACACTTGTGGTTATACCAAAAAGAGAGTTTTAAGTCAAATTCAATATAATATATGGGATATTTAAGAATAAAATCATTTGTTATTTATAAATACTAGTTTCTTACTTATGCAATGCTCAAGTTGCTTAACATCCCTCACCTATACCAACATTTGACGACTAAATTACTAAAAAATGTCTTTTTTTAAAAAAAAAATATCGGATTAGGCCATTTTTTGAAAAATTACCAAACTAGGCCGATTTTACAAAAACGCTTAGGTGATTTGCAAAAAAAGGCTTCCTGCCAGAAGCATTTTCAACTGATTTGCAAGAAAAAGCTTCCAGCTGGAAGCACTTTTTGCCACATCAACACTAAAAGTGGCAGCACCAATATATATATATATATATATATACATATATATATATATGTATATATTATGTTTTGGTGCTACCTATTAATGTGGAAATAAAATTTACAAAACAGGTCATCTATTTATAATTATAAAAGTATTATGTGTTACTATATGTGTTAGTTTGTCTTTTTTTTTTTTTGTAATGATAATATTTGTATAAGAGTTTATAATGTTTTATTTTGTTAGAGTTTAATGTCATACAAAGTTTTGCCTTTAATTTTTAAAAAATTCAATGTAGCATTTAATCTTATATTGTTAGTTAAAAGAGTAAGCAATCCCACATTGTCTAGAAACAAGTTGCAAATGGATTATGGGTCTATATATACCCATATCTCACATTGCTTAAGAAAATAAGAGAAATGAGACTTGGGGTCTATATAAAGACTTATTTTGTAAGTTATATTTTCACGTGGCATTAGAAAATAAAAAAAATATTGATGCTGCCACTTTTAGTGTTGATGTGGCAGAAAGTGCTTCCAACTGGAAGCTTTTTCTTGCAAATCACCTGGAAACCCTTCCAGCTAAAAGGGTTTTTGTAAAATCCGCTTAATTGTTTAAATTTTCAAAAAAATTGCTTAATCTGATAATTAAAAAAAAACATTTTTAATAATTTAATCAACATTTAACACATATAAATAATGTCACATCAGCACAATATTCACATTTACAAATTTCTTTTAGCAAAACTCGCCATGTAAACAATTTAAAATGCTTGTAAATAATCATTGTACCCATTTGAAAGCCTTGAGACACATAATAAAATTTAATTAAATAATTATCTAAGTGTTTAAGTATGGAAAAACAAAACATAAAATTAATTTTTGGTTACTCAACAAACTTAAAAATACATACTTTTAGAAATTGAAAAATAAAGAACTCCCTTGAAATCAAGGTCACTTCCCACTTTTATTCATTAAACAATCATTTTTTGAACCCTTAAAATACTTTTCAAGTCATTATTAAGGTTCTTTTACAAAGCTATAATGTTTACACCTCATTCGAAGCCATTGCAAGACTTGAAAAACCAAATTTTAAGGTGCAGGGAAGATGTATCAATACCTCTCCCCCATGATCCGGTACATGCACATGATATTGTACCTTTTTTAGCTGTCGACTCTGCACGTATCAATCTTTAGAGGCAAGGTACCGATACATGAATGCAGGGGTCGAAAATTTTTTCAAAAACACTTCCAAATCATCCTATATTATCAAAACAATCCAACAAGTTCCAAATAATTTTAAAACATTAAAAAAACACATTTAAACTTAAATTCACCTCATAAAAATGTTCAAGTCAATTTAAAGATTAGAACTTAGATTGAAAGCCACCAAAACTATCATAAACATTATGAAAACATACCAAGTTTACAATCTAAATGTAGAACAAACCTCACTTATGTAAAAGCCATTTCAATCTCTTTTAATAAAAAGTAATACGAAATAAATTATATATGCCCTACAAACATCGCTTAGAAATGTGATCCTTTGAAGGCACAATCTCTAACTTTATGAATAAGGTCTTCCACTTACACGTTTTAAACAACTAATGTATTAAGTTTAGAGAGCTTAGTAAGTATACTAAGATTTGCTACTTTACAATATCTCGTAATAGCATAAAGTCTTTTATGAATTATGATTTCAACGTTAAATATGCCACTTACTAATGAAAATTTAGTTCCCTCACTAATATTACTAAATAAAACTCAAAGCACTCAAGTATGATTTTATTCGGTTAATCATTTTATACGCTTAAGATGGTTACCAATCATTAGTTCTTTTCATGCACTTGTTAATTATACACTTAGTCATCACGTCATTAGCTTCATTAAGCAAATTAAGCACATTTTCCATTAATGTCTACATACAAAGCTTCTAAATGTATCACTTAATCCCCTTGTTACTTACATGGCATATCAATGTCAAGTTCTTGCTTCACTAGTTCAACTTATTATTATCATTTTTATTCACATTTAGGTCCACTTATAGCTAATTATTCATTCTTTCACATTTTAAATCAAGTCACTTTCCCTTTACCCATTTTGACACAACCATATTTACAAAACTCTTTGTCATCAATTGTAAGCACTTATCCCTTAGCAAACTCAAGTAAAATAATATTCGGGTACTCAAAATTCCAACCAAACATTGTATGCTAATTTGCACTGAAAGTGTAACAGTTCGTTTTTAGTCAAATCAGAACAGTAGTTTTGGAACCACAAATCCTAGGTTAAAATAATTATTTTATTATAATTTTAATGTTTACTGTATGATAGAATAATTGTGTGAAAATTTCGTTAAGAAAGTTTATCGTTTGATTGGTCAATTTGATAAAAAGGACTAGATCGCATAAAGTGCAAAAATGCTGTTCTATTAGCTAAAGGTGTCAAATAACTATAGAACCTTATGTGGTTATTAACCCATTTTTGAGATAGTGAATGTAAGTGGAGTGGTATTTGGTGTAGTTATTAAATATTTTTAAGGTTAAAATTGGTATTTAGTAATTAATGTATAATTTAATAAAACAAATGAAATTATTCTTCCATTCATCTTCTTGAAACCAAAAACTAGGGTTAAGGGAAGCCATTTTTGGTGTTCAAGCATTCAGCCACTTCATTGCTTAATTGTAAGCCTGTTTTTGTCCCGTTTTTAATGATTTCTATGTTTTTGAGATTCTTGTAGCTTATTCTAGCTAGCCCAGGGACTAATTTGCAAAAATATTAAAGATTTTAGATGTTTTCATTGATGAAATAGTATGTTTTTTTGAAGTTTCTTGATAGATTATGAATGCTTTTTGATATATATATATATATATAAGTATTAAATTGAGAAATGTTGAAACTTTGTGGTTAAAATTTGAAATAAATGAAAAATATGAGCTGCTAGGGGTATAATAGTAATTTGGCTAGCATGGGTAAATATTGAATTTCATTAATTTGTGATTTTATGAAATAAAGACTAATATGTAAAAAATATGCAATATTAGGGGCAAAAGTGTAAATGTGCTTTAAAGTGCGTTTTGGACTAAATTGAATGGAGGGATAATTAAATGAGCTGAATTTGATATTATATAGATCAAGAAAAGCGGAATTTGGAATTAGATCAAGGGAAAAACAAAGTTTCAGATTAATTGTTCTATTTCATCGTTTTTGAAACCGAGGTAAGTTCGTATATTATATGTTTTGTTACAAATGTATTATATATGCTTTGATATTGCATAAATTGTGAATACGAGACTATGGATATGATCGATAGTGATTTGACGATGATTCGACATTTGAAATCTCGGTTGACCCTTAGGAATAGTTTAGGATACTAGTGACATGTCATTAGAGGATACATTGAGTTGGCGGCCATGATTTTAGCACTTCGGGTGCGAGTTATACCAATTTGGCTTCGGGCCATAAATATCGGCTGATTTGGCTTCGGGCCATGGTATAGGTACTTAGTGTGCGAGACTCTTGAGTATTTGACTTCTATTCCGAATGGTTCAACGGGTAAACAAAAGATGTGATTGAGTATGAGAATGATATGATATGGTACAGGTACGTACGTGACATGTATAAGCTTTGGTTTGAAGAAACTTGTGAAGAATGTTAATATTATAATTGTGTATATGAAAGGTTTGTTAGCTAATATATGCTAAATTTTGATATATATATTCAAATTATTGAATTATAATCTTGAGATTGAATTAAGTTTATTGTATAAAACTTACTAAGCTTTATAGCTTACTTTGTTACATTTTCATGTTTTATAGTGTTTTCAAGCTAGCTCGGATTTGGGGATCGTCGGAGATCGCTTCACACCATCCACCTATCACATGGCACCTATGAACTTTGGTATTTTAAGTATATGGCATCTATAAGGACTTTGAGTCATTTTGGTATTTGTAGCATGATTTTTGGCCATTTGTGTTAGCTTGTAAATATTAAGTGTTTGGCTTTGTGTTAGTCATGTAAGTTGGCTTATTTTGGCAATTATGTGATGTGTGTATATGTATTAATGCCTCTTAGTGATGTAGTTCATGATTACTTGGGAATGCCTTGTTGAATGCAACCTTCAAGGTAGCTAATGGTTGATGAATTGAGAAGGGTTGTGCTTGTAGTTTTTAGGCTAAGAAATGCTTAGATGAAATGGTACATATGAATTCTTTGGAAATGTAAATTGGTATAATTTGAATAGACAAGAATATGGTTTTATAAGCATGTTAGATGTTGGCATTGAAATGGTATATATATTATTCTTGGTTGTGGCTGTATTGGTTGCTTATAAATGCTATGAATTGTGGATTTGGTTTGATGTAGGTGTGTGCCAATTTCGGGTGGCAAAATGGCTTGGTAAATAGCCTATTTTTGTCCACACAGGTAGAGACACGGGCGTGTCTCAGCCGTGTGTGGCACACAGTTATGTACACTGCCGTGTGTTCCCTAGTGTTGAAATAAAAATCAAGTTAGTATGCCCCACACGGCTTCACACACGGGCGTGTGACTTGGCCGTGTGGCGTAAGTCAGTATACCCTACAGGATTGGACGGCCTAGAACATAGCATGGCACACGGGCATGTATGGCCATTTTTAGGGCACACGGGCTAGCCACACGGGCGTGTGTGTTGGCAGTGTGACCCAAGTCAGAGAGTTACACGGGGTTAGACACGGGCTGGGACACGTCCATGAGCTCCCATTTCAAATGTCCACACGGCCTGTGACATGGGCGTGTCTCACACGGGCGGGCCACACGAGCGTGTGTCCCCTGTTTTTGAGAAAATTTCTTAAGCGTTCAAAAAGTTTCCAAAGTTATCAGTTTAGTCTCAAACCACTCCTAAAATATGTTTAGGGGTTCATAGGCTCGTAATAGGGACAATGTGATTGTATTTGATTGGAATTACTTTTGGTTGATGATTTTTTATTCAAATTGGATGGTTTTTTATGTTTAACGTTCGGTAATACTCCGTAACCCTATTCTGGCGTTGAATACGGGTGAGGGGTGTTACATTTATTGGTATCAAAGCTACAGTTTAGTAGATTCTCGGACTAACGTAGAGTGTGAGAGTCTAGCTATACATGCTATATATAACCTATGATAGTGTGATGAATGCTAATATTTTAAACTGTGTTTTCGTATAGTAAATGGATCCCGATCGAGCTGTAGCTGACGATGCCAAAAGTAATGTGCTAGCTCCCGCCCAAGGGACAGCGCCTTCTAAATCTAGACCCGTATCGGGTAGCCAATGAGGAGAGGCTAAGGAAGCCTTCTTCCAAATGATGAACGAATGGCTCACGCAGTATGTCCGGACGAAACCTACTGCTCAACAACGTCCACCCCTCCTAATCCCCAACTGATTCCCATAGCTCCACAAGGTTTGGTTGCGATTGAACAAGCTACCTGTTGATAGAATTAAGAAGTACGACGATGAAGAGTTCAGAGCTACTGTTGACGATGATCCTGAGAGAGCCGAGTTTTGGCTTGAAAATACGATTTGAGTGCTTGATGAGCTTTCGTGTGCACCAACTGAGTGTTTAAAATGTGCTGTATCACTTCTGAGGGACGCCACATACTAGTGGTGGAATACTCTAGTATCTGTAGTATCTAGAGAACGGGTTACTTGGGATTTCTTTCAGACCGAGTTCAGGAAGAAATTTATAAGCCAAAGGTTTCTAGATCAAAAGCACAAAGAGTTTTTAGAATTGAAACAGGGCTGTATGACCATAACTGAGTACAAGAGAGAATTTGTGCAGTTGAGTAAATATGCTCGAGAGTATGTTTCTACTAAAGAAATCATGTGTAAGCAGTTTGTTAATGGTTTGAATGAAGACATTAAACTTCTGGTCGGAATTTTAGACTTGAAAAAGTTTGTTGTCCTGGTTGATAGAGCTTGCAAAGCCAAAGAACTTAGTAAAGAAAAGAAGAAAGATGATTCAGAGACTAGAGATTTGAAAAAGAGGTCGATGAATAAACCTTATCATTCTTCATCAAAGAAATCCCGAGATTAGTATAGTCGATCGAATGCATCAATGGGATACCAGAATAGAGATCGAGGAAATCAATATGTAAGTCCTAAAACTCAAGCTACTTCCGTCTCGAGTGTTGGCAGTGTGAGAAACAACAAGCCCGAGTGTCAACACTGCAGGAGAAGACATTTTGGAGAGTGCTGGGATAAGAGTAATAAAGCTTGTTTCAAATGTGGCTCTCCAGATCATTTTATTCGAGATTACCTAGAATTATCCGAGAAAGATAAATTTCAGAATGCAAGACCGAGCAATACGACTACGAGAGGGAGACCTCTAAGAAATACAAGGAATGTGTCTAGTGGCAAAGGTGTGACTAGAGATCCAGTTGTGAGATTTGAGGCTAGAGTGCCAGTCAGAGCTTAGCTATTCGCGCTTGTGAAGAAGCGTCATCACCTGATGTTATCACTGGTACATTTTCTCTTTATGACACTAATGTGATTGCATTGATTGATCCTAGATCGACTCATTCATATATCTATATAAATTTAGTGTTTAGTAAGAGTTTGCCTGTTGAGTCTACTGAATTTGTGATTAAAGTATCGAACCCTCTAGGCAAATATGTTTTAGTTAATAAAGTTTGTAAGAACTTCCCATTAATGACTCGATGTTACTGTTTTCTGGCTAACTTGATGTTACTACCTTTTGATGAGTTTGATGTAATTCTGGGTATGGATTTGTTGACTATCCATGATGTCGTTGTGAATTTAGACGAAAGATCATTGAATTTAAATGTCAGAATAATAGAATACTTCAAATTGAATCAAATGAGTCGAGTGGATTACCTGTTGTTATTTCGTCTATGTTAGCTCAGAAATGTGTGAGAAAAGGTTGTGGAGCTTATTTTGCTTATATACTGGATATAAAGGTGATTGAATCGAAGATTGAACTAGTACCTATAGTTTGTGAGTTTCTGGATGTGTTTCCAGAAGAGTTGCCTGGGTTACCACCAATCAGAGAAGTTGAATTTGCAATTGAGTTAATATCGGGAACTTCACCGATATCGATATCTCCGTACAGAATGGCTCCGACAGAATTGAAAGAGTTGAAATCTCAGTTGCAAGAATTAATGGATAGAGGCTTTGTACGACCTAGTTTTTCACACTAGGGTGCACCAGTATTGTTTTTAAAGAAGAAAGACGAGTCAATGAGAATGTGAATTGACTATCAACAGCTCAGCAAGGTTACAATAAAGAACAAGTATCTGTTACCCAGAATAGATGATTTGTTCAATCAGTTGAAAGGGGCAACAGCATTTTCGAAGATTGATTTGAGATCTAGCTATTATCAGTTGCGAGTTAAAGATTCAGATGTGCTAAAAACTGCTTTCAGAACGAGGTATGGACATTATAAATTCCTTGTTATGCCTTTTGGATTAACTAATGCTCCTGCATTCTTTATAAATTTGATGAACCAGATTTTTAGATCATATTTAGACAGATTCATTTTTGTGTTCATTGATGACATTCTAATCTATTCACGTGATGAGTCTGAGCATGCTGAGCATTTGAGAATTGTGCTACAGACTTTGATAGATAAGCAACTGTTCGCTACATTCAGCAAATGTGAATTTTGGCTCCGATAAGTTGAATTTTTGGGGCACCTTGTTTCAGCGGAAGGTATAAGAGTTGATCCGAACAAGATTTCAGCAGTTGTTGAATGGAAATCACCGAGGAATGTATCCGAAGTTAGAAGTTTTCTGGGGTTAGCTGGTTATTATCGATGTTTTGTTAAGGGATTCTCGATGAGCTACACCGATGACCAGATTACTACAGAAATATGTAAAATTCGAGTGGTCTGAGAAATTTCAACAGAGTTTTGATCAGTTGAAAACATTGTTAACTGAGGCACCAGTGTTGGTTCAACCTGAGTTGGGTAAAGAATTTGTGATTTTCAGTGACGCATCTTTGAATGGTTTGGGTTGCGTTTTGATGCAAGAAGGTAAAGTGATAGCCTATGCCTCGAGACAGTTCAAGTCACATGAAAAGAACTATCCGACGCACGATTTAGAGTTGGCCGCTAGTTATTGCATTGAAAATTTGGTGACATCATTTATTTGGTGAGAAGTGCCACATCTTTACTGATCACAAGAGATTGAAGTACTTAATGACTTAGAAAGATTTGAATTTGTGACAACAGAGATGACTCGAGCTGTTGAAAGATTATGAATTCGTAATAGATTATCATCCGGGGAAAGTGTAACACCCCTTACCCGTATACAAGCAGGAACAGGGTACGAGGCATTACCAGACTTATACGCAAATAATTATACAAACTGAGACATGATTTTTCCACTCAAGTTTAAAACTTTTCATGAACCTTCATACCACCCCTTACACAAGCCTACGAGGCCTAAAACACACTTTAGGAATGGTTTGGGATCAAATCGAACTCTTTAGAAGATCTTTAGAAAGACTTAGAAAAATTCTCATCAAACAGTCCACACGCCTGTGTGGAGGAAGGGACACGCCCGTGTGGCATATCACATGCTCGTGTTCCACACTCGTGTAGATTTATTTCTCATTTCAAACCTATATAGGTTTTCACACGGCCTGACACACGCCCATGTCCATAGACTGTGTCCCTCACACAGCCACGGCATGCCCATGTCTTAGCCCTGTGCCAAAACCTTGACATTCTGTTTCTGACGTCATCATCCCAAAAGTGTCACACGGCTTGGGCACACGCCCGTGTCCTTAGACCGCGTGGCGAATTAAATTTCTAAATTTAGGTGCAGACTTCACACGGCTTGGGCACACGCCTATGTCTTATGGTCGTGTCTTCCACACGGTGGAGACACACGACCGTGTCTCAGCCCGTGTGGTTATACTGGGCATTCTAACTTGCCAACTTAGCATGCAGGGGGACACACGGCCTAACTACACTCCCATGGGGCAGACCGTGTGTCGCACACGGCCTAGACACACACACGTGTGTCTACCCGTGTGGACAAGGACAAGACTATTTGCCAAGCATTTTCTGCCACCCCAACTTGTACAAACATAAACCACATCAAGCCACTAACTCATTCATGCATAATTAAACCAAATAAATCAACCATGTAACTTGCAC
Source organism: Gossypium australe (assembly GCA_005393395.2). NCBI lineage: Eukaryota > Viridiplantae > Streptophyta > Magnoliopsida > Malvales > Malvaceae > Gossypium > Gossypium australe. Next base: position 117,934,088 of record CM016621.1, read on the forward strand.
ATTCATGAATAACCTCATCATTTCATAGATTAATAAGAAATAACCATCAACTATGGCCTTATACAAAAGAATTCATCCTCAAATGAGCCAAATTTGGCCAAAACAAAATGACATTCAACTAAGACTAAGTCCCTATACATGCCATACTCAAAATGATAAATCTAACTATACCAAAATGTGTGGATAGTGTGGGTGATCCTCTGACTATCTCCGTATCCCGAGCTGGCTCTTCGACACTATAAAACAAGGAAAAAGAGAAGGGAGTAAGCTTTAAGCTTAGTAAGTCTATATGTAAACAATAAACATCATACCACATACTTATCAATCAAGAATATTACATACTAAATAAAAACAATTCAGATCCTCATAACTATACTTACTCATTTCAAACCTTACCACATCCCAAACACATACCATAAAACATTGTTCACATTTACATGCACTTATAGCCTGCACTTATCACCACAAAGCCACATGTAATTTCACTTAGACAAGTTTCTAGATGAACACTTTGGAATAATATTAGATACTAGGTGGTTTCGCACACAGCCGACCATTAATAATTCACACGGTGGTATCGTACACAACCCACCAACAATAATAATTACGGTGGTATCGCACACAACCCACCAACAATAATAGTTACATGGTATCACACACAGCCCGCCAACAATAATAATTACGGTGGTATCGCACACAGCCCACCAATATTTACTTATGAATTTTATCCGTATTATTTTTCCTATCCCGAAGGTTCATCCGAGAATTTACTCACTCTCTATCATTTTTAATAGATCTCAATAATAATCATTATCATTCACACAATGCATTAATATGTAAAAACATACGTAATAAGGATGTATCATTTACACATAAACTTACCTCGATACAAAATATGCTAATTTGCAATTTAGTCTGAAACCTTGCCTTTTCCTCGTTCAAGGTTAATTCTACATTCCTCTTGATCTATAATGAAATATTTAGCTTATTAGACACTCACATTGCTCAAATTACTCCAACATTCCTATTTTAGCAAAATTACCATTTTTCCCCTATGCCCGTAAAATGAAATGTGTTCATTTTTCACATACCCAAGCCTAGCCGATTCATATTCCCTCTTATAGCAACTCAAGATTTCAATTATTACACACATTTATTACCTATTTTGCAACCTTTACAAAAAAGTCTTTTTAGGTGTTTTTATGGAAACACCTTTCACAAAAGTTGTATTCAACACCCAAGATTCATTTTCTTCCATAAAATTTTAGAAATCAACATAAATATTCACATGGAAAAACTCTAGACTCTTAACCATTTTGCAAAATAGTCCCTTCATTAGCTAGCTTAAGCTTTAGGGGTCCCAGAAGTACAAAAATTTTCAAGAAAGACCACCAAAATCACTTGCTTGCAAGGAGTGTAAGTTGCTGAAAATTTCAAGCTTTCAAACCCCCATTCTTGCTGGTATTTTCGATAGAGGAAGAAGGATAATGAGAAAGATGATAGCCTTTCTTTTGTTTTATTATATCTTATTCAATTAAGTCACCTAATCCACCAAACCATGACCATGTCTCATATTTGTCTCCTTGGCTGGCCAACACTCTCCCAATGGCCTAATTGAAAATTAAGGGCCTCAAATTTAATATTCTATAGCTATTTGACACCTCTAGCTTGTAAAATAAAACTTTCACACTTTATGCGATTTAGTCGTTTTTCGCAATTTAGCATGCAATCGCTAAAATTAATGCACCAAAATTTTCATACACTCATATAATCATGCTAAAACACATAAAATAATATTAAAACTAATTTCTCCAACCTCGGATTAGTGGTTCTAAAACCACTGTTTTGATTAGCCCCAAAATCGGGCTGTTGATAAACCGAAAAAGTAACATATTTTAATCCCGCATTTAGTATGCTTTTGGATGATTTAAGCCTCGATTTATATAAAAGGGTGCTCTTAATCCTTTCTTTTCATGTTTTATACCCAGGAAAGTACCCAAGGATGAAAAGAACATAAAACGGGCTTAAAACAGACCAAATGGGGCCAAGAGAGAAATCGACACGGCCTGGCCCAAAGACTACACGGCCGTGCTTCATTAAAAGTCCGAACACGGCCTGGCCACGATTCACACGGGCGTGTGCCATGGCCGTGTCCCTGTCGCTGAAAAGAGGAATTTCACTCGGGAAAGGATACTTGGAGGCAAAGAAACACATTTCAAAGCCTATTCAAACACCCTATTAGGAATTCTACTTGAATTAGGATACTTAGGGGCCAAGTAAGGCATCACAAAGTCTATATAAACACCCAAGGGGGCAACTTGAAAGGGGAGTTCGGCAGAAACCGAAACGGGCATCAAAGCTAGGCCAAAGAGCCAAGCCGAGAAGGTCAGAGTTGAGGGAATCACTCGAAGATAGCCAGTTGACCCATCCCAAGAAGTCGGAATTGTACTCAAGACGGCAGATTTCTCCTTCAATTCCTTCAGGGGGTTTTAGGGATTTCTTATGTTTTGTTTTATCTTTTCTCTTGAGATGTTTTCTTTATTTGTCATGAACTAAATCCTTCAGATACCTGAAGGGGATAAAACTTAGATGAATCTTGTTATTTGATTTCTGAATTATATGATAATTACTTAGTTTGTTCTTAATTATGTTGCTTAATCCAAATCTGATGTGCTTAGGTGGAGGAGGAATAGACCCTACTTAAGATTAAATCTAGCATAATTAAGCGGAGTTGATCGAACGCCTAGAGATAGGGTTACGAGATTTTGCCGGATTAAGGTGAAACCTAAATCCACAGGTCAATTTACTGCTATTCTAGGGGGTTATTATAAGCGAAAGAGAGTTCCACTAATTAACCTAGGGTTAGATGTTATTCGCGTCGAGAGAGGGTTTAATATAGGTTACGGAGTCCTACGGACCAAGCTAAGTAAAGAAATCATATGGTTCAGTGTTAAATAACAAGTGAAGTCTAGGTGGATTCTTCCTGAGGGTATCGTCGTGATCAACTGAGTTTTCCTTCAAGTTATTTTCCAATTCGTTCTTTTTGTCTTGTGTCTTTAAGCTTAGTAGTCATTAATTTAGATTAAAGCAACTTCACTTTAATTTTAAGGCTAAATAATAAGAAGAAAGTTAGTATTAGTACTTTTAGTTCCTTTGGGTTCGACAATCCGGTCTTGCCTAAACTATACTACTGTTCGATAGGTACACTTGCCTTTAATCGTTGTCAGAGTTAGTTTCCAGGTTTGATCATTCGTTTTATAAATTTTAAAGCTCTGATTTCAGCGATCAAGTTTTTGGCGTCGTTGTCGGGGAACTAAAATATTAAGAAAGCTTTATTTTTATTACTTTAGCCATTTTTTTATTATCGCAATTTATTTTTTTATTATTAGTTTTATTTTTTTACTTTGCTAATTTCTCTTTTATTTGCTTCGACAGGTAATTTTAGTTTATAGAGGAGATGGCACTGAATAATTATCAGTGGCAAGACATGAGGACAATTCCTACTAAAGCAGGCAGTGTTTTCAACCTCGACGTGGTCACAAAGTTATCTAACCAGCTAGAGATGATGAATAAAAGGATTGATGGTTTGTGTAGTCTCTCGCACGTACACCCAGTAATGCAATATGACTCGAATCTAAGAGGCGTGACGAATCCTGAGTACCCACCCTACGGATATGGCATGGAGAACGAACAAGTCCACTATATGGGTAACTATTCTAGACCTCAAAATAATTTTTATAGTGACACTTATAATGCAGGTTGGAGATACCATCCCAATTTCTCGTGGGATGATCAAAATAGCCAAGGACCGGAACTTCCTCCAGATTTTCAACAACCACCTCAGCAACAGGAAGAGGAGTCGAACCTTGAAGAGATGCTAAAAAAATTCATGGCAACCACAGAAAACCGTTTCCAAGACACTAATACAACCCAACGAACATCGGTTGAAGAGACCAAGAATCGAGTCGGGGAACTTACTAAGTCAGTAGGGGAAGTCACTAAGGCAGTCGAACAACTTGCAAGATTAATGTCCGAACGATCGCAAGGGCGTCTACCAAGCAATACCGAGATTAACCTGAAGAAACCAACCCAAGCCATCACTGCTCATGATAGTATAGGGTTGGATGAACCCAATTCAATACAAGAAAACAAGGTAGACGAAGGTAAAGTTGAGGTAACACAAGAAAAGCCAAAACCAGTAATCAAAGAGTACCAACCCTGCATACCTTATCCCGAAGCAATGAAGAGAGACGATACAGAGGAATAGTCCAATAAGTTTCTTAAACTTTTAAAGAAATTACATATTAACTTACCGTTTCTCGAAGCTCTTTCGCAGATACCCGATTATAGAAAATTTTTAAAAGAGCTGTTGACAAACAAACAGAAACTAGACGAGGCATCGCATGTGGAGCTAAACGCAATGTGCTCAGCAATTCTACAAAACAAACTACCACGGAAATTAAAAGATCCAGAGAGTTTTACAATTCCATGTTTAATTGGTAGTTTATCTATTGATAATGCTTTAGCTGATTTAGGGGCAAGCATCAATGTTATGCCTTATAAAATGTTTAAACAACTAGGTCTAGGGAAACCCAAACAAACTAGGATGAGCATTCAGTTAACTGATAAAACTATCAGAATTCCTAGGGGTATAATAGAAAATGTTCTAATCAAAATTGATAAATTCATATTACCAGTAGATTTTGTTGTCTTAGACATGAATGAGGACAATTCGACTCCTTTAATTTTAGGAATACCCTTTCTAGAAACTGCCAGGACTAAAATTGATGTTGGTACAGGAGAACTCATTCTTCGTATAGGTGACGAATCAATTAGTCTACAAGCTCTTGACTCGGCCAGGACATCAAGTGATGAAGGTGAGAAAGTAAATTCAGTTGATAATCAAATTGTTCAACTTTCACCACAGGAAACACCACAAGGCTACAAACCTGAGCCGAATCATGGGCCCCAAGCCGTACAAGCTCATAACAGTGAATTGTTAGTGGAATCTGACCCAAGGCAAGAACCTGTGGTAAGTGAAGGTAAGGTTGAGGTGTGCCATGATTTACCAAAACCGGTAATTACAAAATACCAACCTCGTGTGCCATATCCCGATGCAATAAAGAAAAACCACACAGAGGAAGAATTTGGTGAACTCACACTTCATGTAGACAACGAAACAATCACTCTTCAAGCTCTTGAATCAGCTAGGACATCGAGTAATAAAGGTACGAACGTTAATTCTATTGATAATCATTTGGTTCAACCTTCTTCACAGAAAGCATCACGAAATCACTTAGCTGAGCTAGATCTTAAACTGCGTACCAACAAGGAAGAAACACATAAGGAACAAAGCCTTAGGATTTACAAACTAAAAGAGCAGGAAACACAAATCAGAGAGGAGCAGGAGCCGCACGAAGTGAAACCGAAGGAGACCCCAGACAAGCTGATAGAACAACAAATTACATCGAAATAGAGGATCAGGTATTGTTGAATAAGAAAGACCCTCGAATCACCAATTCAGACCTCAAGGCAAACGAAGAAATCACTTTTGAGGTACTTAATGTCTTCCTATACGGCACAGTCGAGGTAAGCAATCCCAAATTCAACACTTTTGAGGTAAACACTACTCAACTGAAACTTTATATCCATAACCGATTTGATCGCATGAAAAAGGATTTCCAGCTCCTCAAACCACCATGATTGTGCGTACAACAGGTAAGTCTAGCTCAAGACTTTAAACGAGCGCTTCTCGGGAGGCAACCCGAGCATTAACCCTACTAATTAGTTTAGTTTTATTTCTTTTCATATTTAGGCGCATGTTTCTATACCCACATGACCTTGTACACAGCCTTGGCCGTGTCCGTGTGAGGACACTAACTTATCGACCACGGGCGTGGCATCTGGAAAACGGGCGTGGGTGAACCAATCCACCTAGACACACAGTCGTGCGATGTGACTGTGTGAAGACACTGACTTATCGACCACGGGCGTGGAAATCCCAAAACACTCCTCCAAACACGGCCGTACGATGCGGCCGTGTAAATCGACACACCCTCGGTACACGGACGTGGGATACATCTCTATTTAAACCCCGTCCTTCCATTTTTTTCATTTCTAATTGGCTTTCTTCTTTCGTTTTCCAATATTTACTTTTATTTTTATTTTTATTTTTATTTCCTTTATTATTTTCTTCTTATTCTTCATTTAGATTTAGCTTAGGATACAATAAAATCAGACCGGCTGCTTCGAGGATTCAATTTCAAACGATTCGAGACGCTTCTCCACATTCATCTCCAATCTTATCCGGTTTCTTTCCATTGACTTCATCCAAAATTCAGGAAGTTTCACTTCTCTCCCCCATCTTATGATTTTTATGATTATTTTGCTATTATCTATCTTTGTACATTGATGGCAATGTACATCGTAAGTGTGGGGGGTTAACTATAGTATTATCTGAAAATTCCTGAATTATGCTTAAGTAAAGTCTCTCATACTATGATTAGAATGAAATTTCCTTTGATTTATGATTTTTATTGATATGTTTTGGATTAAGTCATTGATAATTGTGCATTGATGAATAAATTTGGAGGATATTAGAGAATCAAGCATTATAAGTCTATTTTTCAGAAATTAAAATTTTTTTTCTAGGTTGTCTACCTGAATTTGAATATTACTTTGAAGTTTGAAATTTACGAGGTTGACATCAAAAACCCATAATTTTTTGTGAGATTTTGAGCCTTATAGAGCATATATTCTTTTTCTTGCTCACTTTATTAATTATGAGTGTGTCAACATGGATTTGTTATTCTAGAACTTGCATTGATTATACATGTCGAGACCACACTTTTGATTTGATATACAGAGATGATAAAGGCACTTAGGTTTTAACCCACTTACTCCACTAAACAGCCTACCTCCATAATTAACCCCTAGTGAACCCCGTTGATCCTAACAACCCTTTTTATTGACTCACCCACCAATATTAACCCAAAACCCCTTTGTATTTGTTATCACCATTCCTTGACTACCCTTATATCGAAATTTGACTTGATTAGTTACCTAATTATATTATTTCAGTAAGTTGAATTTATCCTTTATTACGTGACTTGTTCTTAAAAAAACGACGAAGTATATTCATTATTAGTTCTATGTTAGGTGAGCTTATGCATGTAAATTTCAAGTCTTGAAGAAAAAACTCATATTAGAGTATTAGTATTACAAATTTTCATTTGATGCAATTACTTATCATCAGTTCGTGTTTCTAGTTAGGTAATTTGTCAGGTCAATCTCGATTCTAACCTTCTAATTCAGCCTTTATTCATACCCTTAACCTAAGCCCGGTTACAACCCTGCTAAAGACCTTTTGATTTGTGTACCATCTCATTTTATAGTGGTGGAGATTTGATTTTCATGCAAGCCTATGGGATTAACTTTTCATGTTCGACTTATTGAGTGCTTAATTTTGAACCTTAAACACTTTGAGTGATTTGAGTGAATCTTAAGTGAGGATGTCAACTCTTGTCGATTTTGAATCAGAGGTAACTATTCAGGTAAAGGGAAACGCCTATGTTTTCATGCTATAAATATATGACTTTGATTGTTTGAATCTTTAGGACTCTTTGAATTGAATTATCCATGTATAAATTATCTATGAATTATGATGAGGCATTGTTGATAGGAACTATGAATTATGGAAAGTTCGTTTTAATTGTAAGTTGAGAATTTTGCTTGAGGACGAGCAAAAGCTTAAGTGTGGGGGTATTTGATAAACAGCAAAAGTAACATATTTTAATCCCACATTTAGTATGCTTTTGGATGATTTAAGCCTCGATTTATATAAAAGGGTGCTCTTAATCCTTTCTTTTCATGTTTTATACCCAGGAAAGCACCCAAGGATGAAAAGAACATAAAACGGGCTTAAAATGGACCAAATGGGGCCAAGAGAGAAATCGACATGGCCTGGCCCAAAGACCACACAGCCGTGCTTCATTAAAAGTCTGAACACAACCTGGCCACGATTCACACGGGCGTGTGCCATGGCCGTGTCCCTGTCGCTGGAAAGAGAAATTTCATTCTAGAAAGGATACTTGGAGGCAAAGAAACATATTCCAAAGCCTATTCAAACACCCTATTAGGAATTCTACTTGAATTAGGATACTTAGGGGCCAAGTAAGGCATCACTGTAACACCCCTTACCCGAGACCATCGCCGGAGTTGAGTAAGAGGTATTACTAGACTTGACTACAAGTTCAGGACATAAAAATTTAAAGCTGTCAAACTGTGTCATGCCGACTAATTTGGCTATAACTCGAGTTACAAAACTCGAAATTTAGATCCGTAAATTTTCCTTGAAACTAGACTCATATAAATTTTCACCATAATTTTTCCAGAATTTTTCATGTGGCCAAATAGTACAGTTTATTCATCAAAGTTACCCTTATTACACAGCTTGACAATTCTGACCTGTCTCTACAAAAATGCAGTTATCTCATTGAAACAATTTCATATACTGTTCTTGTTTATACCAATGAAACATAGACTCATTAAGGGTTCTACACATATAAACCATGATTCCTAATTATTTTTGTACAATTTTTGACAATATTTCCAAAACAGAACAGTGACTCACGAATTCATTCAGAGCAGGTCTCACTAAAACTTAATTATCCTATAATATATAAATCTTTTACCTACTCTGTTTCTTTCAGGTAAAAATAGACACAATAAGGTTTAATTTCATATCTCATTTACCTTCAAATTCAATATATCCTATTTTCGGTGATTTTTCTAACTCACATCACTGCTGCTACTACAAGCTGTTCTGTTGCATTTTATGAAAGATTAGCTTTTAACTTAACCTACCTACATCCCAAATTCAAGGATTCATTTTGTATGCAAATATTTCTTAACAAAAACGATTTAACCTGGATTAAGAATTTCATAAACATTGCCATTATGAACCAACATATATATATCAAAACACAACATCGTACTTACTAAAAAATTTAGCCATATTCGCATGGCTATTATATACATATACCTTAAGAGTTCATCAAACAAATACTAAGTCTTTCCTATACATGCCTTCGTTTAAAACCAAAATGAAAGAGTACCCAAAATGCGGATTGATAGTGTGAGTGACTTTCCGAACGATCCCGATGAGCTTGTAGCTTGCACCTAATCTATAAAACAGAGGAAACATTTCACACAATAAGCTTGCTAGCTTAGTAAGTCCCAATTTCATAAAAAAATAACATTTGAATTTCAGCAATTAAATTACTATAATTTAACTTGTGGACTTGTACTCATACTCATTTTCAAACTTAAATTTACATACTCATATTGACAAGTATGGATTCGTAGAAACAATATCTCTTCACCCACATGCTTATGATCAAAATATTTGTTTATAAACCAACCTTTCGAAACCCAAATTGTCATCGCATAATCGTAGGTACATGCATTTATATACTTAAATGTCAATTACTATAACATGGCATCAATTACACAACCACTCATGTGGTCGAACATGCCTAGTCATGTATCCTCATGTTAGAAGACCATGATACCACAATCATATCATTCATCAGTAAAGCTAAGAACACATATTAATACCATATTTATATATGTATATATTCTACACTCATAACACATGCCATTTGTAATAAATTACTGATTTTCCTTGTCTATTATAAGTAAGAAATTCATTTCTACTTCATATACTCACCTGAGCCGTTAACTCGATGAGTTTACTTTAATTCGCCTTGAACAAAATTTTCGGTTTCTATTTTGTAAAATACATCACCGGCATCAAGCCTGCTAGGCGTAAAAGCCTGAAAAGTAACACCGGCACAAGGCCTGCTAGGCATAAAAGCCTGAAAAGTAACACCGGCACAAGGCCTGCTAGGCATAGAAGCCCGATAAATAACACCGGCACAAGGCCTGCTAGGCTTAAAAGCCTGATAAATAACACCGACACAAGGCCTGCTAGGCTCGAAGCCCGAATGTCAGAATAATTTTTTTTTTCAAGCCTTTCACATTTCACTGTCACATAACGAACCATATGCATTTATTCACATTACATTAAATATATTTGAAAACAATCCAATCCATCATCATTTCATTCGGCCAACTCATGATTCAACACCAAACTTATACAGATTCTATCATTCATTAGACTTGTAAATAACTTTTAAACACAAGGTAGCTCAAGAATTTACTTATTCACTTTGCCTTAGCCAAAATAAATTCACTTTAATGCTATTCATTTACATTCGGCTACATCATGAATTTATACTCTAAATTTTCACAATTCATCATTCATTAAGTTCATAATTAATTTATTGACGTATTTTAGCTAAAGGACTTACCTCGGTTGTCGATAGTCCGTGCGAATCGGCTATTCGAGAACCTTCGTCTTTCCCCGGTCTAATTCTGTCTTTCTTTGCTCTTGATCTAAAACACATTAGAATTTAGCTCATTTAATCTCATTTCATCTCAATTTAGTCTCAAAACACCCTAATGGGCAATTTACCATTTTGCCCCTAATATTTCCCATTTTTACAATTTGGTCCAATTTACACAAAACACCAAATAAGCAAAATTTTCCAACTTTATAGCTTGGCCGAATATCCCCTATGGCCATATGTGTCCATGCATTTCGTTTATTTGACATTTTAATCCTTCACAAATTTATTCTTTTCAATTTAGCCCTATATACTCAAAATTACCAAAAATCCCAATACAAAACTTGTAAATCTTTAACATACATTTAATTTAAAATCATCAAACATCAAAACTATCCAAGCTTGTTAATGGCCGAATCCTACATACATAGTATTTTCAAAAATTTAGACATGGGTCGGGTAATATACGAAGCAACGATCTCAAAAACGTAAAATTGATCAAAAACTAAGCAAAATACCTACCCCAAATCAAGCTCTAAGTTGCCGAAACTTCAAGCTCCAACAATGGAGTTTTTCTCCTCAAAAATTCGGCCAAGAAGATGAACAATGTGATGTTCTCTTTCTTCCCACTCATTCTTATTATAATAATGTTGTATTTCGCATATAATTTAACATTATTACTTAATATTCTAATATAACTTGGTAATAAACTAAATTAACATGTAATTTGGACTTATAAAAGCCCATTGCCGTCGCTTACTATGGTGAATGGGCTAATTGCCCTTTTGGTACACCCACTTAAAAAGCCACAATCAATTTAGTACTCTTCACTTTAGCATGCAACTTTTGCGCTTTTCTCGATTAAATCCTTTTTATCAAATTGAGCACTTAAACGACTAAATTTTTCTACGAAATTTTCACACTCACTAAATCACATATGACAAACACAAAATATAATATTAAAATATCTCTCAGGCTCGGATTCGTGGTCCCAAAACCACCGTTCCGATTTGGGTCAAAATTGGTGTGTTACAACTCTCCCCCCTTAAGGATTTTCGTCCCCGAAAATCTTACCGATAAATAAGTTCGGATATTGTTGCCTCATTGACTCTTCAGGCTCCCACGTAGCCTCTTCAACTCCGTGACGATTCCATAGAATCTTTACTAATGGAACCCTTTTATTTCTTAACTCTTTGGTTTCCCGAGCTAAGATACGGATCGGTTCCTCATCATAGGTCAAATTAGATCGAATTTCAATCTCTGACGGGGTGATCACATGGGACGGATCCGATTTGTATCTGCGAAGCATCGAAACGTGAAATACATTGTGTATCTTTTCTAAGTCAAGGGGCAGTTTCAATCGATAAGCAACAGGCCCTATACGCTCGATGATTTCATACGGTCCGATAAATCTCGGACTCAACTTGCCTTTCTGACCGAATCGGAGTATTTTCTTCCACGGAGAAACTTTCAAGAACACCCGATCTCCGACCTGAAATTCAATGTCCTTGCGTTTTAAATCGGCATAGGACTTTTGACGATCCGAAGCAGCTTTCAATTACTTCTAATTACAACCACCTTCTGTTCAGTTTCTTTAATCCAATCAACCCCGTGTATCTTATTCTCACTGAGCTCAGTCCAATACAACGGTGTGCGACATTTTCGACCATATAAGGCTTCATAAGGTGCCATTTTTATGCTAGATTGAAAGCCATTATTGTAAGCAAATTCGATCAAAGGTAGGTATCGTTCCCACGTACCTTCAAACTTGAGAACGCAACACCTCAACATGTCCTCAAGTATCAAAATAGTTCGCTCAGACTGACCGTCTGTTTGTGGATGGAAGGCTGTACTAAAATGAAGTTTAGTACCTAAAGCATCTTGCAATTTCTTCCAGAACCACGATGTAAATCTTGGGTCCCTATCTGAAACAATGGAACTCGGTACACCGTGCAATCTTACAATCTGCGACACATACAATTCGGCGAGTTTGTCAAGTGAATAGTCGGTACGTACCGGCACAAAACGAGCTGATTTAGTCAGTCTATCAACGATAACCCATACGGCATCTTTCTTACTAGGTGTCATAGGGAGACCGGATACAAAATCCATGGTAATTCTATCCCATTTCCATTCGGGTATCATGATTGGCTGAAGTAATCCGGATGGTACCTGATGCTCAGCTTTCACTTGTTGACAGATTAAGCACTTGGAGACAAATTCGGATATATCTCGTTTCATGCCAGGCCACCAATAGAACTGTTTCAAATCATTATACATTTTCGTGCTACCCGGGTGTATCGACATTCGGCCATTATGGGCCTCACTCAGAATCATCTGTATCAAATCTGAGTTCATCGGAACACACAATCGACTTTTATAATTCAAACAGTCATTTGCATCTATCTGCAAATCTGATTCTGTAGCGTTTTCACACTGAATCCGAATAGCAACTAACTTTTCGTCAACTTTCTGTGCATCACAAATTTGCTGAATAAACATCGGTCTTGCTTGTAACTTGGCTATGATCGAACCATCATCAGACATAGCCACCCGTGCGTTTAATGCACGAAGAGCAAATAATGATTTTCGACTTAACGCATCCGCAATAACATTAGCTTTCCCCGGATGGTAGTCAATCACTAATTCATAGTCTTTCAGCAATTCTAACCATCGGCGTTGTCTCAAATTTAGATCTTTCTGAGTCATTAAATATTTTAGAATTTTATGATCTGAATAAACATGACATTTTTCACCGAATAAATAGTGACGCCAAATTTTCAATGCGAACACAATGGCTGCTAACTCCAGATAGTGAGTTGGATAATTTTTTTCATGTGGCTTCAATTGTCTTGAAGCGTAGGCTATCACCTTGCCTTCTTGCATTAAAACGCAACCCAACCCATTCAAGGAAGCGTCACTAAAAATAGTAAATTCTTTACCCGATTCAGGCTGAGTTAACACTGGAGCCTCGGTTAAAAGGGCTTTCAACTGCTCGAAACTTTTCTGACACTTTTCTGACCACTCAAATTTGACATCTTTCTGTAGTAGTCTCGTCAAGGGTGTAGCTATTACGGAAAAACCTTTTACAAATCATCTATAATATCCCGCAAGGCCTAGAAAACTTCGGATCTCAGAAACATTCTTTGGTGGTTTCCAATCAAGTATGGCTGCTATTTTGTTTGGATCCACCCGAATACCTGACACCGAAACCACATGACCCAAGAAGCTGACTTCGTTCATCCAGAACTCACACTTACTGAACTTTGCATATAACCGTTGATCTCTCAAGGTTTGTAGTACTACTCTCAAATGCTCAACGTGTTCTGCTTCATTTTTGGAGTAGATCAATATATCATCAATAAACACTACTACAAACCGATCCAAAAACTGTCGGAAGACTCGGTTCATTAGATCCATAAAAACAGCAGGTGCATTAGTGAGTCCAAATGGCATAACTAAAAACTCATAATGTTTGTACCTCGTTCGGAATGCAGTCTTTGGCACATCTGAATCTCTGACTCGCAACTGATAATAGCCCGATCTCAAATCTATCTTCGAAAACACCGAAGCCCCCTTCAACTGATCAAATAAATCGTCAATCCGAGGTTTTCACAAATAAAGGTGCACCCCAAGGAGAGAAACTCGGTCGTGCGAAGCCCCTATCTGTCAACTCTTGCAACTGCGCTTTCAATTCTTTTAACTCAGTAGGCGCCATTCGGTACGGAGCTATTGAAACCGGAGTCGCCCCTGGCACTAACTCAATGCCGAACTCAATCTCTCGCACTGGGGGTAAGCCCGGTAGTTCTTCAGGAAACACATCGGGGTATTCACATACAACCGATACCGACTCAATTTGTTCCTCGGACATTTTATTGTCCAGTACATAAGCCAAATAAGCTTCACACCTTTTTCTTACATATTTTTGGGCTAACATTGAGGATATTGCTGTAGGCAACCCATTTATGTCACAAGATTTAATTCTGATGGTCTCACCGTTTCGACATTTCAAATCGATAAGCTTTCTTTTACAATCCACTACTGCCTCGTGTGAAGTTAACCAATCCATACCCAAGATTATATCAAATTGTCAAAGGGCAACAACATTAAATCAGCTGGGAAACAATAATCTCGAATCATCAACGGCAACCTCTACACACTTTATTAACAAGCACATACCTACCCAAAGGGTTGGACACACGAATCACAAACTCGGTAGACTCAACTAGCAGAGTCTTGCCAAATTTTAAAGTTTCACACACATAAGAATGAGTCGAACCAGGATCAATTAGTGCAATCACAGTAGTATCATAAAGAGTGAAAGTACCGGTAATGACGTCGGGGGAGGAAGCATCCTCTCTAGCTCGCGCAGCATATGCTCTAGCCGGAGCTCTAGCCTCAGATCGATCTGTAGTGTTCTTCATTACTTTCTGACTACCACCTACATTGCCTGAATGTCTGGGTGGTCTACCTCGCATTGACATGTTGCTCGGTTTAGTGTTCTGACCTGTATTCTGCTCAGCTAACTTCGGACACTCTCTAATAAAATGATCTGACGATCCACATTTATAGCAAGACCGATCATGGAATCTACAACTCCCTGAGTGCCATTTCCCACATTGCTTGCATTCAACTCTATTTTGTGGAACGTTACCAACACTGGCTATCGAGGTAGCTCGGGAGCTCATAGGAGGTCGATTCCGTCTAGGTGGATCTGTAGTAGCTTTCTGTCAGCTGTAGTCATCTCTGGGCTTCTTGATCGTGGAATGAAAGACTTTACCCGAAGACCTTTTTCGGATGTCTCTAGCTTCTGTCTCAGCCTTTCTTTTCTCTTTTCGGAGCTCTTCAGCTTTGCAAGCTCTCTCAACTAAAGTTACAAACTCTTGGATTTCAAGAATGCCAACAAACATCTTTATATCTTCATTTAGGCCGTCTTCAAATCTTTTACACATAATAGCTTCGGTAGAAACACACTCTCTAGCATATCGGCTGAGCCTGACAAACTTTCTTTCATATTCTGTTACGATTATTCGCCCCTGTTTCAGCTCAAGGAACTCCTTTCGTTTTTGATCAATGAATCTTTGGCTAATATACTTTTTGCGAAATTCAGTTTGGAAGAAATCCCATGTCACTTTTTCTTTCGGAACCACTGATACTAGTGTATTCCACCAGTGATATGCAGTGTCCCGCAGTAAGGATATAGTACACTTCAAACATTCATCCGGAGTACAAGACAGCTCATCAAGTACCCGAATAGTGTTATCAAGCCACATTTCGGCTCTCTCAGCGTCATCATCGTCATTAGCTTTAAATTCTTGGCCCCATATTTTGGATTTTATCAACTGGGGGCCTACTAGATCTCATCGGATCTATCATCGGGGAAGCTGAAGGAATCGGGGTTGGATTATTCGGGGGTGGAGGTTGGGGTACAGCCGGGTTATTTTGAATAAATTGGGCAAACCACTCATTCATCATCCGATAAAAGGCTTGTTTAGTCTCTCCTTCGTGGCTACCCGAAACAGGTCGAGAGTCTATCGGCGCTGATCCGTGGGTACGGTCAGGCGCCACGCTCTCCACATCATCAGCTGCGGCTCTTTCAGGATCAGTGTCCATTTACTATATAAAACAAAGTTCAGGCTGTCAGAAGTCACCACACTATCAACATATAATAAAGGCATGTATAGCTAGACTCACACGCGCTACGGTAGTCCTAGAATCGACTAAACCGTAAGCTCTGATACCAATCAAATGCAACACCCC
This sequence comes from Gossypium australe, assembly GCA_005393395.2. Taxonomy (NCBI): domain Eukaryota; kingdom Viridiplantae; phylum Streptophyta; class Magnoliopsida; order Malvales; family Malvaceae; genus Gossypium; species Gossypium australe. The sequence goes on from CM016621.1 coordinate 117,950,257, forward strand.
TTACCCGAGACCATCGCCGGAGTTGAGTAAGAGGTATTACTAGACTTGACTACAAGTTCAGGACATAAAAATTTAAAGCTGTCAAACTGTGTCATGCCGACTAATTTGACTATAAATCGAGTTACAAAACTCGAAATTTAGATCCGTAAATTTTCCTTGAAACTAGACTCATATAAATTTTCACCATAATTTTTCCAGAATTTTTCATGTGGCCAAATAGTACATTTTATTCATCAAAGTTACCCTTATTACACAGCTTGACAATTCTGACCTGTCTCTACAAAAATGCAGTTATCTCATTGCACAAATTTCATATACTGTTCTTGTTTATACCAATGAAAAATAGACTCATTAAGGGTTCTACACATATAAACCATGATTCCTAATTATTTTTGTACAATTTTTGAAATTTTTCAAAACAGAACAGTGACTCACGAATTCATTCAGAGCAGGTCTCACTAAAACTTAATTATCCTATAATATATAAATCTTTTACCTACTCTGTTTCTTTCAGGTAAAAATAGACACAATAAGGTTTAATTTCATATCTCATTCACCTTCAAATTCAATATATCCTATTTTCGGTGATTTTTCTAACTCACATCACTGCTGCTACTACAAGCTGTTCTGTTGCATTTTATGAAAGATTAGCTTTTAACTTAACCTACCTACATCCCAAATTCAAGGATTCATTTTGTATGCAAATATTTCTTAACAAAAACGATTTAACCTGGGTTAAGAATTTCATAAACATTGCCATTATGAACCAACATATATATATCAAAACACAACATCGTACTTACTAAAAATTTAGCCATATTCGCATGGCTATTATATACATATACCTTAAGAGTTCATCAAACAAATACTAAGTCTTTCCTATACATGCCTTCGTTTAAAACCAAAATGAAAGAGTACCCAAAATGCGGATTGATAGTGTGAGTGACTTTCCGAACGATCCCGATGAGCTTGTAGCTTGCACCTAATCTATAAAACAGAGGAAACATTTCACACAATAAGCTTGCTAGCTTAGTAAGTCCTAATTTCATAAAAAATAACATTTGAATTTCAGCAATTAAATTACTATAATTTAACTTGTGGACTTGTACTCATACTCATTTTCAAACTTAAATTTACATACTCATATTGACAAGTATGGATTCGTAGAAACAATATCTCTTCACCCACATGCTTATGATCAAAATATTTGTTTATAAACCAACCTTTCAAAACCCAAATTGTCATCGCATAATCGTAGGTACATGCATTTATATACTTAAATGTCAATTACTATAACATGGCATCAATTACACAACCACTCATGTGGTCGAACATGCCTAGTCATGTATCCTCATGTTAGAAGACCATGATACCACAATCATATCATTCATCAGTAAAGCTAAGAACACATATTAATACCATATTTATATATGTATATATTCTACACTCATAACACATGCCATTTGTAATAAATTACTGATTTTCCTTGTCTATTATAAGTAAGAAATTCATTTCTACTTCATATACTCACCTGAGCCGTTAACTCGATGAGTTTACTTTAATTCGCCTTGAACAAAATTTTCGGTTTCTATTTTGTAAAATACATCACCGGCATCAAGCCTGCTAGGCGTAAAAGCCTGAGAAGTAACACCGGCACAAGGCCTGCTAGGCATAAAAGCCTGAAAAGTAACACCGGCACAAGGCCTGCTAGGCATAGAAGCCCGATAAATAACACCGGCACAAGGCCTGCTAGGCTTAAAAGCCTGATAAATAACACCGACACAAGGCCTGCTAGGCTCGAAGCCCGAATGTCAAAATAATTTTTTTTTTTTCAAGCCTTTCACATTTCACTGTCACATAACGAATCGTATGCATTTATTCACATTACATTAAATATATTTGAAAACAATCCAATCCATCATCATTTCATTCGGCCAACTCATGATTCAACACCAAACTTATATAGATTCTATCATTCATTAGACTTGTAAATAACTTTTAAACACAAGGTAGCTCAAGAATTTACTTATTCACTTTGCCTTAGCCAAAATAAATTCACTTTAATGCTATTCATTTACATTCGGCTACATCATGAATTTATACTCTAAATTTTCACAATTCATCATTCATTAAGTTCATAATTAATTTATTGACGTATTTTAGCTAAAGGACTTACCTCGGTTGTCGATAGTCCGTGCGAATCGGCTATTCGAGAACCTTCGTCTTTCCCCGGTCTAATTCTGTCTTTCTTTGCTCTTGATCTAAAACACATTAGAATTTAGCTCATTTAATCTCATTTCATCTCAATTTAGTCTCAAAACACCCTAATGGGCAATTTACCATTTTGCCCCTAATATTTCCCATTTTTACAATTTGGTCCAATTTACACAAAACACCAAATAAGCAAAATTTTCCAACTTTATAGCTTGGCCGAATATCCCCTATGGCCATATGTGTCCATGCATTTCGTTTATTTGACATTTTAATCCTTCACAAATTTATTCTTTTCAATTTAGCCCTATATACTCAAAATTACCAAAAATCCCAATACAAAACTTGTAAATCTTTAACATACATTTAATTTAAAATCATCAAACATCAAAACTATCCAAGCTTGTTAATGGCCGAATCCTACATACATAGTATTTTCAAAAATTTAGACATGGGTCGGGTAATATACGAAGCAACGATCTCAAAAACGTAAAATTGATCAAAAACTAAGCAAAATACCTACCCCAAATCAAGCTCTAAGTTGCCGAAACTTCAAGCTCCAACAATGGAGTTTTTCTCCTCAAAAATTCGGCCAAGAAGATGAACAATGTGATGTTCTCTTTCTTCCCACTCATTCTTATTATAATAATGTTGTATTTCGCATATAATTTAACATTATTACTTAATATTCTAATATAACTTGGTAATAAACTAAATTAACATGTAATTTGGACTTATAAAAGCCCATTGCCGTCCCTTACTATGGTGAATGGGCTAATTGCCCTTTTGGTACACCCACTTAAAAAGCCACAATAAATTTAGTACTCTTCACTTTAGCATGCAACTTTTGCGCTTTTCTCGATTAAATCCTTTTTATCAAATTGAGCACTTAAACGACTAAATTTTTCTACGAAATTTTCACACTCACTAAATCACATATGACAAACACAAAATATAATATTAAAATATCTCTCAGGCTCGGATTCGTGGTCCCGAAACCACCGTTCCGATTTGGGTCAAAATTGGTCTGTTACAATCACAAATTCTATATAAATACCCAATGGGGCAACTTGAAAGGGGAGTTCGGTAGAAGCAGAAACGGGCATCAAAGCTAGGCCAAAGAGCCAAGCCGAGAAGGTCAGAGTTGAGGGAATCACTCGAAGATAGCCAGTTGACCCATCCCAAGAAGCCGGAATTATACTCAAGACGGCAAATTTCTCCTTCAATTCTTTCAGGGGGTTTAGGGATTTCTTATGTTTTGTTTTATCTTTTCTCTTGAGATGTTTTCTTTATTTGTCATGAACTAAATCCTTTAGATACCTGAAGGTGATGAAACTTAGATGAATCTTGTTATTTGATTTCTGCATTATATGATAATTACTTAGTTTGTTCTTAATTATGTTGCTTAATCCAAATCTGATGTGCTTAGGTGGAGGAGGAATAGACCCTGCTTAAGAGTAGATCTAGCATAATTAAGCGAAGTTGATCGAACGCCTAGAGATAGGGTTACGAGATTTTGCCAGATTAGGGTGAAACCTAATATAGGAATCCACAGATCGATTTACTGCTATTCTAGGGGTTATTATAAGCGAATGAGAGTTCCACTAATTAACCTAGGGTTAGACATTATTCGCCTCGAGAGAGGGTTTAATATAGGTTAGGGAGTCCTACTGATCAGGCTAAGTAAAAAAATCATATGGTTCAGTGTTAAATAACAAGTGAAGTGTAGGTGGATTCTTCCTGAGGGTATCGTCGTGATCAACTAAGTTTTCCTTCAAGTTATTTTCCAATTCGTTCTTTTTGTCTTGTGTCTTTAAGCTTAGTAGTCATTAATTTAGATTAAAGCAACTTCACTTTAATTTTAAGGCTAAATAATAAGAAGAAAGTTAGTATTAGTACTTTTAGTTCCTTTGGGTTCGACAATCCAGTCTTGCCTAAACTATACTACTGTTCGATAGGTACACTTGCCTTTAATCGTTGTCAGAGTTAGTTTCCAGGTTTGATCATTTGTTTTATAATTTTTAAAGCTCTGATTTCAGCGATCAGCTGTTACAGAAAGCTAATGTAGTTGCAGATGCTTTGAGTAGTAAATCTTAGTTTTCTTTGAGAGTGATGAATACGAGATTGACTATGTTTGATGATGGTTTGATATTAGTCGAGTTGAAAGCTAAACCAGTTTTTCTTTAGCGAATTTGTGAAGCTCAAAAGTGCGATACCGTATTGCAAGCTAAAAGAAAGCAATGTGAGTTGAATAGTGATTCATATTATCAGATTGGAGCTGATGATTGTTTAATGTTCCGAAACAGAATCTGTGTACCGAAGAATTCTGAGCTCATTCAGAAAATTTTGCATGAAGCACACAGTGGTTGTTTATCTGTTCACCCGGGAAGTACTAAAATGTACAATGATCTGAAATAGTTATATAGGTGGTTGGGCATGAAATGAGATATTTCAGAATTTGTATCGAGGTGTTTGATTTGTCAGCAAGTGAAAGCCGAGCATTAAGTGCCTTCTGGTTTGCTTAAGCCCGTGATGATACCAGAGTGGAAACAGGACAGAGTTACGATGGATTTTGTATCAGGGTTACCTATGAGTCCGAAAAAGAAAGATGTTGTTTGGGTTGTAGTTTATAGATTGACGAAATCAATGTATTTTATACTAATACGTACAAACTATTCACTTGATAGATTACATGAATTGTACATTGCTGAGATCGTTAGATTCCACAGGGTGCTAGTTTCGATTATTTTAGATAGAGATCCGAGGTTTACATCGCGATTTTGGAAGGAATTGCAAGAAGCTCTGGGTACTAAGTTGAATTTTAGTACTGCATTTCATTCACAAACCGACGGTCAGTCTGAGAGAGTAATTCAAATTCTCGAAGATATGCTTCGCTGTTGTGTTTTAGAGTTCGAAGGCAACTGGGAGAGATATTTGTCATTGGTTGAATTCGCGTATAATAACAACTTTCAATCGAGCATGAAGATGGCACTGTACGAAGCATTGTATGGTCGCAAATGCCACACACCATTGTATTGGACCGAGCTTAGCAAGAAACATATTCACGAGGTTGATTTGGTTAGAGAAACCGAAGAGAAAGTGAAAGTAATTTGTGACTGTTTGAAAGAAGCTTAAGATGGACAGAAATCGTACGCGGATTTGAAATGAAAGGACATTGAATTTCGGATCGGTGATAAAGTGTTTCTGAAAGTATCTCTGTGGAAGAAAATACTTAGATTTGGTCGTAAAGGCAAACTGAGTCCGCGTTTTATCGGGCCGTATGAGATCATTGAAAGAATAGGTCCAGTGGCATATCAGCTAGCTTTACCAACTGAGTTAGAGAAAATCCATAATGTGTTCATGTATCGATGTTGCGTCGATATAGATCGGATTCTTCACTTGTAATTTCTCCGGCAGAGATTGAAATTCAACTTGATATGATGTACAACGAATAACTGATCAGAATTTTAACTCGGGAAGTTAAAGAGTTGAGAAATAAATGCATAGTTATAATGAAAGTTTTGTGGCAACATCACAGGGTTGAACAGGCTACGTGGGAACTCGAGGAAGCTATGAGAAAGCAGTACCCTAACTTATTCACTGGTAAGATTTTCGAGGACGAAAATCCCTAAGGGGGGAGAGTTGTAACAACCCATTTTTAGTCAAATCGGAACAGTGGTTATGGAACCACAAATTCAAGGTTAAAATAATTATTTTATTATAATTTTAATTTTTACTGTATTATAGAATAATTGTGTGAAAATTTCGTTAAGAAATTTTATCGTTTGATTGGTCAGTTTGATAAAAAGGATTAAATCGCGTAAAGTGCAAAAGTGCTGTTCTATTAGCTAAAGGTGTCAAATAACTATAGAACCTTAAAGTAAAGGTCCTTATCTGATTATTAACACATTTTTGATATAGTGGATGTAAGTGGAGTGGTGTTTGGTGTAGTTATGAAATATTTTTAAGGTTAAAATTGGTATTTAGTAATTAATGTATAATTTAATAGAACAAATGAAATTATTCTTCCATTCATCTTCTTGAAACAGAAAACTAGGGTTAAGGGAAGCCATTTTTGGTGTTCAAGCATTCGGCCAGTTCATTGCTTAATTGTAAGTTCGTTTTTGTCCTATTTTTAATTATTTCTATGTTTTTGAGATCGTTGTAGCTTATTTTAGCTAGCCCAAGGACTAATTGCAAAAATATTAAAGATTTTAGATGTTTTCATTGATGAAATAACATGTGTTTTGAAGTTTCTTGATAGATTATGAATGCTTGTTGATAGATATATAAGTTTTGTTAAGTAATTTTTATTAAAAACGCAAATTAAGTATTAAATTGAGAAATGTTGAAACTTTGTGGTTAAAATGTGAAGTAAATGAAAAATATGGGCTGCTAGGGGTATAATAGTAATTCGGATAACATGGATTAATATTGAATTTCATTAATTTGTGATTTTATGAAATAATGACTAAATTTGGAAAAATGTGAAATATTTGAGGCAAAAGTGTAAATGTGCTTTAAAGTATGTTTTGGACTAAATTGAATAGAGGGATAATTAAATGAGCTGAGTTTGATATTATATAGATCAAGAAAAGCAAAATTTGGAATTAAATCGAGGGAGAAACAAAGTTTTGGATTAATCGGTCTATTTCATCGTTTTTGAAACCGAGGTAAGTTCGTATATTATAAGTTTTGTTACAAATGTATTATATATGCTTTGATATTGCATAAATTGTGAATACGAGACTATGGAATGATCAATAGTGATTTGACGATGATTCGACATTTGAAATCCTGGTCGAACCTTAGGAATAGTTTAGGATACTAGTGACATGTTATTAGAGGATACATGGAGTTGGTTTCGGGCCATGATATTAGCACTTCGAGTGTGAGTTATACCAATTTGGCTTCGGGCTATGAATACAGACTGATCTGGCTTCGGGCCCTGGTATAGGTACTTAGTGTGCGAGACTCTTGAGTATCCGACTTCTATTCCGAATGGTTGAACGGGTAAATGACAGATGTGATTGAGTATGAGAATGATATGAGATGGTACAGGTACATAGGTGACATGTATAAGCTTTGGTTCGAAGAAACTTGTGAAGAATGTGATTAATATTATAATTGTGTATATGAAAGGTTTGTTAGCTAATATATGCTAAATGTTGATATATATATATATATATATATATATATATATTCAAATTGTTGAATTATAATCTTGAGATTGAATTAAGTTTATTGTATACAAACTTACTAAGCTTTATAGCTTACTTTGTTACTTTTTCGTGTTTTATAATGTTTTCAAGCTAGCTCGGATTCAGGGAAAGTCAGAGATCGCTTCACACTATCCACCTATCACTTGGTACCTGTGAACTTTGGTATTTTAAGTATATGGCATGTACAGGGACTTTGAGTCATTTTGGTATATGTAGCATGATTTTTGGCCATTTGTGTTGGCTTGTAAATATTAAGTGTTTGGTTTTGTGTTAGTCATGTAAGTTGGCTTATTTTGGCAATTATTTGATGTGGTTATATGTATTAATGCCTCTTATTGATGTAGTTCATGATTACCTGGGAATGACTTGTTGAATGCAACCTTCAAGGTAGCTAATGGTTGATGAATTGAGAAGGGTTGTGCTTGTGGTTTTTAGGCTAATAAATGCTTAGTTGAAATGGTACATATGAATGCTTTAGAAATGTAAATTGGTATAATTTGAATAGACAAGAATATGGTATTATAAGCATGTTAGATGTTGGCATTGAAATGGTATATATGTTATTCTTGGTTGTGGCTGTATTGGTTGCTTATAAATGCTATGAATTGTGCATTTGGTTTGACGTAGGTGTGTTCCAATTTGGGGTGGCAAAACGGCTTGGTAAAAGCTAGTTTTGTCCATACAGGCAGAGACACGAGCGCGTGTCTCAGCCATATGTGACACACGGTTATGTACACTGTCGTGTGTCCCCTGGTGTTGAAATAAAAATCAAGTCAGTATGCTCTACACTGCCTCACACACGGGCGTGTGACTTGGCCGTGTGGCATAAGTCAGTATACCCTACAGGATTGGCACGGCCTAGTACACGGCTTGGCACACAGGCGTGTATGGCCATTTTTAGGGCACATGGGCTAGCCACATGAGCGTGTGTGTTGGCCGTGTGACCTAAGTCAGAGAGTTACACGGGGTCAGACACGGGCTGGGACACGGCCATGTGCTCCCATTTCAAATGTCCACACGGCCTGTGACACGGGCGTGTTTGTGGCCGTGTGAGACACACGACCGGGCCACACGGGTGTGTGTCCCTTGTTTTTGAGAAAATTTCTTAAGTGTTCAAAGCGTTTCCAAAGTTATCGATTTAGTCCCGAACCACTCCCAAAGTATGTTTAGGGCCTCGTAGACTCGTAACAGGAACAATGTGATTGTATTTGATTGGAATTACTTTTGGTTGATGATTTTTTATTCAAATTAGATTGTTGTTTATGTTGTAAGTCCGGTAATACTCTGTAACCCTATTTCGGCGTTGAATACGGGTGACGGGTGTTACATGAAAGTGCATCCAACCATACACCAAAACACTTTAGGCTCTCACTAGCAACTATATGTTATGCCATATGGCAAATTTTGTTGTCTTCATACTAAACATTGTCTTCAAACACTCACATGCACACTAACCCTAATGGCATGTTTATTGTACCCTAGCTATTTCACTAAGGCGTTGCTTGGTAAAGTGGAAAGAAAATTGAAAAGATGGAAAATTAAAGGGGTAGAAAAATAGAAGGATAAAAAAAAAATTTCTTTCCATAGATGTGCTTGGTATGAAGGATGAGAAATTAAAATAAAAAGCAATTTTCTTTCCATCCATTACATGGTAGAATTGAAAAATGAAAGGAAAGAAAATTAAACATTTGAAAAATACATAATTTTGAACTAACATATTACTCTTTCTCTCTTTTTTCTCCTCTTATTATTCCAATTTGGAAGCATTGGATTTTATGCATTAGGATGGACAATAATCATTTCTCTTATCTCTTCCTTCTCACTTTTCTTTTCTACCAAGCACACTAATTTATTTCCTTTCCATTTTTCCATTCCCTTTTTTCCATTTTCGCTCCAATCAAACACACCCTAAAACTACCAGCAAATTTCACTCTTACTCAACATTTCAAGAGTTCATGACACTTTTTATGAGATTTTGCACATGACAAAACACATTTCAAGAGCTCACTAAGAAATTCTCTATCACTATATACACTTGTCACATTTCAATTATCTCTTAGGTGAGCCATATCACCAATTCACTTTCACACACGTATGCATATATTCAATAATCATTTTCACCTAAGCAACATTCGACATTTTCTAGTATGTCTCTTCACTTATTCTATCAATTGATCCCATGCCCTAAAAATTATGGTATTAGATTTCGACTAGATCGAGATAAGTTTGGTAAAAACATGAAAATTATTTTAAAATTTTTGGATGAAATGATAAAATTTAGATTATTATTATTTTTATAAGACATGAACTTATTCGAAAAATTAGATTAATTTCAAGATCAAATTGAATTTCGATTTTTTTGGATGTGGTAAGGATGACTTACATAATAATTGTCTTGTACAGGTATGTTTAGTGCGATGAAAATAATTTATTTTAAAATTTTAATTTATAGGAGAGTAATTTTTAATAAGAAAAAGGTTAACTTTCTTTTCTCAAGTAGTTAGGAAAGTTAAATTTTATCTTTTGAGATAGAATTATCCTTTTTCGTATTTATTTATATTAATTATTTTTATACAATATCTTCTCACCATAAATTTATAAAAATTATTTAATTTTAAATATTATCCAATTAAATTTTAAATTAAATTTTATTTTAAGTGCATATTGAATATTTAAATTTTACTTTAAATTTAATCATATTTTAATTTTAAAATGAAATGCATTAATTTATTTTTAGTTAAAATTAAAATAAACTATTATTTAGAAATAAATAGATTAAATAACATGTTCTTCAGTAATAAACTAAATTTTATTAATAATAAATATCACTGGCAAATATTAAACTAATAAAATTTGTATTTTATTTTGTGAGATAATTTCGAAATGTATTATCACATCCCTCACAAATGTATATACTTTTGCAGGATTTTAAGATTTTACCATGTATACCATACATTGTAGTTTTACCTTCCTAAATTTCCAAAAAATCATATTCTTTAAAATCTTATCATGGAAAAAATATCAAATTGCACCTTAATTCGAAATAGATATTCCTACTAAATAAAGCCTCTTACTTCTCTTATTGGAGGTCCATTTGTGCGTATTAATTCCCAAAAGATGAAGTAATAAATAATACTGACAACTGCAAATGGGTAAAAAAGATGTAAAGAATCCCCTATTTGGTTAGAATTTCTTCACCATATTACATAATAAGAGTAACAGACAAAACAAACAATCTTCTTCTACCCCTTCCACATCAATACCAAACTTATATCACAATTATCCCCCTCAACTTCTAATTGTATTTCTAATACTACTCATCAAACCTTCCTAAATTAAAAAAATAACAATCACTAACATTACTACTAATACAAGTTAATAAGTATACCGAAATGACAAAAATTTTGTCCCTCTCAAAACGGATGTTCTCCTACTATTATTACACACTCCAAGTACTTCAAAAATTTTCCTTTTTGAGTATTCAATCCCATGCACTAATAATATATGTGCCAATAGTTCCTCCTCTATATCACCTCCACTAATGTTGACCCCCACCATACTTATCTAAACCACCATTGCTGAAAGATGACTCCCTCCAAAAGTCACGCCCACCAAATCGACCTCCCATAGGTCAATCCCCACACTCAAGCGTTTGCTTGTCTTCAAGCAAAATCCTCAACCTACATTGAAATTAACTTTTTTCAATTTTTCATTTTCATCAATAATGTTTCAAGATAATTCACAAATGTGCATTGGAAATTCAACCAAAAGGACATTAAAGATTCAAACAGTCCAAGCCGAAATTTTTAAAGCATCTAGCCATAGTTGTTTCCCCTTATCTAAATAATTACCTTAAATTCAAATCAACAAGAATTGGCATCCTCACTAAAGATTCACTCAAAGCATTCAAAGTGTTTAAGGCTCAAGTAATATGCACTTAATAGTTGAACAAGAAATGCCATTACCATAGGCTTTCTTAAAAATCAAATCTCTACCACTATAAAATGAGATGACACACCAATCAAGAGGTCTTTAAAAGGGTGTAACAGAGCTTAGGTTAAGGGTATGGAAAAGGTAAGAAAAGTCTATTAAAATCGAGATCGAGTTGGTAAGTTACCAAACTAAAAAAACAATCAGTTGTTGAATTAACATAATTTACATCAACAAGACTAATCAAGAATAGAAACGAGCTTTTCAACAGAATATGCAACTAACAATTCAAGCTCAACAAAATATATTTATTCTTCTTTTCATTTTTTTTTAATTTTTTTAGAACAAGAATAAAATTCAACAATTCAAAAAAAAAATGAAACATAGTTAGACAACTAACCAAATCAAATCTCGACAGAAAGAGAGTCAATAACAAAGATAATTTTACAACATACATATGAGTTATGGGTTAGGAAAAAATGTGTTAGGATTAAAGGGGTTCATTAAGAGTTAATACAATATGTAAGCTTTTTAAGGTTAAATGGGTTAAATCCTAAGTGCCTCTATCATCTTAGTATATCAAATCAATAATGTGGTCTTGACATGCATAATCAAAGTAAGCTCTAGAATAACAAATCAAGTTGACACACTCACAACCAAAAATAAAATGATCATGAAATAAAATATATGTTCTATAGGCTCAAAAACTTACAAAAAATTATGGTTCTGATGTCAAACTTGCAAATTTAAAATTTCAAAATAATTTTTCAATTCAGGGAGACAACCTAAAATAATAATTTCTGGAAAACAACTTATCATGCTTGACTCTCTCGTGTCTTAAAGTATAAATCACACAATGCACAAAAATTCACAAATTATTCCAAAACTAAATCAATAAAAACTCCAAATTAAAAGAAATTATTTCAATGTTAGGTTCGAGAAAATTACTTAAACACAAACAATAATTCAGGGGCTATATCGCATAAACATATAAATTCCTCCCCACACTTAAGATGTACCTTGCCCTCAATGTACAAACAATTAAAATCACAGAATAAGTACAATATCATAAAAAGGAAGAGAACTGAAACTAGCCTAAATATGAATGAATTCGTTGGAATATTGAAAACCAGAATCATGGGTGATTATAAATGAACTACATGTTTCTGAGTAAACTAATAAGAAAACAGACTAAAATGAATAAGAAGATAAAGAGATAACAAAATAGAAAAATAATCGACAAAACAATAAAAGTACAATGCATAATAAAATAAAAAACAAAAAAAAACAAAAGAAAAACTATAAACCAAAAACAAAAAAAAGACAAAAGTAAAAGTAAAAATGCAAATAAAAATAAAAATAAAAATAAATAAAATATAAAACTAAAGGAAATCACTTTGGTTAGGGTAGGAAGGAAACAAAAGAAGAAGAAAAAAATAGCTTTAAAAGGAAAAAAAATTATATGGCCATGTGCCAGGTCATGTGGCTGGCTAGGCCGTGTTGTGGTTAGGCCATGTGGAATCACCCAGACTGTGTGTGATTGAAAAATAGATAAATATAAGCCCAGTAACCATACGGACTAGGACACGCCCGTGTGTCACACACAACAATGTGTGATGCTTTTTCGCTTCTTCCACACTTGTGTGGGAGCCCGTGTGAGTCACACAGTCTACCACACGACCATGAGTCCAGGCCGTGCATCCCACATGGTCATGTGTCTAGGTCATGCGTCCCACACATTTGTGTGTCCAGGCCGTGTATCCCACACAGCCGTGTGCCCAGGTCGTGTAATTCTCTGTGCCCATGTGGGTCAAATTAAAATTGAAAAAAATTAGCTCCAGTATGCACACGGCCGTATGGATCACCCCAGACCATGTGGACCACCTTTTTTTTCAAATTGTTTTCAATTTTTTTAAGGTAATAAAAATTAATGTACTAAATTTTTTTCATAATTTTTTTGAATTTTTTCATTAAAAAATAACATGAAAGTAAAATAAATAAATAAAAACACACAGGTTACCTCCCGAGAAGCGCTTATTTAGAGTCTAAACTCGATTTCCCTTTTTAAGCTCACGGTTAAGGTGGATCTTGGAGTTGAAGTTCCTCTCTCTCGTTATCAGTATTACCATCAAAATAAAGTTTGCGATGATGACTGTTTACCTTGAATATGTCGTAACTAGGGTGTGTAACCTCAACGGTTCCGTATGGAAATATGATTTTTACCACACATGGGTCGGGCAGTCTTTACTTAAACCCTGAAGGAAAAATTCATGGATTTGATTTGTCTAACAACACTTTGTCCCCAATTTTGAATTGGTTCACTCTCTTTACATGCACATCATGGCGTTGCTTTGTTCCTTCCTTTTGCTTTCTCGATTTCTTATCAACCTTTGTTTGCTATTCATATAGTTCGTTGAGCTGCACCATTCGCTCTTCACTTGTCCCTCAAGTTCTTCCACTTTGAATAAAATATGGTCCAACACATTTTCATGAGAGGTCTCCTGCAAAGAACGTGGAGACACATGATTACTAACATTAATAGAACAATTAGTATCATCCCGCTCATTAGGGATTCTCACAAAATTACGTGCTTGAAGAGTAATATTTTCATCACCTACACGAAGCACAAGTTCACCAGTACCAACATCAATAACAGTTCTAGCGGTGGCTAAAAAGGGTCGACTTAAGATCATAGGTACCTCAATATCCTCATCCATGCCCAGTACATCCTCAATAATACTCCTAGGATATCCAATTGATCTATCCGCTAATTGAATACTCATCCTAGTAGGTTTGGGTTCCCTAAGACCTAGTGGTTTGAACATCTTTTAAGGCATAACATTTATACTAGCTCCCAAATCAGCCAAAGCTTTTTCAACATTTAAACTACCAATGAGACAAAGAATAGTAAAACTCCCTGGATCTTTAAGTTTGTTGGGTATTTTGTTTTGGAGAATGGTTGAGCAAACTGCATTGGTCTCCATAGTTGACAAGTCGTCTAACTTCCTTTTATTTGTTAACAACTCCTTTAAAAAAATTACAAACTTTGGCATCAGCAGAAAGACTTCAACAAACGGTAAGTTAATGTACAATTTTTTTAAGAGTTCAAGAAATTTACCATATTATTCTTTTATGTGGTCTCTCTTCAATGCTACTAGATATGAAACTTGAGGTTTATATTCTCTAACCACCAACTTATCCTCTTTCTTACTCTCCTCAACCTCATCATTTTTCACAACAGCTTCTAGCTTCGATTTTTGTTTACGCTTAACTAACCCTTCCATGTTTTGAACAGTGATTGCATAGACTTGCTCCATTGGGTTAGTTTCAGTGCTGCTAGGTAAGCTCCCTCGTGGTCTTTCCGAAATAAGTTTGGCAAGCTGTCCAATTTGATTTTCAAGTCCATGAATAGATGCTTGTTGATTTTTCAGTGTTGTTTCAATGTTTTAAATCGAGTTTCTAACACCAAAATAAATTTAGCCAACATCTCCTCAAGGTTCAATTTTTTCTCTTGCTGATAAGGTTGCTGAAAACCCGGAGGGGGTTGTGACCTTTGATTTCCTTGACCACCCCAAGAGAAAGTTGGATGGTTCCTCCAACCTGCATTATAGTTATTGCTATAGGGGTTATTTTGAGATCTAGAATTGTTACCCATAAAGTTGACTTGCTCATGCTCCATACTAGGACCGAAAGGTAAATATTCTGGATTGATTACCCCCTCTCCATTTACATCATATTTCCCTATCGGATTCACCTGCTTAGAAAATTCAAACCATCAATTTTCTTACCAAGAACTTCAACCTAATTTGCTAACATAGAAACTGCGTCAATATGAAAAACATTGGTTGCTTTAATTGGTTTCGTTCTCATTACTTGCCACTGATAGTTATTTAGTGTTCTCCTCAATAAACTCTTGAGTTGCCTTGGATGTTTTATTATTCAGCGTTCCACCAGCTGCTGCATCAATTAGTCACATATTCGAGGGATTCAAACCATTGTAGAAGATTTGAACTTGCAACCACAAAGGTAATCCATGATGAGGGCACCTTCTCAAAACATTCTTAAATCTCTCCCATGCATCATATAATGTCTCAAAATCAATTTGAGCAAAAGAAGAGATGTTCCTCAACTTAGCTGTTTTAGCCTATGGGAAGTACTTCAATAAAAACTTCTCGGTCATTTGATCCTAAGTCGTGATAGAACCTCGTGGAAATGAATTCAACCATTGTTTTGCCTTGTTTCTCAATGAGAATGGGAACAACCGTAAACATATGGCATCATCAATAACGCCATTGATCTTGAAAGTGTCACAAATCTCTAGAAAGTTAGCCAAATGAGTATTCGGATCTTCATCTTGCAAACATCAAACTGAACATACTGTTGTACCATCTGAATTGTGCTCGGCTTCAACTAAAAATTATTTACATTAATAGTCGTTCTGACAATACTCAATTCAGCCCCAATCAGAGTGGGCTTAGCATAATCATACATAGACTGAGGGGCAAGACGTGTAGGAGGTAGCTGATTATTTTTATTATCACCCATCTCCAAATTAATATCATTTTCCTTTTGCTCATCTATTAAATTCTGTTGACTTTGCATTTCTTTTGTAACCTCTCTGCAATTTCTACAAGCAGTCTTTTCGATCTCACTATAAAAAAGTATTGGATCCAATGGGTTTCCTTTAGTCATAAACCAAAAGAACCTACCAAAAGTAAAAAATGAAAAATTAGAATGTAAAAATTAAATAAAAATAAAAATAAAAATAAAAATATTAAAATAAAAAATGATTAAATTAATAGAAATCTTGGCAAAGACGCCAAAAACTTGATGCAATCGTAAACCAACTAAAAATCTGACAAAGTCAAGTGCACCTATAATTAATAGTATAGCTACGATGAGCAAAGATATCGTTCCCACAAGGACTAAAAATACTAGTAATTACTGCCTTTCTATTATTTAATCGATAAATTATAGTAATTTATTAAATCTAAAATTTACTAAATTAATTAACTAAAGAATACGACAAAGAACAAATCAAGAAAATAATCGATTAACAACCAAGAAGCGCTACAATACCTAGGAAAGAATCCACCTAGATTTCATCTGTTATTATCAATCTAAATTATGCAATTTCTTCACTTAGCATCTTGATCTGCAAAAATTCCTAAATTATGCTAATATCTCTCTTCAAGACTAAGAGCAATTGACTCTTAGTTGATTAATTGAAATGTCTTTCTAATTAAAACCCCAATTGTTGAATTAACTCGGTCTATGGATCCCCCTATTAGATTTGACTATAATCTGGTAGATTTATGTCATTCTATTTCTAGGATTGCATGCAACTCCACTCAATTACGCTAGATCTACTCTTAAACAGGGTCTATTCCTCCTCTGATTTAAGCACATCAAACATGGATTAATAATTTAGAAATATTAAACTAAGAATTAAGCACACATAATTAAGAACAAGATCCAAGTATTTATTACATAAAATAGAAATCAAATGGCAAAATTCATCAGAAGGTTCATCTCCTCTAAGTATTCAAAAAATTAGATCAAAATCGCAAATAAAAAAAATCTAAAAGACGGTATAACCACAAGAAACAAAGAAACCCATAATAAACTTTAAAGGAATCAAGAGGAGATCTTCAATCTTGATGGGAATCTGCTTCAAAGTCGACTTTAATGGTGTTTTCCAAGTTGTTTTCTTCAGTATTCTCTAATGGCCTCCTCCGCTCTTCTTATATTTGGTATATTTATGTCTTAGAATGCCAGAAAATCCTAAAAATTATGTTCTTGCACTTGTTTGGAGTGCAGTTCATGAAATCCACATAGTCTGACACATAGCTGTATGGTAGCCCGTGTGGCTCACACGACCGTGGATCCATCCTGCGTGGAATGGCTCAGCCCGTGTGGCTCCTGAAACTTGCTTTGATTTTTTTTTCACTCATTTTGCTCCCAAATGCTCTTCCAAGTATAGAAACCTGAATTTAAAAGATTAGGAGCATAAAATTTACCATTTTAAATCGCATAATCATCCAAAAACGCATTAAGATTGAGACTAAAACATATTACTTTTGGCATTTACTAGTCAACTATTCCTCCCTCCAAATGGGACGAGCTGCATATCAAGTGAGCCAAGCAAGCACCTCTTGAATTACTTATTGCATTAGGTCTGCTAATGACCTTACTATAGAAACGTTGTTATCATTAAAGAAGGCTATGGCTAAACCAGTTTTGCCTGCTCACCCTGTAACACCCCTCACCCATGTCTGATGCCAGGACCGGATACGGGGCATTATTGTCCTTCACCTTACTTAAACATGTATTAATGGGCTATAAAATTTTGTTCCGATTTAAAAACTTTCTTTTCATGGACATAACATTCATCTCATGGGCCTACGAGGCCATAAACATACATCCCGACGTTTCGGAGACCAACCGGAAACTTTTACTCTTTTTGAAAATTCTTGTCTAAACAGGGGTCACACGCCCATGTGACCTGGGACACGCCCGTGTGGGTAGGCCATGTGGAATTTATTTTGATTACAACCTACAGGGGTTTTCACACGGCTTGACGCACGCCCGTGTCAATGGCCCGTGTCCTTCACACGGCCTAGACACACTCGTGTTTTCTACTCGTGGAGCACTCTGACTATGACATCATCGACCCTTAATTAGCACACGGCCAAGGTACACGCCCGTGTGGCTAGCCCGTGGTCGACACTGACTTAAAACACTAACATACAGGGGACACACGGCCTATTAACACACCCATGTGGGTTGACCGTGTGTCACACACGGCCTAGACACACGCCCATGTGTCTACCCGTGTGGACATTTAAAGGTTATTTTCCAAGCCAACTACCACCCTGAAATCAAAATCATTCATATACTCAATCCAACCACTCAAATACTTCATCAAAAACATGAAAAACAATGCATAACTCATCATCAATTGATGTATAAACTTGGTAAATATTGGCCAATCTCTTTAGCCATATACAAAAGAATAGTAACCTAGTAGCCAACACTTTGGCCCCTCTTAGAACTTACATCAAGATGAAATAATTCCTATACATGCCATACTTAATAAAGACAACTTGGCTATACCAAAATAGTGATAGATAGTGTGCTCCGAGCTCTGACGTCAATGATCCACGAGTCAGCTTGGGAAGACTGCAAGGAAAGAAGAAGGGAGAGAGGTAAGCATATAGCTTAGTAAGTTTGCATGAAACTCATATAGTAATATATTAACTCATTATAACTCATCCATTTCGAGTTAAGAACAACATAAAGCCCAAGTGCATGGCTTACTTACTCCTTCCATGATACATAATAATTTCGTACTTGCATTATAATCATGGTACCTGTGTCACTTGATTACATAGATTAGTACATTTTGCTTATGCAAAAGTAAACTCAACTTTCATCTTTCTTAACATGAAAAATGCTTTATATTAACCTTGTATAACTTAACATAGTGCATCTTTACTTACTTTGGCTCTTTCATATTTAGCTCTTTTACCCGTTGAATTTCCCGGAATAATTGAAGTTATTGTAACACCCCATACCCGAGTCCGAGGCTAAGACCGGATACGAGACATTACTATGCTTGAACTTGCTTAAACTTGTATTAACGGGCTAAAAAAATTTCGTTCTGAATTAAAAACTTCTCTTTCTTAAACAACTCATACATCTCATAAGCCTACGAGGCCTTAAACACATATCTGGAAATTTTCGAAATTCAATCAAAAACTTTTCCTTAAAATAAGGGTCACACGCCTATGTGGCTTGGGACACGCTCGTGTACCCCTAAGACATGCCCATGTCTTCCAACCGTGGTCGACACTGACTATATTCACACGGCCTTGACACGCCCGTGGACTTAGACCGTGGTTGACACTGACTATATTCACACGGCCTGGGGCACACGCCCATGTTCTGACCGTGTGTCACACACGGACTAAACAAACGGCCATGGGTTTAGTCCGTAGTCTAATCTAACTTAAAGTACTAAGGTGTAGGGGACGCAAGGCCTAGACACACGCCCGTGTGTCTATCCGTATGGGCACTTGAAGGCTATTTACCAAGCCAATTGCCACCCTGAAATCAAGATCAATCTCATACTCAATCCAACAACTCAAATTACTACATCTTTCATGAACAAAACTACATGCTTCATTGATATCGATAAACATACATACTTAGTCAATCTTGGCCAATCACTTAGCCATATACAAAAGAATAATAAACTTGACAGCCCATACTTTTGCCCTTTTTAAGAAATATTCTCAAAATGAAATGTTCCTATACATGCCATACTTAATATAAAATCTTGGCTATACCAAAATAGCGATTGATAGTGTGCTCCGACCTCCGATGATGATGATCCATGAGATTAGCTTGGTGGGACTACATGGAAAGAAAGAATAAAAGACGTAAGTATTTAGCTTAGTAAGTTTGCATATAATTCACATAGCATCATACTTGTTTAACATAAACCATTTGGCATAAACAATGGAATCATAATTTCAGCTATTTAAGCTTACTTACTCTTACTGATTCTTACATATCTCATGATACTTACTAGTCTCATGCTCGTGAAGTAAACAAAGTACCTGTATCACTTGATCACATAAATCAACATACTTTACTATAATAATCATAATCTCTAATTCATCATTCATAACATGAATAATACTCATTTCCAACTTGATAATAGCTTTTCTTACTTAATTTTCTTGCTATCTCATTTAAGCTTTATTCATTTAAGCTTTACTCATTTGCCCGATGAATTTCTATGAATAACCAAGGATACTAAATCTCATCCCACATATAACTTGATGCCAGAGCCATATCCTAGATATGGTCTTACATGGGATCTCTCATCTTGGTATCGATGCCATGTCTTGACATGGACTTACTCAAAGTCTTCCTTGTGTGTTCCCTTAGGAACTTACCATTGCCATGTCTTGACATGGTCTTATTTGGTATCTTTACTCATGAACTCATCAATGTCGAGCCTTAGCTTGGACTTACTTGAAATCTTCCTTGTTACTCACCAATGCTATGCCTTGGCTTAAACTTACATGGGATCTCTATCTCATGATAGCTTTTCAATGCCAAGACTTGTCTTAGACTTACATGACATCTTTGCTTGGAGACTCACCAATGCCATGCCTTGGCTTGGGCTTACATGGGTCTTCATCTCATAATAACTCTTCAATGCCAATACTTGTCTTGGACTTACATGATAACTTTGCTTGATTGCCGATGCCATGCCTTGGCTTGGTCTTATACGAACTTTCTTATCTCATGTGGTAGATCAAGTATCCTAAGTAATTCAACTTCAATCGGGACTTTCTCATGCTTTATCTCATTAATTTCTTTATTTAACATAGCATTAAGCATTTCTATGGTGATAATGTACATTATACTAAGCAATTCAGTGATAGTAATCGTAAAGCTTAGAAATCATACAAACTTACCTCGATATACAGAATGTATGTAGATATGTAAATTAGTCATCGACTTTGTTCTTGCCTCGGTTTCGATTTGGGCTTCGTTTTTCTTGATCTATAATAATAGTTTAGATCATTTAATAATCACATTGATTAAAATGACTCTTAACACATACTTTGGCAAAAATTACTATTTTACCCCTAAATTTTCTCATAATTACACTTTTACCTCAAGGCTCGTAAAGTGATTTTTATTCATCTTTTGTGAACTTCATGCTTAGATGATTCATTTTCTCAACTATAGCAATAACAAAATCTCACTATTTCTACCATGTATGGCAAATTTTATAATAATAACAAACTAGTCATTACTAGCATTTCTCATGAAATTCACTTAGAAAAAGATGTTTATCTAACATCAAACTCTCATAATCTTCCATAAAACATCATTTTACAAACATGTCATACATGGTTAGATTTTTGAACATGCATCTTAGCTCAACTTTAGCTAAAAATAGCTAATTCATGTTATGAGGACTCCAAAAACACGAAGAATATTAAAAACGGGGCTAAGATGAACATACTAGCAATCTTGAAAAATTGAAGAACCCTAGCTATGGCTTCGTTCAAATTTTCGACACTTGAGGAAGAAGATGAGAATGATTTTTGTCATATTTTTCCTATTTTAATCATTTAATAGATAAATGACCAAAATGCCCTTCTCATTAAACTTTTACAAATTTCTAACTCATGTCCAATTTTGTTCAAAAATTATAATTTGGGCAAATTGCTATTTAAGGACTTCTAATTAATATTCTAAAGCTATTTAATACAAAAAGCTTCTAGAAACTCATATTTTGCAACTTTTGCAATTTAGTCCTAATGGACCCTTTAATGGAAATTTCCATAAAATTTCTACATGAAACTTTCATATCATCATGCAAACATCTCAAATACCTTAAAAACTCATTTACTAACTCGGATTTGTGGTCTCGCACCACTATTCCAGCTAGGCCCTAAATCGGGCTGTTACAGTTATTCAATCTCATCAAACATGTATCTCGACGCCAATGCCATGTCCCAGACATGGTCTTACATGGGATCGCCTCATGATGCCAATGCCATATCCCAGATATGGTCTTACATGGGATCCCTTAGCTCGGTGTCGATGCCATGTCCCAGACATGGTCTTATGCGAGACCCTCCTTATGTGTTTCCTTTGGAAACTTACCATTGCCATGTCTTGACATGGGCTTACGTGGTATCATTGCCTTATGAATCTTATCAATGCCATGTCTTGACATGGACTTACATGACATCTTTGCCTTATGAATTCACCAATGCCAAGCCTTGGTTTGGACTTACATGGGACCTTTGCCTCATAATAACTTTTCAATGCCATGACTTGTCATGGACTTACATGATATCCTTGCCTTATGCCGATGCCATGTCTTGACATGGTCTTACACGGACTTTCCTTATCACATGTTGTGATAATAGTATCCTCATTATTCCGAGACTTCAACCGGGACTTTCTCATACTTATTCTTATTTACTTTTCTCATCATAATATCAATAATTTTACTTCATAGAAATAATATACATTCTACAACATAACAAGTAATTGAATGAGAATACACGTAAAACTTTAATTCATACAAACTTACCTCGGTATTCAAAGTGTATGTAGATATGCAATTTAGTCCTCGACTTTGTTCTTGCCTTCGTTTCAATCCGGGCTTCATATTTCTTGATCTATAATAACAATTTAGATCATTTTAATCATCACATTAATAAAAGTATTTCAATAATCATGCTTTGGCAAAATTACTATTTTGCCCCTAGTATTTGGCAAAATGACCATTTTGCCCCTAGGCTCGGAAATTAATTCTAATCACATTTCTACCTTCAACAAGCCTAGGTGAACATTTAATACTCTTATAGCTATCATCAAAACTTAACATTTCACATACTTACTACAAATTTATAAACTTTTCATCAAGGTTCAATTAAGTGTTTCCAAGACAACACCTTTCATAAAAGTTGTTCATGTAACAACTAAGACTCAATTTCTTCTATAAAATGCAGAAAATAACAATGATAACTCCAACGAAAAAACTCCAAACCTTTCACCATATTACACAATAGTCCCCTCATTTGAAAGCTTAAGCTCTAGGGGTTTCAAAAGTATAACTATTTTTTTAAAAAAAAAAGATCACTAGAACACTTACTAATGAAGAGATGAGTGTGCTGAAATTTTTGAAGCCTTCAACCCTTATTTTTTTACAAATTTCGGTGGAAGAAAAATGAAGAAGAAAGATGGACATCATCTTTTCTTTATTTTAATATTAAACTAGTCAAATTGGTCACCAACTCTTACTAACTTTGACCAAATTTTGTCCATCTTTGTCTTCCATATAGTCTATGGTCGGCCAAGAAATTGCAAGGGGCTAAATTGCCCTTTAAAGACCTCAATTTAACAATCTATGGCTATTTGGCACCTTTAGCAATTAAAATGGAACTTTCGCACTTTATGCGATTTAGTTCTTTTTCGCGATTAAACATGAAATCGCTAGAATTTAAATTCCAAAATTCTCATGTACTGTACAACCATATACTAATTCGTAAAATCACATGAAAATAAATTTCTCAAATCTCGGATTAGTGACCCCGTGATCACTGTTTCGGCTAGCCCCTAAATCAGGCTGTTACACACCCCTTCCATCCACTTTGATGCAATATCATTATGTAGCATCCCCGATCAGGCCCAGACGTTATGGCCGAATCCGGTGATGTCGCATCAAAAGGATAATTCCAAAATGACTTTATTTAGTTAAATTTATGTTCAGTAGGAAATTTGCATAGTTAAAAACTTAAGTTTAAGTTTTAGAAACCCAAAATCCTTGCAAATTGTTAAGTTATGATGAAAGCCCATGTTTTAAGAAAATGTCCATATGTTATAGTTATTTCGAAAACCATGTTAAACTTTAGAAATTTATTTAAGTTTAATAATTAGGAAGTTGAAACGATAATAAAACCCAAATGTAAGGTCAAATTGGCCTTATTACACACCAATGAAAATAAAGTAATTAAAATAAAGTCATTCGAAACTAATTAAAAACTTCTAAGTAGCTTACAGTGTGGCCACCTCCGAGTCCTCTTCCACGTCGAGTCGTCTACTGAGAGTCACATGAAACATTAAATAAAAGGGTGTGAGTTTTGAAACTCAGTGTGTACGACCCTTGGTAATCCAACCAACATGCAATTATCACACAAGTCACCTTATCGTGTGCCACCAGTTCTAGTAGCCCTTCCTTAGCTACTATTCACGAATATCCCCTAGATCTGCACCAACACATATACTATCAAAAATCAGGTGACTCATATTCCACACAAGTCACCTCTATAAGCCACACTTACATTCGACCACTTACTAATCCACAATTGAGACGAGTACACTTACCACTTGCTAGCGATCCTTACCACGCTTGCAATCTGTGAACCTTACCCTTGTTAATACAAGGTTAACGACAAGAAAGAGTTAGATAGCCCTTCGGCTTTTACCAAAACACACTAAAGGAGGTTGACTAAGTACTTACCGAATCCAACCTTTGATTCTGCGGCCTAGATAGCTACTGAACGAGATCCGGCTTTTAAAACTTGATTAAAAGTAGATAACAACAACCGATTTGAGATGGAGGAAAAACAACAAGAAATCAGCAAAAAGATAGGGCTATTCGATTATAAGGGAGTATTCGACTTTTAGAGAAAGAAGAAGAACGCAACACCAATAGGGATTTCGGCAAAAAGGAATGATGGTTTTTCAGCAATGGAAGAATTCGACAACGGAAGAAACATAATGAGGGGGAGAAAAGAAAAGTAATGGAAAACCCAAGGAACCTTTCGAAGGAATTCGGCACCCTCCTTTAATAGCCAAAAGTTGAAACTACCTTCCCCCAAAGTCCCATTCGGCACCAACACATCCACACCTCAATCCCCTATCTTTTCTCTATTATTTTTACCTTAAATTTCTCTCTTGAACACTCTCTTCCAGAGTCCACTCTAGTGCCACTACCTTCCTTCCATGTGCAAAAAATAAAGCCCCTAAATTCACCACTCTTAAGCCTCGAACCTTGGACCTCTTCACCTGACAGTAATGCCGCCTTATAGCTCCCCAAGTAGCGCCACCTTGCCACTGAACTACAAGCCAAATTGTGTCCTATTTTCCCCTTAATCTGTTTAAGAGGCCTAATACTTGAGACTAGGGTCCCACTAAGGCAAAAATTAATTTTTTCCCTATGGTCTTCCCTATCCCTAAGACTTCAAATAACCCTGGTTATACCTTAAAATTAATATTCTAAGTGCTACTTATACATACCAACTTCAGTGCATAGAATTTAGAGTTTCGGGATTTTGAGGCATTACAACTCTATCCCTCTAAAAAAAATTTCAGCCTCGAAATTTACCTGATTGAAACAAGTGAGGGTATTGTCGTCGCATTGCCTCCTCAGGTTCTCAAGTAGCCTCCTCGGCATTATGGTTACGCCAAAGCACTTTGACCAAAGAGACAGACTTCCTTCTTATCACTTTAACATCTTGATCAATTACTTGAACTGGCTCCTCTTCAAAAGTTAGGTCTGGTCTAACCTCAATCTCCTCGACTGTCACGATGTGAGAAGGGTCTGAGCGGTAACGCCTTAGCATTGATACATGGAACACATCGTGTATTTGGCTCAATTTAGAAGGCAATTCCAACTGATAGGCAACTGGCCCAATTCGCTTCAACACCCGGTATGGCCCAATGAATCTAGGGCTTAACTTGCCCTTCCGACCAAACCTTAACACATTCTTCCAAGGGAAACCAAGTCCCCCACCGCATACTCAATCTCTCTCCGTTTGAAGTCAGCATACGACTTCTTCCTATCCGTCGCCTCCTTCAACCTATCCCGAATCAACTTTACCTTATCTTCGGTGTCTGATACCAAGTCCGGACCCAATACTCGCCGCTCACCCAACTCAGCCTAACAAGACGGAGTACGACATCTTCACCCATATAGTGCCTCATATGGTGCCATTCCAATACTTTCCTGATAACTAGTGTTATATGCAAATTCAGCTAACGGCAAGTAATCCTTCCAACTACCTCGAAACTCAATTACACACCCTCTCAGCATATCCTCCAAAACTTGAATTACCCTCTCCTAGTGACCATCAGTCTGAGGGTAAAATGCTGTACTAAAATCCAACCTCGTACCCAGTGCTTCATGCAGCTTCTTCTAAAAGCGAGACGTAAAACGAGGGTCTCTATCAGATATAATAGAGACTGGAACCCCATGCAATCTCACGATCTCCGCTACATACAACCTTGCCAACTTTTGTAATGAGTAGTCGGTGCTGACCGGTATAAAATGGGCAGACTTAGTTAACCGATCTACAATAACCCACACAAAGTCCTTCTTAGCAGGCGTCAAGGGTAGCCCACTAATGAAATCCATAGTAACCCGCTCCCACTTCCATAGTGGGATCTTAACCGGCTGAAGTAACCCTGATGGTAGTCGATGTTCTGCTTTCACTTGCTGACATACCAAACATTTGCCCACAAACTCTGTAACTTCGCGTTTCAATCCCGGCCACCAATAAAGCTCTCATAAATTTCGATACATCTTGTTACCCCCGATGTGCATAGCATAGGAACTACTATGCCCTTCCCGCAATATAGACTTCCTTAGCTCTTTGTCCCTTGGCACACAAATTCTACCACGGAAACACAACAACCCGTTACTATTTAACCCAAAATCTGTCGTTTCCCCATTCTCAATTTGCTTGAATCGAGAACCCAGAGTTTCATCCAATGACTATTTAACTTTAATCTGCTCAACCCACAGTGGCTTCACTTGCAACTCGGTGAACAAACTCCCGTCATCAT
Source organism: Gossypium australe (assembly GCA_005393395.2). Lineage (NCBI taxonomy): Eukaryota > Viridiplantae > Streptophyta > Magnoliopsida > Malvales > Malvaceae > Gossypium > Gossypium australe. The sequence goes on from CM016621.1 coordinate 117,977,013, forward strand.
ACAAACTCAACAAGCAAACATCGCCCTCAAGTCCAACATAGCCCCACGGCTTAGCGCATCAGCCACCACATTTGCTTTGCCCGGGTGATATTGGATCGTGCAATCATAATCCTTTAACAGCTCAATCCATCTGTGCTACCTCAAGCTCAACTTCTTCTGAGTTAAGAGGTACTTCAAACTCTTGTGATCCGTATAGATGGTGTACTTCTCTCTATACAAATAATGAGTCCAAATCTTAAGTGCGAATACCACTGCTGCCAACTCCAAATCGTGGGTTGGGTAATTCCCCTCGTGAGCCTTAAGCTGGCGTGACAAATATGCAACCACCTTCCTTTCCTGCATCAAAACACAACCCAAGCCTACGTGTGACGCATCGCTATAAACCGTAAACTCCCTCCCGGGCTCTGGCTGAATCAATATAGGGGCCTCCGTTAAAACCTTCTTAAGCTTCTCAAAGCTTTCTTGCTGTTTATCAGTCCACACAAATGACACCCCCTTCCATAGTAGCTTGGTCAAGGGTGCAGCAATTAGTGAGAAACCTTCAACAAACCGCCTATAGTACCCTGCCAGGCCTAGAAAACTCTGAATTTCTGACACCGTCTTAGGTCGTTTCCAGCCCAACACTACTCCACCTTCCGAAGATCAGCTCTAATCCCCTCAGCTGAGACCACATGCCCTAAGACAGTGACTTGCCTTAGCCAGAATTCGCACTTGCTAAACTTAGCATAAAGTTGCTTCTCTCTTAGAATCTGTAACACAATCCTTAAGTGTGCATCATGATCATCCTCTGTTCTCGAGTATACTAAGATGTCATCTATGAAAACTACTACAAACTGGTTTAGATATGGTTGAAAAACCCGGTTCATAAGATCCATAAAAGCAGTAGGTGCGTTCTTTAGGCCAAAGGGCATCACCAAAAACTCGTAATGTCCATACGAGTTCTGAAAGCTGTCTTATACACACCTGCTTCCTTAACCCTCAGTTGATGATACCCTGAACGCAAGTCAATCTCAGAGAAAACTGAGGCTCCCCGAAGTTAATCGAAAAGATCATCTATCCTAGACAGAGGGTACTTATTCTTAATGGTTAACTTGTTTAACTACCGATAATCGATGCACATCCTCATGGACCCATCCTTCTTCTTCACGAATAATATCGGTGCTCCCCATGGAGACGCACTTGGTATGACAAATTCATGGTCCAATAACTCCTGAATCTGGGCCTTCAACTCCACTAGCTCCTATTCTCCTCCAACATTTGCCCGTATGCCCTTTTCCACACACAGCACAAGGTGGTATCCCGGTATTAGCAGCAGCAACAGGGGTCCCAGCTCTAACTGGCCCATTCACCCTGGCCCTCCTCGTGGGCCTCTGTTAAGCCCCCATAGCTTCCACGTTCCATTTGTTCTTGCCCTTCTCCTTCTCTCGGTTGAGGTGCTCCGTGTGCTTTACTTCCTCCGCTATCTTTGCTTTCTCCATCAAGACCGCAAAGTCCCGCTCCCTCTATGGAGCTATAAATACCCTAAGGTTGTCTCTTAACCCATCCTTGAACCGTACGCATCTCTCATACTTTGTTGTGACTATTCCTTTGGCATATCGACTAAGGCGCAGAAACTCAGCCTCATACTCTGCTACTGACTAATCTCCCTGAGTCAGACTCAAAAACTCCTTCCTTCGGGCATCCACATAGCCCACTCCAATGTACTTCCCCTGGAATGTCGATTTGAAGAACTCCCAGGTGATCTGCTCCGGTTGGTTGCCCTACTTTACGGTCAACCACCACTGATAAGCTTCCTCCCTAAGTAAGGATATCGCCCCTTTCAACTTTTGTTCCACCGTGAAGTCCAGGTCGTCCATTATTCTTTCCGTAGCTTCCAACCAGTACTCTGCCACATTCGGGGCCACCTCAGCTACTCCTTTGAAAATCTTCGCCCCATTAGCTCAGAGTCGGCCCGCGATCGACCCACGACTTCCGGTACCATTATTAGGCCCAGCGACCCTTTCTAAAATCCTTAACATGCTGCATCTTCTGTAGCGACAGCCCGTTCATATAGTCTCGTTTCAGCTACTGCTGAGGCCGGAGCCTCCTCTACTCCAACGTTGGGCATATGGCTCGACACCGACGATATAACCCTAACACTTTCACGGCCTTTGCCGCGGCCTTTTGCACCTCTTCTAGCGCTCATCATTGCGTGTGTATTTCTGGATTATAATTTTTTATGAGATTAGTTCATAGTTCCACTGTTTATAGTACATGTCTTATACAAGTAACAATTTATAAGTTGTTTCGCAGTCGTAAATCCACTACAAGCTTAAGTTTCCTACGGGCTTTAGTCTCTAAGAACCTATTGTTTGAGGTAGCCCAATATCAAAATACAGTTCAGAAATTTAAACAAGTGTAATAACAGAAAAACTTACTTGGCTCAACGTCGAGGGCTCGGTTAACCACACTTCAAGAATCCTGCAAAAACTTTTTAATCTACTTGTTTTAAAAACCCAAAATCTAAGGCCCATTTCATAGCCCGAGCTTTGCAACCGAGCTCTGATACCACTAAATGTAACACCCCAGACCCGGCCCAGACGTTATGGCCGAATATAGTGATGTCACATCAAAGGAATAATTTCAAAACAACTTTATTTAGTTAAATTTAAGTTCAGTAGGAAATTTGCACAGTTAAAAACTTAAGTTTAATATTTAGAAACCCAAAATCCTTGTAACTTGTTAAGTTATGATGAAAGCTCATGTTCTAAGAAAACATCCATATGTTATAGTTATTTTGAAAACCATGTTAAACTTTAGAAATTTATTTAAGTTTAATAATTAGGCAGTTGAAACAATAATAAAACCCAAATGTAAGGTCAAATTGGAGATACAAGGCCTTATTACACACCAATGAAAATAAAGTAATTAAAATAAATTCATTCGAAACTAATTAAAAACTTCTAAGTAGCTTGCAGTGTGGCCACCTTCGAGTCCTCTTCCACGTCGAGCCGTCTACTGAGAGTCACATGAAACATTAAATAAAAGGGTGTGAGTTTTGAAACTCAGTGTGTACGACCCTTGGTAATCCAACCAACATGCAATTATCACACTAGGCCTAAGCCCTATCAAAATCGGTGGTCTTGGGCCTTGGCCCACAATGACCTCATATCATATCAGTATCACACGAATGCAATGCTCCCATTCCAAATCCAACCCTGCACTCCATTTCCCTTCCAACCCTACACTCCTGTGGGGATATAAATATCAACCCACCCATCGCTACACTCCAAATGTAGCACCAACAGCTGCACTACATAAACGTTGCAGCAAGGCTACTAAGCATATAATGGGCTTAAAGCCACCAGTGGATTCATGATCGTCAAGCGACTATGCGATCCTCACAAATCTTCGTCTGTATCATCAAACCCACCCAAGTGCAACATATATCTCATGAATGCAACATACACATTTTTACACGTTAAGCATCAAGGCTATTTTAGTCATTTCACTATCTAGGGGTATTTTCGTAATTCTACCCTACAGGGGTATTTTCGTAATTTCTTTCTTCTCGGGATTTAGTTATGAACTTTGGCCCATCAATAAGCCCTTACGGCTAAAATGAACAGATAATATGCACCAGGTAGGATCACAGAGAAGAAGAGGTGGGTCACTAGGACCGCTTAAGTACCAAGCTCTCCCTAGATCCAATCCTAGACATGCATATGTCCATCACCACACTCTAACCTAGCGACTTGTCCACAGACATGTTTGATTATTAAATTAAATTTTATGCTATTTAAGAATTTATCAGAACTAGGCCTAGAGTCTATTAAAACCCTAGCATGCATTTCCAAAATCCCATAAGGCCCACTAAGCTCGATCATGTCCATATAGCCCATTAAGCCCAATCATGTTTATGTAGCCCATTAGGCTCGATCATAATCAAATCATACAACCATCCATATCAATCCATCACTCAATTTCACATATCAACTATTGCTGATTTGGGCCCACGAGCTAGACAGGCCCATTTAGCCCCGTCTGGCCCGGTCAACCAAATAGTGGCCCGAGACCATGAGATAGCTCTCTTGGCCCCGGTAATCATATCGGTGTTCCCACACGCACGCCCGTGTGGTTGACGGTGCTAACCTTTCGGCTTTTCAGCATTCCGATTTTTTTTAGGATTTCGGCTTTTGCCGATTTATCGTGTGTGAAGTGTATGTACGCACCTGGTTAATGCGACGTGCTACACTATCCCCAGCCTTGAACCTACAATGAATACCAATCTCCAATCAATCACACACTTAACCACAATATTTACCAAAAAAAACCTAAGCCTTACCATAACCTTACCATGTGCCACCAATTCTAGTAGCCCTTCCTTAGCTACTATTCACGAATATCCCCTAGATTTGCACCCACACATATACTATCAAAAATCAAGTGACTCATATTCCACACAAGTCACCTCTATAAGGCACACTTACATTCGGCCATTTACTAATCCACAATTGAGACGAGTACACTTACCACTTTCTAGTGATCCTTACCACGCTTGCGATCTTTGAACCCTACCCTTGTTAATAAAAGGTTAACGACAAGAAAGAGTTAGATAGCCCTCCGGCTTTTACCAAATCACACTAAAGGAGGTTGACTAAGTACTTACCGAATCCAACCTTTGATTCTGCGGCCTAGATAGCTACTGAATAAGATCTGGCTTTTAAAACTTGATTAAGAGTGGATAACAACAACAGATTTGTGATGGAGGAAAAACAACAAGAAATCGGCAAAAAGATAGGGCTATTTGATTATAAGGGAGTATTCGGCTTTCAGAGAAAGAAGAAGAACGCAACACCAATAGGGATTTCGGCAAAAAGGAATGATGGATTTTCAGCAATGGAAGAATTCGACAACGGAAGAAATAGAATGAGGGGGAGAAAAAAAAGTAATGAAAAACCCAAGGAACCTTTCAAAGGAATTCAGCACTCCACTTTTATAGCCAAAAGTAGAAACTACCTTCCCCCAAAGTCCCATTCGGTACCAACACATCCACACCTCAATCCCCTATCTTTTCTCTATTATCTTTACCTTAAATTTCTCTCCTGAACACTCCCTTCCAGAGTCCACTCTAGCGCCACTACCTTCCTTTCATGTGCACCACTCTTAAGCCTCGAACCTTGGACCTCTTCACCTGACAGTAACGCCATCTTATAGCTCTCCAAGTGACGCCAACTTGCCACTGAACCACAAGCCCAATTGTGTCCTATTTTCCCTTTAATCTGTTTAAGAGGCCTAATACTTGAGACTAGGGTCCCACTAAGGCAAAAATTAATTTTTTCCCTATGGTCTTCCCTATTCCTAAGACTTCAAATAACCCTAGTAATACCTTAAAATTAATATTCTAAGTGCTACTTATACATACCAACTTTAGTGTACAGAATTTAGAGTTTCGGGATTTTTGGGCGTTACACATTAGAAAGGTCGAAGTTCACCATATGTGCAAAATATGGTATATAAAGACCATGGGCTGCCACATCAGTTTCTACCAAGATTGAGGTAACAACAGTTTCAAATGAGCATAGCGCTTGCTCCCTTTCCTGTAATTGCACAATAATGGAGGAATTTTAACAACATGCCAATAATTGTATGGCCATATAACCAAAATAACTCGCCTTCCAAAAGTAGGAAGTAATAGGTAAAACAAAGTAAGTTGTAAAAAAGCAAAATAAAGCACGAGTTGTTTTATGTATTACTTCTACCAATGTAACCGCTACTCAGGTTTTTGCAAGGCCCTTTGCCTTCAGTCTGCTCCTATATCCTATTAAGTAGGGACCCATGCCAAAGATATGTTGGTATGACCCCTAAGGTTATTATTCACCTTTCACAAAGAATACATAAATAAAGAGTTTCCTTTTACCCATATGATAAGATTAAAGAATTAGAGGATTCTCTAATTTTTAGATTATATTTAATCTTTATTAATAGAAACATGTAGCATTAGAACTGCTCAGCAAATCAAATCAAAAACAAATTAAATTATTTATAAGTCTTCAAACTTAATCGTAAAGAAAACAAAACCATCTCAAAATTTCTAAACTAGGAAAAGAATCATGTGTTAGACGTCAATGAATTATTGGATTAGTTTATTACAAGATCTTATTTATGAGTATTTTATATCTTTAAGAAATTTTTTTTAATGAAAAATATTTTAGAGAAATATTAGGAATCTTTCTTTATTTTGAGAGATATTATGAGCCTTTCTTTATTTAAATTTACTATTTTAATTTACGTAGCTTATAAGTCTTTTATTCAAACAAGTAAACCCATCTAACCTCTAATTAAGAGGTTGGGTACTAGAATAAAATTAAGTCTGAATTTATTCCAATATTAAAAGGTTTAAGACTCTCTATAACATCCCAAACCCGGCCTAGATGTTATGACAGACTCTAGAAGGTTATAGTAATATGTTGAAATCTTCACTGTCCAAAACGTGACTTGATACGAAATAAAAAATCAAAGTTTTATAAAACTCGCCACATTTCTTTGATAGAAAAATTTGACACCCTTAAAACGCTTATGCGAATTTATCATCTGCTAACTTAAAATCCTAATTTTTTGAAATCATTGTGCTTATGTCGCTTGCTTCATAAAACTCGTAATTCTGAATAAAACTTTGCAACAGAAATTTTAAAGTTGATAATTTGAAAACCATGATCTTAATAAGTGAAAACGTACAGTTCGCAAATTTGGCGTATTTTGAATCATTCGTTATAATATTTCATAAAACTCATTTCAAATTTGCAGCGGAAAACCCTTAGCTTGTTTTAGTTTTGAAAATTGAAATCTAATTTGTTAATTGGTATGATTTATGATTTTCTACTCAAAAATATTAAATATCGGCGAATAAAGAAAAAAAACCAAAAAAAGCCCCAAAAAACCGAATTTGGAGAACTTAGTCCAAAAATCAAAAGTCCAGAAATCTTGATTTACTAACCAAAATAGACCATTTAATATGGAAACCAATCCCAGCTCCTGCACGCCATCTGATCTTAAGTCTGAAGATCACCTGAAATGTATTTAACAAACAAGTGAGCTAAAAGCCTAGGGCATAACTTGGCCCACAAATCGAATTTAACTTATAACATGTACAAATGTAATTAATCAAAAAAAATAAAAATTTTCATATAATGTTTACATATGCAAATAAAAAATAAAGATGTCATATGTCCAAAAACAAATATTAGATTAGAATGTCATATTTTCTCGAAACGTATATTACATAAAAATCCACATTCATATTCAGATGCAAATGCAGACACAGATCCTACCCCCATTCGCTACACACCAACTTCGACCAACCAATCACACCAAATAAGACTACAAGAGTCCATCCAACAAATCACACCGAGTCGTGGTGGTATGCCATTCAAAAATATTTCAGCTGAGCTGCCAGATAGATACTGCGATTTAACCGCCAAAATTGCAATAATACTGCCAGAATACACTTCTTGCATCATATATCAAATCCCACCCCAATGCACATGCACTAACATGCTAACATATAATCTTAACGAATCAGAAATATGACATGTTTATGTAAATGTCATTATAAAAAATTACATCATATAGCTTACACCAAATTTGTTAATCCGAGTCATGTATATCATAAGTAATCATGCTTTCAAAAGTATTAGAACAGGGAACGTAAATGTATTTTTCACATGCTTTACTCATAGCACATATCAACAGATGTCGTATATCAAATCTTATTTACCAAGCGGACCCCATAGAAGGTCTAAATACGAATTTTAGAGTCATATGGACCTAAATGAAATTTTCCAAAAAAAGAAGGGCCCAAACGACCTACCTGTTTAGACATTGTAATCACACATGCTCGTGCGCTCCATAAGGCTTGGCACACAGCCAACAACACGCCTGTGCGGTGCACACGGCCTACCTAAATTGCCCGTGTGATGCAATGAAGTTTCGAAACAACCACTGTTTCTCAAGTTTTTTCGAGTTCTAATCGCATTTTCGAGTTAGTGTCACACACCTGATTTTCTCTCGATGAAGATTCACGAACGAACAATTCCATAACCTAAATTGATAACTCACACAAATTAATCAACATGATTTTTTTTGCTAACCCTGATTGATCGAATCAATAACACCAACGTCAAAAGAACCTTTAATTACAGAACAAAAATAACTCCTACATGGCGAAACTACTTACCCTCAAATGTAACAGTGACTTAAAACAAGAACTAGTTTAACGGGGGTTCTACCGTCTCATGATCTTCTCCTATTTGCAACCAAGCATAAACATTTTCATAAAAAATTACTCTCTTTGCAAAGCGCTTAAGAAACACACAATAAATAAATAAATAAATAAAAACTTACCCAACCTCAAATATACACTAAATTCTGATCAAAAGAGAAAGAATAAAAAAGAAAAGCTTTGAACGATAGCCATCTTTAGGAAAAGGGGTAAGGAAAAAAAATTGCAAATGAAATTTTGATGACCAAAAAGAAAACAAACTGACATAAAGAAAGAAAGAAAAAAAAACAAAAGGAATGAAGAAAAAGGAAGTAGGAACGTGGGCACAGAAATGGGGAAAAATTAAGGAAAATAAATTATTATTATTATTATTATTAAGAGAATAAAATGAAAATTAAAACTAATTCAAACTACCCACAACACCACTACTTAATCCTCATCCAGACAGATTTTCCAAGAGTTCAAAAATAAACCCAAATACCACTACATGGGCAACACACACTAAAATAATTTTTCTTTTGCTCATGTAGAGATTCGAATACAAGACCAAAGGGTATGCTGAAACCTCACCACTGAACCAATAGACTTATTGTTGTCATTAGTTGAGTGCAAATATTATTTATGCCAGATGATTTAGGGATAGGATTAGTACATAAATAACAAAAATTTCACAGAGAGGAATTTGAACACAGAACCTCAAATACACATCCAAAGCACTTATCCACTGAAATAGACCAATTTACTTGATAACATTTTTCACAATCTTAACTCAAAAGTCAGACGTAACTATTCTTGGTTTCACTAACTCGATTTCCTCTAACCTAGTTTTTAGGATGTGACAACTCTCCCCTCCTTAAAAGAATTTCATCCTCAAAATTCTCGTTGTCATACCTTTCACTTAACCACACAATCTGATATTTTCTCATTCATACTAAACACCATGTTGTCACTATGCAACTCTTATTTTAATGCAAATCCAAACAATATATCACTCTCAAACCATAATTTTTTTTAACGAACTTCCCTTTCGCCTCCTCAGATTGTTTAAAAAATCTTTCTACAAGAATATCACTAATGATTTCAAAATCTCTAAGTATCAAAATTCCAATGACAATCAAACACTTGATCAATACAAGGTACAATTGACATTGATTGCAAATATACTTGTATTATTGTCAGATGCGTCTTGATCTTCTCAGCGCTTAGATACACTAACTAGTCCCCAATTTCCCCTCTGAGCTAAAGCTTGCATACGACTAAGAGAGTGTCATGAATAATCGCTAACACGATACTCAACGGATCCACATCTAAAACACACCCCGTTTCCCTACAACATTTGCCTAGATGGCACCAACCATCAAAATCATAAATCAGAACCTGACTTACTCTCCCAACTGCCTCAACCTGCTGAGGCTTAACTATCCTGGCCCATTTCCTAATTCGTAGATTCAAGTTAATAGAACTAGAACCCATTTTATTTTGCGCGTATTCCTTTCCTTTTCCTCTCTCTAAGAATTAAACTGTTTCACTTACTTGATCTCATTCGACTGAAGTCACTCAATTACCGACCCTTTATCCACGGATCCAAATTGGGGCCTAATGACCCTTCAAAAAACTCTTGGCAACATTTGGGACAAAACATCATCCCTCGACAAAAATGAGTGTCTCCATAGTCTTATTTATAACTAAATTGGTCATGCTGCCTGGAGAAAAGGACTCAATGTGAGCCATTTGTCAACGTCCGCCATGTCCTGGCGCACCACGATTACATATTCCATAGAAATTCATCTTACTTTCTATCGTTTCAGCTTAGTTTTATGTTTAAACCCTAAGTCTAAAGTTTAGTTGATATACTTATTGTAACACCCCAAACTCGGCCTAGACGTTATGGCCGAATCTGGTGATATCACATGGTAGTGTTTTGGAAATAAATGAGTTGTCGTAAAAACCTCTTTTCGAATTAGCCTTATTACAAAATCTTATGCTAATTCTAGGATGTGCCATTCATTTTCAAAACGTAGTACATTATCACAAAAGTATTCTCTTTAAAAACGATATTAATTTTCAAAACGTCACTTATCGCAGAAGCTTTTTAAATTAGTTTGCGTATTTGAGTGTATTTTGTTAAAACATTTGATTCGTTTTGAAAACTTGATTAACCCTACTACTAGCAGTTCTAAATAAAAATAATAGAAATCCCAAATTAACCATGGAAATCTAGAAAGGCCATTATTACATAATACCCCAAAATAAACTTAAAAATCATAATTATGTACTAAAATAGAACGGAATGGGTCATGTAACCACCACTGAGTCCTCCGCCGCACCGATCCACCTATGTTTTGGGATTACCTGTACAGTTAAAATAGAATGTGAGTTTATGAAAACTCAGTGTGTAACCCTCATACAAAACAAACAGTCAGTATACAAATAATCACAGTCTGGAGCTAAGCCCTTTCTCAGTATCAGTATCAGTCCAGTTTGGGCCTTAGCCCATTTCAGTAACAGTATGCATTAGGGCCTTAGCCCATCACAGGACAGTAACAGTAACAGATATGCAATTAGAAAATCCTACCCAACTAGCCTCTACACTTCATCTCCGTCCAACCCTACATTCTATGTGGGGATATAATCAACCTACCCATCCCTACACTCTAAATAGTACCGAATGCGGCACTAGATAGTAATTTGTAGCTGTGCTACCAGTAAATTAGGCTCAAAGCCTTTCAGTACACTTCCTCCAATCAATATCAACCCATCCCCATGCAATGCATCATACAGTTATGTCATGCCCAATCATGGTATATCACATATATATAGTACAGTACAAACAACATGCTCAATATATAGTAATATATATACATATCAAGTATGGATATAACAGTCATTCAGATAGGGGTCTAGGTAATTTTACAGATCCTACAATAGGTTCACAGTCGTCTCGGGCAACCCGTGCAACCTTAGCAATAAATTAGTGAAAATGGGCTCACACGCCTATGTTGTCTGTCGTATGGGCCCACAAGCCTGTGTGGCCCTCACAACCGAATTTGGCCTTGGCCATGTGGATTACACGGCCTAGCCCAAAATCCCACACGCCCGTGTGGCCCACACGACCCAATTGGTCGAGCACGTTTCTAGTACACGACATTAACGGTCATGTCATGCTCCCGTGTCATGTGCGCACGGCCTGCTTCGTCGATCACACAGCCATGCCCCCTCACACGGCCTACCACACGGGTTGCCACACGCCCGTGTGGCATCGACAATATGGTTTTTTGACTTTTTGCTGAGAACTCATTTTCAGTGATGTGGTTACACACCTGTAGTGTTTTCAGTACCTAAGCCCTCCTGAGCACTTCAATACCTACAATTGACCAATCCAACACCACAATCAATCTTTCTTTACAATAAAACAACAAATCTCGAAACCAATGGACTCCTCTAAAGAGCGATGAACACTTACCGCAAGGTTTCCAATTGACTTGCTAAGAAATAGTACGAAGGGAGCCTCAATCCACATGATGTGCTGCTACCAGAACCCCATGGTTAGTTTACCAAAAAATACTCAATCAAAACAATGTCCACAACTTACCACTTACCGTACAAGTGGTTAACGTTTGCACAAAAGAGAAGAATGAAATGTACTCAGGAGCGAAAGGGGAGAAATAAGGGAAACCAAAGAAGAAAAACAAGAAAAGAGGATAAGGAAAGGCGGAGTTTCGGCGGTGGGTAGAGATGAAGAATGGAAAAGTATGTAAAAGAAAAGATAAAGGAAGGGAGGGATAGAGCAAAACGTCAGAAAATTTGAGAAAATTTGGGAAAAAAACTGATCACTCAATCCCTCAAATTTCTCCTAAAACCATACAACCACTCCCACTATCCAAATCCCTTAATTTCCTCTCCACACTTCCCACTACACCTCTACCACTTCGGCATCTCAATTGACTTCAAACACTACACGGCACCACTTATCAAAAATAATACTCCAGCGACAGCTCGAACCCAAGACCTCTAGCATATTGACACTCCATTTAGCCATCAGACTAGCAGGCCGATCCTGACATGTTTTTACAACCAATTAAGTAAAAGCCTACTGTCTAGAGATAGGGTTTACTCATTAAAAAACAAAAATTTCCCCAAGCATTACTTGAGACCTCTCAGACACTTCCCAGAACACTTAACCACTGAAGCAGACAGAGATATGTGTCACAAACATACGAAAACAAATATTCGAGATTTTTGGGGTGTTACAACTCTACCCCCCTAAAAGAAAATTTCAGCCTCGAAATTTTACTAATTAGAACAGATGAGGATACTGCTACTGCATTGCATCTTCAGGCTCCCACGTGGCTTCCTCAAAAATATGATTACGCCAAAGAACCCTAACTAGTGGAATGGACTTCCTTCTTAGAACCTTTACATCGCGATCCACTATCTGGACTGGCTCCTCCTCAAAGGTCAGATCTGGCCTAATCTCGATCTCCTCAACAGGATCAACATACGTGGGATCAGAGCGGTAGCGCCTCAACATAGAAACATGGAACACGTCGTGAATTCGCTCCAACTTTGGAGGTAATTCCAACTGATATGCTACTGGCCCTACTCGTTTCAGAATGCGATAAGGCCCAATAAATCTAGGGCTCAATTGACCCTTACGACCAAACCTCAGTACTTTCTTCCATGGTGAGACCTTGAAAAAAATGGAGTCCCCCACTGAATACTCTATCTCTCGACGCTTTAGGTCTGCATAGGACTTTTTTCTGTCAGATGTCGCTTTCAGTCAGTCTTGAATCAATCTAACTTTGTCCTCGGTATCAGAAATTAGTTCAGGGCCCAGCATACATCGCTCACCCAACTCAGTCCAACACGAAGGTGTGCGACACCTACGACTATATAGTGCCTCATAAGGTGCCATCTGAATGCTAGACTGATAACTGTTGTTATAAGCAAACTCTGCTAGTGGCAGGTAATCCTCCCAACTACCTCTGAAGCCAATCACACAACTCCTCAACATGTTCTCCAGTATCTGAATCACCCTCTTAGTCTGACCATCTATTTGAGGATAGAACGCAGTACTGAAGTTGAACCTTGTACCCAGAGCTTCATGTAGCTTATTCCAGAGCCGAGATGTGAAGCGAGGATCCCTATCAGATATTATCGAAATAGGTATCCCATGCAGTCTCACTGTTTCAGACAAATATACTTTAGCCATCTTCTGCAGAGAGTAGTCAGCGGAACCGGTACGAAATGGGCGGACTTGGTCAATCGATCCACGATGACCCATACTAAATCCTTCTCAGTGGGTGTGAGGGGTAACCCACTAACGAAGTCCATAGTCACTCGCTCCCACTTCTAAAGTGGAATCTTAATTGGCTGAAGCAACCCCGAAGGTAACTGATGCTCAGCCTTAACCCGCTGACATGTCAGACATTTACCCACAAATTCTGTAACCTCTCACTTAAGACCTCGCCACCAGTATAACCCACGAAGTTCTCGGTACATCTTGTTTTTGCCAAGATGCATAGCATAAGGGCTACTATGCAACTCTTTCAGTATAAACTGCCTCAATTCAGTATCTTTCAGTACACAGATTCTACCACGGGAACAGAGCACCCCTTCGCTATTCAATCCAAAATCCTCGGTATTCTCACTCTCAACCTGTCGAAAACGAAGGCTCAATGACTCATCCTCCATTTGTTTACTCTTAATCTGCTCTATCCACGTCAATTTAACTTGAAGTTCGGCTAACAGACTACTATCATCAAATAAACTGAGACAAGCAAACATCGCCCTCAGATCAGTCACAACCCTACGGCTCAGTGCATCGGCCACCACATTGGCCTTGCCAGGGTGGTATTCAATCATACAGTCATAGTGTTTAAGCAGCTTAATCCATCTACGCTGCCTAAGATTTAGCTCTTTCTGAGTGATGAGGTACTTGAGGCTCTTGTGATCAGTGTAAATGATACACTTCTCACCATACAGGTGATGCCTCTAGATTTTCACTGCAAATACCACCGCGGCCAATTCCAAGTCATGCATCGGATAATTTGCCTCATGAGTCTTAAGCTGGCGAGACATATACGTTACTACCTTACCCTCTTGCATCAACACACACCCCAAACCGACATGTGATACATCGCTATAGACAGTAAACTTTTTTCCAAACTCTGGTTGTATCAGAACGGGGGCCTCCGTCAGTACAGTCTTGAGCTTCTCAAAGCTCTCTTGCTGCGCGTCAACCCAGTTAAACGGCACACCCTTACGTAGCGGCTTAGTCAAGGGTGTGGCGGTTAGTGAAAACCGCTCTAAAAATCATCGATAATATCCTGCCAGTCCTAGAAAACTGCGGATCTCAGATACAGTCTTAGGCTATTTCCATTCCAATACCGCCTCTATCTTTCGAGGATCGACCCTAATCCTCTCAGCAAAAACCATATGTCCTAGAAACGTTACTTCACATAACCAGAACTAACATTTACTGAACTTGGCGTATAGTTGTTTCTCTCGTAGAATTTGTAGAACCACTCTGAGATGTTCACCGTGCTCATCCTCAGTTCTTGAATACACCAGTATGTCGTCAAGAAATACCACTACGAACTGATCCAGATAGGGCTGGAACACTTAGTTCATTAGATCCATGAAAGCTGCTGGTGCATTCGTCAGTCCAAATGGCATCATTAGGAACTCTTAATGGCCATAGCGAGTCCTAAATGTCGTCTTATGCACGTTAGCCTCTTTAACTCTCAACTGGTGATAACCTAATCGTAGATCAATCTTAGAGAAAATCGAGGCCCCATGGAACTGATCGAATAGATCATCTATCCTCGGTAGAGGGTACTTATTCTTGATGGTCAGCTTATTCAATTGACGGTAGTCGATACACATACGCATGAATCCATCCTTCTTTTTCACAAATAGAACTGGTGCTCCCTACGAAGACACACTAGCGCGGATGAACCCACGATCCAATAGCTCTTGAATCTGAGCCTTAAGCTCCACAAGCTCCTTTGGTGCCATTCTATAAGGGGCGATGGACACCGGAGCTGTACTAGGAAGGAGCTCAATCCCAAACTCTACTTCACGATTCGAAGGTAACCCAGATAGCTCTTCAGGAAAAATGTCCAGAAAGTCCTTAACCTTCCTTATATCTTTAACTGAAGAATCCCCAGAATCTGGAACACTGATGTAGGCCAGATACACCTCACATTCCTTACGAGCCAACTTTTCGGCCCTCAATGCAGAAATCACATTCAATAAGTAGTTCCGACATTCCCCAATTACGACTACCTCGCTGTCCCCCTCAGTTCTCAGTACAACCCTTTTTGTGGCACAATTTAAGCTCACTCGGTGCTCTCTGACCATGTCCCAGACCGTTACCACCCCTAGCCTAACCACGACCTCTCGATGGCTGCTAAACTACTCTCGGTGGTGCAGTCCCTATGCTAGAAGCTTGCATTTAATTAGACTTCCGTGGGCGATCTCTAATACGGTGTTCTAATGAACTGAACCTCAAACAAGCCCCGATTCTTTTCCAGCACTCGTCTTGATGGCGTCTACCACAGTCAGTACACGACGGTTGTCCAGTAGCAGCAATAGGAGTCCCAACTTTGATTGGCCCATCAACTCTGGCCTTTTTCTTAGACCTCTGAACGGTAATCGAGGGCTCTGAATCCCTCTTATTCCTACCTCTCTCTCTGTTCTGGCGCTCAACGCGCTTCACTTCCTCGGCGATCTTCGCCTTATCAACCAATGTCGCAAAGTCTCGCTCCCTCTGTGGAGCTATCAGAACCCTCAGATTATCCCTGAGGCCATCCTCGAAGTGAACACGTCGCTCGTACTCAGTTGCCGCGATTCCTCGAGCGTAGCTGCTTAGTCGCAGAAATTCGGCCTTGTACTCGGCCACTGATCTATCCCACTGAGTCAGGTTCAAAAACTCCCTCCTACGGGCATCCACATAACTGGTACCCACATACTTCCCCTGGAAAGCGGTCTTAAAGAGCTCCTAGGTCAGTCGATTGGGCTGAGTGCCCTCCTTAACCATAAGCCAATGCTGGTAAGCCTCATCTCTCAGCACTGACACTGCACCCTTTAGCTTCTGCTCAGGGGTGCAGTCCAAATCGTCCATGGTCCTTTCTGTGGCCTTGATCTAGTACTCAGCCACGTTAGGGGCAACTCTAGCAATACCCCTAAAAATCTCGGCTCCATTGGACCGGAGTCATTTCGTAACTGACCCTCGGCCTCCAACTTCAGTATTGGGCCCAACGACCCTCTCTAGAATCCTTAACATGGCTTGGGACAGTGCGTCGTCCCCAGCCACTCGATCATGAGACCCGGTCTCAGTCACTGGTAAAGCCGGCCTCTCACTTGTATCCAAATTAAGCAAGTTGTGTAACATCCCGAATTAGGGCCTAGTCGGAACAATGGTTTCGAGATCACAAATCTGACGAGGAAAATTTTATTTTTATTATATTTTTATGGTCTACAATTTTACAGAAAGATTTCGTAAAAATTTCGTTTAAAAAAATTTTGACGTTTGAGCACTCAATTTAGTCGAAAGGACTAAATTGTAAAAAGTGCAAAAGTTGAGTTCTATATATTAGAGGTGTCAAATTGCTATGAGTTTTAAATTGGAGGTCCTTAAAAGGTAATTAGACCATTGGATAACTTGATGGACAAAAATGGGCATGAATAGGATAGAATTGAAAGAAAAGCCTTAAGGGTATTTTAGTCATTTAGTGTTTTTAATGAATAAAAAGACAAAATACAAGAAAAAAATCTGCTCATCTTCTTCAAGTTGCTGCTGAAAATTCCTAGACTCCATGGCTAAGGGTTTTAAGCTTTTCAAGCTTCATAGTAAGTGTTTATGAGCCCCATTTTTAATGTTCATCGTAATTTTGAAATCCCGGTAACTTAGTTTAGCTATTTCTACAATTATTTTGAGCTAGAGTTTAATTTTAAAAATTGACTCATGTTGAATAATTGTGTATTTTGATGAATTTTGGTAGATTATGCATGTTTATGATTAGAGAAACGAGTTTTATTAGATGATTTTTGATGAAATCGTATAAATGGGGTTAAATTGTAAAAGTTATAAATTGGTCATAAGTGTGTGAATTAGTGAGAAATTGAAGTTGCCATAGAAGAGAAAAATGATCAGCATGTTATAAAACATAAAAATAAGGGCTGAAGTTTAATTTACGAGCATTGGGGCAAAAGTGCAAATACGTGAATGTTTAGGGGTCAAAGGGCAATTTGTAAAAAAATATGATTATTGGACCCATATGAATAATGTGACTAATTAGTAGGCTAAATGTGATATAGATCAAAGAAATCGAGATTTGGGCTTAAATCGGGAAAATACAAGGTTATGGATTAAAATGGTAAATTGCCGTTTCTGGATCCGAGGTAAGTTGGTGTGTTAATAATAATGCAATAATGTCGTAATGTATGTTTGAAACCTAAATTGTGGTATTAAATTGATTTTGCTGAATTACATATTTAGTATATTATGTTGGTGAATTGACTTAGTAATGTGTTTATGATAAAAGGTGACATAGGTGACATGGAAAATGGGTTGAAAGGTTGTGCTTAAAGGTGTTTTCTATGACTATGGTTATTATGTGAAATGGAAAGTTTATATATAAATAATGCATTTATTTTACTTGTTTAATAATTATTTTGCTAGATATTGTGGAAGTCGTTGGGTGATAACTATAATATGAAAATGTATGGAATGTGAAATTCTCGATTGAACCTTCGGAAAACTGAGAGATACAGACAATATGTAGCTAGGTCACACGAGTGATAAGGGACCTTCACCATGTGCACAAGAAAGCTACGAGATGGCAAAATTTGATATGTAGCTAGGCCACATGGATGATAAGGGACTTTCACCATGTGTGTATACCATGTGTACAAGAAAATTACGGGTTATGAGTAGCTAGGTCGCATGAGTGGTTCTTAGTGTTGGAAGCCATGTAGACAAGAAAGCTACGAGATGGAATGGCTAGGTCACATGGGTGATAAGGGACCTTCACCATGTATACAAGAAAGACGAATTATGTGTAGGTCGAGTTATGTGCTGAGACCACCGAGTATCGGGCGTTTTCCAAAGGGGTTCAACGAGATAACTTACTAATGGTGATTGGTGCAATCATATTATGAATAAGTGTAGGTGTGAATGTGACCAATTGAGAAATGTGGCAAATGTACGTGTGAGCAAGTGTTTGTGTGAACAAGGGTGCATGTAACCATGTGTGTATGTGCATAATGTGTTTGATATGTGATACATGATTGAAATGGTGGTAAGGCTGATATGGTGTAAGCACCACTATGAATACTCGTAAATATTAGTGATGATTATTCATGTGTATGGCTAGTATTGAACATGCTTGGTGTTATGTGTGCATATATGAAAGTAATATAAAGAAAACATGGGAGAGTAAAATTTTCAGTAAAATAGATTGAAACAGCAGCAGTTATGTGATTTTTAAAAATCACCATAAATAGTAGAAGCTGAATTATATACTTAATGAGAGATGAAATTAAAGCTTATTGAGTCTATTTTTCACATAAAAGAAATGGTGTAAGTAAATAAATTTTATTTTATGGGATATTTAAATTTTGGTGAGACAGGGTCTGAATGGTTTTGGAAATCCCCTATTCCAAATTTAGAAAATCACCAACAATTGTATAAAAAAGGTTATGGTGTGTAATTTATATTCTCAAAATCCTTGGTGAGTCTACTTTCGAGAGAGACAAATGGGAAAGTTATCCAAACTCTATATAATAAGAAATTTTAATTTTAGTGAAGAGGTGTTAGAGCTATCGAACAACGAAACAGGGGACATTTTAATGAATAAACTATATTTATTGGATAAACCAAAAATTCTTAAATTTTTATGGTAAAAAGGTATGTGAGTTTAGTTTCAGGAAAAATTAACGGATCTTAATTTGGAGTTCCGTAGCTCCAGATATAAATAATTTAATGACTATGACTCGAGAAAACAACTTAACTGGAATTTGAATAAATAGAAAGAATATGAAAATAGCATGTTATCGCATTGCTTATTATTTTCATGCGAGCTTACTAAGCATAAAGCTTACTCCCTCCTTTTTATTTCTTTTAGTTTTGTCAGGTCAGCTCTGTAACCCCCTCACCCAAGTCCGTCGCCGGAACAGGGTACGAGGCATTACCGGACATGATTCATACTACTATACAAAATTTAAAATGTAAAATCAGTATAAATTTAAAACTTTTTCCATAGATAGTCGTCAATACCCATAAGCAAAATAATCATTCGTTATTACAAATAACAAAACAATTAAGCCTTCTATACATGCCATAATTCCCAAAATATTGTTTTCAAAATACCAAAAGAAGGCTGATAGTGTGGATGGATCTCCGACGATCACCGAATCCCGAGCTAGCTTGATGACACTATAGAACAAGGAAAAAAAAAGAGAGTAAGCATATAGATTAATAAGTAAGTATATAAATAATAGATAATGGATTTAATATGTTTACAAGATAACACAATCATATCTACATTCAAAGTCACTATTAATTCAAATTCGGAGCAAGCTGTCTATTCGAGTCACAGTCACTAAATTATTTTTATCTCGAGCTACAAAATTCTAAATTAAGATCCGTAAATTTTCCCTGAAACTAGATTCACATATCCTTTTACCATTAAATTTTTAGAATTTATGGTTTAGCCAATTAGTACAGTTTATTCTTCAAAGTCTCCCCTGTTCTGCTGTCTGACAATTCCGACCATTCTTTGCTAAAATTTAATTATCTTTTTGTACAGAATTCAAATGATGTTCTAGTTTGCTTCTTCTAAAAATTGACTCAATAAGGAATCTAATCATATAAATTATGTCCCAATATTATTTTTGTAATGATTTTTCCAAGTCAGAATTTGGGATCTCGAAATCACTCTGAACCAGTCTCACAAAAATCTAAATATCTCAAAATATACCAATCCTTTGCTTTCTCTGTTTCTTTTATATAAAAATAGACTCAATAAGCTTTAAATAAATGTCTCATACAACTTATAATTCAATTTCTACCATTTTTGTTGATTTTTCAAATTCACCTCACTGCTGCTGTCCAAAACAGTTTTATTGTAAAATTTTCCTTTCTCTCACTTTAGTTGTATTCATTACTTACCTATAACAATCATTCAAATTTCCAATCACATATTGAGCATATTGCTCATACATTATACATACATATACATATACTTATCACTACAACATCTCACATAATTTCATTTAGTCAGTTTTCCCGTTGAACGCTTCGGAATAATAACGAATATGAGATGGTTTCGCACACAGCCCACCTTTGAAATCGAAGCTCTCTTGTACACATAGTGGCCTTCACCCAATACCACTCATGTGACCTAGCTCGATTGTACTCATAATTCTGGCTCTCTTGTACATATGGTGGCCTTCACTTAGCACCACTCATATGACCTAGCCTTCTCGTAGCTCTCTTGTACACATAGTGGCTCACACCATATACCACACATGTAACCTAGCTACATATAGCTTTCTTGTACACATGGTGTACTCTCGGTACTACACATGTGACCTAGCTACGTATACAAAATCTCTTGTAGCTCTCTTGTGCACATAGTGGCCTACACTTAGTACCACTCATGTGACCTAGCTACATGCCAATTACATCTTTCGATTCTGAAGGTTCAAACGGGAAATAGCTCACTTTTAAACACTTTATTTCATTCTTTCAATAGTCAATTATGATCCAAAAATCAGATACAATACATTAAACATGTTAAAATATAAAACATCAATAAAAATAATGAATTATTTACATATTACTTACCTCGGTACAAAATATGGCGAAATTTGCAATTTAGTCCTTAACTTTTCCTTTCCCTCGTTCAAGATCGATTCCATGTTCTTCTCGATCTATAATAACACATTTAGCTTATTTAATATTTACATTATTTAATTCAATCCAAAAATCACATTATTGCAAAATTACGTTTTTGCCCCCTAACTTTCACAAAATTACAATTTTGCCCCTAGGCTCGAAAATTAAACTTCATCCTATTTTCTTACATTTAAGGACATACTGAACATTTTTCCCTTCTATGGCAACATCAAATTCTCACTCTAACATGTACTTATGAACATTAGATATTTTTACCGATTATGTTATTTTACTCGTTTTTACGTAAAATCGCTTAGCAAAAGTTGTTTAACATAATTTCAACCTTCATGTTTTATCATAAAACATTAAAATAAACACATTTCACCTATGGGTATTTTTCCAAATATGAACCCTAAGTTAAATTATTGCTAGAATAAGCTAAACCAAGTTACCGGGATTCTAAAAACGTAAAGAACATGAAAAACGGGGCTTGGATTGACTTACTATGGAGCTTGGAAGCTTGGAAACCCTAGCTATGGATTCCCCCCTTGAAGTTTCTTCCTAAGGAAGAAATGAGCATATTTTGCCATCTTTTTCCCTTTTAATTTCTTTTTATTACCAAATGACTAAATTACCCTTCATTAAAAACTTTGGTTCTTTCTACCTATATTTGTCCATTTTTGTCCATGAAAGCTTAATGGTATAATTACCATTTAAGGACCTCTACTTCAATTATGCTCTTCGATTAAATCCTTTAGTATCTAGAACTCTCATTTATCAACTTTTACAATTTAACCCTAATAAGCAAATTAGACAAGAATTTCATAAAATTTTCTATCAATACTCTAACACATGCATCCAATCAATTAGTAAATCATAAAAATTAATCAAAATAAAGTTTTCTATCTCAAATTTGTGGTTTCGCAACCACTATTCCGTTTAGGCCCTATTTCAGGATGTTACAAGCTCAAGGTTGGAGATCGTCGGAGGCAGCATCACACTATCGAGCCATTATCCTTGGAGTATTGGCATGTGTATGTTAAATGTTTTCAAGTGAGTGGCATGTATAGGGACTTAGTTTTTCTATGATGGATGTTGTTGTGATTAGCCAAATGTATTGGCTTATATTGATTTGTTGATTATAGCCATGAGATGTGGCTTATAATGATTTTGGCTTATAAGCCTATTTGTCCATGGTATGTGTTAATGTCTTGTTATATGGTATAAGTGATTAAATAGATGACAAGGTCAAATGCATGTGTTTGAAAAGTTTTAATTTTGGGCGAAATTTGGTAACCCGATTTTGTATGATTGTGAATGTTTAAGTCCGGTAACGCCTCAAACCCTATCCCGGAGTTGGATACAGGTGAGGGGTGTTACAAGTTGCCAGAAGATGAAAATCCAACTCAAGCACCTCTACGGCCTCTACCACGACCTCTTGTACCCCGTCCGCGAGGACCTCTTGTGCTCATTATCTATTTGCGTCTTATTTGTATTATCAATTTATGCATCAATTTACAGTTCCAGTGTTTATTAACAAATATTTTATGAAAACAGTATCAAAAGTATAAGGTTTGTTTTCGTACGACGTAGTGTCTATCAGTGTCTATCGGTGTTACCACAATATCAGTATACACTAACCTGAGTGTTTTCAGTACAGTCTATCTATAGTAGTCGCAGTATATACTATCATAGCAGTTCAGTTTAAAGCACATAACAGTTTTAGTGAACTTACGGGATTGGCGCCGGAGACTCTATGTACCACACATGCTGCGAAAATATTTCAATCATCTAAAAATCGGTGCATTAAAATCCAAGTTTAAAAACCCAAATCCACAGTCGAGTTATGTAACCTGGCTCTGATACCACTAAATGTAACACCCAAACCCGGCCTAGATGTTATGGCTGAATCAGGTGATGTCACATGGTAGTGTTAATTCTAGGATGCGTCGTTCAATTTCAAAATGTAGTACATTTTCACAAAAGTATTCTCTTTCAAAACGATATTAATTTTCAAAACGTCACTTATCGCGAAAGCTTTTTAAATCAGTTTGCGTATTTGAGTGTATTTTGTTAAAATATTTGAATCGTTTTGAAAACTTGATTAACACTACTACTAGCAGTTGCAAATCAAAATCATAGAAATCCCAAATTAACCATGAAAATCCAGAAAGGCCATTATTACAGCAAAATACCCTAAAATAAACCTAAAAATCATAATAAGTACTAAAATAGAACGAAATGGGTCATGTGCTCACCGCTGGGTCCTTCGCCGCACCGATCTGCCTATGTTTGGGGATTACCTGTACAGTTAAAACAGAAGGGTGAGTTTACAAAAACTCAGTGTGCAACCCCCCATACAAAACAAACAGTCAATATACAAATAATCACAGTCTAGGGCTAAGCCCTTTTGTAGTATCAATATCAGTCCAGTTTGGGCCTTAGCCCATTTCAGTAACAGTATGCATTAGGGCCTTAGCCCATCACAGTACAGTAATAGTAACAGATATGCAATCAGAAAATCCTACCCAACCAGCCTCTACACTCCATCTCTCTCCAACCCTACACTCCATGTAGGGATATAATCAACTCACCCATCCTTATACTCAAAATAGTACAGAATGCGACACTAGACAGTAATTTGTAGCTGTGCTGCCAGTAAATTAGGCTCAAAGCCTTTCAGTACACTTCCTCCAATCAATATCGACCCATCCCCATACAATGCATCATACAGTTATGTCATGCCTAATCATGGTATATCACATATATACAGTACAATACAAACAGCATGCTCAATATACAGTCATATATATACATATCAAGTATGGATATAACAGTCATTCAGTTAGGGGTCTAGGTAATCTTACCGACCCTACAGTAGGTTCACAATCGTCTCGGGTGACCCGGAAACCTTAGTAATAAATCAGTGAAAATGAGCTCACACGCCCATGTTGTTTGCCCGTATGGGCTCACACGCCCGTGTGGCCTCCACTGCCTAATTTGGCCTTGGCTGTGTGATCTAACATCCCACACGCCCGTGTGGTTCACCCGTATGGGCCCACATGCCCATGTGGCCCACACGGCCCAATTAGTCGCGCCTGTGTCTAATACACGGCCTCGCCGGCCATCACACGGCCGTCTCACGCGCCGGTGTCATGCACGCATGGCCTGGTTCGTTTATCACACGGCCATGTCCCCACACACGACCTACGACAAGGGCTACCACACGCCCGTATGGCGTCGACTGTATGCTTTTTTGGCTTTACTCCGAGAACTCATTTTCAGTGATGTGGTTACACACCTGTAGTGTTTTCAGTACCTAAGCCCTCATCAGCAATTCAATACCTACAATTGACCAATCCAACACCACAATTAATCTTTCTTTATAATAAAACAACAAATCCTGAAACCAACAGACTCCCTTAAAGAGCAATGAACACTTACTGCAAGGTTTCCAATCGACTTGCTAAGAAATAGTACGAAGGGAGCCTCAATCCACATGATTTGCTACTACCAGAACCCCATGGTTAGTTTACCGAAGATTACTCAATCAAAACAATGTCAACAACTTACCACTTACCGCACGAGTGGCTAACGTTTGCACAAAAGAGAAGAACGAAACGCACTCAGGAGCAAAAGGGGAGAAATAAGGGAAACTAAAGAAGAAAAACAAGAAGAGAGAATAAGGAAAGGCAGAGTTTCGGTAGTGGCTAGAGATGAAGAACGAAAAAGTATGTAAAAGAAAAGATGAAGCAAGGGAGGGTGAGAGCAAAACATCAGAAACTTTGAGAAAATTTGGGAAAAAAACTGATCACTCAATCCCTCAAATTTCTCCTAAAATCGTGCAACTACTCCCACTATCCAAATCCCTTAATTTCCTCTCCACACTTCCCACTACACCTCTACCACTTCGGCATCTCAGTTGAGTTCAAACACTACACGGCACCACTTATTAAAAATAATACTCCAGCGACAGCTCGAACCCAAGACCTCTAGCATAATGACACTCCACTTAGCCACCAGACCAGCAAGCCCATTCTGACATGTTTTTACAACCAATTAATTAAAAGCCTATTGTTTAGAGATAGGGTTTATTCATTTAAAAACAAAAATTTGCCCAAGCTAATGCTTGCACTTGGGACCTCTCAGACACTTCCCAGAACACTTAACCACTGAAGCAGACACAGATTTGTATCACAAACATACGAAAACAAATATTCGAGATTTTTGGAGCGTAACATTTATCTTAGGGCAGAGATGTCTTATTTTACAGTCTCTAAATCTAATAGTTTTACTAAAGTACTAAAGTAAAAATAACTAAAATACAGTTACCTGAAGTGTGCATACTTACTTGGATCAGCGTCAGAGGCTCAGGTTTACATATCATAATTAGACATCAAAATTTTAATAGAATTCCAAATTTCGTATTAAAATAGTTTCATATAGAAAATTCTGGATCCCAAAAATCACAGCCCGAGCTTTGCAACCTGGTTCTGATACCACTAAATGTAACAACCCAAACCTGACCTAGACGTTATAGCTAAATTTGGAAGGTTAAAATAATGCATTGAAATCTTTACTTTCCAAAATGTGACTCGTTATGAAACTAAAAATCAAAGTTTTATAAAACTCGCCACAATTCTTTGATAGAAAAAATTGACACCCTTAAAATGCTTATCCAAATTTATCATATGCTAACTTAAATTCCCAATTTTTCGAAATCATTGCCCTGATGTCGCTTGCTTCATAAAACTCGTAATTCTAAATAAAACTTTGCAACAGAAATTTTAGAGTTGTTAATTTGAAAATCATGATATAGATAAGTGAAAAAGTACAATTTGCCAATTGGGCATATTTTGAATCACTCTTTATAATTTTTCATAAAACCAATTTCAAATTTGCATCGGAAAACAAAATCTAATTTGTTAACTCATGTGATTTACGGTTTTATGCTCGAAAATATTAAATATCGACGAATAAAGAAAAAACCAAAACAAGCCTAAAAACAAAATTGAATTTGAAAAATTTAGTCCGAAAATAAAAAGTCTGGAAATCTTGATTTACTAACCAAAACAGAACATTTAATGTGGAAACCAATCTAAGCTCCTACACATCGTCGGATCTTAAGTACGAAGATCACTTGAAACGTATTTAATAAACAAGTGAGCTGGAAGCCCAATGTATGACTTGGCCAACAAACCGAATTTAACTTATAGCATGCACAAATGTAATTAATCAAAACAATATTATTTTTTATTATAATGTTTACATATGCAAATAACAGATCAAGATGGCATATATCCAAAAACAAATATAAGATCAGAATGTCATATTTTCTCGAAACGTAGATCATATAAAAATGCACATTCATATTTAGATACATTTGTAGACACAGATCCTACCCCCATTCGCTACATACGAACTCCGACCAACCAATCACACCAGATAAGACTATAAGAGTCCATCCAACAAATCACACTGAGTCGTGGTGGTATGCCACTCATAAATGTTTCAGCTTAGCTGCCAGATAGATATTGTGGTTTAACCGCCAAAATTGCAGTAATACTGCCATAATTCACTTCCTCCGTCATATATCAAATCCCACCCCAATGCACATGCACTAACCTGCTAACATATAATCGTAAAGAATTAGAAATATGACATGTTTATGTAAATGTCATTATAAAAAATTATATCATGCAGCTTACACCGAATTTGTTAATCCGAGTCATGAACATCATACGTAATCAAGCTTTTGAAAGTATTAGAACACGAAACATAAATGTATTTTTCACATGCTTTACTCATAGCACATATCAACAAATGTCGTATATTGAGTCTTATTTACCAAGCGGACCGATAGAATGTCTAAATACAAATTCCAGAGTCATATGGGCCTAGATGAAACTTTTCAAAAAAAAAAGGGTCCACACGGCCTAACCGTTCAGACTGTGTCATCACACACGTCCGTGTGCTCCATACGGCCTGGCACACGGCCAACCACATGCCCGTGTGATGCATACGCCCATACGGTGCACGCGGCCGTACGGTGCACACGACCTACCTAAATTTTATGTGTAATAGTACATGCCTGTGTGCTCCACACGATTGACCACACGCCGGTGTGGTGCACACGACCATCCACACGACCGTATGACGTAGTGCAGTTCCAAAACAACCACTTTTTATTGGGTTTTTTCGAGTTCTAATCACATTTTTAGGTTAGTGTCACACACTTGATTTTCTCTCGATGAAGATTAACGAATGAGCAATCCTGTAACCTAAACTGATAACTCACACAAATTAATCAACACAATTTTTTTGCTAACCCCGACTGATCGAATCGATAACACCAATGTCAGAAAAACTTTTAATTACAAAACAAAAACAACTCCTACGTGGCAGAACTAATTACCCTCGAACGTAACAGCGACTTAAAATGAGAACTTAGTTTGTTGAAGGTTTTACCGCCTCACGATCTTTTCCTATTTGCATCAAAGCATAAAGAGTTTCATAAAAAAATTACTCTCTTTGCAAAGCACTTAAGAAAAACACGAGAAACATCAATAATAAATAAATAAATAAATAAATAAAGACTTACCCAACCTCAAATATGCACTGAATTCTGATCAAAAGAGAAAGAATAAAAAGAAAAAGCTTTGAATGATAGCTATCTTTGGGAAAAAAGGGTAAGAAAAAAAAATTACAAATGAAATTTTGAAGAACAAAAACAAAACAAAGCAACATAAAGAAAGAAAGAATAGAAAGAAGAAAAAACAAAAAGAATGAAAATTAAAACTAATTCAAACTAGCCACAACCCCACTACCTGATCCTCATCCAGATATTCGAATACAAGACAGAAGGGTAAGTTGAAGCCTTACCACTGAACTAATAGGCCCATTATTTTCATCAGTTGAGCGCAAATATTATTTATGCCAAATGATTTAGGGATAGGATTAGGACAAAAATAATAGAAATTTAACAGAGAGAGATTTGAACACAAGACCTCAAATACACATCTAGAGCACTTATGCACTAAAACAAACCAATTTACTTGATAACATTTTTCACAATTTTAACTCACAAGTCAGACGTAACCACTTTTGGTTTCACTAACCCGATTTCCTCTAACCTAGTTTTGGGATGTGACACTTTCTTTTAAGAAGTTTGGAATTGCCTTCGATGAGTTCCACTTGTTCATTATAGGTTCATAAGTTCACGTAAAAGAAACAAAATAAGGGGAAAATCCCGTTGAGTCAAATGATTTTTCTACAAGTTGTCTAGTGACTTGATTCATAACTTAGGATTGTAACACCATGGTTGCATAAACCCACAAGCAAAGATAAAAATAAGCAAGCTGAATCTTTTAAAACAATCACAAAAAAAATGTCTATTACATACTAAAGCTTATGAACTAGCTTAGTAATCATTTTTCTATTCTAGTCAAGCATTATATTCCCTTCTAAGAAAATGCAAAATTCCAACTTAGGCATCCACAAAAACTTTACTTCCTTGGCTGCATGTTTTATGTAAGTTTATCCATTTATTTATTATTAAATACCATGCCATATTAGCAGTAACTTATCCTAACTAAAAATATAAAGCTAGGCAAACCTATAAGCCAAAAGCAAATATTTTATGGTTTAAATACTCTTCTATCCATAAGACTAACAATTAAATTAAATATAAGTAGCATGAATAAAGAATAGGAAAAGTAAACAGAAAAATGCATATTTACATGCAGGGATCTATGACTGTGAATGGTAGTTGTAGGAAAATCATTCATGCATAGCCAATGTTCCAACGAATCAAATGTCTTTTTGTTTCAACAAAAGCTTAATGTACGAGCTTACTGCAAGAATAAGATTAAAATGTTAAAAAAATGGAAACTACAATCAAATTCACAAAATCATAGAGAAGACAAATGATTTTCAAGGACATCTAATCTGAGTCATACAGGAATTTCCATTAGCATCATTAGAATGAGTACTAGAATTACAAATCAATAATACTGTAACTTCCCAAACCCGGCCTAGATGTTATAGCTAGATTGAGAAGGCTACATTAGCCACCGAAACGGCTAAGCTAACTTACATTACTTTTTAAGACTTTCAATAAACTCATTTTAGAGAAAATTGAAGTTGTACTTTGAGTTAGCTTAAAAGCATTCGTTCATTAGGCCGTGTATGTTTAGGATTCATTTTATTGTTGATAGTGTTGGTTTAGAAAACCCATTTGCTTGCCGCTCTTCTTTAAAAAGAACTCAAAGTTAAACTAATGCAACGGAAAAACCGTTTTTCAAGTCATTTTGGAAAATTAGGTGCCTTATCGATTTGTTTTTCTAAAACAGTTCCTTTGCAATATAGTGGAAACTAGGGAACATTATCAAATTTTACTTAAGCCCGATATCATGCATTATCCGGTTATTATGCTTGAGTAATCCATGCATGCAAAAATCCCTAAAGAAAAGTTACCAAGCCACATACCAGAAATAATTAAAAATTACAAGCCAAAGCCAATAAAGACTTAATAATCATAATTAAAAAAATAATAATCTAAGGTCCAAGTTGATTCTACGAATGCCGAGTCCGGTCCTAATTTTGAGGTTTACCTAAAAAGTTAAACACTATTTGGGGTGAGCTTATGAAAAACTCAATGTGAGTCGAATAATTATTTAAACGAGCAAAAACATCAAATACAGTGAAAGATATTAGCATTAATAGAAGAAAACAGAACCATCATAGAAATTTCATGTCATTACATAACCATTATCAAATTGATGTGAAACGGTGTATGAGCATAGGTCATCATTCATTCGAGTAACAATCATTAATTTTGATACCATTAAATAAAACAAAATACAATGGGTAGCATAAATAAATAACATTCGAATATGTCATGCACATGATGCAATGCACAAAGGTTCCTACCCATACCATCTGCTACACACCACGAGTTCCCTAGAACCCATCATCTGAACTCCAAAACATTATGGGCTTAAGCCCATTGTGGTTAAAACCACCGATAACAATATGCAGAAAATTCTTCCACTAATAATGCATACAAGCTGCTAGTAAAAATGCGATAAACCGCCATTCACCTCGGCACTCCAGGTGCAATGCACTGACTACTAATAATGCAGACTTAAAATGCCGCCAGTACTCCATGGAACTCCTCCGTCAACCACAAAATCCCAACCCATTGCATATGCAATATGTCACACAATCTCATAAATAATCATATCCCAATACTTGTCACATTCATTTGACATGCTCAGCATGTCCTCAATAATCACATACTTTCATTAAATGGAAACAGTGCTCCAAATTTCAAATTACCATTGTGATGGTATCAATCAATATCGTTCAATTTCACATGCTTTATGGATTTTCTTTGTGCATAAATAACACCCTTTTCAGTACAGAATATAACAAATATCTCATGCGTTTATATCATACATAAGCTTAATATCTCAACACATTATATCATTCAGTCAAACATTCTCATATCTCATATCTCATAACTCAAATATGCAATTACGAACTCAATCAAACATCCATAGTATCAAACTAGAAATTTTGCCAACATGTCAATCTTTTAAGGCTCGAAACATACCTTCTTCGATCACTCTCAAAATCAATAATTTAGCTATGAAGACAATTCAATCAACAAGCTAATTTATCATATATAACATGATATTTAACATTTTCAAACAATTTAATGAGTTTAGGACCCATACCTTATTTATCGCTTCCTTATAGCACACTAGTGAATCTTCCAATTTTCCTTAACAATTCCTTAAACGTACCTAAACCAAAATTCAGTATAAATTCAATCAATTTACCATTAAACCAGCCCCCAAAACCCACTTATGAGTTCAAACCAATCGTTGAAATTATATCTATTTTATGTATCCAAACTAGTTCGATTCCTTACAATGTATAGATGCAAACCTTTACTTAATAACTATGTCGAAATAACAAACTAGTTACCTTTAATTACACTTACGCTTCACGATTTGTGGGATCCGAACGGCCAATCAAACAAGAACATTTTTCCCTAATTGAAATGGGTTTAAAAGCTGATTAGGAGGGTTCAAGAACTCAAATTAATGCTGGAAAAATGTAGGCAATAACCAAGAAACAAAACAGCCCCCTTTCTTGCACATAGGCATAATCATCACCACCCATGGAGGCCAAAATTGGGGCAAAATTTTAAAACGGTTTGAGATCTCATTAAATTTTGGAAAAATAAATTTGAAATCATTTAGAATCCATCAAATTTTAGATATAGAAATTTTTATTTTTAATGCACAAGATTAATTAAGAAATTGAAGAGAGAAGAGACCTTACCCAAGCTAGTTGAGAGAAACGACAATGGCACTTTCTTGACAATGTTCGAGATCGATCTTAGAGTTCAAGATTTCAGATTTGGGGCTAATTTTAATGAGGAAAAATTATAAAAATATGGTAGAGAATATGTTAACAAATCTTGTGGAAAAAAAGAGAAAGAGATGGTAAAACTAGGTATAGGCGAAGACAACAATGGAGGAAAGAAAAAAAATAAAATCAAAGAGAAGGAGAGGAGGAGAGGAACGGCTAGAGAAATTAGGAGGAGGATTAAAGGCTGATTATTAGTAAAAAATTAATATTTATGCCTAGGTTAACTAGGCTTGGATGGCCCACACATTAAAACAAGGGTTTTTTGTCAAAAAATTAAATTATTTGTATGGGAAGAGAATTGAAGTTAGGACCTCAATGATAAATTCACTAATTTCTAACCATCAAACCAATAACTCGTTCTTGATATAATTTGAAATATTTATTTTAAAAAACAAGGCATATTACATACTAGGGTTAAGGCATGATCACTCTCTCTCGATTCATAAACCCGATTCTACTAAGTCTCGATTTTTGGGATATTACAATTCTTCCCTCCTTAAGGAAATTTTGTCCTCGAAATTTTCTTAGTAACAAAATCTGTTACCCCTTTTCCTTCAAACCGGGCCACCAAGCTTTCATTGCGCAACTCTGATTCCAACACAATTCCAGACAATGCGTCTCCTTAAATTCCCAACATATATTTTGCATATATAATTAAGGAAACATCACTAATAGATTCCTCCACCCCAATTCCCAATTTTGATAGAAAATCTACTGGATTACGCTTACCACAATATCTACAAATCGGAATCCTAGCTAATCTAATAGTTTCTCTAGTAATAATTACTACAACCTTTCGTTGAGGTCTGACTCATTTGCCCCTCTTTAAAGTTCACAGATTTGGTCTAGTGGAAGCAGACTCTCTCTTTTACTGAACTTTATTCTTTTCCTTTCTTTTGCACTCCAAACATTTAGTCTCTCCCTCCATATTAGTCCTTTCAACCATAATCTTGAAAACCTTTTCTAAAACTCTTAATATCGCTTGGGACAGACAATGCATCATCCCCAGCCTCTTGGTTTTCGCCTTCAGAAGTAGGCGCAATCACGATGTCAGTCTTCTTAGGGTTAGGCACAATTCCTATCTTACAGTTTCAAAGAAAAATTAAATACCAACTATTTTAGTTCTATGTCTACAGTAATACACCTTAAGTGTTTACCTATAACTTAATAGCATCTTTTCTAAAGAAACTGACATCGGAGTCTCGGACCTGATTTTCTTTGTAGAATATCATTTTCAAAATTCTCTGTGGCTTGTTTTTCCCAAATTTCCCCCTTTTCATGTATGCATGCATGCAGACTTACTTAAGTAGATTCAAAAACTCAGTCTGAGGTTTTGAACCAAGGCTCTGGTACCACTACATGTAACCTCCCAAACCCGGCCTAAACGTTATGGCTAGATTAAGAAGGCTACATTAGCCACCAAAATGGCTAAGCTAACTTACGCTACTTTTTAAGACTTTAAATAAACTCATTTTAGAGAAAACTTTAGTTGCACTTTGAGTTAGCTTAAAAGCATTCACTCATTAGGTCGTGTACGCTTAGGATTCATTTTATTGTTGACAATGTTGTTTTAGAGAAACTGTTTGCTTGTTGCTCTTCTTTAAAATAAACTCGAAGTTAAACTAATGTAGTAGAAAAACCATTTTTCAAGTCATTTTGGAAAATTAGGTGTCTTATCGATTTGTTTTTCAAAAATAGTTCCTTTGCAATGTAGTGGAAACTAGGGAACAATATCAAATTTTACCTAAGCCCGATATCA
This sequence comes from Gossypium australe, assembly GCA_005393395.2. Classification (NCBI taxonomy): domain Eukaryota; kingdom Viridiplantae; phylum Streptophyta; class Magnoliopsida; order Malvales; family Malvaceae; genus Gossypium; species Gossypium australe. The sequence continues at coordinate 118,010,382 of CM016621.1, forward strand.
TGCATTATCCGGTTATTATGCTTGAGTAATCCATGCATGCAAAAATCCCCAAAAGAAAAGTTACTAAGCCACATGTAATATCCTAGAATTAGGGGTTATGCGTGTAGTGCATAATTCAAGTGTAAGTGGGCTTAGTGTGTGTTTGGATGAGTTTTAAGGGTTTTTAGAATTTTAGAATGTAAGGGAATGCCTTAGAAAAATATTAGATTTTTATTCTTAAAAGGGAGCTAGTCAAGATAGGCCTTAAGAAAATTTGTTGGAGGATTTAAACACAAGGAGTCAATTGGTAAAATGGCAAGTGGAGTGTGTAGTGTATTGATGGTCTTAAGTTTGAATCCCATGGATGGCAATAAGGTGACTTTTATTTTTGCATTGTATGGCATGTGTTGGTCAAACTCTAATTAAGGTAAGGATGGACTTTGTTATTTATGGATAGTAGACTAAAGGAAAAAGGCAAGTGATTAACTAAGGTATGGAATCAAGAAAATATGGTATGATAAGGGGACAAAAGGCATGGATTAAGGGATGAGGTTTGGAAACCTTTTAATGGCATTTTGTCCATGAACATGGATGGTTTCATGGACTAGGGGGGAAGGAGTTGGACGGCATTTAGGCTTCTAAAAGGATGAGATAAGGCTTGTATTTCTTTTAAATTTTTGGCTAAGATTAGTTGATAAATGTAGATTTATTTTCATTTATTTTGAATGGATGATAAGAGATAAATGAGGAGATAATTAAGGGATATAATAGGAAGAATTAAGGGAAATGACAGGATAAGAGTTAAATGAGGAGAGAAAATGGGACATGATAGGGGAGGGAGTAATGGCCGAATATAGGGCTCTTGGGGGTAGCATTTTCGGCTTTGAAGCTTGATAAGGAGGGTGTGCCAAAAATTAGAGTTTTCTTTTCTCTCTAAGTGTCGTTTTTGTGCATAAGCCATTTAGTTTCGATTTCCCTTCTCTTTGATTTGTGTTTGAAACTTCAAAGACCATTAAGGTCACTAGCGTTTTCTTCTTCTCTCCATTTGCTCTCTTGAGGCCGAATATTTCATGACCATTTGGAAACCATAGCCAAATTATTATAGCATTCACCTGTTCTTCTCAGAGTTTCATTCAAAAGCTGAAAGTGTTAAGTACCTATTCTTCTCCTTTTCTCTTCTTTTTCTAATCATTTGCAAAAGCCGAAATACTTTTTTTGTGATAGCTGAATCTCCCTAGTGTCCTCTAAGCCGAACCTATAATCCCTTGTTATCTTCTTCTAGTAGCCGAATACATTCTTCTGTTCTATGGCCGAATCTATCTAGAGCCTATAGAGAGGAAGGCGTCGACATTCTTTTTCTATCAAACTTTCAATCGGTTTCTAATATTGTGGTAAGGGGTTGTCGTTCTATTTGTTTCTCATTATTTTATTAAGTCAAGGAGACTAACTCCCTTTTCTTGTGATGGCCGGATTCATGAAAAGAGTTATCGGGATTTCGGTAGGCTAACGTTAAGGGATATGAAGTCTTTCGGGATTTCGACTATTCTAGGTAAGGTAGTGGTGGTATTCGGCCATAGGCCATTTTGGTATAATGCTAGCCGATTCTGACTTAGGTTGTGTAGGAAGGAGTTCAACAATCGCAAGGGTGCAAATCGTTTAGACGTGGGTTTCGGGATTTGATCGATTGTGCCAAAATAGGTGTGTAGTTATCGCACTGTCTCTTGATTGTTATTATGTGCTATTATGTATATGTGTATGATGTGATTAGTAGCCGACAAGAATGGCTAAGATGGTGGATACCCATGATGGGTAATCGATTAATCAGGTCAGTATTTTATGACGTTAATTTATATATGGTATATGTATGAAATTGGGATGGCATGTGATGTATATTTGTTTTAAATGATATTATTGTCATGATATATATATGTGCATGGGAATTTGGGATATGAATATCGAAGGACGGGGTGTACATTTATGTACATGGTCTGATGTTAGCCTTGTGCTACATTGGCGCTTGATGTTAGCTATGTGCTTCATCAAGGGAGGTGTTGGCTAGGTGCCACATCTCGGTGGATGATAGCTGTGTGCATCACCGTGGATAGAGGATGATCTTGAGTCACCTCGTGGATATTGACTTGTGGGGTCACTTAGGTGATTGGTGGCTTTGCCACGGCCTTGGGCAGCAGGTCTGCCAAGGTAATGTGGGATCACTCAGTTGATCGGTGGATTAGCCACGGCCTTGGGCAGCGGGTCTGCCAAGGTAGGTGTAATGGATGGACACTAGGTTGGGTTGGGATGCATTTTTGCATGACTGATTATGTGGATCAATGTGGATATGGGCCAAGCCCAATATGTGAATGTAACATCCTAGGAAGGGCCTATGCATTTTTCAGATCAATTGTATGAAATGACAAGTCTTAAGTATTATGAATAAATTTTTGATACTTTTGGAAACCTAGAAATGAATGAAAATGGAAATGAAAATGAAAATGGAAATGGAGATGGAAATGAAAATGGAAATGGAAATGGACATTTTTGGAAACTTAGACATTTTTGGAAACCTAAACATTTTTGGAAATGATCCAAAAATGGAAACTTGAAAATTTTGGGAAACTTGGATATATAAGAGAGAAATAAAGGAGTTTTATTCACATAAATATGTGAATAATAAGAGAAAAATAAAGGAGTTTTATTCACATAAATATGTGAATAATAAGAGAGAAATAAAGGAGTTTTATTCACATAAATATGTGAATAATAAGAGATAAATAAAGGAGTTTTATTCACATAAATATGAGAATAATAAGAGATAAACAAAGGAGTTTTATTCACATAAATATGTGAATAATAAGAGATAAATAAAGGAGTTTTATTCACATAAATATGTGAATAATAAGAGTGAAATAAAGGAGTTTTATTCACATAAATATGTGAATAATAAGAGATAAATAAAGGATTATTTTCTAATGAGATAATTGAGGAGATAATTGATGGATTAAAGGATTTTATCTTTTAAATAAAAGAGATAATATTATCAAAAAGAGGAGTGGTGGCCAAGTAAAGGACTCCTAGGCTGATAACTTTGGCTATAAAAAGAGGGCAGGAGGGCTACTCATTCACTTTTGCTCCCTCTTCCTCTCTACCGAAATTCTCCCTAGGCAAAACCCCTCTCTGCCGAATTTTCATTAAGCAAAAATCCCTCTCTTTTTCTTCTATTTTCTTCTCCGTTCTACTGTTAAGCTGAATCTTTGTGGATTCTAAGAAAGAGGGCAATCATCCACAACATCAAAAGGGGATCTTTCGGGAAATCTAAGGATCTAAGGTAAGGATTATAAATATAAATATGTGGTTAAAGATTATGATTCACGTTTTCAAAGTTAGATCTAATCTAACACGAAGTTATAGGATTTCAACAGGCTTATAAAGGAATCCTCTTCAGATTTGGAATCCCATCATAAGGTAAGGGACATTTGGCCAAGACATAATTTGTTTAAGTGTTTTCCATTATTTCAAAAACCGAAAACTGACATGGTTACATACCTAGTATTAGCCGATTTCAAGGAAGAGGAATTCTAGCAACTGTTGGGACTTGATGAAATCAATTCGGCAACTAGGTAAGTAATTCTACTTCTAGTAGGATTTGGTTTTAAGACCAAATAGGTTTATTTATATGTTTTAATTAATGGCCGAATATAGGAGTGAAAGATCTAGATCGGTAGATCGCTCTACGGGAATTCACGGAAACTATTAAGCGAAAAAGGTGTGTACTCTTACTAACTTTCAATAAATTGCATGGCAATCATTAGATATGTAAATATGTAACAGTATGTGAATGTGGCTAAGCACCACAAATGTGGTAAGGAGTACCCAGGTACGTTTCCTACTTTTGATAGGATTGTGAATGTGATATATGTTGAACATGTGATTAGTAACATGAATGAAAATTAAGTATGTGAAATATGTTATGAAATAATTGGGGCATTCGGGATATTTGTGGAGGAAGAAAGTGAAGGTGATGACTACGGTCTCACCAACGTAAAGTGGTGACTACGGTCACATAAAGTGAAAAGTGGTAACTTCGGTTACATCCAGTGAATACAGTGTCTAATGACACAACATAAGTGGGCGATGAGCACGTCGACTGCAGCGACTGCCTTCGATGGTGTGTAGCGGATGGAGGGTCGACTTAGTAGTCCCCGCGGTGTACAGGTTGGTACGGGTGGTGCGTAGCGGATGGACAAATAGGTTTGGGTTTGGGTTGCATCATCCTTTATTTTGTATGAACATGATATTGATATGACTTGTATGCCTGATTTGTTGGAAATTAGTACTATGTACACATTGAGTCTGTAGACTCACCCCGTTGGGGAATTATTTTTCAGGTGATGAGCAGTAATGGACCGGGTCGGCAGGAGCTAAAGGTGGCCATGCATCGCTTGAAGAAATTATTTGGAATTTGGACTTTATGAAATTTTAGTACTTTAAAACTTTATTTTGGGTTTGAATGATGTAATAAGGCCATAAGGCCCAGTTGGATTTTCTTTATTTCTGTTTATTTTTATTTGAATATGATACAATTTATGTTTGATTAAAGATAAGTAAATTTATTTCTTTTAAAATAATAAACCCAAAAAAAATATTTTGTCACCTTATTTAAGTTGGATTTCCAGAATTTATTAAATAGGTTTCAAATTAAGCCCAACCCAAAACAATATTTTTTTAAAATTACACAAATTTTTCTAAGTCATTTAGAACATTGAAAACCGATTTATTTAAGGAACATACCAGATCCGGTTCAGGCTCGTGGGCCGGGTGTGGGGTGTTTCAATTGGTATCAGAGCCCAGTTTTAAAACTCTCGGCCTGTGGGCTAAGGCCCAAATCATTTTCAAAGCGAGCCTAAAATGAAAGTATTTTATGAAATAAGCAGGTTTTCTGGCATGGCACCTAAGTCTCCGACCCGCAGTCCATCAGGTAAGTACCCCTATCCTTTGTGTGATTTATATTGTGAATTGTAGAAGGGTAGAAATGGAATGGAACGTAGATTAGTGAACTAGAATCTATTGAACCGTAGGACTAGTCTACTCAAACACAAATACATAAGACTTAATGAACTTAACAAACCTATGACTAAGTTATTAAGCTAGGGTGTGGCAACCCCTGTACGCATGTCTAGGATTGGATCCGGAAGAGCCTGGTATTTAAGCAGTCCTAGTGACTCACCTCCTCTTCGTAGGTATCCTACCTGGTGCGTAGCTTCGGTTCCCCCTAACTCAGAAGGCTCAGTGGTGTGGCAACCTCTGTGCGCATGTCTAGAAAGGTCGGTGAGAGCTTGGTATTTAAGCAGTCCGCGTGACTCACCTCCTCTTCATTCGAATTCTGCCTGGTGCGTAGCTTTGGTTCACCCTGACCAAGAGGGCTCGGTCATAGGCTAAACACAAAGAATAAAACCCGAAAGGGACTTAGCCGTTTTTTTTTCTATAAAAAAAAATACCCTTGGTTTATAAAATGACCAAACCACCCATAGTTTTAACAAAATTTCATTACTTTATCAAATGTTCAAAAACCCTAATTTGTAAAATATCAAACTATCTTGATTTTGGAAAATTACAAAATGGCCCCTAACTTACAAAATTACCAAAACGACCCTGATTTCCAAAATTTTTGCAATATCATTGTTTTGAAAAGTGTAACTCTCAAAGGAACCCTCAATGTTTTACAATCTTGGAAAATATCCCTAACTTAATAAATTTTACAAATTTACCCTGATTTTTGGAAAAATTATCAAAATACCCCTGAGATCAAAAATTACCGAAATACCCCTGGATTTCAAAATTCTTCCAAAATTTCCCCGGAACTTTAGAAGTACCAAAATACTTTCGTCAAAATCACCAGGGAACTTTTTATTTTTGAAAATTTACGAAAATACCCCTGTAGGATAAAATTACGAAAATGCCCCTGGGTAGTGGAAAAGCAAAATAACGAAAACAACAACAAGAATTTCAACGTTTCTTTGAATGAACGAAAGTTCATATTTGTTGATGGATAAATGAATGAATGCAAGACTGTATGCATGTATGAATATGAAAGAACCACTCTTAAACTCTTCTTCATAAGATATCATCGCGGGTAATAAGTGAAACAAGAATACTAATACATAAAATTCCTTAATCAGATCTCGTCGATAATGAGCTCAAGAGGAAGTAGTCATCGTGGAAAAGGTAGAGGAAGGATGACTGTTAGATCGGGACAAGGTTCTGACAATGAGATACCACCACCACCATCACCCCCAACTGTCAATGTTGAGCAGCAGGCTCAGACAGGGGAAGATGCCGTGTCGCAGGCTGTGCTGCGAGTTTTGGAATTGGTGGCTGGTGCAGGAAACAATTCAGGAAATCGTAAGTCTGTGCCTGAGCGGCTCCGTGCTAATGGAGCTGAAATGTTTAGAGGAGTATCGGGAGTGGCACCCAGTACAGTTGAGTACTGGTTGGAAGCAACTGAGCGCATCATGGATGAGCTCGACTTGACCCCCGAGGAGAAGTTGAAAGGGATGACGGCACTGTTACGCAATGAAGCGTATCAATGGTGGTTAACCGTTCGGGACGGTGCCACGGCGGAAGATCTGACCTGGGAATATGCTAAGGAAGCATTTTAGAAGAAGTATGTGGGAACCAGGTATATAGACGAGCAAAGGAAGGCTTTTCTGGGGTTGGTACAAGGAAGTAAGTCTGTCACCGAATATGAAGCGGAATTCTTGAGGTTGAGCCGATATGCCCGAGGAGTAGTGGCGACTGAGCATGAACGCTGTGTTCGTTTTGAGGACGGACTTAGGGACGATTTGAGACTTTTGATAGCACCGCATCAGGAGCGGGAATTCTCTGCCTTGGTGGAAAAGGCTAAAGTGGCTGAGGGAATTAAGGACGCCACCAAGCAGGCTGTGGACAGAAATAAGCCCAAAAGAGGTTTTGGGCCATCTGGAAAAGGCCACAAGAGGCCTAGAGTTGACAGGCCACAAAGTCAACAGGCTGGTACGGGCTGGCAATTTCGCCCTTGTGAACATTGTGGAAGGAAGCACGGGGGAGAGTGTTGGAAAAAGGCGGGACGATGTCTCAAGTGTGGGTCCAAGGACCATATGATTAAGGATTGCCCCAAGCTATTAGATGAGAGCCAACCAGCAGCTCAGAATGCTAACCAGGCTGGTAGAGGCGGACAGCAGCCTCAAAGAGGTCGTGGGTCGGCCAACAGAGGTAGTGGCAGAGGCCGTGGAGCTCAGGGCCGAGGTGCAGCTAACGCCGAAGCAAGGCAACCGGGTTTGGTTTACGCGGTTCGCCGGAGGGAAGAGGGAGACGCGCCGGATGTTATAACCGGTATGTTCTTTATTCATGACAAACCCTATTTTGCTCTTATTGATGTGGGCTCAACTCATTCCTATGTTGCATGTAGTGTGGTTGAAACACTAGGCCTAGACTCTGAACTTTCTGATAGGCAGATAACTGTAGTAAGCCCGTTAGGCCAAACGGTGAGGATAGATAGGATCTTTCGGAATGTACCCCTAGAGATTCAGGGAGCGAACTTTCGGGCTGACTTAATGGAATTACCCTTCGGAGAGTTTGAGCTTATACTTGGAATGGATTGGCTAGTAGAGCATCGAGCCGTGTTGGATTGTGCGGCTAAACGTATGGAACTAAGAACCCCGGAAGATGAGGTAGTAGTGATGATCGGAGAAAGGAGGAACTACTTGTCTAACGTAGTTTCGGCACTGAAGGCCGAGAAAATGGTTAAGAAAGGATGTAAGGCATTCTTAGCCTTCGTGAGTGCGTTAAGAGGAGAAGAGGAAGGTGTCAAGAGAGTTAGAACAGTAAGGGATTTTGAGGATGTATTTCCGGAGGAGTTGCCCAGAATACCCCCAGATAGAGAAGTGGAATTTGGAATAGATTTGCTACCAGGAACAGCTCCTGTGTCAATCGCTCCCTACCGAATGGCACCAAAGGAGTTAGTGGAGCTCAAGGCTCAAATCCAAGAGTTGTTGGATCGTGGGTTCATTCGACCCAGTGTGTCTCCGTGGGGAGCACCGGTTCTCTTTGTGAAGAAGAAGGATGGAACTATGCGGATGTGCATAGATTATCGTCAGTTGAACAAACTGACCATCAAGAACAAGTATCCTTTGCCAAGGATAGATGACTTGTTCGACCAACTGAAAGGGGCAACTGTGTTCTCAAAGATCGACTTAAGGTCGGGGTATCATCAACTGAAAGTGAAGGAGGCTGATATTCATAAGACCGCTTTTAGGACAAGGTACGGTCATTTTGAATTTGTGGTGATGCCGTTTGGGTTGACGAACGCACCGGCCGCGTTCATGGATATGATAAATAGGGTTTTCCAACCCTACTTGGATAGATTCGTCGTGGTGTTCATCGACAACATTTTGGTGTATTCCAAGACGGAGGAGGAGCACGATGAGCATCTCCGAGTTGTGTTAGAAGTGTTAAGGGAAAAGAAGCTTTATGCCAAATTCAGTAAGTGCGAATTTTGGCTCAAGGAAGTGGCGTTCCTAGGACATGTGGTATCCGCAGAAGGAATAAGAGTGGATCCTAGGAAGATCGAAGCAGTGTTGGATTGGAAATCACCTAGGTCGGTGGCTGAAATCAGAAGTTTCTTAGGCTTGGCAGGCTATTACAGAAGGTTCGTGGAAGGATTCTCGTCAATAGCCGCACCTTTGACAAAGTTACTAAGGAAGGAAGTACCGTTTGTGTGGACGGATAAGCAACAGGAGAGCTTTGAAAAGCTTAAAAAGGTGCTGACAGAAGCTCCGGTGTTAATTCAGCCGGAGGCAGGTAAGGACTTCGTAGTATATTGTGATGCTTCGCACACAGGGTTAGGTTGTGTGCTAATGCAAGAAGGAAAGGTAGTCGCTTATGCATCTCGACAGTTAAGGCCACATGAGGTGAACTACCCAACTCATGACTTGGAACTCGCGGCAGTGGTTTTCGCCCTTAAAGTTTGGAGGCACTATCTTTATGGAGAAAGGTCAGTAATTTACACGGACCACAAAAGCCTTAAGTATTTGTTGACTCAGAAGGAGTTGAACTTGAGGCAACGAAGGTGGGTAGAGTTATTGAAAGATTATGACTGTTCGATAGAATACCATCCGGGCAAGGCGAATGTGGTAGTTGACGCCCTAAGTAGGAAGGTTGTGTCGGATTTAAGGGCTTTGTTCGCTCACTTAAGTTTGTATGATGACGGAAGCCTGTTGGCAGAGTTACAAGTCAAGCCAACCTGGCTGAAGGAGGTGAAAGAGGGACAGTTGGCGGATAAGGACTTAAGTACTAAGTTACAGCAAGTACGGCAAGGAGGATTAAAGGATTATGGCGTCAATGATGAAGGAGTACTGTGCTACAAGGAAAAGGTTTGTATGCCGAGGGATAAGGAGTTGAGACAAAGGATTCTTCGGGAAGCGCATGGTAGTCCTTATGCTATGCATCCCAGAGGCATCAAGCTGTATAGAGATCTAAGGGACAAATTTTGGTGGTCAGACCTGAAACGAGAGGTGACTGAATTTGTGGGGAAATGTTTGACATGTCAGCAAGTAAAGGCTGAACACCAAGTCCCATCAGGATTGCTTCAACCAATTGAGATTCCCCAATGGAAGTGGGAAAGAATTACCATGGACTTAGTTAGTGGGCTTCCCCTTACGCCCACTAAGAAGGACTCGGTATGGGTGATAGTGGACCGTTTGACCAAGTCCGTACATTTTATCCCTGTGAGGATCGACTATTCCCTTCAAAAGTTAGCCAAGTTATATGTGGCGGAGATCGTGAGGCTACACGGGGTACCAATGTCAATCATCTCCGATAGAGACCCAAGGTTTACGTCTCGATTTTGGAAAGCACTTCATCAAGCATTAGGCACTAAGCTAGACTTCACTACGGCTTTTCATCCACAATCAGACGGGCAGTCTGAACGGGTTATACAAGTGTTGGAAGATATGCTAAGAGGCTGTGTGATGGATTTCCGAGGAAGTTGGGAAGATTACTTGCCTCTAGCTGAGTTCGCCTACAACAACAGCTATCAGGCAAGCATTCGGATGGCACCATACGAAGCATTGTATGGAAGGAAATGTAGAACACCAACTTGTTGGACCGAGTTAGGAGAACGCCGCGTTTTGGGTCCAGAGTTAGTGGCGGAAACTGAGGAGAAGGTGGAATTAATTCGGGCACGGTTGAAAGAAGCTTCTGATAGACAGAAGTCGTACGTAGACCTTAAGAGAAAAGAAATTGAGTTTGAAGTAGGAGACCAAGTGTTTCTAAAGGTCTCACCTTGGAAGAAGGTTATGCGGTTCGGTCGCAAAGGGAAGCTAAGCCCAAGGTTTATAGGGCCCTATCAAGTACTGAAGCGAGTTGGGCCAGTGGCATACCAATTGGAGTTACCACCAGAGTTGCATCAAATGCACGACGTATTTCATGTGTCCATGCTACGTCGCTATCGATCGGATCCGTCTCATGTGGTACCTGTTGAAGAAGTGGAGTTAAGGCCAGATCTATCCTACGAGGAGGAGCCGATTCAGATCTTGGAACGTGACGTGAAAGCACTACGAAAGAAGTCGGTGCCTTTAGTCAAGGTGTTATGGCGCAATCATGGATCGGAAGAAGCTTCGTGGGAGCCAGAAGAGACAATGCGACAACAATACCCTCAACTGTTTAGTTAGGAAATTTCGAGGACGAAATTTTATTTAAGGGGGGTAGAACTGTAACATCCTAGGAAGGGCCTATGAATTTTTCAGATCAATTGTATGAAATGACAAGTCTTAAGTATTATGAATAAATTTTTGATACTTTTGGAAACCTAGAAATGAATGAAAATGGAAATGAAAATGAAAATGGAAATGGAGATGGAAATGAAAATGGAAATGGAAATAGACATTTTTGGAAACTTAGACATTTTTGGAAACCTAAACATTTTTGGAAATGATCCAAAAATGGAAACTTGAAAATTTTGGGAAACTTGGATATATAAGAGAGAAATAAAGGAGTTTTATTCACATAAATATGTGAATAATAAGAGATAAATAAAGGAGTTTTATTCACATAAATATGAGAATAATAAGAGATAAGTAAAGGAGTTTTATTCACATAAATATGTGAATAATAAGAGATAAATAAAGGAGTTTTATTCACATAAATATGTGAATAATAAGAGAGAAATAAAGGAGTTTTATTCACATAAATATGTGAATAATAAGAGATAAATAAAGGAGTTTTATTCACATAAATATGAATAATAAGAGATAAACAAAGGAGTTTTATTCACATAAATATGTGAATAATAAGAGATAAATAAAGGAGTTTTATTCACATAAATATGTGAATAATAAGAGTGAAATAAAGGAGTTTTATTCACATAAATATGTGAATAATAAAGGATTATTTTCTAATGAGATAATTGAGGAGATAATTGATGGATTAAAGGATTTTATCTTTTAAATAAAAGAGATAATATTATCAAAAAGAGGAGTGGTGGCCAAGTAAAGGACTCCTAGGCTGATAACTTTGGCTATAAAAAGAGGGCAGGAGGGCTACTCATTCACTTTTGCTCCCTCTTCCTCTCTGTCGAAATTCTCCCTAGGTAAAACCCCTCTCTGCCGAATTTTCATTAAGCAAAAATCCCTCTCTTTTTCTTCTATTTTCTTCTCCGTTCTACTGTTAAGCTGAATCTTTGTGGATTCTAAGAAAGAGGGCAATCATCCACAACATCAAAAGGGGATCTTTCGGGAAATCTAAGGATCTAAGGTAAGGATTATAAATATAAATATGTGGTTAAAGATTATGATTCACGTTTTCAAAGTTAGATCTAATCTAACACGAAGTTATAGGATTTCAACAGGCTTATAAAGGAATCCTCTTCAGATTTGGAATCCCATCATAAGGTAAGGGACATTCGGCCAAGGCATAATTTGTTTAAGTGTTTTCCATTATTTCAAAAACCGAAAACTGACATGGTTACATACCTAGTATTAGCCGATTTCAAGGAAGAGGAATTCTAGCAACTGTTGGGACTTGATGAAATCAATTCGGCAACTAGGTAAGTAATTCTACTTCTAGTAGGATTTGGTTTTAAGACCAAATAGGTTTATTTATATGTTTTAATTAATGGCCGAATATAGGAGTGAAAGATCTAGATCGGTAGATCGCTCTACGGGAATTCACGGAAACTATTAAGCGAAAAAGGTGTGTACTCTTACTAACTTTCAATAAATTGCATGGCAATCATTAGATATGTAAATATGTAACAGTATGTGAATGTGGCTAAGCACCACAAATGTGGTAAGGAGTACCCAGGTACGTTTCCTACTTTTGATAGGATTGTGAATGTGATATATGTTGAACATGTGATTAGTAACATGAATGAAAATTAAGTATGTGAAATATGTTATGAAATAATTGGGGCATTCGGGATATTTGTGGAGGAAGAAAGTGAAGGTGATGACTACGGTCTCACCAACGTAAAGTGGTGACTACGGTCACATAAAGTGAAAAGTGGTAACTTCGGTTACATCCAGTGAATACAGTGTCTAATGACACAACATAAGTGGGCGATGAGCACGTCGACTGCAGCGACTGCCTTCGATGGTGTGTAGCGGATGGAGGGTCGACTTAGTAGTCCCCGCGGTGTACAGGTTGGTACGGGTGGTGCGTAGCGGATGGACAAATAGGTTTGGGTTTGGGTTGCATCATCCTTTATTTTGTATGAACATGATATTGATATGACTTGTATGCCTGATTTGTTGGAAATTAGTACTATGTACACATTGAGTCTGTAGACTCACCCCGTTGGGGAATTATTTTTCAGGTGATGAGCAGTAATGGACCGGGTCGGCAGGAGCTAAAGGTGGCCATGCATCGCTTGAAGAAATTATTTGGAATTTGGACTTTATGAAATTTTAGTACTTTAAAACTTTATTTTGGGTTTGAATGATGTAATAAGGCCATAAGGCCCAGTTGGATTTTCTTTATTTCTGTTTATTTTTATTTGAATATGATACAATTTATGTTTGATTAAAGATAAGTAAATTTATTTCTTTTAAAATAATAAACCCAAAAAAAATATTTTGTCACCTTATTTAAGTTGGATTTCCAGAATTTATTAAATAGGTTTCAAATTAAGCCCAACCCAAAACAATATTTTTTTAAAATTACACAAATTTTTTCTAAGTCATTTAGAACATTGAAAACCGATTTATTTAAGGAACATACCAGATCCGGTTCAGGCTCGTGGGCCGGGTGTGGGGTGTTTCAGTGAAATTATGTGGATGAATTGTCTTACCATCTGATTTGTAATTGATTTGTGGATGTGGGCCAAGCCCATATATGGAGACATGTGAAATAACTATACACTGAGTCTGTTTGACTCACCCAAATTTTTTTTACCAACATCGCAGGTGATGCATAAAGCTTGGACCGGGTTGGAGTGGATACGAGGTGGCCCATGCAGAAGATAAATTTATTTGTTTTACACATTTTATTTATGAAAGGTTATTTATTGTAATAAGGGCCATTTAAAGTATTTACGGATTATTATTAGGTTTTAAGTTGGATTGTTGATTATATTATTATCTGGAAATGTTTATTTTTTTAGCAACTTACATTTTAAAATATATGATAAAGTTTTAACCGAAGAATTTGAAACATTGTAACAACGTATTTTATTTCGGAATTTTAAATATCCAATGTTTTATTAAAGACAATAATTTTTTTATGTTTTCACTCTAAGTCAAAATATTTTTCAAACGTTTTCCGCAGTGGCATTCTAAATTCGGCCGTGGCTCGTGGGCCGGGTTTGGGGTGTTACACCACATACCAGAAATAATTAAAAATTACAAGCCAAAGCCAATAAAGACTTAATAATACTTAATTAAATAATAATAATCTGAGGTCCAAGTTGATTCTCCGAATGCCGAGTCTTGTCCTAATTTTGAGGTTTACCTGAAAAGTTAGACACTATTGGGGTGAGCTTATGAAAAGCTTAGTGTGAGTCGAATAATTATTTAAACGAGCAAAAACATCAAATACAGTGAAACATATTAGCATTAATAGAAGAAAACAAAACCATCATAGGAATTTCATGTCATTACATAGCCATTATCAAATTGATGTGAAACGGTGTATGAGCATAGGTCATCATTTATTCGAGTAAAATTCATTAATTTCGATACCATTCAATACAAAAAAATACAATGCGTAGCATAAATAAATAACTTTCGAATATGTCGTGCACATGATGCAATCCAAAATGGTTCCTACCCATACCATTTGCTACACACCACGAGATCCCCAAAACCCGTCATCCAAACTCCAAAACATTATAGGCTTAAGCCCATTGTGGTTAAAACCACCGATAACAATATGCAGAAAATTCTGCCACTAATAATGCGGACAAGATGCTACTAAAAATGCGATAAATCGTCATTCCTCTGGGCACTCTAGGTGCAGTGCACTTACTACTAATAATGCGGATTAATATGCCCCCAGTACTCCACGGAACTCCTCTGTCAACTACAAAATCTCAACCCAATGCATATGCAATATGTCACACAATCTCATAAATAATCATATCCCAATACTTTTCACATTCATTTGACATGCTCAGCATGTCCTCAATAATCACATACTTTCAGTAAATAGAAACAGTGTTCCAAACTTTCAAATTACCATTGTGTTGGTACCAACCAATATTGTTCAATTTCGCATATTTTACGAATTTTCATTATGCATAAATAGCACCCTTTTCAGTACACAATATAATAAATATCTCATGCGTTTAAATCATACATAAGCTAAATATCTCAACACATTATATCATTAAGTCAAACATTCTCATATCTCATAACTCAAATATGCAATTACGAACTCAATCAAACATCCATAGTATCAAAATAGCAATTTTGCCCACATGTCAATATTTTAAGGCTCGAAACATACCTGGTTTGGCCACTCACAAAGTCAATAATTTGACTATGAAGACAATCCTATCAGCAAGCTAATTTATCATATTTAACATGATATTTAACATTTTCAAACAATTTAATGAGTTTAGGATCCACACCTTATTTTTTGCTTCCTTGCAACACACTAGCAAATATTCCAATTTTCTTTAATAATTCCTTAAACGAACCTAAACCAAAATTCAGTATAAATTCAATCAATTTACCATTAAACGAGCCCCCAAAAACCCACTTATGAGTTCAAACCAATCGCTAAAATTATAATTATTTTATGAATCCAAACTAGTTAGATTCCTTACACTGTATCGATGCAAACCGTACGTACAATCTTTCTTCGCCTTTACGGATGATTTGGGACGTTTGGGTCAGCACCTAATTCAATATTATACTGGAAAATCAGTAGCTAATTAATGATTAAATTCCTCCATCTAGTCAATTCATAACTTCTACCCAACAACTATGTCAAAATAACAAACTAGTTACCCTTAATTGCACTTACGCTTCACGATTTATGGGAACCGAATGGCCAATCGAACAAGAATGTTTTTCCCTAATTGAAATGGGTTTAAAAGCTGATTAGGAGGGTTCAAGAACTCAAATTAATGCTGGAAAAATATAGGCAAGAACCACAAAACAAAATAACCCCCTTTCTTGCACATAGGCACACTCACCACCGCCCATGGTGACCAAAATTGGGGCTGAATTTTAAAAGGGTTTGAGATCTCATTAAATTCTGGAAAAATACTTTTGAAATCATTTAAAATCCCCCAAATTCCAAATCTGAAAATTTAAGTTTTTAATGGACAAGATTAATTAAGAAATTGAAGAGAGAAGAGACCTTACCCTAGTTAGTCTAGAGAAACGACAATAACACTTTCTTGACAATGTTTGGGATCGATTTTGGAGTTCAAGATTTCAAATTTGGGGTTGATTTTAATGAGGAAAAATGACAGCAATATGGTGGAGAATATGTTAACAAATCTTGTGGCAAAAAGAAAAAGAAAAAAAAAAAGAAAGAGATGGTAAAACTAGGTGTAGGCGACGGCAACAATGGAGAAAAGGAAAAAAAAATTAAAATCATAAAGAAGGACAGGAGGAGAGGAATGGCTAGGGCAATGAGGAGGAGGATTAAAGGCTGATTATTAGTAAAAAAGTAATATTTATACCTAGGTTAACTAGGCTTGGATGGCCCACACATTAAAACAAAGGGTTTTTTTTTCCAAAAAAAAATGAAGTGTTTACATGGAAAGGGAATTGAAGTTAAGACCTCAAGAATAAATTCACTCATGTTTAACCATCAAACCAATAACTTATTCTTAATATAATTTGAAATATTTATTTTAAAAAACAAGACATGTCACATACTAGGGTTTAAGGCATGATCACTCTCTCT
Source organism: Gossypium australe (assembly GCA_005393395.2). Taxonomy (NCBI): domain Eukaryota; kingdom Viridiplantae; phylum Streptophyta; class Magnoliopsida; order Malvales; family Malvaceae; genus Gossypium; species Gossypium australe. Next base: position 118,026,753 of record CM016621.1, read on the forward strand.
CGATTCACAAACCCAATTCTACTAACCCCGATTTTTGGGATGTTACAAATTCTTTGCCTTGGACACTATTTGCTTTCTGAGCATGGAGAAGGTCCATACGGTGACTTCTTTCGTCAGATTCATGAAAAAAATTTTACTCTCTTGTATAACCAAATCAGTGCTAGATCCAACTCGGTTCATAGTCATGAAAATATATTTTGCAAGAAAATCAGATGCCATTTTCTGCATGCACAGCAAATCAAAAGCTTGAATAGCAACAGTCTAAACCTTAAAGTTAAGAGTGAACATAAAACATGATTGAAAACCAACAAACTAAATAACAAAAGTATGCCAAAGAAATCAATTTTATTACCCTAAGAGCAAACAAAACATATAGTTTCACTCTGACCAGCAAAATTAGAGTGCAATATTTTTCTTTTCTAAGAGTTGATATTATAGCACTATTGTATTAGGTAGTGCTAATTAAAGTAAAAACAAATAATGAGGGTTAAAATGAAAGGAAATAGGAAGGATGGAAAAGTACCTGTTGGTTAATAGGTGCACCTCCATAAACAACAACTACCGTAGCATCGATTTATAACAGAACTTTTAGCCTTCATCATGTATCTGCAATAATAGTCACAAAACATAAATTCAAAGATATTAATAGAAGCAAAACTTATAAATTTCAAAAACATGACACGTACTTGCATTGAGAGCTCTCTGGTAGGAGAGAATAAAATGTAGTAGGTATATTTTACGTGCCTCAGTAATGGTCTTTAAGGAACCTAGCCTCTCATAATTCCACTAATGATTGGAAGACAAAAAGCATGTCTTTTCAGAATCAATCTGGGCACATGCCATCAAATCCCACCCTGCAAGTCAAATGGGGATGGCATACCATTGAACAGGTGTTGGCTTCACATACATGCACCTTGGGATTTTTAGATTTAGCGCCTCGCCCAAATCTATCTCCACAAAATTATTGATAGGTGGTGGCACATTATCACCACTGGTTTCCACGAGAATGTCTTCAAAGGCATCAAAACTGATCCCAGTACTCTCTTACTCACTAAACACCAGCTTTACATCGTCATCATTTCCAAATGGATTGGCTTCCCTTTCTCTACAACTCCTACCACCAGTTCTGCCACCCCATTCACCAATTCGACTACCACCACTACCATTACCATACCCTGATTAATTGTTATAATCATTCCTTGGAACAATCCAAGGAGATCTACCATATCTAGGTTGGTCATTACTTGAAACAAGGCCAGATGAAGTGGGAGCAAGTGGGTGTGCAGAAGGTGGATGATCTCGAAGATGTGGAGGAACGTAAACCGGTCAACCACCAGCGGAGGTGGTACCAACAGCTCCATTGCTAGCAGAAGTAGAACCAACATCTATATTCTAAGCTGCATAATCCGCAGCCAAATCTACCCATGATGTTCGTGTAGTCATCACAATTCACAAACACTAAGATTCCAAAAACTTTAACAAACCCCTTTTTTTTTTTTTTCAAAATACAAGAATTCACTGCAATGTCTTGTCAAAATCCACCAAACTAATTTCCAATGTGGAAATTGTCAAACCTAATCAAATCATATAAAGAAAATAAAAATAATCATGAAACAAATGATACTATCAAACTTACATCATCAGTCACCCAAATGCAACATGTAAATCTAAAAAAAATCGTCTTGCTCTATTTGGTAGCTTGATAAAATAGAATGTGGAATCAACAAATTAGTATGCAGAAAAACATCGATTTATTACAAAATTGATTGGCAAAAGACAAAACAATAGCCCATTTGTCACATAATCAAACAAACAAAAAAAAAAAAAAAACTCTCTATTGCAAAACTATCAAGAATATATATACAAAGAGAAGGGAAAAAAAAGGAGAATTGATATGCTAAGACTAAGAACTAACAAAAAGAAAATGCTACTACTCATAAAAGTTCAAATGAATTGATGAATTGAAGCTTTATCTACAAAGAAACAATGAAGAGGAATGGAAACCTGAACACGAGAAAAGCCTGGAATCTAGTGTTTGAACGAAGAAAGATCCCAACACCAACCAGGAAAAAAAACTCTTAATATTGTTCAGACACGTTGATAATAAAATGGAGGCGAAATATTTTTGTTTAGAATAATAAATATATCTATAGTAAGTACTATTGTTAAAATCGTTTATTAAGTTATACGCAAAGTTAAAGAGATTTTTATTAACAAACAAAAAATATATATTAAGTTGATTTTAGAAAAATAATAAAAGAAATTACTTTTAATATTTATACATAATCATTAATCACTTTTACAAAAATTATTATAAATTTATATGTATTACTACAATATAATATTTTGTATAAAAAGGTCAACCAAGCTTTGGCATTGTTGTCCTACATTATTCAACTAGAAATCTTATTTTAATTTTCATAATGTTTTGTGTAAAATGAATTAAAAAAAAAAACTATTGCACATTAATTATGACAAATTTTATAATGTTTTGTTTACGTTACACGAATTATTATAGTTTGTGTGATGTTTTCTACAATTGCACAATGAAATTATGTATACTTATGTTGTAATAAGAGTTAGTCACCTCAATGAAAGAAACGATGGTAAGAAAGTTTTGTATACAAGAATTATTTATGTAGTTGGAATTTGATTTATATCTACTGAATCGTCAAAAACAATTCAGTACAAATAATTAATTATTTAAGTATAACTGTTTTGTTCTCAAATTGCAACATCGCCTTCATACATCTTAATTTGGTTTTCACAATCTATTGTAACTATCATTTAGTTAGTTTTTTTTCAAGTCATTCAAAAATGGCACTTTCTCAAACAAAATAGTTCCTAAAATAAATAGATTTCTCAAATAAAATAATCCATTATCAGAAACCCTTTTTTTAAACGGAGTTAAGTATTGGGAAAATTTTATTAATGTAGCTATTTTTTTCTTTAAAAATATTTATTTATAATTTAAAGTGTTGTATCTTTATTGAAAGGAAAGGAAATTTTTTAACTCTTTCACTTATGTCTTCATTGAGTACTTATCATGCACTTGGTTATGATTATTTTAAGAAAATAAATTTTTTATAATTTATTTTTTTAATATAACTCAAATAAATATATTTAATTTAACTCGACTCAATTTAAAAGATTTTTAAAGTTTTTTTAATTATATATGTATACTTTCGCTTAATTTTTTTTTACTTTTAAAGTATACTATATTTTTTAATTTTAGTTAATTTTTTTATTACCTAAAATGATATATAAAGTTCAATTATGTTAACTAATTTCTACCGAATGGCATTAACAATATTAAAAAATTAGTTGACATTCGACATAATTAGAACATGCCACTTGGTACTTTTCAGCCAATTACATTATGACACACAATATCTTTCTGGATATATATATTTATAATTTTTAAAGATAAAATATTGAATAATTGATTTTTTAATAATTATAGAAAAATTTCAAATATATCAATATAATTTTTAAAAATTCAAAAAATAATTATAAAAATGAGAGTTTTATTAAATTTTTAGAAAAATTCAAAAAAAAAAAAACAAAACATTATAATTAAAAAATTAAGAAAATAAACTTCTGTAATTATTTTTGAATTGATTTACTTTTTAAGTTAATTCAAACAAGTATATTTGATTAACTCAACACAATCTGAAAATTTTTCAAATTGAGTTTGATTGATAAAATTGGATTCATCAACTTGGCTAACTTGAACTTTTTTCACTTGATTCAGTTCGACTCGTTTCAATCAAACACTCACCCTCTAGCCATAAACGTCCAGAAACTTGTTTTTTGATATAAATATACTTCATGAACACTTCAAGATTAAAAAGAGAGATATCCAATCATTAAGATCAAGAGAAAGTTATTCAAATATTTATTCATTCATTTCTCTTGTAAATATTATCTAGGAACTTAGTGCCAAATCTTTTATCATTCACATATCTTTGTATTGATAGCTCAACTCTTGTAAACACACACCTCGTAGAGGTCTTTTTGTTTACTCTCTTTCATATCACCAATTGTAAATTGGGAGAATTTTAGTTGGGCCATAAAAACTAAGAAATGTTTTATCTAAGACTTGTGAAAAAGATAGGGATTGTAAAGGTTATACATTTTTCATAAAAGGTATCAATTCTAGTAGTGAATTGGGAAATCCTTAGTGGTGGAAAGTTAATATAGTGGAAATAGACAATTGTAATTGAACCACTATAAATCGAAATGTTAGCTATTCTCCCTTTCTCTTTTATTTTAGAATAGTTTGTAGAGATTTTTAAAATATCAATTCACCCCCTCTTGATACTTTTGGGCCTAACATTTTTTAATGTTATTTTATCTCATAATAATATCCTTGCACATGGATCCATGGTACGAGTTTGTTATACTTTTATTTTCTATTATGCTAACTTTTCTTTGAAGGCCCAACAATAGTAGCAAAGCCATTTATGTGATACAAATTTCAATTATTTTCAATGGATTGTGATTTTGTATAAGATTTATTTTATGATATGTTATTGTTTAATTTAAATAATTATATCGCATGATTTCATGTCCAATTAAATGTTAATAAAATTTATAATATATCTTGTTAGCCAGTATATTAATGGTTAATTGATTAATTGTGAAAGTAGGCAACTGAATGATAATTTTTCATACGTAAAATTTTAGTTGAATGGTAATTAAAACAATGAAACATGTAACACTCCAAACCCGACCTAAATGTTATGGCCGAATCTAGAGTGTTACAATAATATGTTGAAATATTTACTTTCCCAAATCGTGGCTCGATATGAAATCGTAGATCAAAGTCTTAAAAACTCGCCATAAATATTTGATAGAAAAACTTGCTACTCTTAAAACACTTATGTCGCTTGCTTTATAAAACTCGTAATTCTAAATAAAACTTTACAGCATAAATTTTAGAGTTGGTAATTTAGAAACCATGATCTTGATATGCAGCAGAAATTTTAGAGTTGGTAATTTGGAAACCATGATCTTGATAAGTCAAAACGTACAGCTCGCCAATTGGGCATATTCTGAAACATTCGTTATAAATTTTTCATGAAACCCATTTCAAATTTTCAGCGAAAAATCCTTATCTTGTATTACTTTTGAAAATCGAAATCCATTTTTGTTAACTCGTATGATTTTGCAATTTTACGTTAGAAAATATCAAATACCAAAACCAATCCTAAAACAAAACCAAAGCCGAAAACTTAGTCCAAAAATCAAAAGTCCGAAAAAAAAAACTTAATTAACTTTAAATAATCAAACCAACTTAAGCGAAAAACCAATCCAAGCTCCCGCACGCTGTTCGGTCCTAAACTAGAAGTTAACCTGAAATGTATTAAACAAACGAATAAGCTAGAAACTCAGTGTGTAACTTGGCCCACAAACAAAATTTTATTTAACAAGAACATATGTAAATGTCATTAGAAAATTTTACTTATAATGTACAAATATCATATCAGAATGTTGTATTACCAATAACATATACCAGATCATTATGTCATATTTTTAGAACATATTTCGGAACGGAATATCATATTTTCATAAACATATATTAGATCAAATTGTCAAGTTTTAAAAAACACATATATCATGTCATATCAGACCAGAACAACTGCAGACATAGATCCTACCCCCATCCACTACACACCAATTTCGTCCAACCAATTACATCAGTTAGGACAACAAGAGTCCATCCATCCAATCACATCGGGTAGTGGTGGTATGCCACTCATAATGGTGCAGTTGAGTTGTCAAACATATATTGCGGTTTAAACACCGAAAATTGCAGTATTACTGCCAGAAAACACTTCCTCCATCAAATCAGAACCCACCCCAATGCATATGCAAAATCATGTTAACATACATACATATAATATATATTGTATGGCATGCATACATAAGTAGATATTATACGAAGTGTAACACAACACATAACTTATACTAACAATTATTTTTACTACAGGTATCATGCACGTTTTTACACGTAATTATACTTATAGAATTTATGAAAACACAAATCATAAATAAGTTTTTCACCTACCTTAACCATAACACGTACTAACACATCTTGACAGATGTCACATTTCGAGTCTTATTTAAGTCAAACAGACCCCCACAAAGAGTTTGATTATGCATTTTTGAGTCAGACAGGCCAAAATGAAAATTTCCAAAAAAATGGACCCACACGGCCCAAATAGCCTACACGGTCGTGTGAGGCATAACAATTTTGAAAACAACCTATATTTTCAATTTTTTCTGAGTTTCAAATGTCGTTTCAAGTTAGAATCATACACCTAATGATGAAATTGATTAACCACACAAATGGGAACTCACAAATCCTACAAGAACTGTAACACCCCAAACCCGGCCCAAACACTACAATCGGATCTGGTATGTCACTAAGAAAAATTCTATCAAAACATGTCGTATTTTCAGAAAAGCCCAAATATGTTTTATATAGAATATGCTTAAGTAAAGTAAAATCCAAACTTAAATACATGCCTTAGTTTAATTAAAATAAAAACTTAAATGACTTAAAGTAATAGAAGCCCATAATAAAACATAATAGCCCATGGCCTTATTACAACGAGATTTGAAGTCCATTAATTAAAAATAAAAATAAAACTTGAGTCTCTTTTTGCCAAATCTACATATTCTTCCGCATGGCCACCTTGCGTTCCTCTCCAGCCCGGTCCGAATCACTAGGTATCACCTGAAATGTTAATTAAAAGGGTGAGTCGCGAGACTCAGTGTGCAACCCTCATGCACCACTAGAGTTTGGGCCTTAAGCCCATTAAACAAAATAAACAGTGTAATAATCATAATAAAAATTAATAGCAAATAATATGCAAGGCCCAACCCGTTTGCCTAGGTTTCCATCCGCTACACGCCCCCGTACCAACTGTTCACACCATTGGGGATTTCTACAATCGACCCACACCGCTACACACCATGATGGCAGTCATGCTGCTCATCCACATATGATGGTCGAAGCCCTTATAACATATAATGGTCGAAGCCCGTATAACATTTAATGGCCGAAGCCTGTATAACAGTTCACGGCATTAGCCGCTACACATATAATGTATAACTTCCTCCTTTCATCAACCCAACCCATGCAATCACATATAAGCATTTTACTTATAACATTTAAACAGATTATTTACTAACCTGGGGATCCGCTTTTACCCTCCTTGGGCTTTCATCAATAAACCGAGATTTCGGCATTTATCAAAACATATAAAACACATGAACATACAATAATAGGCAGATCCAGATAGTGGGGAGGTATTACACACCTGGTTACCGCGAAAATCTACTATCCTTAGCGTAGAGCCTTATTTATCGAATCCCAAAAATCCCTAGGAAACGTCACCTCCCTACCTTCGGCTTTACCACAAAATAGCACTACAGATCTCAGAATTCAGCTTCTAAGATTAAAGAGTGAAGTCGACAGGCCCTTGGAACAAAGGATTCAGTTTAGATCTTAAAAAAAATTGGGGAAATCACAAAGAAACAAAATCCCGAAACTCACCAGATTAAAGAGGAGTATTCAGCTATGGTGCACCTTCGGGAAAACGAAATCACCCTTGTAGATTCGGCTTATGTGAGATGAGAGTATGAATCAAAAGGAATTCGGCTTTTAGAAAAAGAAAAAGAGAAACTGTAGGAAAGGCTTGGAAATTTCGGCAGAGAATGAGAGAAGAATAGGGTTTCAAAATACCGAAATTGAACAATACTACTCCCTATTTATAGAGAAATTTCGGCATATCATCCACACAATGAGTTGGAATTTCGGCCAACTCTTCCCTTCTCCTGATAGCCTTTATCTCACCTGATAACCCAATCCTTATCTCCTCAAAAAAAATAGCCCTCATCTTTCTCTTCATTATCTTCCTATTTATCAAGAAAATAAAAGAATTAAAAACCCTATTTTGTAGCTAGTGTGCCGTCCACTCCTAGGGCTTGTAAGTGCCGAATTTTTGTCTTAAAATTTGGGCTCTAAGTGGCCATACTAGGCCCAAATTTCTCCCCCTTATGACGCCACCTTAAAGCTCCTCAAATCTTTGGGCCACAAGCCCAGCTTGTCACTTAATTAACTATCTACTTAAATTATAAGCTAACACCATGTATTAGCCACCTAACCCAAATTTTTAAAGCCCAATATATCACTTTAAAGTACCCAGAGCACTAGTTTAAACCCTAATCCACATATTTAATCAAAAAGTCAGCCCGATCCTTAGAATCTCAATTTAACATATTAAACTATCACCTTAATGCGCAGGCCCACGTTTAGGGTGTTACAGTTCTACCCCCCTTAAAATAAATTTTGGCCCCGAAATTTACCTGATCAGAAAAGATAGGGATATTGCTGTCGCATAACCTCCTCCGGTTCCCACGTCGCCTCTTCTGCACCGTGGTTTCTCCACAAGACTTTGACCAAAGGAACGGACTTCCTTATCAACACTTTTACGTCTCGATCCAAAATTCGTACTGGTTCCTCCTCAAAAGATAAATCTGGCCTTACTTCAATTTCTTCCACTGGCACTATGTGCGATGGATCAGATCGATAACGTCTCAGCATCGAGACTAGAACACGTCATGTATCTGCTCCAACTCTGATGGCAACTCCAAACGATAAGCCACTGGGCCCACACGTTCTAACACCCAATAAGGCCCAATAAACAGAGGACTTAGCTTACCCTTTCGTCCAAACCTCATTACCTTTTTCCATGGAGAAACCTTCAAGAAAACTTGATCTCCTACTGCGAATTCTACCTCCTTCCGCTTAAGATCCGCATAAGATTTCTGCTGATCAGACGCTTCCTTCAATCGAGCCCGTATTAACTTAACTTTTTCCTCCGTTTCCGAAACTAGTTCAGGACCCAATACCTGACGTTCACCTAACTCCGTCCAACAAGTTGGAGTATGACATCTCCTTCCATATAATGCTTCATACGGCGCCATTTGAATACTAGCTTGATAGCTATTATTGTACGCGAATTCAGCCAAGGGTAAATGCTCCTCCCAACTACCCCTAAAATCGATGATGCAACCCCTTAGCATATCCTCCAAGATCTGAATTACCCTCTCAGACTGACCATCGGACTGTGGGTGAAAAGCGGTACTGAAGTCTAACCTTGTTCCCATTGCTTGATGAAGAGCCCTCCAAAATCGTGAAGTGAACCTAGGGTCCCTATCCGATACGATCGACACCGGCACACCATGTAATCTTACAATCTCAGCCACGTACAACTTAGCCAACTTTTGCAAAGAGTAGTCAACCCGAACCGGTATGAAGTGAGTAGACTTCGTCAGCCGATCCACAATTACCCAAATTGCATCTTTCCTAGTGGGTGTAAGGGGTAACCCACTAACAAAACCCATTGTGATTCTCTCCCATTTCTATTGCGGGATCTTTACCGGCTGCAACAATCCCGAAGGCAGCTGGTGTTTCGCCTTCACCTGCTGACAGGTCAAACACTTTCCCACATATTCTGTAACTTCTCGCTTCAAACTTGACCACCAGAACTGCTCTCTCAAATCCCGATACATCTTAACTCCTCCAGGATGCATAGCATAGGGGCTACTATGCGATTCCCGAAGAATCATCTGCCTTAGCTCCTCATCTTTTGGCATACAAACCTTCCCACGGAAACACAAAACTCCATCGTTGTTCAGACTATAGTCCTCTACTTCACCCTCCTGCACTTGTCGGATTCGAGTACTCAGGACATCATCCAAAAGTTGCTTCTCCTTTATTAGACTTGTCCACATAGGTCTTACTTGTAGTTCAGCTACCAAGCTACCATCCTCATACAAACTAAAATGAGCGAACATCGCCCTTAGGTTTGCTATCACCTTTCTACTCAACGCATCCGCCACCACATTCGCCTTGCCGGGATGGTATTCAATCGAGCAATCATAGTCCTTCAAGAGCTCGATCCACCTACGTTGTCGTAAATTTAACTCCTTCTAAGTAAGGAGATACTTCAAACTTTTATGGTCGGTGTAAATTACTGACTTTTCCCCGTACAGGTAGTGCCTCCAAATCTTCAGAGCAAACATTACCGCCGCCAACTCCAAATCATGCGTAGGGTAGTTCAACTCATGCGGTCTCAACTGTCGAGATGCGTATGCCACAACTTTCCCATCTTGCATCAGCACACACCCTAACCCTATGTGTGACGCATCACAATAGACGGTAAATTCTTTTCCCTCTTCTGGCTAAATTAACACCGGTGCTTCCGTCAGAATTCTCTTCAGCCTCTCAAAGCTCTCCTGTTGTTTGTCAGTCCACAGAAAAGATACTCCCTTCCTCAACAACTTAGTTAATGGTGCCGCTATTGAAGAGAATCCCTTAACGAACCTTCGATAATATCCTGCTAATCCTAAGAAACTTCGAATTTCCGCCACAGACTTCGGCGATTTCCAATTTAACACAGCTTCAATTTTTTGAGGGTCTACCCTAATCCCATCTGTGGAAACCACATGCCCTAGAAAAGTCACCTCCTTCAGCCAGAACACACACTTACTGAACTTCGCGTACAGCTGTTTTTCCCTCAGAATTTGCAACATCACTCGAAGTTGTGCATCATGCTCCTCCTCCGACTTGGAATAAACCAATATATCGTCGATAAATACTACGACGAATCGATCAAGGTATGGCTGAAACACCCGATTCATCATATCCATAAATGCTGCTGGCGCGTTCGTCAAACAGAACGGCATTACTAAAATCTCATAATGACCGTAGCGTGTTCGAAATGCCGTCTTATGAATGTCTCCTTCCTTCACCTTTAACTGATGATATCCCGACCTTAGATCAATCTTAGAAAAGACCGAAGCTCCTTTGAGCTGGTCAAACAAATCGTCGATTCTTGGTAATGGGTACTTATTCTTAATCGTCAACTTATTCAGTTGACGATAGTCCACGCACATACGCATGGATCCGTCCTTCTTCTTCACGAATAGGACCGGCGCTCCCCATGGAGACACACTCGGCCGAATAAACCCACGATCCAATAGTTCCTAAATCTGAGCTTTGAGCTCCACCAGTTCCTTTGGCGCCATTCCATAAGGAGCAATTGATACTGGAGCTGTACCTGGGAGTAGTTCTATTCCAAACTCCACCTCGCGATCCGGGGGTAATCCTGGCAACTCCTCCGGAAAGACGTCTGCGAAATCCTTGACTGTTCGAACCTTATTGACAGTCACCTCTTTAGCATCCAAAGCACTAATAAAAGCTAAAAAGGCGTTACATCCCTTCCGAATCATCTTAACAGCTTTCAATTCCGACACTACGTTGGACAAATAGTTCCTTCTTTCTCCTAACACAACCCCACCTTCTGGGGTACTTAACACCATGCGCTTAGTCCCACAATCCAACTTAGCACGATGCTTTGACAACCAATCCATTCCTAGGATAAGATCGAACTCTCTGAATGGCAATTCCATTAAGCCTGCCGAAAACACTACCCCTTGAGTCTCTAAAGGTACATCCTTAAACAGCTTGTCTACTACCCTAGATTGTCCTAGGGGACTAACCACAATCATCTTCCTAGTAGTTGTTTCAGGATCTATACTTAAGGTCTCAGATATCGAACATGCAACATAGGAGTGGGTTGACCCAATATCAATCAAAGTAAGAAAAGGGCTGTCAGCTATAAGAAACGTACCGGTTACGACATCCGGTGCGTCACCATCCTCCTGTCGACGAACTGCATAAACTAGACCCGGCTGCCTTGCATCCACATTACCAGCACCTCTACCAGGTGCTCCACGACCAGCCCCATTTCCTCCTCTACCTGCACCACGACCCCTTGGTCCAGGCTGATCACCTCTCCTCACTTGATCAGCACCTCGGCCCGCTGGCTGCCCCCGATCCATCTGAGGACAGTCCTTAATCAGATGTTCTGTGGACCCATATTTAAAGCACCCACCTATTTTTATTCTGTACTCCCCATAATGCATCCTCCCACACGTAGAACATGCTTGATTTTGACTTGTCAGAACACTAGCTGGCCCATCAGCCCTAGGCCTCTTCTGAAAATTCCCTGATGCTCTTGATGGCCCAAAACTCCTCTTATTCTTACCCCGATCCTTATCCCTTTCTTGTCTCTCAACCCGTTTCACTTCCTCAGCTATTTTAACCTTATCTACCAAAACAGAAAAAACTCTCTCTCGCTGCGGTGCTATCAGAACCCTTAACTCATTTCGCAGCCCATCCTCGAACCGAACACAACGTTCATACTCCGTTGCTACCATTCCCCGAGCGTAACGGCTCAAGCGCAGAAACTCGGCCTCATATTCAGCCACAAACTTACTTCCCTGCACCAAGTTCAAGAATGCCTTCCTTTGGGCATCTATATAGCTGGCCCCGACATACTTTCCCTGAAATGACTCTCTAAAGAAATCCCAGTCAATCAGATCTGCAGCAGTACCTTTTTTCACCGTGAGCCACCACTGGTAAGCCTCGTCTCGAAGAAGAGACACGATCCCTTTCAACTTCTCCTCCACCGTAAAATCTAAGTCATCCATTATACGCTCAGTCGCTTCCATTCAATACTCAGCTGTGTTAGGGGCTACACCAGAAACTCCCCTAAACACTTCTGCTACATTGGCCTTAAGCCGTTCTGGCACAGATTTCCGGGCTCCTGTGCCCATGCCTACTCCAGCAACCCTCTCTAAAACCCTCAACATCGCCTGAGATACAGCATCATCTCCGGGCACCTCATCCCGAAATTCTCCTTCTATAGCCGGCAGTTCCGGTATCTCATTTCCCGACCCGTGGCCAGACCCTATTGGTTCTGATGCGGTCATTCTACCTCTACCGCGTCCACGCGGCAGACGTCCTCGACCCCTTGAACTCATTCCTCCGATTGGCATTTATCTGATTAAGAGTTTTATGGATTATTAGTTTTCTTTCACTAGTTAACCACTAACAGTCTTATGAATAATAGTTTTAAGAGTGGTTCTTTCGAATTCGCGTTCACAATACAGTCTCAAGTTCATTCATTCAATCATCAACATTCATGAACTCGCGTTCATTACAGAAAAGTGTTGTCGTTGTTGCTGTTGTTGTTGTTTCTACTACCCAAGGGTATTTTCGTAATTTTGTCCTACAGGGGTATTTTCATAATTTTTTCAAAATAAGGTCCTTGGTGATTTTGTGGAGTAAGGGTATTTTGGTAATTTTTTAATTCCGGGGGTATTTCGGTAATTTTGAAATTTGGGGGTATTTTGGTAATTTTAAAATTCAGGGGTATTTCGATAATTTTGAAATCTGGGGGTATTTTGGTAATTTTGCAAAACAAGGGTAGTTTGGTAATTTTTTCCAAACTTTGATGTTGTTTTTTTTTTCAAACGGGGGTACTTTTGAAAAAATCCAGTTTCATGGTCCGGGTTATTCTTGTAAACGTGAGATTTTTGGTAAATTTTCAAAACATAGTTATTTTATAAAATCATGGTTAATCGAAAATTTTCACAAATCAAATATGTTTTGAAAATTTTACAAAACCTTGGGGTTTTTTTTTTTTTTACAAATAGGGTGGTCGGTCCCTTTCGGGTTTTAGTCATAGGGTTTAGCCCATCAACCAGTCCTCGTAACTAGGATGAATAGTCACCACGCACCAGGTAGGATTCTAGTGAAGAGGAGGTGAGTCGCTAGGGCTGCTTAAGTACCAAGCTCTCCCTGAATCCACTCCTAGACATGCGTATGCCCATTGCCACACCCTAACTTGGCTAAGGTGAACAGTCACTACGCACCAGGTAGGATTCCAGCAAAGAGGAGGTGAGTCACTAGGACTGCTTAAATACCAGGCTCTTCCGGATCCTTCCTAGACATGCGTATGACGGTTACCACACCCTAGCCTTGCGGCTTGTTAACGGGTTTGTTCAGTGAACTTAAGTTTTATGAATTTTTAAGAAGTAGTTTGTACTAAGCCTAGAGTCCATCAAGTTCTAATTCTAACTAATCTACGTCCCACTAGGCCCATTAAGCCCATATACATAAAGATCACACAATAGTTCGGAGTACTTACCTGGCAGACTTGGGCCGGAGATGCAGGCGCCATGCTGAACTAACAAACTTGTTATCCTAAAAAAAACATACATATTTCAAAAGTCCATTTTTTTAGAAAACGTTTTGAGCCCAAAAACCCCAGAGCTGAGTTTTGAACCGGGCTCTGATACCAATTTGTAAAACCCCAAACCCGGCCCAAACACTACAATCGGATCTGGTATGTCACTAAGAAAAATTCTATCAAAACATGTCGTATTTTCAGAAAAGCCCAAATATGTTTTATATAGAATATGCTTAAGTAAAGTAAAATCCAAACTTAAACACATGCCTTAGTTTAATTAAAATAAAAACTTAAATGACTTAAAGTAATAGAAGCCCATAATAAAACATAATAGCCCATGGCCTTATTACAACGAGATTTGAAGTCCATTAATTAAAAATAAAAATAAAACTTGAGTCTCTTTTTGCCAAATCTACATATTCTTCTGCATGGCCACTTTGCGTTCCTCTCCAGCCCGGTCTGAATCATTGGGTATCACCTGAAATGTTAATTAAAAGGGTGAGTCGCGAGACTCAGTGTGCAACCCTCATGCACCACTAGAGTTTGGGCCTTAAGCCCATTAAACAAAATAAACAGTGTAATAATCATAATAAAAATTAATAGCAAATAATATGCAAGGCCCAACCCGTTTGCCTAGGTTTCCATCCGCTACACGCCCCCGTACCAACCGTTCACACCATTGGGGATTTCTACAATCGACCCACACCGCTACACACCATGATGGCAGTCATGCTGCTCATCCACATATGATGGCCGAAGCCCTTATAACATATAATGGCCGAAGCCCGTATAACATTTAATGGCCGAAGCCCGTATAACAGTTCACGGCATTAGCCGCTACACATATAACGTATAACTTCCTCCTTTCATCAACCCAACCCATGCAATCACATACAAGCATTTTACTTATAACATTTAAACAGATTATTTACTAACCTGGGGACCCGCTTTTACCCTCCTTGGGCTTTCATCAATAAATCGAGATTTCGACATTTATCAAAACATATAAAACACATGAACATACAATAATAGGCAGATCTAGATAGTGGGGAGGTATTACACACCTGGTTACCGCGAAAATCTACTATCCTTAGCGTAAAGCCTTATTTATCGAATCCCGAAAATCCCTAGGAAACGTCACCTCCCTACCTTCGGCTTTACCACAAAACAGCACTACAGATATCAGAATTCGGCTTCTAAGATTAAAGAGTGAAGTCGACAGGCCCTTAGAACAAAGGATTCAGTTTAGATCTTAAAAAAAAGGGGAAATCGCAATGAAACAAAATCCCGAAACTCACCAGATTAAAGAGGAGTATTCGGCTATGGTGCACCTTAGGGAAAACGAAATCACCCTTGTAGATTCGGCTTATGTGAGATGAGAGTATGAATCAAAAGGAATTCAGCTTTTAGAAAAAGAAAAAGAGAAACTGTAGGAAAGGTTTGGAAATTTCGGCAGAGAATGAGAGAAGAATAGGGTTTCAAAATACCGAAATTGAACAATACTACTCCCTATTTATAGAGAAATTTCGGCATATCATCCACACAATGAGTTGGAATTTCGGCCAACTCTTCCCTTCTCCTGATAGCCTTTATCTCACCTGATAACCCAATCCTTATCTCCTCAAAAAAAATAGCCCTCATCTTTCTCTTCATTATCTTCCTATTTATCAAGAAAATAAAAGAATTAAAAACCCTATTTTGTAGCTAGTGTGCCGTCCACTCCTAGGGCTTGTAAGTGCCTAATTTTTGTCTTAAAATTTGGGCTCTAAGTGGCCATACTAGGCCCAAACTTCTCCCCCCTTATGACGCCACCTTATGCCCACTTAAAGCTCCTCAAATCTTTGGGCCACAAGCCCAGCTTGTCACTTAATTAACTATCTACTTAAATTATAAGCTAACACCATGTATTAGCCACCTAACCCAAATTTTTAAAGCCCAATATATCACTTTAAAATACCCAGAGCACTAATTTAAACCCTAATCCACATATTTAATCAAAAAGTCAGCCCTATCCTTAGAATCTCAATTTAACATATTAAACTATCACCTTAATGCGCAGGCCCACGTTTAGGATGTTACAAGAACCATAAAATCACACCAATTAAACATCGGAAAGCCATATAAGACATTCTTTTGTCAAAATTTTAGTCCCCAACACGAAGTTTGTAAACTTACTGCCCAAAAACAACATCCAAAATAAGAACTACTTCGCTAGAGGAATTCAATTCTCACCCCCTTTTGCCTAATCAAGAACCACGAATATACTAATTAACACACATAACAAAAGAATATTAACAGCACCCCATCTCGATCTAAAGAATGAACTAAGAATGGAACTTTAGAAAAAAACAACCAAATAAAACTTACACTACGAATGAATTGTGAATCGAGAGCAAAAACATGCACGAACTTATAGCAACACCCAATAGTTAACAAAAAGAAAAGAAATAAATCCAGAGAAAAAAATGGCTAATGAGAAAGGTGGAAGGAATGGGCAGAAAAACAAAAACAATTTTTTTCCACTTATGCACACACAAGGTTTTGAACACAAGACCTTCGGATAAGTTGACACCTTACCACTAAACCAATAGGCTAATTTTATTATAACTTGCACAAAAATATTATTTAAGCTACAAGTTCAAAGATAGGGCTTTAGGCAAAAATAGCAAAAAAATTCAAAGAAAAGGAATTGAACCTAAAACCTCTCACTCACAAGCACAATAATTAACCACTAAACTAAATTAACTCACTTGATAAAATTTTCACAATCTTAAATAAAAAAATTAGGGTGTGACCACTCTTGGTTTCACGAATCCAATTTCTTCTAACCCCGTTTTTGGGATGAGACAGAACAAATTTTCCT
Organism: Gossypium australe; assembly: GCA_005393395.2. NCBI lineage: Eukaryota > Viridiplantae > Streptophyta > Magnoliopsida > Malvales > Malvaceae > Gossypium > Gossypium australe. The sequence continues at coordinate 118,043,733 of CM016621.1, forward strand.
TCGAAACACATATTTATTTTGAATTTGAAATGTTCAAATTTGGGTTAGAATTGCTAAATGTTGGCAAACATAAATCAGTTTTTAGTTTCTTTGCGTAAGGTCATTAATCATAGGGACATTGATAAGTTTCATGTTAATAAGCGTTTTAAAAATAATATATTGTGGTTGAACGCAAATTTGATGCATATAAATTGTTTATTTGTACGATATTTGCTAGTGCTTAGTTATAGCCCAAAAGGGCAAAAGTTTAATAAAATTTACTAAGGTTGTAAATTTTATAAATACAACTCATGTGTTGTGCTTCTCTATTATTTCTATTGTGATTCCTTTCTCATCTTACTCCACTCCACTCATATGTAAAACAAGTTTCTGAAATATGCAATATGTATGTGTTGATGATGACTTGAGACTATCAAAGCTAAACTACTTGTAGAGGAAAATAAGTTTGAGATACTATTTAAACCATTATGTTACCTTGCAGGTTTCCCATTGGATTGGGAGGAACCGTTGTAGTTTTTTTGCGCTATAACTATAGTACATTTACTGCTGTATATTATTCATGTGTGTATTACAATGGGTGATGATTATAACATGTATGTTTAAATTTGGTTTTGATAACTCTCATATTTAAAGTTGTTTTAGTATAACTTTTTTAGTGTTTTAGTAGTAAATTTTAGCATTTAGGTTAGTTTTTATTTTATGTTTATAGTCTTTTCATGTTAATTATATTTTTTTTTGAATTTTGTTTATTTCCCATCATTTTTAACGTTAGTTTGAATTTAATTATTATTTTCCTTTAGTTATTGTAGGTCTAAATCGAAGAATGAAAGGGTCGGAGCATAAAGCAAGAAATGGTGAGGAAAAGTCGTTCACTCTACTAGATCAAATGTAACACCCCAACTCGACCGGAATAGCCCAACCTAAACTCGAAATGTCACATTAGCCACCAAAGTGACTCTCCAAGCAACACCCACCGAACCTTCAATACACCTCACCCAAGTAGGTTTATACGTTAACATGCAGTGGAAAAGTCATGCAATGGACTTTGCGAGCTTTACCTCGCCGATAGAGCCTTGCAAACCATACCCTACAAGGTGTAACGTCTGCGAACCCTAGTGTGAATGCAACTATTTAACTTCTCCATGAAACCAATTTTATAGGCAAGTGCTAAGTGTAAAAGAAATTATACGACCCTAACTTATGCAGAGCAGTTTAGTTAACAATATCGGTTTGTCGAATATCCAATGTTTGAAAGAAGTCCAGTTTTACAGCTAAGGTTCGCACCTTGCACAGATCGTGAGAGAATAAGAGAATGGTGTATTTTTAGTGAATACTTTAAAAGCTCAGCGAACCTTCGATTGCGATCTATTTAGCCTTGGAGGGATTCTCGCGAACCCATCTGATACACGAGCGGGTACAGAAGAAGGACAAATATTGGTCAAGTAAATTTCGTCTACGAGTTGGTGCGATTGTGGCTTTCTATAAAACAACTTATGATGTTAAAAGCCTTCGTTAGTCGTGAAATGTGGTCGCTAGGATTATTAAAACAAGGGTAAATACCTTTTAAAAAAAACATTACATCAGTGTTTCTATCTTATTTAAAATTTTAAATGGAAAACAAGAAGGGGTTTCGCAGATATCTGAAATATTTTAAAGAAAATAATAAAGAATAATTTCACACCCAAGATAGATTTTGGCCCACATTGTCTCTATGTTCCATAAATCAACCTTTCCAATTACTCAAGAAAAAATATGTCGCATCTCTGGCTCCACCATGTGCCCTCACTCAACACTATATATCTGAAATATTTTAAAGAGTGTGTGAGTTCACAACCCAGTGAATGAACAGAAAAACCACATAGCACGCACAAATACATTAGTTGAAAGAGAGCTTTATCTTTTGAAACTTAGGATAAAGCCCTAAGCTCCTAATTAACACTATGGTTTGCACTTACAAGCGACGATCCTTGAACACTCACTAGTTTGCTGAAAGCTTCAAATAAGCTTCGCCTTTCCCTTGTTTTTGCTTGTAGACGGCTCTTCCAGGTTCACAACTTCACAAATATAAACAAGTCACTAATAGACGAAGCATATTAAAACTCATACATAAACGCAAGCAAACATAGGTTTGTACATACTAGCCTTTTTGGTGAACCTAGTTTCCTTTGTTGCAAACTTTCTTGAAACCTAATAGAGAAATATAGTCTTACCTTGAATCTTTAAGAAAAGCGGACTTGGCTTTTGGTTTGCAAAAACTCGATAGAAAACAAAGTGAAAGAATTCACTGAATATTTGGCTAATAGAAGAGTTTTGGTATGCATAGAGGTCTAAAGCCTGCATTATATGTAACTAAGGTATTATAGAACATAAGGGGCTCCTAATGACAGAAAAAGTCCTACGTGCATGATTCTATTTTAATTAAGGAAGGAAACCACTTCCTCAACTCTTTGGTCAAATAACTATTCAACTACTCTTACTTTCACCCTTTTTGTAATCCAGTCCCTAACTGCTAACCAATCAATCTTGCCCCTTAATAATCTTTAACAGTTTACTGGCCCAGATTTCTAGGCCCTATTATAGGATGTTACATCAAATTTATGATGGAGCTTGTTTTTCAATACATAAATTTTGGCAACCAGAAATCCATTCCACTGTAACTCTTTATTTGGTGGAGTGCCTTGATAAAAACACCAAAAAAATAAAGGTTACGAGTTTAAAGGCTTTTGAGAGAAAGAAAAGAAGAAAAATCACTTGGAGGCTGTCGAAATATATGGAATGACTAAGATGTGCCCACTTCCTTAATCACTGTGATAGACAAACAAGCTTCCATATTTAGGTGATTAGCAATTTATTGAACAACATTTTTAGGTTGAGCTAAGATCATGGTGTTAGAACCATAAAACAAGATCTAATATAAAACTTAACAAACCAGGATCTATCATGTCATATAATAAAAAATAAATTAAGAACAAAACAAGATGCGAAAGCGTACTAGAATCTATCGATTTCTTGAAATCTTCGGATCTTATGGTTTTGATCTTCCAAATTAGCACACAAGTAATTTCAAGGTGGCTCTCTCTTTTCTAAAGATGGGATATAAGAAAAGTTACGTATGTGTAAGTTGGAGACTATAACCCTAATATATATATGACTTTTGCACATTAACCCTAATTTCTAATTAGCCCATCATCAATTAGAAATTAGTTACTAGAGTATCTACACATATTTGGCCAATACTTTATTTAATAAATAAAGCCCAATAAACCTTAACCAAATTAAATCACTTTTAATTTCGGCTAATCTTTTATGATAGTAAATAATAACATGTAATTATGCTTGTTATGTATGCGATGTCCATATTTTCTGACACTTGGATAATATCTAGTCCATCAATTAAGATCATATCACTTGGGGAAACATATTTTGAGAATCAAATTGGATCAAACCTATTTAATTCCTTGAATTAAGGAAGTTGGATTGGATTGAAACATTAGATTCTTAGCCGCCAACAATCTTTTTTTACCTTGATGGTCAGTATTCTATTGTATTTAGCTATTTCAACTATAGTTTAGAAGGGATCATGATTTATTTTCATTATGTTAGCAAGTATCAAAAACTCTATATAATTGAGAGACTTGAATAGGTTGATGCACTAAATTGAGAGCACTTAATCTGTTCAAGTGGGGAACATTATTTGTAAGAGTGCATATAATTGTAAGGGAGAATTTAGTAGTGAGAGTTCTAGTATTCAAAGGTGTAAAAGTGAGGAAATTGTCACTGGATGTGATAGATTTAAGTTCACTTATTGTAAGTGTTTGAAGATAGTAAATATTTCTCACTGATCTAGGCTCTGCAGAAGTTGGGAAACTGAATTGTATAAACATTCGCTGTGTCCCTTGTTTTTGTTTTGTGTTTTGTAATGCTAGGAGAAGTGCCAACTTGCCCAACCACTTCTGGTAGCACTTAGCTTGTTACTTAGCAATTGTTTTAGCTCAACAATTGGTATTAGAGCCTCCCACTTAAAATGACTAATGGAGATTTATGGTGTTGCTAACTACAAGTTATGAAAGGATCATATACCTCATGTCACTCGAAGTTGGAGACTGGCCATTATGCTTACCGTAAAGCACACTAAAAGAATATATAAAATCCATCGATGAGAAGGCTCAACAAGAAGTTCTTACCGAATGGGAACCTTCCATGATTGACACTGGATATGGGATAATGGCAAAGCTAGAGGTACAATGGACCACAGAAGAAGAAAAGGTTGCAAATGCCAGCTCCAAGCCTTATACGTCATTTTTTGTGGCGTAGATTTGCAAGAATTCAGGAGAATTGAAAAATGCATTGTTGCCAAAATTGTTTGGTATTTTCTGTAGACTACACATAAAGGAACCACACTATCAATGATGGCTGTTGAAACCACCAAAAATAATTCCTATAATAAAATAACTCTAAACAGTAGTAAAAAGTAGTAGAGTCGGGTCCACAAGGATTGGATATTATGATCAACATCTGTGTTTTTCTTCTGAACAGAATTTCAGTTGAGCCGATAATCATGGCAATAGTCGTGTCCAGGACTCCAAACAGACCTACTAAAAAATAAATTAAATAAATTAGGGGAGTTGGCAATGTCTAGAAATTAAATAATTAAGATAATAGAAATAACCAATTAAAGAGATCGAAAGTAAAATTAAATTCGAAAATGAATTTGGGTTTTGATAACAAAAAAAGTAAGCCTTAGCCCTAGACTCAGTGAATTCCGATGTCAGAATCGATCCTCGAAAATTAATCTTCTCCCCCAAACAATAAGTTGGTTATAGTGGCTAAGAACGTCCTAACCACCAATTCTTCCTCTCGTAGTTGGTCTCAGTACGATCTGCAAACCAACCATTACTGATTATCTAATCGAGATACAAATGTTACTGATTCAAGATTCTGGCAACCTTGCATTCTGAAGAACCCAACTCGAATTAACGGCATCAAACGCGCAAGTTAAACCCGATCACTATCTCCCCTAATTTGTTCTAAGAGATATGAATACAACACGGCCGAATCGTTTCCCCAACTGTCCGCGAACACGACTCCAACCCAACGCGCTTTTTGATTTGAAATCGAGTTAACTTTAAGGGATGCATTTGTCAATACCATTATTTAGGAAAAATAGTAAATATCGATTGGGAGGATTTTTAGTTTGGATATATATATCTCATAATTCTTGACCGGAAAGAATATCGACCTAAAGCTAAGTTAGAATTTAGTGAAGCATTAAATTATTCATGCTTTTGTTGGTTTATGGCGAATGATTAAATGGTAGTGGAGATTGATGGAAAAGGGATGGATTTTGAAAGCAATTAAATTAATTCTAAAAGAAATAAGCAAATGGAAATGGAATGGCAATATGCTATACATATAAAATTGGAAGGGAAAAAAATGGTTTAATTTAATTGCTCAAGTAAATTCAAGTGTATTTTCAAGCTACCGCAAATGCTCTATTTATATTCAAATAATTTACTAAATTTGGTCTAACTACCCACTACACAAAATTAGAATTAAATAAAAATAAAATTAGATTTTCTTCTACTTTTGCTTTTACAAGGTCAAAAGATATCTGATAAGTCCTTAATATTTCCAAGTTTCTGATTTGACCCCACTTTATTGTCTGTGCTGCAAATAAGTCCTTTTCTGCTCATTTTTTACTCATAGCATCCCAATTGCATTCCTGACAGGATGAAAACATAAAATTACTATCAATTCAAGAATTAACCGATTTAACCACAAAGAATTATGCAAATTTAACATGTTATCAAATCCCCCTACTTAGCTCATGTTTGCCCTCAAGCATATTGTACTTTCATACATTAGAAATTATTCAATAACTTATCAGAAATCAAGCCTCTTTTCCACATCCATGATCAATGCAAACAATATAAGCAAAAAAATAAATAACTGCTCGAAATACCTAGTTTGATCAACAAGTGTCCATAAAATTGAAACATGAAATTCAATCATTTCACTAAATGGAGTTTAAACCAAAATTTGCAAGGTATTATTCTCAACTAATCATGTAGAAGATTTTTTTTTTGGACGTAGTAAAACCTTTTTACGTGAACTAAGATGACAACCCAAGCACCCTACCCCGGTTGCTTAGGTCAAACGGTCTTTTTTTTAGCAGCTCGATTAGCATAATATTTGCAAGTTTTCGATTCGTCAGTCGAACCTTATTTACGCTAGATGAGTTGACAACCTAAGTACCTCATCCCGGTTACTAAATTTGGTCACTTTTCTAAAACCTTCACTCATAACTTAAGCCTTTATTTATTTATTTACAAGCAATTTTTTTTCAAACAATCAACTTTCATGAAAAATATAATTACATATATCAACTTTAAAACACATATATCGATTAATCTTAAATATTTGAACACTTTAATTCAAAAATTACTGAATTGTCCAAATTGACTTAGTAATGAAATTAGAAGCTCAATGTCAAACAAATTATCGAATAAATCCAGCATAAGATTGAACATATGAAAAAGAGAAACATGCATCAAAAGACAATCAACCATGCATACTTACCATTTCAATCCCCCCAGTTAATCTATGCTTGTCCTCAAGCACTTTTTATATGCAATAAATTATAGCAACTCAAACAACAAGCAAAAAGAAATGTTAAGAATACTCCCCATGTGTTTCTATCGATGTTGTCAGCATTGGGAAATAATTGTCAGCATTTAGCACGGCATGACCACGCCACCATCAGTATCTAATTTTGGGAAAATTGACAACTTTCATTACGTACCTAAAAATAACACATTAACCTAAGTAAATAATAATCTATTTATTATTCATTTTAATTTCAATCCAAATTAAATTGAAATTCAAAAGTTCAATAAATTAAAAATAAATTTGGGTTGCTTCCTAAAAAGCGCTTTTGTTTAACGTTGTTAGCTCGACGACCTGTAAATTTATTCAATCGACTCTTTGGGGATTAATTCCTCAACCATGTGCACTTTAAAATTTTCATAGAAAGGCTTCAACTGCTGTCCATTGACCTTGAATTTTTTTTGGATTCTTCACTTTTGACCTCAACTGCACCATGCAGAAATATGTGAGTAATAATAAAAGGCCCTAACCACTTAGTTCGGAGCTTACCTGTAAAGATTCCTTGTAACGCCCCAAAAATATAGGGTCTTTAATTTTGCATGTTCTAACATGAAAAGCTTGTTTGCTTTAATGGCTAAGTGATTTGGGTGTGTATAGGGGTGTGTGAGAAGCCTGGGTTCAAGTCTTGGCTCTTGCAAAATTTTAGTTTTCTCTTAAATGAATACGGACACTGGCTTATAGACCTTATAAATATTAATGCTTGTTTTATGACACAAAGAGAGCTTGTGGTCTAGTGGCAAGGTGGCGTGTTGTGTAACTGTGAGGTTTGAGGTTCAAGTCCTGGGTTGCACATTAGAGTAGTTATTTTGCTGCTTGTTCTATGTAGGTAGTAGAGTTGGACTGAAACAGAACAAAGGTGGTGTTTGAACTGGTCATGGAAAGATTCAATGAGGGATAAGGGGAGAAATTTTAGGAGAAAATCAAGGAGTTTGGGTGAGAGGAGGTGTTGTGCCATTTGGGGGAACTTGTGCCGTGAGATTTCGACTGGGGGGAGGGTTGTCGGTTATTTCGGCATTTGAGTTAGCCTCTGCAGAATTTGGTAGGTTCCTGACACTTTTTCTCTGAACACTTTTGCATTTTTCCTTTCTTCTCTCCTGCCAAATCTCCTTTCCTTCCCTCCATTCTTTGGCTTTTGGTCCATTTGCCTTTTTCCTGTCGGTCAATAGGTGAATTTTGTGAGCAATCCTTCCTCTCTTTTCTTCCTTTTCCTCTCTTCCTCAAGCTGTCCCCTCTTTGGCCGAATATACCATCTCGGAATCATTTGTGCTCTCGCCTCTCTTTCTCTTTTCTAAAGGAAATAGCCGAATCCTCATAACATTTTGGTAAGCCGAATATTTCATATTCTTTTTTCCCTTTCTTTTGTTTCTCTTTCTAGTGGTTGAGTAATTGCTTTGGGCGGTACCCAATGTCTTAGATGTATAGGAGATAGCATGTGGTTCTTTCTCGATTCTTTGCCCAAGGACTGCTCCTATGCTATGGTTACTTGCGTCGCACATTATTTCGAAAGGATAGTTTATTTGGTTGGTGAACGATGGGTGCCAAAATAAGCTTATTTTTTAGAGTGTCAAACACATCCTTGCATGATTGGTCAAACTCGAACTCGTTGTCCTTCTATAAGAGATTACAAAGTGGTTGTGCAATTTTTGAAAAGTCTTTAATAAACCATCTGAAGAAACTTACATGACCAAGGAAATAACGAATCTCCCTCACAGTTGTGTGGTATGGGAGTGAGTTAATAATATCTATTTTTTATTTATCAATAGAAATTCCTTCAGCAGAAATGATATGACCTAGAACTAATCCTTTATCAACCATAAAATGACATTTCTCATAAAATAAAACAAGGTTAAATTCTAGGCACCTTTTCAAAGTTTTTGCAAGATTTGAAAAACACACCTTAAAAGACTCACCATACACAGTAAAGTCGTCCATGAATACCTCAATTATTTTCTCAACGTAGTCGAAAAATATACTTACCATACACATTTGAAATGTGGTTGGTGCATTGCAAAGTCCAAATGACATCCGTTTGTAAACAAACGTGCCAAATGGACACGTAAACGTTGTCTTCTCTTGATCTTTCGGTGCCATTGGAATATGGAAAAAAACCTGAGTAACCATCAAGACAACAATAATGAGATTTTCCAGCTAAACGTTCTACCATCTATTCAATAAAAAGAAGTGAAAAAATGATCTATTCGAGGTAAAGAATTCAACTCCCTGTAATCGATGCAGACTCCACCTGTTTTGGACTTGGGTGGGAACCATCTCATCTGCTGAATTTTCAATTATGGTTACGCCTGTTTTTTCGACACTACATGGACTGGGCTAACCCAATTACTATTAGAAATGGGATAGATCATCCCAACATCAAGTAACCTTTTAACTTCTTTCCTTAGCACTTCTATCATGGGTGGATTGAGACGCCTTTGAGTCTTTTTTTTGGGCATTGCATTCTTTACTACTAGAATTTTGTGCATGCAAGTCGAGGGACTCAAACCCTTAAAGTTGGCTATCATCCATCTAATCACCTCTTTATAATCTTTAAGAACTCATACCAAATTTTCCTCTTCTACCTTCAAGATTTTACTCGAGATTATTATTGGTAAGGTTTATCTTGCACCCAAAAAAGTGAACTTCAAATGGTATGGAAGTGGTTTGAGTTCCAACTTTAGAGCTTGCAGAATAGATGGAAAAAGCTTAGTTTGGGAAGAGGATAATTCAAAAATTTTACCTAAATTTTTTCGTAATTGCGGTGCCTCCATATGAGCCACTGTTTCACAAATAGGCTCTTCAATAGTTATCCACTCTTCTAATTCTTCAATAGCATTAAAGTCTAGACTTCTGCAAAGAATAGTTCGTATTTCATCCTCGTCATGATATTCTAAATGTAATTTAGTTAAGGGCATGATTATATCAATATTAGAAACATTAGAAATGTAACACTCCAAACCCGGCCTAGACATTATGGCCGAATTTGGCGATGTCACATGGTAGTGCTTTAGAAATTGCAATGACGTTAAGACCATTTCTCCATTTGTACCAGTTTTCATTATCTTATGCTAACTTGAAAAACGTGTCATTTGTTCTCAATCATTATCCATTTTCAAAACGTTATACTTTACGGAAGCTTTTAAAGTAGTTTACGAATTTGTGTGTATTTTGATAAAATGTTTATTTGTATTGAAATCTCAAGTTTTCCTACTAATAGCAGTAAAACCATAACGTCTCTGTAACACCCCAAACCCGGCCCAAACGCTACGACCAGACCTGGCATGTTACGGGTTAAATGTTAAAAACTTTGCTTTGAAGGGATTTGAAATCTCGGTCTGTTTATGAAGGTATTCGTTAAATAAGTGTTATTTGCAGAAAACCTTTGTGGGTTTTTTTTTAAAAACTTGTTTGAAAATCCCCTTTTATCTCTTCTTATAAATAAGTCTTTGAACATAAATTTGTAAAGGTAAACATCAACAAATATAAATTGATAACCTAAGCTATGGAGGCCTTATTACATAAATAATCCCAAATTTAAACTTAAAGAAAAAAACCAGAAATAACTTATAAAAATAAAAGACTTGTCGGCCCCTCGAGTCCGCCCCGACTCCCATGTCAACGATCTACTGCTCCTCTGAAAAGTCAGGAAAATAAAAGGGTGAGTCACCAAGACTCAGTGTACAAATCCCGAAAACACATAAAAGGCTTGAGGCCCACAAACACATTATGGGCCTTAGCCCATACACAATGGCAACAAAATATTTACATGCAACATGGCCCAACCCAAACCTAATAGTCCTTCCTCTACACACTAGCCCGTACCAGCCATCACACCTCGGGGATTTCTACAATCAACCCACCAACCGCTACACACCATATCGACAGTCATGCTGCCTATTCCTAGCAATCAGGAATGAATTTAACGTGGCTTAGCCACCGATCACTATTGTAACCTAACTTTATAATTCGTGGTTTAACCACCATCACCAAGTAACCTATTAACATGCTCTTCCCCTTCATCATATTTATCCCACCCCATGCATACATCCATGCAGAATCAAAACAACATGTAACCTAAAAGATCGCAGATTATCACATACATCGATACACATAGAGAAGTTTCTATGATTACGTACCTGGCATCCCTTGCCTACCTTTTTTGGGTAATCCGACTGTCTATACAGCCTTTTTCTGGCTTTTAGCCCATAACATATATTTAGTACAGATTACTATGCAGCCTCTTTCCTACTTTTAGCCCATAACATATATTTAGTACAGATGAATTAGTGTGTTAGAGATCTACACACCTGATTACAGTCAAGACGAGACCTTCTATGTCGACACTATCAGAAGCTGATACGACTGCTAACTATCTAAGATTTTGTTCTGACGCCGGTCCACAACCCGGTGGCCCATCCCGAACTGCTGGCACTGCTCGTTTCTTAAACTTAGGGATTGGGTTTACAGATCCAATCCCCTCCTTCACCTGATCGACATTTGATTCCATTAAAAGACCTTATCAGTTGCTACCATCATATCATATGGTTCAGATCACAATTACGATAGCGAATCTAACGAGAATCTAAAGAGAACCCCTTACCTTGAAATCCCGAAAAGAGAGATATGAGGTTTAGAGACTAGCGGCTCCGGCTTTTAGATCTAAGCGATCTACTTCAATTCCCGAATGTCCCCCAACACGTAAACACAAGAAACCAACAATCCATTAGCCTTTCGGCATTGTCTTCTAAAAACCGAAAGAGAAAAAGAATAGATCAGAAGAAATCAACACCTACCTTTACAGAGAATTCGGCAACTCCTAGAAGATTTTGGCTTTTGAGAAGATCAAAAAGAAAAGATGATCTCAAGAGATCTATAAAGTTTCTGCTTTTGAGAAGGTCAAAAAGAAAAGATGATCTCAAGAGATCTATGAAGTTTCGGCTTTTGAGAAGGTAAAAAAGAAAAGATGATCTCAAGATATCTATAAAGTTTTGGCTTTTGAGAAGGTGACGATTGAGAGAAAAGAGTAATATCAAAAGTAAAGAAGTGATAGGAACGGTATAGGAAAAAGAAGAATTTCGGCAAGGCTAGGGCAGATTCAGCTATGGCAGAAAAATGCGAAAAGAAAGAATGCTTAAGGGAGTTTTCGGCTTTTATTCAGAAAAGGAGGAAAAGAGAGAAGATGAAAACCCTAAATGCCGAAAATAAAGAAGAGAATGGGAGAATAAAACCCTAATGCCAATTTTAATTAAAATAGTTGGGCTTCATGTAACTTGAATTTGGGCCTCCTCAGTTGACGCCACTTCCCTGCTTTTAAGTGGCGCCACTTTGCCACTGGGCCACAAGCCTATTTGTATTTTAAAACACAGATAACATCTTTTAAGCCCTATCTTACCAGGCTTTCCACTAGAGTGTCCAAACAGAAAATTCGATTAAGGCCTCTGTCCAACCCTGAGCCCATTCTGGACCCCTAACACTCACATTTAACATAACCACACATTAAATGCATAGCCCCACAATTTCAGTATGTTACAGTTCTACCCCCTTAAAGAAATTTTGTCCTCGAAATTTCCAACTAACTATTAATCGTACTACCCAAGTCTCACCACTATGCTTTCGCTGCGCACTCTAATTCTAAAGCCAAAAGAAACACTTAGTATACTATGGTAGAGTACGTACCGGTATTCGCATCTAGAGCGTCCTCGTCCCCTTGGCGACGTGCTGCATAGACCAAAGCTGGCTGCCTCACCTCAGTATAACCTGCACCTCCACAACCATGTCCTGTGCCATTGCCACCCTTGACTTGACCACGGCCCCTTGGTGGTTGTTGATCTGTTCTTCCCGGTGGTGCATTCTCCTGACCTGTGGGCCCTTCACTGCCCCGTTGCTGCTGACAGTTTCTAACTTGGTGGTCCATAGATCCACACCTAAAGCACTTCCCACTGCCCGCCCAACAGTCACCTACATGGAATTTACTACATCGAGCATACTTCTGTGTCTGACTAGCAGCAGCAGGTCTCTCATCTCGTCTCGGCCCGTCTGACCTAGGCTTTTTCTGAGTACGCCCAGCTGCCCCTGACGATCCAAAATTTCTCTTACTTCCACTCCTATCTCTATCCCGATTCAATTTTTCTGTCCACTTAACCTCCTTAGCTATCTTAGCTTTTTCCACAAGCACAGCAAATTCCCTCTCCCGCTGTGGTGCTATCAATACACGCAAATCATCCCTCAGACCATACTCAAATCGAACACAACGTTCATGGTCTGTGGTCACCATTCCTCGAGCATAACGGCTAAGGCGTAAGAATTCCGCCTCGTACGCAGCCACCGACCTACTTCCTTACACCAGATTCAGAAACGCTCTATGCTGCACATCCACATAACTAGTCCCAATGTATTTACTCTGGAATGCCGTTTTGAAGAAATCCCAGGTGAAACGGTCAGCCACCGTACCATCCTTAACCGTAAGCCACCATTGGTAAGCCTCGTCCCGCAGGAGTGATACAACCCCTTTCAGCTTTTCCTCCTCCGTGAAATTCAGATCATCCATTATACGCTCAACTGCCTCCAACCAATACTCAGTTGTACTTGGGGCTATACCAGAAATTCCCCTAAACACTTCTGCCCCATTAGCTCTAAGTTGCTCCGTCACAGATTTCTAGGCACCTGTGCCCATGCTTGCTCCAGCAACCCTCTCTAAAACCCTGAACATCGCCTGAGATACCGCATCATCTCCGGTCGTTTGATCCTGAAATTCAGCCTCCGCGGCTGGCATCTCGTTTCCTGACCCGTGGCCAGATCCTACTGGTTCTGACACGGCCATCCTACCCCTACCACGACCACGCGCAGGACATCCACGACCCCTTGTACTCATTCTACCGATTCGCGTTCATCTGATTAGAAATTTTATGAATTATTAATTTCTTTCACTGATTAACCACGAACAATCTTATGAACAATAGTTTAAGAGTAGTTCTTTCGAATTCTACATTATATCTACAAGTTTCAGTCTCAAGTTTGTATCTCCTATTTCTAGGAACCACATACATCAACCATCATACATCAACATACAAGTAGCATCCATGCACTCCCATTCATCGCATAAGGGTTTTTTCATCATTTCTCTACCCAGGGGTATTTCCGTAGTTTTGTCCTATAGGGTATTTTGTAATTTCCTCAAAATGGGGTATCTTGGTGTTTTTTTTAAAGCAGGGGTATTTTGGAAAATTTAATTTTGCAAACCGAGTTACTTTCGTAAATCTAGGGGTTTTCGAGAAATTTGCAAAACATAGGTATTTTGGTGATTTTGCCAACCGGGAGTGTTTCAGTAATTTCACAAATTTTAGTAGTTTTACAAATCTAGGGTATTCTGGGAAATTTCCATAAATCACTGGTATTTTGGAAATTTTACAAAACAAAGGGCTATTTTTGGAAATTTTGTGAAATAGGGTGGCTGGTCCCTTTCGGGTTTTAATTATAAATTTTGGCCCGTCAACAAGTCCTCATGGCTAAGGTGAACAGTCACTACGCACCAGGTAGGATTCCAGCGAAGAGGAGGTGAGTCACTAGGACTGCTTAAGTACCAAGCTCTCCCTGAATCTAATCCTAGACATACGTATGCCTATTGCCACACCCTAACCCAGCGATTTGTTCACGGATTTGTTTGGATAGATTAAGTCTTATGAATTTAAAGAGTTGGTTAAACTAAGCCTAAAGTCCATCAATGTCTAACATACTACTCTACGTCCACCAAGCCCATCAACCCAACATGCATATCACATCAGGAGTTAGAATACTTACCTCCGTGGATCGGGTGCCGGTAGACTCGAAGGCCATATCTTCATCCAAGACATTTTTCTCAAATTCACATCAAATTTTCAAAACACTACTAGATCCATTTCACAACCAGAGTTTTGAATCAGGCTCTGATACCTAAATGTAACACCCCAACCCCGGCCCAAACGCTACGACCGGATCTGGTATGCTACGGGGTTTACATTAAAAACTTCACTTGGATGATCTTTGGAAATTCAGTTTCTTTATTCAAGTATTCGTTAAATAAGTGGTATTGGAAGAAAACCTTTGCTCTTTCGCTGAATATAATTTTAAAAAAATAAATGAAGACATTAACAATTATAGATTGATAACCTAAGCTATGGGGCCTTATGACATAAACATTCCCAAAATTAAAACTTAAAGGAAAACCGAAAAAAATAATTTATGGAAATAGAAACTTGATGGCCCTCTCGAGTCCGCCTTGGCTCCCATGCCCACGATCTACTGCTCATCTAAAAAGTCAGGAAAATAAAAGGGTGAGTCACCAAGACTCAGTGTGTAAATCCCGAAAACACATAAAAGGCTTGGGCCCACAAACACATTATGGGCCTTAGCCTATACGCAATGGCAACAAAATATTTACATGCAACATGGCCCAACCCAAATCTAATAGTCCATCCTCTACACAACAGCCCGTACCAGCCATCATACCTCGAGATTGCTACAATCAACCCACCAACCGCTACACACCATATCGACAGTCATGCTGCCTATTCCTAGCAATCAGGAATGAATTTAACGTGGCTTAGCCACCGATCACTATTATGACCTAACTTTATAATTCATGGTTTAACCACCGATCACCAAGTGACCTATTAACATGCTCTTCCCCTTCATCATATTTATCCCACCCCATGCATACATCCATGCAGAATCAAAACAACATGTAACCTAAAAGATCGCAGATTATCACATACATCGATACTCATAGAGAAGTTTCTATGATTACGTACCTGGCATCCCTTGCCTACCCTTTTTGGGTAATCCGACTGTCTATACAGCCTTTTTTCGGCTTTTAGCCCATAACATATATTTAGTACAGATTACTATACAGCCTTTTTCCTACTTTTAGCCCATAACATATATTTAGTACAGATTAATTAGTGTGTTAGAGATCTACACACCTGATTACAGCTAAGACGAGACCTTCTATGTCGACAGTATCAGAAGCCGATACGACTGCTAACTGTCTAAGATTTTGTTCCAACGCTGGTCCACAACTCAGTGGCCAATCCCGAACTGCTGACACTGCTCGTTTCTTAAACTTAGGGATTGGGTTTACAGATCCAATCCCCTCTTTCACCTGATCGACATTTGATTCCATTAAAAGACCTTATTAGTTGCTACCATCATATCATATGGTTAAGATCACAATTACGATAGCGAATCTAACGAGAATCTAAAAAGAACCCCTTACCTTGAAATCCCGAAAAGAGAGATATGAGGTTTAGAGACTAGCGGTTCCGGCTTTTAGATCTAAGCGATCTACTTCAATTCCCGAATGTCGCCCAACACGTAAACATAAGAAACCAACAATCCATTAGCCTTTCGGCTTTGTCTTCTAAAAACTGAAAGAGAAAAAGAATAGATCAGAAGAAATCGACACCTACCTTTACAGAGGATTCGGTAACTCCTAGAAGATTTAGGCTTTTGAGAAGATCAAAAAGAAAAGATGATCTCAAGAAATCTATAAAGTTTCGGCTTTTGAGAAGGTCAAAAAGAAAAGATGATCTCAAGAGATCTATGAAGTTTCGGCTTTTGAGAAGGTCAAAAAGAAAAGATGATCTCAAGAGATCTTTGAAGTGTCGGCTTTTGAGAAGGTAAAAAAGAAAAGATGATCTCAAGAGATCTATGAAGTTTCGGCTTTTGAGAAGGTCAAAAAAAAAAGATGATCTCAAGAGATCTATGAAGTTTCAGCTTTTGAGAAGGTCAAAAAGAAAAGATGATCTCAAGATATCTATAAAGTTTCGGCTTTTGAGAAGGAGATGATTGAGAGAAAAGAGTAATATCAAACATAAAGAAGTGATAGGAACAGTATAGGAAAAAGAAGAATTTCGACAAGGCTAGGGCAGATTCGGCTATGGCAGACAAATGTGAAAAGAAAGAATGCTTCAGGGAGTTTTCGGCTTTTATTCAGAAAAGGAGGAAAAGAGAGAAGATGGAAACCCTAAATGCCGAAAATAAAGAAGAGAATGGGAGAATAAAACCCTAATGCCAATTTTAATTAAAATAGTTGGGCGTCATGCAACTTGAATTTGGGCCTCCTCAGTTGACGCCACTTTCCTGCTTTTAAGTGGCGCCACTTTCCACTGGGCCACAAGCCTATTTGTATTTTAAAACACAGATAACATCTTTTAAGCCCTATCTTACCAGGCTTTCCACTAGAGTGTCCAAAAAGAAAATTCGATTAAGGTCTCTACCCAACCCTGAGCCCATTCTGGACCCCTAACACTCACATTTAACATAACCACACATTAAATGCATAGCCCCACAATTTCAGGATGTTACAGTCTCAAATCCCAAATTTAAACAAAATACGTAATGGCCATAATTACATTAAAATTTCCTCTTATAAAAATTAAAACCATGAAAAGTATAAACCATAAATCTACCGTGAGGAAGTAGCAGTGGTCACTGTCGAGTCATCCGCTGCACCGATTTATTTAATGCTAGGGATTACTTGGACAGGTTAAATAGAAAAGGGTGAGTTTCGCAACTCAGTGTATAATCCCCACAGATATCAAACGTACAGAGTAATCACCAGAAATCAGAAATCACAGATTGGGCCGGAGCCCATTACAGAAACAATTTGGGCCTTAGCCCGCTCGGATGCAGAATTACATATATATATATATAAAAGGGCCTTAGCCCAATCAGATACAGAATCAGAAATATATTACGGCCTCAGCCCAATCAGATACAGAATACATATCAGAATATCAGAATCCTACCCACCAACCTCTATACACCATCTCCGTCCAGCCCTACACACCATGTGGGGATATAATCAACCCACCCATCCCTACACACCATGCTGTACCGAACTGCGGCACATAAACAGAATAATACAGCTGAGCTACCAGATAACAGGCTGAAATCCTTTTAGACACTTCCTCCGAAATATCATCAACCCTCCCCGATTCAATGCAACATACCAAATATGACATGCAACATGCAAATAACCGATCATACATTCAGTTCAGTACAGATATTAAGCTCAGTCAGACACCATATAATTAGATCACATAAAAGGGGTCTAAGTAACATTTAAAGACCCTACAGTAGGTCCATAGTCAACTTGGGCAACCCGTGCAACCTTATAGATCATTTTAGAAAAATGGGCTCACACGCCCATGTGGCCTACTCGTGTTGGCCCATACGGCCCAAATTGGCCTTGACCGTGTGGATCCCACGGCCTGGCCCAGAATTCCACATGCCTATATGGTTCACTCGTGTGGGCTCATACGCCCGTGTGGGCCCACACCCCCGTGTGGTTCACCTGTATGGGCCCACACACCCGTATGGCCCACAAGGCCCAATAGGTCGAGCTTGTGTGTCTCACACGGCCTTGCCCGGCCATCACAAGGCTGTGTCACTTGCGCACGACCTGGCTCGTCAATTACACGGTCGTGTTGTGGCTCACAGCCTTGCACACGGCCTACCACAGGGCATACCACATGGCCGTGTGGCGTCGACAAAATTATTTTTCGGCTTTTGTCGATTCTCGTTTTTTGTGTTTCTGGGTACTCACCTGGTTCGTTTTCGACGCTTAATCACTCTCAAGCACTTCATAAGCTATATTTGACAATTTGATACTCAATCTTAGTCACTTAATCTGAATTACTTACAACATTCAATTCCCAAAACTATCGACAACCTTACCTAGCTTGAGCAACTCACAGCGTCAATTGAGATCTACCAACCCCTTGATTATCTCCTAAGCACCAAACGAAACCCAGTAAACAATGATTCATAATTCCAAAACAATAATTCACCACTATACTTACCAAAAACGCGAAAAGAGAACCTAAGCAGTGGATTGCAGAGACCAAGCGACAAAAAGAAAATGATTGTAAACAGTAAAAAGAGGGGAAATTT
The DNA here is from genome assembly GCA_005393395.2 of Gossypium australe. Lineage (NCBI taxonomy): Eukaryota > Viridiplantae > Streptophyta > Magnoliopsida > Malvales > Malvaceae > Gossypium > Gossypium australe. The sequence continues at coordinate 118,062,324 of CM016621.1, forward strand.
GGCAGCAATGTGGAGAGGAAAAGGAAGGGAAATAGTCGAATTTTGAAAAAAGAAAGCAGAGGAATCAGAATTAGATTTTCTGGTAAACCCCAACTCAAACTCCCTTAATTCTCTCCACCAACTCCCCACTACTCAGATTTTCAGTAAAACTCAAACTCTAGCCGAATTTTGCAGCAAAAATACTATCCCTTGCCATCCCAGGGAATCGAACACAAGACCTCCAACACACCAACACTCCATGTTGATAATGTAGAAGTCTGTAGGAAATATTAGTTCGTTTACCTTAACGAGAACGTCCTCCAGTGGTCCCTCTAGATGCACTATAGATCTATCTACAAGCTAAATAATTACACATGTTTTCTTTAAAGGAACCACGTTAAGTTGTTTATAAATTGACAAAGGCATAACATGAATTGATGCGCCTAAGTCACATATAACTTTTTTAGTACCGACACTACCTATTTTGCAAGATATAGAAAACATACATTGGTCCTTACATTTATGTGGTATTTTCCTTTGTAAAATGGCAGAGACATTTTCTCCGACAGTTACCTTTTCATTGCCCAAGAGCTTCCTCTTACTCGTGCATAATTCTTTTAAGAATTTTGAATATCGTGGAATTTGCTTAATCGCATGAAGAAGAGGTATGTTGATTTCTACCTTTCGAAAGGTGTCAAGGATCTCCTTCTCTTCTCACTCCTTTTTGCATTGGACAAGTCTTTTAGGAAACAGAGATGGTACTGCAAATGATTTTTATGGTGTTGACTCCACTGGAGCCTCTGTGTCAAGTTTCTTCTCACTTCGACCAACTTCGTGGGCACGACTCATGCCAAGTACGGGTTTCAAAACCTTCCCACTCCTCAATGTCATATCACTTGTATTGTGTCAATGATTAGGTTCAGTTTGGTATGGTAGCTTATCTTGGGACTCCAAATGACTAACCATGAGCATAGCTTGCTCACTTGCTTATCTAAGTCCTGCAAATGCATGTTAGTTTTTTGTTGAAATTTCTCAGTACTATTGGCTAGCCTTTCCACTATGGCTTTCAAAGATGACTTTGGGGGTGGTAATTATTGATTCAGAGGTGGCCTTTGTTGGTAAGGTTGATTAAATCGAGGATTCGACCCATAACTTAGATTTGGGTGATCTTTCCACCCCACATTACATGAGTTTGAGTAAGGGTCATACCACCTTTGGGGCAGTCCTGGAAGGTTCCCGACAATATTTTCTTATTTTGTCGAATCCTCATGTAAAATTGGACACGAGTTCGTCGGGTGGTCTAGCTAAACGCAAATTCCGCACAACAGTGTTGGGCTCGTTTTATTTTAAGCAAATTTTGCACAATGTTAGTCAACTTATCAATTTTGTCTTCTAAAGATAGAGAATTTAACCTATGAACCCATCTCCTGCATTCTGTAGTCGATCAGAATTGCTGAGAGTTAGCAGCCAGTGTCAGAATCAACTCTCGTGCTCTTTGAGGAGTCATGTTAACAACTGCCCCTCCACTTGCAGCATCTATCTTTTTCATTTCCATTAGGATCAACCCCTCATAGAAATACTACAAGAGTGTCTGTTCAGTCAGTCCATGTTGTGGGCAACTTGAAAACAACTTTTTGTATCGCTCATAGTAATCGTATAATGAGACATGTTAGACCATGTATTGACATATCCTTGAAGTAAATAAAATAGCCATTATCTATCAGAGTCAGCTATTGAGAAAGGAAAAGCATGAATTTTAATTTGGTCTTCCGTTACTCTCTAAGGCTTCATGCTTGTGCACACCATATGGAACACTTTGAGATGGGTGTGCGGATTTTCGTTCTGTAATCCACGGAAGGTCAATAATAAATGAATCAAACCCGACTTCAACTTAAACGGCGTTCCTCCCATTGAATAAGTTATACATAGGGGCTGTTGTTCGTCCTGTGCTGCTACGAGTTGGCGTATCATTTGCTCCGCCATCTCGTTTGGTTTGTCGAATGAGAAAATGTTCTTAGTGTACGATATGGTTTCGAATCTGGGATTTGGTCTGTAACATCCTGAATTAATGGGCCTGTGCATTTTGTGTGTTGTAGGTTTAACGTGTTAATTTGAGAATTAGATATGCGAATTGGGCTCAGAAATGGGCTGAGACCTTGGCTAAAATTCTGTGTAGACACTCTAGCGCCTTAAAGCTAGTTATCTGTGTTTTAAATGACAAAATGGACTTGTGGCCCAAGGGTAGGTGGCGCTACAGTGAGCAGAGGATGGCGTCAGTGGCAAGGAAGGGGGGAGGCCCAGTTTTGGTCGCTTGAAGCCCAAGTAATTGGGCCAAATGTGGCACTTAAAGAGGAGCTAGGGGGACGGCAATAAGGATAAATTATAGGAGTTTTATTGTTTTAATATGTGGATAATTAAAGCTGATAAATGAGGGAAGAGTTGGAGATAATTAAGCCTCTTTTGGATGGGTGTTTTGATAGGGATAAGGGATAGGATGAGAATCTATCAGGAAGGCTATTGTTGGCCGAAAATCAAACACAGGAGTGGGGAAAATCGATTGAGTATAGGCTAAAGGTGTGCCGAAAATTTTAGGGCCATCTCTTTTGTTTTCTTTCTTCATTATTTCTCTTTCAAAAGCCGAAAATCACCACCTCCCTCACCCTTTCTTCTTTCTTTGAAAATTTCCTTTTAGCCGAATCTTCTGATCTCCATTGTTATTCTTCTCCATTCACTAAAAACCGAAACTACACTCTTGTTTGTTCTTGTAGCTGAAATCTCCCTCTTGTTCATCTCTTTCGGGATTTTCTTTAAAGCCGAAATCCCTAGATCTAATCTCCTGTGATTACTGAATTCCTGCTGTGGTGTCTACTTGGGCTGAATCTTGAAGAAAACTAAAGGTAAGTGTCGATTCGCGAGATTTCAATCTTTTTCCGGCTTTTAGAGATCTTAGCTGAATGGCTATATGGTTAACTAATCTGGTGTTTCCTTTCATTTGTGGCATTCCGGAATTTGAAGGGGATTCAATCGCTTAGATTTCTATGCCAGAGTTTAGTAGCACTTAGATCGTATTACTTTCGGGATTTCAAGGTAAGGAGATCTGTTAATTTAAACGTATAATTTGGGTAAAACACTAACCCTTGGCTGAATATAGGAGAGGCCTTATCTTCGCGTTCTTCCGGCTTTTGAGCAAAGTTGTAGACAAAGGGCAGTAGATCAGATTAGTGAGGGTATCGACGTAGAGAGTAGTACTACGTGTTATCAGGTGTGTAACTTCTCACACCATTCAGATTTTCTGTTAGTATGTGTATATAAATCTATTTATATTCTGTTAAATGCTGAAATCCCGGCATAACGGTTGAAAACCCGAGGAGGGTAAAGGCGAATCACCAGGTTAGTGATTTCTGTCATTCATAAGTGAATGTTTCTGTTGAGATGATATGTTTTATATGTATGCCGATTTCTATGTATGCACGGGGTTGGGTGATTAATGGAAGGGGAAGTGTTCTGTCGTAGTGGCTCTGCCACGATCTATTGTAGTGGCTCTGCCACGATCTATTCTGTTGACTATGTCACAACTCTGGCGATGAGCAGCTAACTGCAGCATGACTGCCATCGATGGTGTGTAGCGGTGTGGGTTAATTGTAGAAATCCCCAAAGGTGTGGTTGGCAGGTAAGGGTGGTGTGTAGTGGATGGAAACCTAGGATTGGGTTGGGCTTTGCATAATTCCTGATATTAACTCCTGATATATTATATTTTGTTATCTATTCTGTGGGGCTAAGGCCCAGTCTGATGGTGCGCGAGGGTTGCACACTGAGTCCTGTGACTCGCCCTATTATTTAACATTTTTTTCAGGTAGCACTTAGTGCATCGGACCGGGCTGGAGGGGAGCACAAGGTGGCCATGCAAGAGTTCGATTTGTTACAGCAAGGACGCCATTTATTTAAATTTTCCTTCAATATGTTTAATTATTTTGGGTTTTATATTTTATTGTAATAAGGCCATGGGCCACTAGCCTTATACTTTGGGCTTTCTTTTGGGGTTTTTACTATTATTGGACACTTAATTTCAGGGAAAAATATAAACTAGGGCATGTACTAAATTTCGGTTTTTAATTCATAGAGGCAACATATAAAATGTATATCTTTTATAAATTATCAAATCATTAAGTTTTCCGGTATAAATGTTTAAACTCGGGGAATGTTTTCCAAAAATGCGACATGTTTTACTAAATCTTCTTAGTGACATGCCAGATCCGGTCGTGGTGTTTGGGCCGGGTTTGGGGTGTTACAAATTGGTATCAGAGCCCGGTTCAAAACTCGACTTTGGGGTTTTGGGTTCAAAACATTTTCTAAAGTTGGTTTTTGAAACATGCATGTTTTTAAATAACACATGATGGTTTTCTCGGCATGGCACCTGCGTCTCCGGCCCAAGTCCGCCAGGTAAGTATTCTGAACTCACTGTGTGTTATATATGTATGTGGGCTTGATGGGTTTTATGAGACATAGACTATTTAAATTAGAACTTGATGGACTCTAGGCTTAGCTTAAACAACTTCTTAAATCTCATAAGACTTAAGTCAACTAAACAAACCCGTGAACAAGTCGTTGGGTTAGGGTGTGGCAACAGGCATGCGCATGTCTAGGATTGGATCCGGAAAAGCCTGATACTTAAGCAATCCTAGTGACTCACCTCCTCTTCGCTGGAATCCTACCTGGTGCGTAGTGACTGTTCACCCTAGCCACGAGGGTCTGTTAACGGGCCAAAATCTATAATGAAAACCCAAAAGGGATCAGCCATCCTATTCGTTTTTAAATTACTAAATTACCCCTAATTTATAACATGACCGAAATAACCCCGGATTGCAAAATTACCAAGATACCCTTATTTCACAAAATTACCAAGATACCCTTATTTCACAAAATTACCAAGGGACCCTATTTTGCAAAATTACTGAAATACCCCCAAGTTTTGTAAAAGTTCCATTGAAAATTTCCAAAACAACCGAAATGTTATAAAATACTCATGTTTTGCAAACTTACCCGAAAATCCCTAGATTTACAAACGTAACCCGGTTTGTGAAATGAAATTTTCCAAAGTACCCCGGTGTAAAAAAAAACACAACACACAACAACAACCAAAAACCACAAACACCGGAACGCCACTATTATTCTTTTGAAAATCAAATTCTCTAGAATACCACTGTTTTAAAAATATATATACCTTTGTTTCGAAAATCCCCAAGATACTTTATTAAAAAGAAACCCCGTAGGATGAAATTACGGAAAAACCCCTGGGTAGTGAAATGACGAAAATACCCTTATGTGGTGAATGTGACTTCATGGGTGTGATATGTATGTGAGGTGTGAATGTATGTGGTTTCTAGAATTAGGAGGTAAACTTGAGACTGAAACTGTAGATAGGTTCGAATTCGAAAGAATCACTCTTAAAACTACTTTTCATAAGATTGTTCGTGGATAATCAGTGGGAAGAGTTAATAATTCATAAAATTTCTAATCAGATAAACGTCAATCGGAAGAATGAGTACAAGGGGTCGAGGATGTCCGCCGCGTGGTCATGGTAGGGGTAGGATGACCGTGTCAGAGCCGGTAGGGTCTGGCCATGGGTCAGGAAACGAGATGCCGGATCCGCCAGCTGTGGAGGGAGAATTTCGGGACCAGACGGCTGGAGATGATGCGGTATCTCAGGCGATGTTGTGGGTCCTCAAAAGAGTGCTGGGGCAGGCACGGGTTCAGGATCTCAAAAATCTGTGTCTGAAAGACTCCGAGCCAACGGAGCGGAGGTGTTTAGGGGTGTTTCTGGCGTAGCCCCTAAAACAGCTGGGTATTGGTTAGAGGCAAGTGAGCGTATAATGGATGACCTTGACTTCACTGTAGAGGAGAAGTTGAAGGGGGTCATGTCTCTTCTTCAAGACGAGGCTTATCAGTGGTGGCTCACGGTAAAGGAGGGTACTGCCACAGACCGGATTGACTGGGATTTCTTTAAGGAGTCATTACAGGGGAAATACGTTGGGGCCAGCTAAGTGGATGCACAGAGGAAAGCATTCCTGAATTTGGTACAGGGAAGTAAGTCTGTATCTGAATACGAGGCAGAGTTTCTGCAGTTGAGCTGTTACGCTCGAGGGATTGTGGCGACTGACTATGAATGTTGCGTACGGTTCGAGGATGGAATAAGGGATGAAATGAGGGTATTAGTAGCACCGCAGCGGGAGAGGGACTTTGCGGTTTTGGTTGAGAAAGCTAAGATATATGAGGAGGTTAAGCGGACTGAGAAACATAATAAGGATAAGGATAGGAATAGGAATAAGAGAAATTTTGGGCCGTCGGGATCATCTGGAAATTTTTAGAAAAGGCCTAGGTCTGATGGGCCAGCTCGTGCTCCGACGGGTCAGAATCGATCATGTCCTTCGTGTGGGAAGGTACATTATGGGGAGTACAGAAGGAGAACCGGCAGATGCTTCAGGTGTGGATCCACGGAGCATGTGATTAAGGACTGTCCCTAGGTGAATCAGGCACAGCCCTTGGGACGAGGTTCTGATCAGGCTGGGAGAGGTGGTCAGCCAGTACCGAGGGGTCGTGCCCCAAGTAGAGGAGGAAATGGATCTGGTTGGGGCCATGGAGCACCTGATAGGGGTGCAGGTAATGTAGACGTGAGACAGCCGGGTCTAGTTTATGTAGCTCGTCGACGGGAGGATGGTGACGCACCGGATGTCATAACTGATACGTTTGTTATTGCTGATAACCTTTTTCTTGCCTTGATTGATATTGGGTCAACCCACTCCTATGTTGCATGTTCGATATCTGAGACCCTAAGTATAGACTCTGAAACAACTACTAAGAAGATGATTGTGGTTAGTCCTTTAGGACAATCTAGGGTAGTGGACAAACTGTTTAGGAACGTACCTTTAGAGACTCAAGGCGTAGTGTTCGCTGATGACTTAATGGAATTACCGTTTAGAGAGTTCGATCTTATCTTAGGAATGGATTGGTTGACTAAACATCATGCTAAGTTGGATTGTGAGACAAAGCGTATGGTGTTGAGTACCCCGGAAGGCGGGGAGGTGGTTGTGCTAGGAGAAAGAAGGGATTATTTGTCCAACGTGGTATCTGCCTTGAAAGCTGTTAAGATGATTCGGAAAGGATGTAACGCGTTTCTAGCTTTTATCAGTGCTTTGGATGCTAAGGAGGTGATTGTCGATGGGGTAAGAACAGTAAAGGATTTTGCGGATGTTTTCCCTGAGGAGCTGCCAGGATTACCTCCGAATCGTGAAGTGTAGTTTGGAATAGAGCTACTTCCGGGTACGGCTCCGGTGTCCATTGCTCCTTACCGAATGGCGCCGAAAGAGCTGATGGAGCTCAAAGCTCAAATTCAGGCACTGTTGGATCAAGGTTTTATTCGACCGAATGTGTCTTCGTGGGGAGCGCCGGCCCTATTCGTGAAGAAGAAGGACGGATCCATGCATATGTGTGGGGACTACCATCAACTGAATAAGTTAACAATTAAGAATAAGTACCCGCTGCCGAGAATTGACGATCTGTTCGATCAGCTCAAAGGAGCTTCAGTCTTTTCTAAGATTGACTTAAGGTCGGGATATCATCAGTTAAGGGTAAAAGAAGGAGACATTCATAAGACGACATTTTGGACTCGGTACGGTTATTACGAATTTTTGATGATGCCGTTTTGGTTGACGAATACGCCAGCGACATTTATGGATATGATGAACCGAGTATTTCAATCGTATCTTAACGGTTTGTCGTGGTGTTTATCGACAATATCCTGGTTTACTCCAAGTCTGAGGAGGACCATGATGCACATCTTCGTGTGGTGTTGCAAATTCTGAGGGAGAAGCAGTTGTACGCAAAATTTAGTAAGTGTGAGTTCTGGCTGAAGGAAGTGACTTTTCTAGGGCATGTAGTTGCCGCAGAGGGAATTAGGGTGGACCCTCGGAAGATAGAAGCTGTATTGGATTGGAAACCGCCGAAGTCGGTGGCAGAGATTCAAAGTTTCTTGGGATTGGCAGGGTACTATAGGAGGTTTGTTGAGCGGTTCTCGTTAATTGCGGCACCTCTAACTAAGTTGTTAAGGAAGGGAGTCCCGTTTGTTTGGACTGGCAAACAGCAGGAGAGCTTTGAGAAGCTGAAGAAGATTTTGACAAAAGCACCGGTGTTAATTCAGCCAGAGGCAGGAAAAAGAATTTACCGTCTACTGTGATGCGTCGCACACGGGTTTAGGATGTGTGTTGATGCAAGATGGAAAAGTGGTTGCCTATGCGTCTCGACAGTTAAGACCGCATGAGTTGAACTACCCTACGTATGATCTAGAATTAGCAGCAGTAGTGTTCGCTCTGAAGATCTGGAGACACTACCTATATGGGGAGAAGTCGGTTATTTACACTGACCATAAGAGCCTGAAGTATCTCCTTACTCAGAAGGAGTTGAACCTAAGACAACGTAGGTGGATTGAACTCTTGAAGGACTATGACTGTTCGATCGAATATCATCCGGGCAAGGCTAACGTGGTGGCGGATGCGGTGAGTAGGAAGGCGATAGCGGATCTGAGGGCGATGTTCGCTCATCTCAGTCTATATGAGGATGGCAGTTTGGTAGCTGAACTCCAAGTGAGACCAGTGTGGACAAGTCAGATCAAAGAGAAGCAGCTTCTAGACGATGTCTTGAGTGATCGACTCCGGCAAGTGCAAAGTGGTGAAGGAGAAGACTATAGTTTGAATGGTGATGGAGTCCTGTGTTTTCGTAAGAGGGTTTGTATGCCAAAGGATGTGGAGTTAAGGCAGATGATTCTTCAGGAGGCGCATAGTAGCCCTTACGCTATGTATCCTGGAGGGGTTAAGATGTATCGGGATTTGCGAGAGCAATTCTGGTGGCCAGGTCTGAAGCGAGAGGTAACAGAATTTGTGGGTAAATGTTTGACGTGTCAGCAGGTGAAAGCGGAACACCAGTTGCCTTCGGGGTTGTTGCAGCCGGTAAAGATTCCGCAGTGGAAATGGGAAAGAATCATGATGGATTTTGTTAGTGGGTTACCTCTTACGCCCACTAAGAAGGATTCGATTTGGGTGATTGTTGATCGGCTGACGAAGTTTGCTCACTTCATATCGGTTCGTGTTGACTATTCTCTGCAAAGGTTGGCTAAGCTGTACGTGGCTGAGGTTGTGAGACTGCATGGTGTACCTGTGTCGATCATATCAGATAGAGACCCTAGATTCACATCACGATTCTGGAAGGCTCTGCATCAGGCAATGGGAACAAAGTTAGACTTTAGTACCGCTTTTCATCCGCAGACTGATGGTCAGTCTGAAAGGGTAATATAGATTTTGAAGGATATGCTAAGGGGTTGCATCATCAATTTTAGGGGTAGTTGGGAGGAGTATTTACCCTTGGCAGAATTTACGTACAATAACAGCTATCAATCTAGTATTCAGATGGCGCCTTATGAAGCGTTCTACAGACGGAGATGTCGTACTCCTACTTGTTGGACAGAATTGGGTGAGCGTCAGGTGTTGGGTCCAGAGCTAGTGCCGGAGGCGGAAGAGAAAGTTAGATTAATTCGGGCTCGGTTGAAAGAGGCATCTGATCGTCAGAAATCTTATGCTGATCTTAAGCGGAAGGAGTTGGAATTTGCAGTGGGAGATCAAGTCTTTTTGAAAGTGTCACCGTGGAAGAAGGTAATGAGGTATGGTCGAAAAGGCAAGCTAAGTCCCTGATTTATTGGACCTTATCGGGTACTAGAACGTGTGGGGCCAGTGGCGTATCGACTGGAGTTGCCTCCAGAGTTGGAGCGGATACATGATGTGTTTCATGTCTCGATGCTAAGACGTTATCATTCTGACCCATCGCACATTGTGCCAGTGGAAGAAATTGAAGTAAGGCCAGACTTATCCTTTGAAGAGGAGCCAGTGCAAATCATGGATCGAGATGTAAAGGTGCTGAGAAGGAAGTCCATCCCTTTGGTCAAGGTGTTATGGTGGAACCACGGCGCAGAGGAAGCGACTTGGGAGCCAAAGGATGTTATGCGACAGCAATATCCCCATCTCTTCTGATCAGGTAAATTTCGCGGCCGAAATTTCTTTAAGGGGGTAGAACTGTAACATCCTGAATTAGTGGGCCTGTGTATTTTGTGTGTTGTAAGTTTAACGTGTTAATTTGAGAATTAGAGATGCGAATTAGGCTCAGAAATGGGCTGAGGCCTTTGCTAAAATTCTATGTAGACACTCTAGCGCTTTAAAGCTAGTTATCTGTGTTTTAAATGACAAAATGGGCTTGTGGCCCAAGGGTAGGTGGCGCTACAGTGGAGCAGAGGATGGCGTCAGTGGCAAGGAAGGGGGAGGCCCAGTTTTGGTCTCTTGAAGCCCAAGTAATTAGGCCAAATTTGGCACTTAAAGAGGAGCTAGGGGGACGGCAAAAAGGCTAAATTATAGGAGTTTTATTGTTTTAATATGTGGATAATTAAAGCTGATAAATGAGGGAAGAGTTGGAGATAATTAAGCCTCTTTTGGATGGGTGTTTTGATAGGGATAAGGGATAGGATGAGGATCTATCAGGAAGGCTAGTGTTGGCCGAAAATCAAACACAGAAGGGGGAAAATCAGTTGAGTATAGGCTAAAGGTGTGCCGAAAATTTGAGGGCCATCTCTTTTGTTTTCTTTCTTCATCTTTTCTCTTCCAAAAGCCAAAAATCACCACCTCCCTCACCCTTTCTTCTTTCTTTGAAAATTTCTTTTTAGCCGAATCTTCTGATCTCTATTGTTATTATTCTCCCATTCACTAAAAACTGAAACTACACTCTTGTTTGTTCTTGTAGCCGAAATCTCCCTCTTGTTCATCTCTTCCGGGATTTTCTTTAAAGCCGAAATCCCTAGATCTCATCTCCTGTGATTGCCGAATTCCTTTTGTGGTGTCTGCTTGGGCCAAATCTTGAAGAAAACTAAAGGTAAGTGTTGATTCGCGAGATTTCAATCTTTTTCCGGCTTTTAGAGATCTTAGCCGAATGGCTATATGGTTAACTAATCGGGTGTTTTCTCTCATTTGCGGCATTCTGGGAATTGAAGGGGATTCAATCGCTTAGATTTCTAAGCTAGAGTTCAGTAGCACTCGGATCGTATTACTTTCGGGATTTTAAGGCAAGGAGATCTGTTAATTTAAACGTATAATTCGGGTAAAACACTAACCCTTGGCCGAATATAGGAGAGGCCTTATCTTTGCGTTCTTCCGGCTTTTGAGCAAAGTTGTAGACAAAGGGCAGTAGATCTGATTAGTGAGGGTATCGACGTAGAGAGTAGTACTACGTGTTATCAGGTGTGTAACTTCTCACACCGTTCCGATTGTCTGTTAGTATGTGTATATAAATATGTTTATATTCTGTTAAATGCCGAAATCCCGGCATAACGGTTGAAAACCCAAGGAGGACAAAGGCGAATCACCAGGTTAGTGATTTCTGTCATTCATAAGTGAATGTTTCTGTTGAGATGATATGTTTTATATGTATGCCGATTTCTATGTATCCACGGGGTTGGGTGATTAATGAAAGGGGAAGTGTTCTGTCGTAGTGGCTCTGCCACGATCTGTTGTAGTGGCTCTGCCGCGATCTGTTCTGGTGACTATGTCACAACTCTGGCGATGAGCAGCTAACTGCAGCATGACTGCCATCGATGGTGTGTAGCGGTGTGGGTTGATTGTAGAAATCCCCAACGGTGTGATTGGCAGGTAAGGGTGGTATGTAGCAGATTGAAACCTAGGATTAGGTTGGGCTTTGCATAATTCCTGATATTAACTCCTGATATATTATATTTTGTTATCTGTTCTGTGGGGCTAAGGCCCAGTCTGATGGTGCGCGAGGGTTGCACACTGAGTCCTGTGACTCACCCTATTATTTAACATTTTTTTCAGGTAGCACTTAGTGCATCGGACCGGGCTGGAGGGTAGCGCAAGGTGGCCATGCAAGAGTTCGATTTGTTACAGCAAGGACGCCATTTATTTAAATTTTCCTTCAATATGTTAAATTATTTTGGGTTTTATATTTTATTGTAATAAGGCCATGGGCCACTGGCCTTATACTTTGGGCTTTCTTTTGGGGTTTTTACTATTATTGGACACTTAATTTCGGCGAAAAATATAAACTAGGGCATGTACTAAATTTCGGTTTTTAATTCATAGAGGCAACATATAAAATATATATCTTTTATAAATTATCAAATCATTAAGTTTTCCGGTATAAATGTTTAAACTCGGCGAATGTTTTCCAAAAATGCGACATGTTTTACTAAATCTTCTTAGTGACATGCCAGATCTGATCGTGGTGTTTGGGCCGGGTTTGGGGTGTTACATGGTTGTTTACCGCATTGAATGGCTTCTATTTGCAGTCTCTAAGCCAACTTCTCTATTTCTGGTTCAAACTCTAGAGACCCCGGTTCTGATCTGGTCATAAGGTAAACAAGAAAATTAGAAGAATATCTCCAATCCCTGGAAACGACGCCAAAATTTGATGGGTGTTGAAACCACCAAAAATAATTACTACAATAAAATACTCTAAAAAGTAGTAAAGAGTAGTAGGGTTGAGTCCAAAGGGATTGGATATTATGATCAACTTTCGTGTTTTTCTTATGAACATAATTTCGGTCGAGCTGATAATCGCGGCAATAGTCGTGCCCACGACTCCAAACGGACCTGATGAAAAATAAAATAAATAAATTAGGGGAGTTGGCAATGTCTAGAAATTAAATAATTAAGTTAGTAGAAATAAGCAATTAAAGAGATCAAAAGTAAAATTAAATTAGAAAATGAAATTGGGTTTTGATAACAGAAAAAGTAAGCCTTAGCCCTAGACTCAGTGAATTCTAATCTCAAAACCGATCCTCGAAAATTAGTCTTCTCCCCAAAAATATAAACTAGTTATAGTGGCTAAGAACATCCTAACCGTCAATTCTTCCTCTCGTAGTTGGTCCCAGTATGACTTGCAAACCAACCCTTACCGATTATCTAATCGAGATACACGCATTCCCGATTCAAGATTCCTGTAGCCTTGCACTCTAAAGAACCCAACTCAAATTAACGACCTCAACCGCGTGGGACGTTTAAACCCAATCACTATCTCTATTGATTTGTTCTTGGAGATTCGAATATAGCATGACTGACTCATTTCCCCAAATATCCGTGAACATGTTAATTTTAAGGGATAAATTTTTCAATCCCAATATTTATGAAAAGTAGTGAATACTGACTGGAAGGATTTTTAGTACGGATACGTATCTCATGATTCTTGACCAGAAAGAATACCAGCCTAACGCTAAGTTAGAATTAGTGAAGCATGAAATTAATCATGCTTTTGTTGGTTTATGGAAAATGATTAAATGGTAGTGGAGATTGATGGAAAAGGGATGGATTTGGAAAGCAATTAAACTAATTTGCAAAGAAACAAGCAAATGCAAATGGAATGGCAATATGCTATATGCATAAAATTGAAAGGGAAAAAAATGGTTTTATTTAACTGCTCAAGCAAATTCAAGTGTATTTTCAAGCTACCACAAATGCCCTATTTATATACAAATGATTTACTAAATTTGGCCTAACTAATCACTACACAAAATTAGAATTAAATAAAAGTAAATTCAGATTTTCTTCTAATTTTAGCTTTTACAATGTCAAAAGAATTCTAATACGGCCATGACTATTTCCAAGATTCTGATTCAACCCCACTTTATCGTCTGTGCTGCAAATTAGTCATTTTCTGCTCATTTTTTGACTCATAGTATTCCAATTGTATTCCTAACAGGATTAAAACATAAAATCACTAATTTAGCAGGGATCAATTCAAGAATTAACCGATTTAAACACAAAGAATCAAGCAAAATTAACATGTTATCAATCAAACAATCAAAGACACAGATGTTGACTTCTAAATTAGAGAACCTAATGATGCAAGAATCTGAAACTATTGGTAAGTTTTATGCAAAGCTCAATGATTTGTCCAATCAGGATTTTTTTAGTGAATCATGGTGTTTTTATTTTTATTAAAAATAGATATAAATTATTAAATATATTAAAATATTATTAATTATGTTAAAACAAAATCAAAATCAAATTTATTCAAGCCAAAAGTTACATTGAAAGAAAGCTCTCTTTTGGGGAAACATTTCCATTTCAATAAAATTCTCGATTTGATGAGAACTATCAAATGCAATGAGACACTATCCTTACTTATTGAAGATGTTCTCCTGTCCAATTCTAAAAGCATCCATTTTGATAAAAACATGGTTTTATTGATGTTGAAATAAAATCAAACCAAAGAAACAAAAAATTTACAATAAACAAAATCTTTCAATTTTGCATCTCTATTTGACGATGAAGATGAAGATGAAGACAATGAACTCCTTTCACTGCTTATCTATCACACCCCAGAATATAGGGGGTTAATTGAAATAATTAACCAAGAAATGAATTAGGCGTGATGATTAAGTAGTTAGTGTACTCCCTAGAGGTCTTAGGTTCAAACCACCCATCTCTCATTTCTTTTTCTTTAATTTTTAGCAAACTAGGATGAAAACCACACTAAAATAAATACTATTTGGAGTAAAAACTAAAAAAGAAATAGGCTTAGGTCTAATGGTTAACATGCCTATTCTCCCTCTTGCATACTCGAGTTCAAGTCACTCCATACCTAAAATGCATCCTTTTTATTTGTCAGAATAGGGTAAATTACCACGCCACCCTTAGGGTTTAAAAACCCTACATATTTAGTCTCTCTTTTCTAATTACAATTGGATTTTTGTTCTTTTTTTCAAATTCAAATAGAATTTTGTCTTCTTTCATCTATTTCTTCTCATTTTTTTTCATAATTTTTTTCATCATATTTTCATTCCATTGTTAAGAATTATTTTTCTTTCCCCGAATCAAATAAATCTCCATTAAATCCTTTTTATACTGGACATTAAATTCATCATCTATAGCCTTCGTATCTTCGACAAATTTTCATAAGTACTTCTGTTTCAATTAGTAGAACCTGTAAATTCTTAAATAGCATCAATCCACACTAATCTTTCAATTTGCTTATGATCTTTTTAGATTCTTGTTGAAATCTTCCATTAATCTTGATTGAATCTTGATACCAATGTTATATCGTGTATAAATATCATTTGAAAGATCCATTTTAGGTGCATCAGATCAGATTTAATCTTGAGAGACTAGAACAACGAAAATGTGCAAGTTTACACAATCGCAACAAGTAAATGTCGAGTTATCGTTCCCACAGGGACTGTGAAAATAATTATTTATGAATGCAATTAAAAACATTTTGGTGAAGAAAAATATTTTGATTTGAGGAGGTGATTAAAAACTAAGATTTTTAACTAAGTAAAATAAATAAAGAGAAAATAAAAGTTCCCATGCACGATTTCAAAATATGATTTTAATCAAGATGACATAATTGTGTTAGATTAATTACATTTCTTAACTTAGAATTACTAAACTCATGTTCATGTTGTTACGAATAAATTCACAGCAACTTGGTAATTTGCTAACTTATGATCATACTCACCTACGAAAATCCATTTATCTCTTGACTATATCTCTATGTCAATTCAACCGATTAAACAAATTTTAATAAGTAAATGCATTAATGCACATACATACTTATGAAATTAAAAATGATCTCTTGTACATATCTCTATGTCAATTCAAAAAATTAATTCAATCTCATAAGCACATAAAAGATTACGTGAGGTAGCAATATATTCCTACCTTGAAACAGTTTAACCACAATAATCTTGCAAGTTATGCAAGACTAATGTATCGTTAGGTGCCATTGCTAATTTAAGCCTCAGCTACCTTAGATGATTAAACATGCACTGATTAAGTATCGTGTCAATTAATTATAATTTCAATCCATTTAAATAATTAATTCATTAGTTACCTTACAATTGTAATGCAAGAATAACTTAGTCATGGTTTTACTTAATCAAACATCTTATCAAGGCCTATAACAACACAAACACAATTGTAATAAATTAAGTTGAAAA
Source organism: Gossypium australe (assembly GCA_005393395.2). NCBI lineage: Eukaryota > Viridiplantae > Streptophyta > Magnoliopsida > Malvales > Malvaceae > Gossypium > Gossypium australe. The sequence goes on from CM016621.1 coordinate 118,078,345, forward strand.
AATGCAATCAACCTAACACGAATTAAATTTAAGTCATATTAATTAAATTAAACATATCAACATCACAATTATTCATAGACATGTTCATAACATCAACAATAAAATTAAAAGGTTAAGGAACAATACTCAAATCCAGTGTTTCTCTGAGGCTTGACTAAGTTACTCCGCTTGTTCTTGTTGAACTAAGACTTACACGAACACTTGAATGCTGATCCAAATTGTGGTTTCAAGAGGTGAAATTGGCAAGGGAATGGGGAAGAAAATGAAGAACAACAGAAGGAGATTGAAAAGAGAAAGTGAAAGAGAAGTGAAAGGATGAGATGTGTTTCAAATGAGCAGCCAATGGGGGTTTTTATAGGTTGAGTAGGCTGCTAAAAATATCAAAAATCAGTAGCCATAGAGTCCCCCCATTGTCAGCCACACATGTGGCAAGTTTGAAGGTTTCAAACTTGCTATTTTAAGGTAGGGACAAATCTGGAAAAGCATGAATAGTGGAGGGGTTTGAATGTAAATTTAAGGAGTCTTCAAGGGATATTTTGGAAGCCAAATAATTAGCCAAAAAATCTGATTGGGTCAGCATGTGGGTTGGTTTGGGTTGCCCAGTGCTCGGTCAGATCGGTTTTCTCGGTTCAACTCAACTAGGCCTCTTTTCATAATTAATTAATAATAATTTATTTAACCCAAAATAATTTGGATTAAAATTAAAATTAAATATATTATGAAATAATATTCATAATTTGGACCGTCTTTGACTGAGAAATTAATTCACCTCTATGCTTCAAAAACAGCTTCTCGGTTTTAAGGTTCTAGTAGTGTCTGTAGAGCCAATTTTCGCCCTTTGTGCAAATCTGAAAAAAAATGATCAAAATTAATCAAAATTTATTATAAAATTAATTAAAATTCAACATAATAATAATTTAAGTACAATTTAATTATTTTATAATTATTATATATTTTTCGACAAGAATTAATACGAATTTGCATGAATTTGAGTTAAAAAGGACAGGAAAAAGAGTAATGCACAAATTGAAAAGAATTTCTCAAAAACACATTTGAAAAATTCCTTCAGAATAATATTCTTCCCAACATTATGAATTTAGTATACTTATGCTCAAGAACAAGAAATTTGTTATTTATGCTACTTAAGTATACATATCATTCAAATTAATCTCAATAACTATTATGATAGAAAAAATAGACTAAATGCTTACTCAATAAAGACATGTTAAATACCAATTTGATTTTATTTCCTTATTTAAGATTAAGCTACAATCATTAAGTTTAACTTATGCCTTCATATGTTGAACATAGCAATTTCTCTCCACTAATGGAGGTAGCATAGAGACTTGAACCAATAAGTCTTTTAAATAGGTTGTAACATGGCTAGGCTAGGGGTAGGTAAAAGATAGATAAATTTAGGCTAAAAACCCTAGACTCAGCTTGAATCGGACCTTCGGAATAATTAACTTCAATACACCAACTCATTTTGCTTTCATATGCTCTTTTGTACATCTATTTTCTTTCAAGTACATATGCTCTTCTCTTCTTTTTTTTTACACGAGCATTTTGCTGTATGTACTACAATTTTTTGAGCATTTCATACTTCTTTTCAACTCCCCAAACTTATTTTCAAAGAATATTCTGAATAGTACCGCGTCTAGTGTTTGGGACAATATAAAGATAATTAAAAGAAAAGTGATGGCTAAATATTGCAAAGGTTCAAAATAAAATTAAGCCATATAGTCTCAAAATTGGGTTTCAAAGGATAAAAATTCATCAAGGTTGGCTTGAAAGCCTCAAACGGTCCAAACAAAAGTTGTCTAAATCATTTTCAACATTCCATGCTTTATAGGATTTCGCCTTGAGAAATTAAGTCAATTCTAGAGACTTAAACTTTCATGCATGCCTAACTTTCTTAAGGAACTAAAAATTTTATGGTATGATTTGCATGCTTTATTAAGAATACATTTATGTCATAATTCAACCAACATAACAATTATTGAAATAATAGAATTTTATTCATACTGAAGTTTAGCATACTTAACAAAATTTCAAATTTTTCAACAAGATATAACCTAATCATAATTAAAAAAATTATTTTGAGAGGAAATAGTTTCAATTTTTGGGTCCCCCCACTTAAGATGAACAATGTTCTCATTGTTAAAAGTGAATAGATACTATACACCAGGTAGGATTCTAGAAAAGAGAAGGTGAGTCAATTTGACTGCTTAAGTATCAAGCTCTCTCTAGATCCAATTCTAGACATGTATATATCTATTGCCACACTTTGTACTTTGCAACTTGTTCATTTTTATTTATGATTTCCACATCTTGTTTTATTATGCGATAAAAAAATCCTAATAGAACCTAATCCTAAAACATTAAATAACCTAAGAACGAAAATAAAATAAAGTTAAGATCCCCCCTTTTTTATTTATTTGCAAATCCCTCAGAATCTGACTCATCTTTTGCTCCATCATCTTTGTTGCATGGATCGCTTCACTCCCTCTTCGATAGTGGACTCCATGGTTCAAATATGAAATCTGGAAACTTAGGTACAAAAACAAATGGGTCATTGTATATTTTCGTAAGAGCGCTTCTCATTGAGTCATCCTGTATTTTTGAATATCTCTAGTAAGCTTGTTATTGCCACTGCATATGTTACATTATGTACATCAATTTTGACAGCTCATCTCGAAGATCTAGGCGAGGAAATTGAGTTCTAAACATTTAGGTTGTCATGTCAGGTTCGATTGTTGGTTCCATTGGTTCTGCCTTATCAGGGATTTCAGCTGACTGCATTGGTTTGATCTTTATGGGATCTTTTTCTTCTTCTTCTTCGGGATCCTCTCTCTCTTCAACTCGTTGCTAGAGAACAGAATCTCCTGCTATTCGGTAGAGGTCCCAATCTGTGATTGTGCCCTGGCTATAAGCTGTCTTCTTTACCTTTGCAAGAATTTTAACTTTCAAGCACAAAATTGTTATCGTAAAGGGAAAGTAAGCTGGGCCAGAACGTCTAGCGGCACAATTCTGCATTTCTCTCATAATGATTTCTCCCACATCAATGGTATTTCTAGTTAAAATAGAGTATAATAAGACCATTCGCTCTAATGAAATTGTAGTCCCATGTGAAATAGGCATAAGGCTGAATCGAATGAAATAGAACCATACCTTCGCTAGTGGTTTCAAATATTCTCTGCGACAAGGATGAATTCTTTACTTTGACACAGTCTACTTAGAACTTGGAACTGTAAGTTCGAGAATTTCTTACAAATTTTTAGCTTCAATATTTCTCATCAAGGAAGAATATTCATTATCTTCAAAATTAGGTAATTAAAAGAATTATTAATACCGTTTGAGGTTATTGGTACCTTGATTCCTTGGACAAAAACTTTCGTTATTCGTTTGAGATCAATTTTGCATAAAATTCACGAACTAATTCCTCATCTACACTAGGTCATTTCTCACGAAACAATTCCTAATTGAGAGCTTGAGCAATTTGTCGAATGCACACCATGAAATCGATATAGTTGATTTCTTTCAGTGTAAAGCCTTTTTCTGGGTGCTTTTGTTGATTCTTGAAGACACTTTCATATCTTGCTTTGGCTTCTTCATAGTGAAATTTGTTTTGGGATTTGTAAATTTGGATAGAGGCACGAGTTCTCTTTTGAGGCATGATTAACCTGAACATAAGATAGAAACAAATATTTTCTCAAAATCTAATTAGTATAAAATATTAATAATTCAATAAATTGAAAAATTAAATTATTAAATAAAATTGAAATTTAGGAGAAAAATCTGTCTTACCACCTTTATATAGAAATTAAGAACTCAGGAAATAAAATTGGAAGCAAAATTGGAAGGGTGATTGGTGGCGAAATAAGATGGAATTATGGTACACAAGTGACAAGGGTGTAAGGTTAGAGGCAAGGCTAGCAATGGCAGGCAAGGGAGCAGCAGTGCACGACTTGGTGTGATGAAGGCAGCAACAATGTGAGGAGCCTTGCATGGGCAGAGGGGCACGCATGTGCCATGCGGATGCTAGGCAGTAGGAAGGTGCGTCGAGCAAGGCCTGGTGAGTTGCTGGGTGCACGAGCTGGTGCGAAAGTTGCTGGGCTATTGGCGCTCGCGAGCTGGAGCTTGGAGCGTCCACGATGCTTGTAGAGCAGGATGTGCAAGGTAGCAGCAGCACACGATGGTCAGCTGGAGCAAGCGTGGGCGTCAACGACTTTGGAGTTAGCTAGCGACGTGCATGATAGGGTAGGTCATGAGGTGCATACGAGGGTCGCTGCTGGGCGAGAAGGTTGCTAATAGTGCTGATAGTGGGTGTTGGAAGTAAGGATGGATATTAGTTTAGTTTGTAACACCCTAAACCCAGCCTAGACGTTACGGCCGAATCTGGCGATTTCACATGGAAGGGATTTCGAAAATGAAGCTATCTCGATAAAAACCTTAAACTTATAAACCTTTAATTTCTTTCATTTGTTTCAAAACATATGTTCAATTGGTTGACTTGCTTTAAAACGTATCATTTGAGTGAAAGCTTAGGAAAATCTTTGTGTTTAAGGAAAACAGCTTACATTTTTAGAAAATCATGTTTTCGGTAAAACCATCATCGTAATAAGCAGGTTAAATCCAAAAGCCCAAACGAAAGCCAAATAGTTTAAAAGAGTCCAGAGAGTCCTAGAAAATACAACCTCTCAAATCTCAATGCCAAAACTTAACTAAAACCATAAAACAAAATAAAACAGTAATAACGAGTGGTCACTGTCGAGTCCTCCGCTGCACCGATCCGCCTAACTCTGTGGATTACCTATATAGTATAAACAGAAAAGGGTGAGTTTACGTAAACTCAGTGTGTAACTCCATAGAATTAAGTATGCAGACAACCAGAAAATCAGAATTAGTCAGTTACATATTCGAGCCTAAGCCCATCTCAGATATAGATACAGATATGCAAATCAGAATTAGAAATCAGATATCCTACCCCCAACCTCTACACACCACCTCCGACCATCCTTACACACCATGTGGGATTTAAAACACCCAACCAACCCTACACACCATGTTGTACCGATGCGGCACATAACAGATATAATGCAGCCACGCTGCCAGATAATGGGCAAAACTGCCTTTCAAAACACTTCCTCCAATATACATCATCCCACCCCAATAACAGTAACAATACATACATATAGATTTAACAGATAGAACATGCTTAACATGCTTATATAAATAGATAGCAAATATACATGGCATAGACATGCTCAGAACAGTTCTACAGTCTAACAAATCACATAGTTATAGGTTTTAGTAAGCCTTTACCTACCCTATGGTAGGTCCACCGTCGATTAGGACGACCCGTGTGACCCTATGGAAAATTTTAGTATAATGGGCCTACATGCCCGTGTGGCCCACACGGTCTGGCCCAATAATCGACAAGCCTATGTGGCCCACATGCCCAACTTGGCCTAGCCCGTGTGGCCCACACGGAAACACTCGAGCCACTACACGATCGTATGATGCGCACGGCCATGCCTTCGTCGATCACACGGCTGTGTACTCACACACGGCCTACCACACGAGTGACCACATGCCCGTGTGGCATCGACAATGGCCTTTTTTGACTTTTGCCGAAATCTCATTTTCTTCGTTTCGGGGTACAAACGTGATTCGTTTTCGGTGCAGAAGCACTCGCGAGACCACCGAACCTAAATAACAGCAACCAAAAAGCCCTAATTCAATACACAATTACGAAACTCAACCCGAAACCAATCCACATACGCAGCTTAACAACATCTACCATGGAGTTCGAAAACTTACCACCAACGAACAAAGATCCCTAACGATCAAATAGCTGAAAACGTACCCCTTGCTTCTTGACCTTCCCCTAACCGGGAGTAGCACACAAAAAACCCCTATTAGAACACTAGCCATCAAACACGAAGATTGCAACAACGCAAAAACTTACCAGTGAATAGTCAAATGTTGCACCGAAACAGAGGTGGATTTGGAAAATCGGAAAGGAGAAAAAGAAGCAAAATTTTGTCAGCAGAGAAGATGGAAGAATTGACGTCAGAAAGTTTTTGGGAGAGAGAAGAGTTTGAAAAAATAAAATAAAATGATGATAATACCAAACTAACCCCCACATCCCTCAAATCTCTCCCATTAACCCCCTCAATCTCAACCACTACAAGATTCTATTTCCATCCAAACACTCTCAGCCAACTGGAGTAAAAATAATACCCATGCTCGCGCAGGGAATCAAACATAAGACCTCCAGCACATCAGTTCCCGTACCACTCGAACCTGTAACACCCCTTACCCGAAACCTTTGCCGGAGTCGAGTATGTGGCATTACTAGACTTGACTACTAATTTGGGGCATAAAATTTTAAAGCTATCCAACTGCGTCATGCTGACTGAATTGACCATAACTCAAGTTAAAAAACTCAAAATTTAGATCCGTAAATTTTCCTTGAAACTAGACTCATATAAATTTTTACCATAATTTTTCCAGAATTTTTCATGTGGCCAATTAGTACAGTTTATTCATCAAATTTACCCCTATTTTACTGTTTGATAATTCTGACCTATCTTTACAAAAACTCAGTTATCTCATTGTAAAAAATTTCAATAATGTTCTTGTTTATTCCAATCCAAAATAGACTCATTAAGGATTCTAAACATATAAACTATGCTCCATAATTATTTTTTTACAATTTTTAACAATTTTTCCAAGACAGAACAGGGACTCACGAATTCATTCAGGACAAGTCTCACTAAAACTTAAATATCTCATAATATATAATTCCTTTGCCTATTCTGTTTCTTTCATATAAAAAAAGACACAATAAGCTTTAATTCTATATCTTATTCACTTTCTAATTCAATTTATCCTATTTATGGTGATTTTTCAAAATCACATCACTGCTGCTAACTAAAAACTATTTCATTGCAAAATATGATTAACTAGTTATAACCGAACATACCCACATACAACTCATACTGTCCATGCATTTTAATCATTTATGCAAAATTAACTTATACCTAAAACATTCACATAATATCCTAACATCATCGATTTATTAACAAAACACAACTATGGTTCCATATAATCGAGTGTACCATTGGTTACTTACCACAATACCTAATTCAAAGGTTCATTTCGTAAACATACATTTTCTTATCTAAAACGATTAAACTTCGATTAAAAAAAAATGCACAACCATTACCAACATAAATCGACATTTGTATCAAAAGCACAAAAAGCATACTTAACAAGAAATTTAGCCATATTGGCATGGCTGTTATATACGTAGACAAATTATCATCTGAACAAAACCACAGTCTTTTCTATACATGCCTTTAACCGAAAACCCAAAATAAAGAGTACCAAAATATAGATTGATAGTGTAGGCGACTTTCTTGACGATCCGTCTCGAGCCCGTAGCGTAACCAAAATGTATAAAACAGAGGAACCATTTCACACAAATAAGCTTACTAGCTTAGTAAGTCCTAAATTCATGATAACATAACATTTAAACTATTCAACTTACGACATTGTACACAAACATTTAATTATGATAATTGATTTACACAAAGCCGAATCTTATTAGTACATTAACCGAAGAAATTTTACTTCAATTCCATAAACCTGTATTACTTCGCAATACGACTTAATACATTACAAGTATCACATACACCAAGTTGTGTAATTATAGCATTCATATCAACCACACTACCATATTAAAATTTCTTGTATTCTAAGCATTTATACATGCAAACTGAATCTCCATAATAGTACATCAAATTCAACTTCAGTCATATGATACTCATACACATCAATTATAGCCCCAATTATACATAACATAGTCCTCACAATATCAACTTGACTCAAGTAATATTAGGCATAACATACCTTACATGCCTACCTGAGCCGATTAGCTAGATACGTTAATTAAAGTTGCCTTGGAGAATATTCAATTTTTCTTAATAAAACACATCACCGGCAACAAGCCTGCTAGGCGGTAAAGCCTAAATTAAATAACACCGGCACGAGGCCTGCTGGGCTCAGAGCCCGAAATAAATCACCGGCACTAGGCCTGCTAGGCTTTAAACCCGTAATAAATCACCGGCACTAGGCCTGCTAGGCTTAAAGCCCAAAACACATCAATAAGATAAATCATTGCAAACACTTTCCATGGCTATATCACATATCGAATTTAGTTTGGCTTACTTACATTAAACAATTGAAACCCTTCTAATATACTTGTACACATTCGGCTATGACATTAATATATACTAAAATTTATCAAACATTATCATATAATAGATTCATAAATAATCATTCAATATATTATAGCATAAGGACTTACCTTGGAGGTTGATAGATTCGAAACTTCCAGCTGTTCGCTTAGTTTAGCCTTTCGTCGTTCCAACTTCTTTTCCTTTTGTTTCGGATCTAATTCGGTTCAAAATTAAACCAATTCAACCACATTTTTATTCACAAAAAGAAAATCAAAATCATCATTTTTAAAATATACAACTTGCCGATTAATCCCCCCCTCTTCAACAATTTTACTATTTATAGGATAATCCTAAAATTCAAACCGTAATATAAAGAATTTAATTGCTTTATTTCAAAGGTTGGATGTTCACCTTCTCCAAACAAGCCTTTATGACTTTATTATTATAAAGCAACCTACACAAATTCATGAAGGCCGAATATATCAACTTGATTTCTTCTTCCCTCATGACCGAATTTGTTAACTCAAAGTCCCCATGTATTTTCTTCATTACAAGACCAAACCACAAGCTAAATAACCACCATTTATAATCATTCATTACAGCCGTATAGTAAGAGCATCTCTATGCTCAAATCCAAAAATAATTTCTATAACTCTCACATCATTCAAACCGCAAGTCTTCAATTCATCTAGTCTCTTAAACATTTCATGTTGTTCTTGAATTAATACTAAACATTTTTTTTCAAATTAAAAACACACAAGAGTGTTCATTCTATGCCGAATATCAACATGCTTAACCTCAAAATTTTTAACATGATTTTATTAGCATTCAAAGTAACTAAAACCCATATGTAAAGATTTGCTCAATCAAGCTAAAATACCCACCTTACTACTACATGCATGGCCGAACAATGGAGTTTTTGAAGCTTTCTCTTCTTCTTTCAATTAGATTCGGTGAAGAAGATAGGGAGAAGGAGAGAAAAAAAAATAATTCTTTTTGTTTTATTAATTAACCTATTTTTTTATAGCATGCTTATTAATTAAACTATACTTTAGTTATAAAACACTAAAATCATGATATTCAAAGCATGTTTACCGTCCACTACACTATAATTTTGGGGAATTTGACATGCAAACCCTCCCATGCAAGAAAAACAATTCAATTTACCCCTTTCATTTGCTAATAATCGGCTATGAGAGAAGAGAAGATAGTGGCCTTATTTTATGCTTTAATAAACCTATACACTAACATATTTTATTTTATAAAATACTAACATAAGCATATAATAAAATTTAATTAAACCAACATATATATATATATATATATATCTAGCTAACTTGGCCCATTGCCGTCCATCACTATGGTCAATGGGCTAATTTCCCTTTTAGGACACCCACTTAAAAAGCCACAAGCAATTTAGTACACTACACCTTAGGATGCAAATTTTACGCTTTTCGCGATTAAATCCTTTTTATCAAATTAAACACTTAAACAATAATATTTTTTCTACGAAACTTTCACACACATCAATTCACATATAATAAACATAAAATAAATCATAAAAATATTTATCGGCTCGGATTCGTGGTCCCGAAACCACCATTCCGATTAGGGTCAAAATTGGTCTGTTACAACTCTCCCCCCTTTTGAATTTTCGTCCTCGAAAATCTTACCGTTAAACAAGTTCGGATATTGCTGCCTCACTGAATCTTCCGTCTCCCATGTAGCCTCTTCAACTCCGTGTCTATTCCATAATACTTTCAATAATGGAATCCTCTTATTTCTCAACTCTTTCATTTCCTGAGCTAAGATACGGATCGATTCTTCATCATATGTCAAATCGGATCGAATTTCAATTTCTGACGGTGTGATCACATGGGATGGATCCTATCTGTATTTGTGAAGCATCGAAACGTGAAACACATTGTGTATCTTTTCTAAGTCGAGGGGCAACCTCAATCTGTAAGCAACGGGCCCTATACGCTCAATGATTTCATACGGTCCGATAAATCTCGGACTCAACTTGCCTTTTCGACCAAATCGAAGTATTTTCTTCCACGGAGAAACTTTTAAGAATACTCGATCTCCGACCTGAAATTCAATATCCTTTCGCTTCAAATCGGCATAGGACTTTTGACGATCCGAAGCAGCTTTCAAATTGTTTCTAATAACAACCACCTTCTGTTTTGTTTCTTTAATCCAATCAACCCCGTGTATCTTATTTTCACTGAGCTCAGTCCAATACAACAGCGTGCGACATTTTCGCCCGTATAAGGCTTCATAAGGCGCCATTTTTATACTAGATTGGAAGCTATTATTGTAAGCAAATTCAACCAAAGGTAGGTATCGTTCCCACGTACCTGCAAATTCGAGAACACAACACCTCAACATATCTTCAAGTATCAAAATAGTTCGCTCAGACTGACCGTCTGTTTGCGGATGGAAGGCTGTACTAAAATGAAGTTTAGTACCTAGAGCATCTTGCAATTTCTTCCAGAACCACGAGGTGAATCTCGGGTCCCTATCTGAAACAATGGAACTCGGTACACCGTGCAACCTTACAATCTGCGATACATACAATTCGGCAAGCTTATCAAGTGAATAGTCGGTACGTACCGGTACAAAGTGAGCCGATTTAGTCAGTCTATCAACGATAACCCATACGGCATCTTTCTTACTCGGTGTCATAGGAAGACCGGATACAAAATCCATTGTAATTCTATCCCATTTCCATTCGGGTATCATGATTGGTTGAAGTAATCCGGACGGTACCTGATGTTCAGCTTTTACTTGTTGACAGGTTAAGCACTTGGAAACAAACTCAGATATATCTCGTTTCATGCTAGGCCACCAATAGAACTGCTTCAAATCGTTATACATTTTAGTGCTACCCAGGTGTATCGATAGTCGACCACAATGGGCCTCACTCAGGATCATCTGTATCAAATCTGAATTCTTTGGAACACACAATCGGCTTTTATAATTCAAACAATCATTTGCATCAATCTGAAAATCTGATTCTGTACCGTTTTCACACTGAATCCGAATAGAAATCAAATTTTTGTCAACTTTCTGTGCATCACAAATCTGCTGAATAAACATCGGTCTTGCTTGTAACTCGGCTATAATCGAACCATCATCAGACATAGCCATCTGTTCGTTCAATGCACGAAGAGCAAATAATGATTTTTGACTTAACGCATCCGCAACAACATTAGCTTTCCCCGGATGGTAGTCAATCACTAATTCATAGTCTTTCAGCAATTCTAACCATCTGCGTTGTCTCAAATTTAGATCTTTCTGAGTCATCAAATATTTTAGACTTTTATGATCTGAATAAATATGACATTTTTCGCCGAATAAGTAGTGACGCCAAATTTTCAATGCGAACAAAATGGCTGCTAACTCCAGATCGTGAGTTGGATAATTTTTTTTCATGTGGCTTCAATTGTCTCGAAGCGTAGGCTATCACCTTGCCTTCTTGCATTAAAACGCAACCCAACCCATTCAAGGAAGCATCACTAAAAACAATAAATTCTTTACCCGATTCAGGCTGAGTTAACACTGGAGCTTCGGTCAAAAGGACTTTCAACTGCTCGAAACTTTTCTGACACTTTTCTGACCACTCAAACTTGACATCCTTCTGTAGTAGTTTCGTCAAAGGTGTAGCTATTACAGAAAAACCTTTTACAAATCGTCTGTAATATCCCGCCAGGCCTAGGAAACTTCGGATCTCGGAAACATTCTTTGGTGGTTTCCAATCAAGTATAGCTGCTATTTTGTTTGGATCCACCCGAATGCCTGATGCTGAAACAACATGACCCAAGAAGCTGACCTCATTCATCCAGAACTCACACTTACTAAACTTTGCATACAGTTGTTGATCTCTCAGAGTTTGTAGTACCAATCTCAAATGCTCAGCATGTTCGGTCTCATTTTTGGAGTATATCAATATATCATCAATAAACACTACTACAAACCGATCCAAAAACTGTCGGAAGACTAGATTCATTAGATCCATAAAAATAGCAGGTGCATTAGTGAGCCCAAAAGGCATAACCAGAAACTCAAAATGTCCGTACCTCGTCCAAAATGCAGTCTTTGGCACATCCATATCTCTGACTCGCAACTGATAATATCCCGATCTTAAATCTATCTTCGAAAACACTACAGCCCCTTTCAACTGATCAAACAAATCATCAATCCGAGGTAATGGGTACTTGTTCTTTACAGTTACCTTATTTAGTTGCCGATAGTCAATACACATTCTCATAGTCCCATCTTTCTTTTTCACAAATAGAACCGATGCACCCCACGGAGAGAAACTCGGTCGTGCGAAGCCCCTATCTGTCAACTCTTGCAACTGCGCTTTTAATTCTTTTAATTCAGTAGGTGCCATTCGGTACGGAGCTATCGAAATCGGAGTCGTACCCGGCACTAACTCAATGCCGAACTCAATCTCTCGTACTGGGGGTAAACCCGGTAGTTCTTCAGGAAACACATCGGGGTATTCGCATACAACTGATATAGATTCAATTTGTTTCTCGGACATTTTATTATCCAGTACATAAGCCAAATAAGCTTCACACCCTTTTCTCACATACTTCCGGGCTACCATCGAAGATATTACTGTAGGCAACCCATTTACATCGCCGGATTTAATTCTGACAGTCTCACCGCTTCGACATCTCAATTCAATAAACTTTCTTTTACAATCCACTACTACCTCATGTGAAGTTAACCAGTCCATACCCAAGATTATATCAAATTCGTCAAAGGGCAACAACATTATTAAATCAGCGGGGAAACAAAAATCCCGAATCATTAACGGACAACCTCTACACACTTTATTAACAAGCACACATCTACCCAAAGGGGTGGACACCCGAATCACAAACTCGGTAGACTCAACTAGCGGAGTCTTGCCGAATTTTAAAGTTTCACACACATAAGAATGAGTCGAACCAGGATCAATTAGTGCAATCACAGTAGTATCATAAAGAGTGAAAGTACCGGTAATGACGTCAGGGGAGGAAGCATCCTCTCTGGCTCGTGCAGCATAAGCTCTAGCCGGAGCTCTAGCCTCAGATCGAACTGCAGTGTTCTTCGTTCCTTTCTGACTACCACCTACATTTCCTGAATGTCTGGGTGGTCTACCTCGCACTAACGTGTTGCTCGGCTTAGTGTTCTGAACTGTATTCTGCTCAGCCAACCTCAGACATTCCCTAATAAAATGATCTTACGACCCACATTTAAAGCAAGACCGATCATGAAATCTACAACTCCCTGAGTGCCATTTTCCACAGTGCTTGCATTCAACTCTATTCTGTGGAACGTTACCAACACTGGCTATCGAGGTAGCTCGAGAGCTCATAGGAGGTCGATCCCGTCTAGGTGGATCTGTAGTAGCTTTATGTCGGCTGTAGTCATCTCTGAACTTCTTGGTTGTGGAATGAAAGACCTTACCCGAAGGTCTTTTACGAATGTCTCTAGCTTCTGTCTCAGCCTTTCTTTTCTCTTTCCCGAGCTCTTCAGCTTTGCAAGCTCTCTCAACTAAAGTCACAAACTCTTGAATTTCAAGAATGCCAACAAACATCTTTATATCTTCATTCAGGCCATCTTCAAATCTTTTACACATAATAGCTTCAGTAGAAACACACTCTCTAGCATATCTGCTGAGCCTGACAAATTTTCTTTCATATTCTGTTACAATCATTCGCCCCTGTTTTAACTCAAGGAACTCCTTTCGTTTTTGATCAACGAATCTTTGACTGATATATTTCTTGCGGAATTCATTCTGGAAGAAATCCCATATCACTTTTTCTTTCGGAACCACTGATACTAGTGTATTCCACCAGTGATTTGCAGTGTCTCGCAGTAAAGATATAGCACACTTCAGGCATTCATCCGGAGTACAAGATAGCTCGTCAAGTACTCGAATGGTGTTATCAAGCCACATTTCGGATCTCTCTGTGTCATCATCATCATTGGCTTTAAATTCTTTGGCCCCAAATTTTCTGATTTTATCAACTGGAGGCCTACTAGATCTCATCGGATCTATCATCAGAGGTGCAGAAGGAATCGGAGTTGGATTATTCGGGGGTGGAGGTTGGTGTACAGCCGGGTTAGTATGAATAAACTGGGTAAACCACTCGTTCATCATTTGATAGAAGGCTTGCTTAGTCTCTCCCTCATGACTACCCGAAACAGGTCGAGAGTCTACCGGCACTGATTCATGTGCACGGTCAGGCGCTACACTCTCTACATCATCCGCTACGGCTCTTTCAGGATCAGTATCCATTTACTATATAAAACAAAGTTCAAGCTGTCAGAAGTCACCACACTATCAACATATGATAAAGGCATGTATAGCTAGACTCACACGCGCTACGGTAGTCCTAGAATCGACTAAACCGTAAGCTCTGATGCCAATCAAATGTAACACCCCTTACTCGAAACCTTTGCCGGAGTCGAGTATGTGGCAATCAAGTGTAACACCCCTTACCCGAAACCTTTGCCGGAGTCGAGTATGTGGCATTACTAGACTTGACTACTAATTTGGGGCATAAAATTAAAGCTGTCCAACTGCGTCATGCTGACTGAATTGACCATAACTCAAGTTACAAAACTCGAAATTTAGATCCGTAAATTTTCCTTGAAACTAGACTCATATAAATTTTTACCATAATTTTTCCAAAATTTTTCATATGGCCAATTAGTACAGTTTATTCATCAAAGTTACCCCTATTTCACTGTTTGATAATTCTGACCTATCTTTACAAAACCTCAGTTATCTCATTGTACAAAATTTCAATAATGTTCTTGTTTATTCCAACCAAAAATAGACTCATTAAAGATTCTAAACATATAAACTATGCTCCATAATTATTTTTTTACAATTTTTAACAATTTTTCCAAGACAGAACAGGGACTCACGAATTCATTCAGGACAAGTCTCACTAAAACTTAAATATCTCATAATATATAATTCCTTTGCCTACTCTGTTTCTTTCATATAAAAATAGACACAATAAGCTTTAATTCTATATCTTATTCACTTTCTAATTCAATTTATCCTATTTATGGTGATTTTTCAAAATCACATCACTGCTGCTAACTAAAAACTATTTCATTGCAAAATATGATTAACTAGTTATAACCGAACATACCCACATACAACTCATACTGTCCATGCATTTTAATCATTTATGCAAAATTAACTTATACCTAAAACATTCACATAATATCCTAACATCATCGATTAATTAACAAAACACAACTATGGTTCCATATAATCTAGTGTACCATTGGTTACTTACCACAATACCTAATTCAAAGGTTCATTTCGTAAACATACATTTCCTTATCAAAAACGATTAAACTTCGATTAAAAAAAATGCACAACCATTACCAACATAAACCGACATTTGTATCAAAAGCACAAAAAGCATACTTAACAAGAAATTTAGCCATATTCGCATGGCTATTATATACGTAGACAAAATTTATCATCTGAACAAAACCACAGTCTTTTCTATACATGCCTTTAACCGAAAACCCAAAATAAAGAGTACCAAAATATAGATTGATAGTGTAGGCGACTTTCTTGACGATCCGTCTCGAGCCCGTAGCGTAACCAAAATCTATAAAACAGAGGAACCATTTCACACAAATAAGCTTACTAGCTTAGTAAGTCCTAAATTCATGGTAACATAATTTAAACTATTCAACTTACGACATTGTACACAAACATTTAATTATGATAATTGATTTACACAAAGCCGAATCTTATTAGTACATTAACCGAAGAAATTTTACTTCAATTCCATAAACCTGTATTACTTCGCAATACGACTTAATATATTACAAGTATCACATACACCAAGTTGTGTAATTATAGCATTCATATCAACCACACTACCATATTAAAATTTCTTGTATTCTAAGCATTTATACATGCAAACTGAATCTCCATAATAGTACATCAAATTCAACTTCAGTCATATGATACTCATACACATCAATTATAGCCCCAATTATACATAACATAGTCCTCACAATATCAACTTGACTCAAGTAATATTAGGCATAACATACCTTACATGCCTACCTGAGCCGATTAGCTAGATACGTTAATTAAAGTTGCCTTGGAGAATATTCAATTTTTCTTAATAAAACACATCACCGGCAACAAGCCTGCTAGGCGGTAAAGCCTGAATTAAATAACACCGGCACGAGGCCTGCTGGGCTCAGAGCCCGAAATAAATCACCGGCACTAGGCCTGCTAGGCTTTAAACCCGTAATAAATCACCGGCACTAGGCCTGCTAGGCTTAAAGCCCAAAACACATCAATAAGATAAATCATTGCAAACACTTTCCATGGCTATATCACATATCGAATTTAGTTTGGCTTACTTACATTAAACAATTGAAACCCTTCTAATATACTTGTACACATTCGGCTATGACATTAATATATACTAAAATTTATCAAACATTATCATATAATAGATTCATAAATAATCATTCAATATATTATAGCTTAAGGACTTACCTTGGAGGTTGATAGATTCGAAACTTCCAGCTATTCGCTTAGTTTAGCCTTTCCTCGTTCCAACTTCTTTTCCTTTTGTTTCGGATCTAATTCGCTTCAAAATTAAACCAATTCAACCACATTTTTATTCACAAAAAGAAAATCAAAATCATCATTTTTAAAATATACAACTTGCCGATTAATCCCCCCCCTCTTCAACAATTTTAATATTTATAGGATAATCCTAAAATTCAAACCGTAATATAAAGAATTGAATTGCTTTATTTCAAAGGTTGGATGTTCACCTTCTCCAAACAAGCCTTTATGACTTTATTATTATAAAGCAACCTACACAAATTCATGAAGGCCGAATATATCAACTTGATTTCTTCTTCCTTCATGACCGAATTTGTTAACTCAAAGTCCCCATGTGTTTTCTTCATTACAAGACCAAACCACAAGCTAAATAACCACCATTTATAATTATTCATTACAGCCGTATAGTAAGAGCATCTCTATGCTCAAATCCAAAAATAATTTCTATAACTCTCACATCATTCAAACCGCAAGTCTTCAATTCATCTAGTCTCTTAAACATTTCATGTTGTTCTTGAATTAATACTAAACATTTTTTTTCAAATTAAAAACACACAAGAGTGTTCATTCTATGCCGAATATCAACATGCTTAACCTCAAAATTTTTAACATGATTTTATTAGCATTCAAAGTAACTAAAACCCATATGTAAAGATTTGCTCAATCAAGCTAAAATACCCACCTTACTACTACATGCATGGCCGAACAATGGAGTTTTTGAAGCTTTCTCTTCTTCTTTCAATTAGATTCGGTGAAGAAGATGGGGAGAAGGAGAGAAAAAAAAATAATTCTTTTTGTTTTATTAATTAACCTATTTTTTTATAGCATGCTTATTAATTAAACTATACTTTAGTTATAAAACACTAAAATCATGATATTCAAAGTATGCTTACCGTCCACTACACTATAATTTTGGGGAATTTGACATGCAAACCCTCCCATGCAAGAAAAACAATTCAATTTACCCCTTTCATTTGCTAATAATCGGCTATGAGAGAAGAGAAGATAGTGGCCTTATTTTATGCTTTAATAAACCTATACACTAACATATTTTATTTTATAAAATACTAACATAAGCATATAATAAAATTTAATTAAACCAACATATATATATATATATATATATATATATATATATATATATATATCTAGCTAACTTGGCCCATTGCCGTCCATCACTATGGTCAATGGGTTAATTGCCCTTTTAGGACACCCACTTAAAAAGCCACAAGCGATTTAGTACACTACACCTTAGGATGCAAATTTTACGCTTTTCGCGATTAAATCCTTTTTATCAAATTAAACACTTAAACAATAATATTTTTTCTACGAAACTTTCACACACATCAATTCACATATAATAAACATAAAATAAATTATAAAAATATTTATCGGCTCGGATTCGTGGTCCCAAAACCACCGTTCCGATTAGGGTCAAAATTGGTCTGTTACAGAACCAGCAGGCTCATTCTGATATGGAATTACAAACAATTAAATATAAGCCCACTGAACAGAGATAGGGCTTAATTCCAAAAATAGCCAAAATTGATAAGGGTAAGGCTTGAACTTGGGACCTCACACACACACCCAGAACACATAACCTATGAAGCAGATACACAGAATTGTGTCAAAATATTACAGAAACAAACATAAGAAATTTGGGGAGTTACAATTCTACCCCCTAAAAGAACTTTCGACCTCAAAATTTACCTGATCAGAATAAGTGAGGATATTGTTGACGCATCGAATCCTCAGGTTCCCACGCGGCCTCCTTAGAACCATGATTCCTCCACAGAACCTTCACTAAAGGAATGGACTTCCTCCTCCTCAGAACCTTGATGTCACGATCCAGAATCTGAACCGGCTCCTCCTCAAAGGTCAAATCCGGCCTAACCTCGATCTCCTTAATAGAAACAACATGAGACGGATCAGACCGGTATCGCCTTAGCATCGAGATGTGAAATACATCATGGATTCGGTCTAACTCTAGAGGTAGCTCCAACTGGTAAGCAATCGGTCTTACACGCTTCAGAACCCGATACGGCCCGATGAACCTAGGGCTCAACTTGCCCTTACGACCGAACCTCATAACTTTCTTCCATGGAGAGACATTAAAGAATATACAATCCCCCAAAGAGTACTCAATCTCACGTCTCTTCAGATCTACATACGATTTTTGCCTATCAAAAGCTACTTTCAAACGATTCTGAATCAGTCAAACATTATCCTCAGTCTCAGAAACCAACTCAGGACCCAGAACTCGTCTTTCACCCAACTCAGTCCAACATAACAGAGTGCGACACTTACGACCATACAAAGCATTGTAAAACGCCCTCTGAATACTAGCATGGAAACTGTTCTTGTAGGTGGACTCAGCTAGAGGCATATAATCCTCCCAACTGGCTCAAAAATTGATCACACAGCTCCTAAGCATATCCTCCAATATCTAAATCACCCTCTTAGATTGACCATTAGTCCGAGGATGGAACGCAGTACTAAAGTCTAATCTCGAACCCAAAGCTTCTTGCAATTTCTTTCAGAACCGAGATGTAAAACGAGGATCTCTGTCAAAAATAATTGACACTGGAAGCCCATACAGTCTAACTGTCTCAGAGATATACAGCTTCGCCAACTTCTATAGAGAAAAATCCATCCGAACCAGAATGAAGTGAGTATACTTGGTCAATCGATCCACGATGACCTAAACAGAATCCTTCTTAGTGGGTGTTAAAGTCAACCCCCTAATAAAGTCCATCGTCACTCGCTCCCATTTCCACAAAGGAATCTTAACTGGATGGAACAAGCCTGAAGGCAACTGATGCTCAGCCTTAACCTGCTGGCAAGTCAAACAGCGAGCAACGAAGTCGATAACCTCACGCTTCAAACCCGACCACCGGTACAACTCACGAAGATCGCGATACATCTTATTACCGCCGGGATGCATAGCATAAGGGCTACTATGCGCCTCCCTCAGAATAGACTGCCTCAAAACAGAATCATTTCGCATACAAATTCCCCCTCGAAAACATAACACACCGTCACTGTTTAACCCAAAATCAGCAGTAGTACCACTCTCAACCTGACGGAACCGCACACCTAGAGTCTCATCCACTAACTGTTTATCTCAAATCTGATCAATCCAAGTTGGCTTAACCTGCAACTTGGCTAACATACTCCCATAATCAAACAGACTAAGGCGAGCAAACATCGCCCTCAAATCAGACATCGCCCTACGACTTAGAGCATCGGCCACCACATTGGCCTTACCAGGATGATACTCTATTGTGCAGTTGTAATCCTTGAGCAGCTCAATCCATCGGCGCTGTCTAAGGTTCAACTCCTGAGTAAGGAGATACTTGAGACTCTTGTGATCGGTGTAGATGATACACCTCTCACCATATAGATAATGTCTCTAGATTTTCAACGCAAAGACCACTGCAGCCAACTCGAGATCATGCGTCGGATAGTTCCTCTCGTTTGTCTTAAGCTGACGGGATGCATAAGCCACAACCTTACCATCCTGCATCAGAAAGCAACCCAAACCAACGTGCGACGCATCACTGTATACCACAAAATCCTTTCTAGATTCAGACTGTACTAGAACAAAAGCCTGAGTCAAAATAGACTTGAGTTTCTTAAAACTCTCTTGCTGTGCATCAGTCCATAAAAAAGGGACACCCTTACGTAGAAGCTTAGTAAGAGGAGCTGTAATAAAAAAGAACCCTTCGACAAACCAACGATAATATCCTGCCAAACCCAGAAAGTTACAGATCTCAAATACATTCTTAGGCTGTTTCCAATCCAACACAGAATCTCCTCAGCAGAAACCACGTGCCCCAAAAAGGTCACTTCACACAACCAGAACTCACACTTGCTTAGCTTAGCGTAAAGATGCTTCTCACGAAGAATCCGAAGCACTACTCTGAGATGCTCATCTTGCTTATCCACCGTCTTAGAATATGCCAGAATATCGTCGATGAAAACTACGACGAACTGATCCAGATAAGGCTTGAACACCCGGTTCATCAGATCTATAAATGCCACTGGAGCATTCGTCAAATCGAAAGGCATAACTAGAAACTTGTAGTGTCCATACTGAGTCCTAAATGCAGTCATATGAACATCAGCTTCCTTAACCCTCAAATGATGATACCCAAAACGCAGATCGATCTTCGAAAACACATAAGCCCTTTTAAACTGATCAAACAATCGTCAATCCTCGGAAGTGGATACTTATTCTTCACGGTTAACTTATTTAGTTGCTGGTAATCAATGCACATCCTCATGGTTCTGTCCTTCTTCTTAACAAACAGAACTAGTGCTCCCATGGAGACACACTAGGACGAATGAAACCATGATCCAACAACTCCTGCAGTTGAGCCTTAACCTCGACAAGCTCTTTCGGTGCCATACGATAGGGAGCGATGGACACCGGAGCTATACCCGGAAGAAGCTCAATCCCAAACTCCACTTCCCGATTAGGAGCTAATCCCGGTAAATCCTCAGGAAAGACGTCCGAAAAACCCTTTACTGTTCTAATATTCCCAACAGAAGAGTCCCCAGAACCAAAAACACTTATGCAAGCCAAGTATGCCTCACACCCTTTTCGAACCATTTTCTCAGCTACTAGTGCGGAGATCACATGTGATAGATAGTCTCGACGCTCACCAATTATTACTACCTCATCATCATCCATAGTCTTCAGAACGACCCTCTTAGTTGTACAGTCCAGATTGACTCGGTGCTCGACCAACCAATCTATACCCAAGATTAAATCGAACTCCTCAAACAAAAGCTCCATCAAATTAGACAGGAAAACAGTCTATTGCACCATTAACTGAACATCCCTATAAAGTTTGTTAACCCGAATAGACTGCCCCAGCGGACTCAATACAGTAACCTCACTAGTAGTGCTCTCCACAAAAATCCCCAACGTTTCAGATACAATACTAGCTATGTATGAGTGAGTAGACCCTACGTCTATCAAAGCCATGTAAGGTACATCAAATATAAAGAACGTACCGATAATTACGTTAGGAGTATCTCTATTTTCTCAATGACGTGCAGCATAAACCAAAGTAGGTTGCCTCGACTCAGTCTGACCTATACCTTGGCCGGTGCTCTCTGTCCTTGGCCCATACCATTACCAACCCTAGCCTGACCATGGCCCCTAGGTGGCTGCTAAATTACTCTCTGCGACTGCGCATGACCTGATGCCGGAGCTTGCACCTGATCATCCATCAGTGGAAACTCCCGAATGCAGTGCTCTAACGACCCACATGTCAAACAGGCCCAAATTCTCCTCCAACACTTGCTCGGATGGCGCCTACCACAATCACCACAAGGCTATAACCTAGCTGAAGTAGCAGGAGCTCCCACTCTAACTGGCCCATCAGATCTGGCCTTTTTCTTAGGCCTCTGCATAAAACTCGAGGGCTCCAAATCCCTCTTGTTCTTACCTCTCTCACTATCTCTATTAATGCACTCGCGCGTTTAACATCTTTGGCAATCTTCGCATTCTCTACCAGAACTAAAAACTCACGCTCCTTCTACGGAGCAATCAGAACCCTCAGATTATCCCTTAGGCCGTCCTTAAACCTAACACACATCTCATACTCAGACGCCACTATGCCTCTAGTGTAGCAGCTCAACCTCAAAAATTCTGCCTCATACTCCGCCTACAGATTGGTCACCTTGCGTGAGATTCAGAAACTCAGGCCTGCGAGCATCGACGTAGCTAGCTCCCACATACTTGCTATGGAATGTAGTCTTAAAGAATTCCCAAGTCAGACGATCAGGCTGAATGCCCTCCTTAACCGTTAACCACCACTGGCAAGCTTCATCGCGAAGCATGGAAACTACACCCTTTAATTTCTGCTCAGAGGTACAGTTCAGATTACCCATAATTCTTTTGGTGGCCTCCAACCAGTACTCAGCCACATTAGGGGCGATTCCTATGACACCCCTAAATTACTCAGCTCTATTAGACCAGAGTCGCTCAGTTATCGACCCTCGGCCCCCAGATCCAGAATTAGGCCCAGCGACCCTCTCTAATATCCTAAGCATGGCTTGGGACAGTACGTCGTCCCCAGCCGAACGACTCTGAGACCCAGTCTAAGTAGTAGGTGACACACGTGTCTCACTCGTGTCCAGATTCGGCATGCTGCCCAGAGATGAGGACTCAGATCGAGCCCCCTATGGCCTCTACCTCGGCCTCGAGTACCACGTTCGTGAATTCCACGAGCACTCATTGTCTAATTCGAGTTTATCTACAATAAGAATTTTATGCATCAGCTCAATTTTTATTAACATATATTTTATGTAATAAACATCAGAAGTTCAGTAATGTTTTCGAAAGTTTCAGTCTCTATTTGTTTCATTACAGTTTCCAGAGTATGCTATTAGCTGTACTTCAAAATATCTATCTAAGTTTCAGAATACTTACAGGATCAGCGCCGGAGACTCGGTGTACCACATTCCCAATCAGAATATTTTTAAACCGTTTGAGAACCAATTCTTTAAAACATATTTTGGAACCCAAAATTCATAGCCGAGTTTTCAAACCTAGCTTTGATACCACTAAATGTAGCACCCAAACCCGGCCTAGACGTTACAGTTGAATCTAGCAATGTCACATGGAAGGGATTTAGGAAACGAAGCTATCTCGATAAAGAACCTTAAACTTATTGCTTCCATTTATTTCAAACTATATGTTCAATTGGTCGACTTGCCTTAAAATGTATCATTTTAGAAAAAGCTTAGGAAAGTCGTCGTGTTTAAGGAAAACAGTTCGCATTTTTTGAAAATCATGTTTTAGGTAAAACCATCATCGTAATAAGCAAGTTAAATCCAAAAGCCTAAACGAAAACCAAACCGTTTAAAAGAGTCCAGAGAGTCCCAAAAAATACAACCTCTCAAATCTCAATGCCAAAACTTAATTGAAACCATAAAACAAAATAAAACAGTAATAGCGAGTCATCACCGTCGAGTCCTCCGCTGCACCGATCCGCCTAACTCTGTGGATTACAAGTATAGGATAAAAAAAAGGGTGAGTTTACGTAAACTCAATGTGTAATCCCACAGAATTAAGTATGCAGACAACCAGAAAATTGGAATCAGTTAGTTACAGATTCGGGCCTAAGCCCATTACAGTCACAGATGCATATTTGGGCCTAAGTCCATCTCAAATATAGATACAGATATGCAAATCAGAATAAGAAATCAGATATCCTACGCCCAACCTCTACACACCACCTCTAACCATCCCTACACACCATGTGGGGTTTAAAGCACCCACCAAGCCCTACACACCATGTTGTACCGATGCAGCACACAACAGATATAACGTAGCCACACTGCCAAATAATGGGCAAAACTGCCTTTCAGAACACTTCCTCCATGATACATCATCCCACCCCAATAACAATTGTCGTAACCATTTTTTTTGGAAAAAAACGGGGATCGACCTTGGTTTTGAAAACGAAAAAGACAGGAGTCGCCACCGATCTTTATTAGGTGTAATCGAATCACCTTTGTTTTAATAAAACATTTTGATTTACTAAAACGGTGTTTCTGGTCTACGAAATTTGAGAAAATGGGTTCGGGAGTCGGTTACGTGCGAGTAAGGGTTAGCACCCTCGTCATGCCCAAAATTGGTACCTAATTGATTATATAATGTCTTAATGTCAAAAATTTGAAAACTTAAAAGAATTTAAAACACGATCCCTCTTTGTTGTGATGCCCAAAAAAAACATCGTTTGGATGAATTGAAAATATGTACCAAAGGATATCTCGTCTCAAGGTAAAATATCATATCCAATACGTTAGGACACGACATCTCGACCTTCGAGGCTAAACTTGCCTTTTATTCAAAACTTATGAATTTAATTAAGAGGATATTCTGTTATTTAGAATGGACGAGAAAATCGCAAACCCAATACTTTAGGGCACGATATCTCAAGCTTCTAAATTTAGAACATAGCCTTGGTTTAGAAAATCTTATCTCAGAATAACAAAATATCACATCCAATGTTTTAGGACACGGCGTTTCGAGCTCCCGAGAATAAGCTTTTTGTTTAAAACGTATTTGTTTTAAAAGGATATTCGATTATCTAGATTAAACGAGAAAAATCGAAAACCAATACTTTAGGGCACAGTCTCTCGAATTTCTAAATAAGGAATATTGCCTTTGAGAAAAAAAGCAATTTTACATCGGGCGAAAGTTGATGTAATGCAAGTTTATAAAAATGAAAAGAAATAAATCATGATGGTAACATGTATGATAATAAACGAATAGTACGAATAATAAGAAGAAAATGAAACTAACAAGCTATGTGACTTAAAAAGAAAAATAATAGGTTAAAGTGACAAAAGATAAATATGACAATAAATAAGAGTAACTAAAATAAAAGAACTTTAATGGTAAACCGGTAAATAAGTAAGTCATATATAAGGTAGTAAAATAATAATAATAGGTACTAATAATAATACAAAAATGATAATAACAGAGTAATAATAGAAATGATAATAGTAATAAAAATAGTAATAATAATAGTAGAATAGTCATAGGAATAAAAAAATAAAAAAATACCAATAAAATAAATAATGATGAAAATGTAAAGAAAAATAAATAATGAAGATAGTAATCATAATAGCGATTAGTAAACGAGGTAATAAGAGATATATATAGATATATAAAAATAATATAGTAATAGTATTGATAGTAATATAATAATAATACATGGTTATAAAGAAACATAAAACAACAATAATGGTAATGATAATAATAGTGATAAATAGCAATAATAAACGATGATAGTAAAAATATATGATAATGATAATAATAAACATATTAATAATAATAATATAATAGAAAAAATAAATATATAAAAGAATAAACAAATATATATACGTAAAAACTATAATAATAAAAAAGGTAATAATAAGGGTATTAAGTAGTAATAATAAGGTAATTACAATAATAATATAAAAATAATAATAATGATAAAATAATTGTAATAACAAATAAAAATTGCAAAATAACAAATAGGCCAAATTGAATTTAAAACGGAAATAAAAGGGTCAAATTAGGTAACATAAACAATAAAGGGACTAAATTGCAATGCGCGCGAAAAGCTAGGGGACGAGGAGCATAATTTTCCCCAAGTGGTTAAGTGCAGCGTTTTAAAGGACCAAATTACAAACTGCGTGAAATTTCTGGGCCAAAATTGAAATAATCAAAAACTTAATTTTAAAAGCTGAAAATGCGGAAGGACCAAAAGCGCAATAAACCCCTCGGCTAAAAAACACACGGATCCTGAGGCGGGTCGGGTCGGTAGGGGTGAAACGATGTCATTTTGGGCATTAAAGGCCAGCCCCAAAACGACGTCGTTTTGAGGGGCTATTTAAGGCCCAAAAATCAGAAAAAAATCATTTTTGACCTGCTTGCTTAAAAAAAAATCTCACTCTCCTCTCTTCTCTCTGCAGGTCTGAAGGAGGAGGATTTCCGGGGTCGCTCCGGTCACGGCCCTCCGTCGCACCGGCCACCGTGCACGGTGGCCGAAAAAGGTAAGAAACATAGTGTTTTTTTATTTTTTAAAAGATTTGAAAAAAATGATAGCAATATATGTGTGTATATATGTCAAAAAAGAAAAAAAAAGAAAAGAAGAAGGTTCGTAAATATAAAAAAGTAGTTACCTCTTTAGTCTCTGTTTGGGTTGTTTTAGTGGATTTTATGCTTAATCTATGCCTGCTATTCTCGCTGCTTTTTTCTTCTTTAAATCTGTTCGGAACCCCCCACTTTTACAAATGTTTAGAATCGGCTTTTATAGCCCTGTACTTTACAACTTGGTCTCCGTTCTGTCCTGTCTTGTTTAATGCTTGCAGGTAGCTCGGTGCAAGTGGTGACGTGGCTGGTGTGGATGGGACTGAAGCCAGGTTCGGTGGCCTACAGGTTTTGACAGTGGCAGGGGCACGTGGGTCAGCAGGCGAGGGAGCAGCGGTGCTAGGGTTTTCAGAAACCTTAGCTTTCTTCTGAAAAATTTTAGTTTGTGGGCTCATTGGGCCATTTGGAATTGGGCTTGGTCATTGGGTTATTTGATTTTGGGGATTGGGTTGTAAAATGGGCTCCGATTTTTGGTCTTGTTGGGCTTTAGCGAGCCCGGGCAAAAAATTGCGTCGTACAGCTGCCCCTCTTTGCTCATTGTCGTGTAACGAGAATGGAGCAAGGACTTTTAAGAAAGACCCATTTTGCCCGGTCTTGCAGAGTCCTGACTTCTTTAGTGCTTATCTTCTTCAAGTAGCCTCATTCTGGTCCATCACATCTTGTTGCTTTGATCCACTCCACTGCCCGGACCTGTAGTTTCAATCTGTTCCACTGCAACCTCAAAGAGATAAGATGTGATGTCTTCGATCTGCTCCTGCAACTTCAAGAATGCCAGACCTGCTAACTTCGATCTGCTCCTGCAACATTAGGATTGCCAGAGTTGCTAACTTTTATCTGGGGCTATATTCAATCTGCTCCTGCAACATCAAGAATGCCAGACTTGCTAACTTCGATCTGCTCCTGCAACGTCAAGAACGCCAGACTTGTTAACTTTGATCTGCTCCTGCAACATCAGGATGCCAGACTTGCTAACTTCGATCTACTCCTGGATCATCAGGAACGTCAGGCCTGCTATCTTTAATCTGCTCCTGCAACATCAAGATTGCCAGACTTGTTAACTTCAATATGCTCCTGCAATATCAGGATGCCAGACTTGCTAACTTCGATCTGCTCCTGCAACATCAGGAACGTCAGACCTGCTATCTTTAATCTGCTCCTGCAACATCAGGATGCCAGACTTGTTAACTTCGATCTGCTCCTGCAACATCAACATGCCAGACTTGCTAACTTCGATCTGCTCCTGCAACATCAGGAATGCCAGACTTGTTAACTTCGATCTGCTCCTGCAACATCAGGATGCCAGACTTGCTAACTTCGATCTGCTCCTGCAACATCAGGAATGCCAGACTTGTTAACTTCGATCTTGTAACATCCTAAAAATTTGAGTATCATCTTGTTACTTTTAGTTAGTTCGGGTATGATTTTATTGTGTGCTTAATATAGTCTTGTGAAGGCTTGGAATTATTAACGAAGCTAGAATAATTTTTAGTATTGAGAATTTAGTAAAGTGGATCAGGTGACCCTGATACTTAAGTTAATTTAAATGTCTAAAATTAGCACAAGAGGAGCTAGTAGCATAGTGGAAGTGGCGCATGAGTAGTTGCTTGAGGGGAATGGTTCGAATAACATGGAGTGCATTTTGGAGACTTTATTTTTTCTGCACCTTTACATCAAGTGTCGGCCAAGCTCAATATTTGGTAAGTTGGACTTTAAATTTTTATGGCAAGATGACAAATAGTTTAGGTAAGCTTGAACTTGGGGAAAGGAATCATTTTGATTAAGGAATGATAAGGGGACATAAGGCTTGGATTAAGGATGAGGTTTTTGGAAAACTTTTTAATGGCCAACTTGTCCATGTATGTGGATGGCATTATGGTCTAGAGGGGTGACCGAATTTTTTTGAAGGTTTTGGTAGGTTGGTAGCTAGTTGGTCAAATTCCTTAGCATTTTGTGCATCATTTTCTTTTCTCTCCAAAATCACTCTCCCTAGCCGAATGTGTTATTGACAATAGGTGAAATCTTGTTTTGGTTTTGGCTTTATTCTTTGTTTTGTGTCAAGCCGAAATCTCCCTCAGCATTGCCGATTTCTCCCTAGTGCTTTCGGTTGAAGCAAACCCGAAACCCAAGTAGTATTTGTTGATTTACTCTCTTAGTCTTTGAGCCGAATTCCATTTGCTTTCTCTCTCTTTTTCTTCTTTGAAACCGAAACCTTACTCTCCCATCTCTCTCTCTTTTTTTTTTCTTTTCCATTTTTTCTCAAAGCCGAAAGTACCCATCTTCTCCCCTTGCATCTTTATTTTCTTCCTTTTCTCAAACTCTTGTGCCGAAATTCCCTCCATCTTCCTTTGCCGAATTCCCTCTCTTCCATTTTACTTTCTTTTTCTTTCTCTTTTTTCCACTCTAGCCGAATCTCATCTATTTGTTTTCTATCAACCATAGCCGAAACTCCCTTCATCACTCAACCCTTTTGCCGAAATTTCCCATTCCCTTTTTGTTTTGTCTTGGTCGAATATCAACAAGGGTAGATCTTCTTTGGGTTCTCCTCTATTCGGTTTTGAGAAGGGTAAGTAGTGTTGGCCGAATTTCTTTATTCCTTTTCTCTTCTCTCTGTCGATTTTCATGTGAGCAAAAGCCGAATTTTAGGCATTTGTTAGCAAGATTCTAACCATCCATAGGAATCAATTTCTCCTAGGTTCTTCGGGATTGTGGAAGTAGTAGATCTGAGTCAGTTGTTCTCTGTCAATCGATCTCATCAAGTCTGTGGTAAGGATCCATGTTGATTCAATTACTCTCTTAGTTGTTTGAAAAGTCGAAGGCTATTGTGAATGAGTGCTTTTGATGGCCGATTGTAGGAGGAAGATCAGTCTCGCGTATCGTGTGTTGTGATTAGCATTCGTAAGGAAGAAAGGTAAGGATGGTGTTAGTTATGCGTTAGTTCATCCTTCGGGATTTATTGGTATGGCCGAATGGTCTTGTTAATGGTTTTGTGGTTTGGCCGAATGTAGGACAGGGAGATCTAGTGCGGTAGATCGGGTCTTCGGGATTTAGTGATTTTGCTAGTAACAGGTGTGTCACTTACACACTTTATAACTTGGTAATATATTAATAACCTAATCATGTTTTAAAAGCCTAAAACTGTGAGATCTTGATATGATGCCTTATGGGTGTGAGCAAGGATTCGGGTAAGTCCGTTTCGATATGGTTTTGCTATATGGTGCATAATAATTTAAGTTATGATACATTTGCTTTATGTTGCATATTAAAGCATGATGGCATGATTTGCACTTGTGATGCATTGGTATGGGTGATATGAGAGGAGGGGGAAGGTTTGATATCCGTGTCTTTGGGAGACCAGAGGTTTGGCACCTCCAGTGGTTTGGTACCACAGATTATTTTGTGACTTTGGGTCACCAGAGGTTTGGTACCTCATAGCCACTCGTCCCAGTGGCTTAGCACCACAGTGGGTTGGCCCCACATTTGATATTACGGGATTGTCGCCAGTGATCACAACGTGGGTTGGCCCCACAGATGGATTATTCGTGACTTTGGGTCACCAGTGGTTTGGCACCACATTATTATTGTATATCGTGACTTTGGGTCACCAGTGGTTTGGTACCACACGGGGTAGAAACGGAGTTATGGATGGTTAGGTTGGGGTGCATGATATATTGCTTGCTTATGATTTGTGTAAGCTTGTTGTATTAACCGGGGGAGGGATTATGCACTGAGTCTTGGTGACTCACCTTCTCCCTTATCTTTTCAGGTGATTCGTAGATCGCGGATGAGGAGCCGGGTGGACTCGAGGTGGCCCATGCATTAAAACATTTGGTTTTACTTGGATTTTGAATTGGGTAATTATTTTATATTTTGCTTTTACTATTTGGGTTTGTAATAAGGCCTTTTAAATTATGTTTTGAATTATTTATATGTTTTGGATTTGATTTCGAACATGGTTAAGTGAATTACTTGATTAATTTAATAATGTGAGCGCAAGGTTTTCTAAACTACAAAACGTAATGGTTTTCAAAACCTTACCATCGGGTAATACAAATCACTTGATAATAAATGACAGCTCAAATGTTTTCGACAACTTAAACGGTTTCCAAACTTAGGTTTCCAAACTCAAATAGAAACGTTTTAAAATTAATCATTTGGGTTTCTTTTAAAAAGGACAAAAAGGTTTTCTAAATCTATAAATCGACAACTAAGTTTTAAAGATTTATTCCCGGGATTTCAAAGTAAACTATCGGTTTTTAACTAATCATGCACCTGATTTTTACAAACATAGAGCAACAAAGAGTTTTCCACAAACTTTAACCTTAACTTGATTTTCTTCAAAACGTTTTTCCTCTGTGACATGCCAGATTCGGTCGTGGTGGGTTGACCGGGTTTGGGGTGTTACAGATCTGCTCCTGCAACATCAGGATGCCAGACTTGCTAACTTCGATCTGCTCCTACAACATTAGGATGCCAAACCTGCTATCCTTGATCTACTCTTGCAACATCAAGATGCCAGACTTGCTAACTTCAATCTGCTCCTGCAACATCAGGAATGCCAGACTTGTTAACTTCAATCTGCTCCTGCAACTTCAGGTTTGCTAGATTTGCTATCTTCAATCTTCGATCTGCCCCACTAGGGGCCAATATCTGAAATTCTCAATATTGCTACATCGTTCAATGGGGAACTCGTCCTGTAGAATTAGTTTCACGTGCTTATGCTTATGCAAATGATGAGGAATCTATGATCGGAATGACTCAAATGCTCCTAACTACATGTGCTATGGTCGACCTTTACATGAATGCAGAATGTCATGAGAATGATGATTTTTCCACAATGATTAAGATGCAATGATCGTAATAAATCGAATGCTCCTACCTAAATGGTATCATGGAGGACATTTGCATGAATGCAGAATGTCATGATAATGATTCTTTGTTAAAAATGTATAAGGATTAGGATGCGATGATCGAAACGCTCCTAATGATGATGTATGAATGTGAAATGGAATGACCCCTTTTTAATGCTTAGGGTTGTCTTTGCTCGTCACCCATCAGAGTCTTATTGCTGATGTATTACGCTGCTATCTTGCTCTGCTGGTACCTTTTCCAAAGAACTCAAAGAAACAATCATATTTTTCCCAAATGACTTGCCCCAATGTAACTTCAAGGTTCATTCCACGGTACCTACAAGACTTTAAGGCTTATACCATCTTCAGACCCTCTCTCTGCAACTTCGAGGGGGTATAAGGTCTGTGTTATCTTCAATCCATCCCATTGCGATTCAAGGGTGTAAAATTTGTATCATCTTCAATCCATATCACTACGACTCAGGGGTATAAAATTTTTAACTTCTTCAATCAATTTGGTCTACTACACCTTCCATTCCCTAGGTGTCATGACCAGGTGTGTATGCATGATATTTGTACGGATACAGAATATCATTTTTTCTCGCGAATGTTTCCCCATTTACACGTGGGTTAACATTGCCCCCTTTTCGTCAAGATGGTACTACTAACGTAATATATTGTCATTTTGTTCAATCACCATTTTTCACAAAATCCGAAGAGATAGCCTCAGTTCAGACTTTTCTTCCAGCAATATTTCTATCCCTTAAACTTGAGGAGTTTTAAGCAATAGTCCTGTTTCAGGTTCTTGTACTATTTAGAAGTTCCTAGAGTAATATGCGAAACTCCTTTCATGAAAGTATTATTAGTTCACTAATCGTTATTTCAATACAAAATGCCTAAAAAAGGTCGTAACAATGGACAAGAAGGAATTTGATTGGGAGCATAGCTCGAAACAAACAAGTTAATCAAAGCTAGCAAATGCAATCAATAAGGAAATTTATTGGTAGTGTATTTTGAAAGGAACAAAATAACCACAAATAACAAAAATGGGTAAAATGGGAACTAGATGCCCCAGATATCGCAGCTTGAGCTTCTCTGTTCAAACTTTTTGAGGACCATTTTAAGCTCAATATGTGTTTAGGGGATCCCGAGTACTTTGTCGATGCCCCAAGATGCAACATACTTCTTCCTTGTTGATTCAGGCATAGCAAAACTGCTGTATGCCCTACTTTTGATCAAAATTTAAGCCGCCCTTCTCGGGTTTTCAACTCAAATCCCCTTTGGTCTTATGGCGCCCTTTGCGGGTTTTCGTCTTGGCCTCTCCTTTTTCTTTCTCCTTTTGGTTGAATTTTCCATTTTTTTCTCTCTGTTCTTTTTTAGAAAAACTCTTAAGGAGCCCTTTGCGAGTTTTCACCTTGGCCTCTCTTCTCAGATGAAATCTGAACTCCCTGGCTTGAACATATCTTTGTCATCCATCTTGGTCAAAGTTAATGATCTTTTAGAATAAGCCTTATTCACCACATAAGGTTTTTCCAAATTTGGTATTTACTTCCCTCTGAAGTCCTTTTGTATGAGAGGAATCCTTCATAATGCCAGGTCCCCATTATGAAATTCTCTCAGGCGAACCTCTTTGTCATGAACCCGTATTATCTGTTTTTGGTACATTCGACCATTATGAATACTTTTAATCAAGCTTACTGGAGACGTTCTGCTTTATCCAATTCAATCAAAGCTTGAGGAAAAGGAATCTTATCTTCCAACAATTGTTTCCCTTTCATAAACCAATGGGAAAAATGCCCAGGTGAAAGTCCTGGCCAACGTTCAAGAAACCTAGAGGGTAAATGGTAACTTCTCTATGCCAACCTTTACAAGTCTCAGTCATTTTTTTTCCAAAAATTTTTGAATTTTTTTTACTGCCTTTGCTGCACTGAATGGTGTCTGATCTTTGAACATACTGTAAATTTGTGCCATTATGTTCAACACGTTTCTTTCTGGCATTCTTTATCGCCACTCTCTCTCTCTTTCCCCCTTTTTTTCGAGATTTGAATTTGAAGTTGATGACTGCTGACTTTGTAATATGAAGCAACCTTCACCTTCTTAGTGAGGTAACCAACGACCATGAACATGAATCGATATTGGCTAAAAGCTTTCGAGGAGACTGGCTTGATAACACCCATGCCCCACATATAGGGAATCTGTGAAGAAATAGAGGAGGCGCATAAGTCTTGTATTCAATTTCCCTTTCTTGGTAAACCAGTAGCTCGAACTTCCTGGCCGTTGTAGAACCATTAACATGGGTTCTTTAAACACCAATCTTAACAGTATACCCACGTTTCAGTAGCCTAGGCGTGTCTTGCTGTGATCATGTGATAACATCTTTGAAATGATGCCTTGCCTTATTCCTGTAGTGGGCTAATCTTCCATTTTCATCTCCCTCGTTAGCTTGTAGTGTCCGCTGTCACTTCGTAAGGTAAGATCTACCATTTTTAACAAGTTAGGAAATAAGTTGCAATCTCTGTCTTTTTCCAAGTCCTTAGATCCCTCTAAACACATATCCTACTAGAAAAGGAGTCAGTAACAACATCGCTCATGTCATTGATATCTGGGACCCATTGTGGGTATGAAGTTAAATTCCAAAGAATAAATGATTTCAAGAATGATTATTTATGAATGAAGAATAAAAGAATATTCAATAGAATGTATAGTATGAAAAAGAAAAGAAATATTTGTTCAAAAAGATGCATTTTACTGAAATAATAATTCTGAACATAAGCCTATTTCACAAAAGAAATCTTATTGCTTCTAGGCTTAAAGCAACAAGTACGTTTTGTACATTACTCTAAGTAAGCTTCTAAATAATACAGGAATTTCTTCCGCAGTCTCATTGCTCAAAACTCTCCCAGGTTCATATTTCTACATTTGGCGCGTCATCTATCTTCACAATACCCATGTTGATGAATTTTTCCACCAATTTCTTGAACGCAATGCAATTCTCTATCGGATGCCCTGTGGCCCCTGCGTGGTACTCATACTGGGCATTTGGGTTATACCATTCTGGGTATGGAGGTTGCATCAGTTTCGTGTAATAAGGAGCTACAACATGCATATCAAATAAGTTCTGTTATAACTTCCTATACGTCATGGGAATAGGAGTGAACTGGGGTTTCTCTGAGTTCGATCTTGAATTGGGTTCTTGCCTTGGGGAGACCTGATGGCTGGTAGTTACCGTCCTTGGCTGGCTTATTGTAATCGGCTCTGAATGACCCTTGCCATACCTACTCGTACTACCCGCTTCCTTTTCCTTCTTTTTTGGGGCCTTCAAAGTCCGCTCTCTCCTTTCCTTTGTCTCTGCCAGAACAATCGATTTGGCTCGATCACCCTCAGGGTTAAAACATGAGCCCATCGGGAAGTTCAACAGGGCCGAGGTATTAGTCTGACATTGGGGTCCGATAATAATGGGTACCCCATGCGAATGCTTGTCTAGTTGAGTCGAGACACTTATTGGCGAATAAACGATGTCTTCATCGTAATCCATACTGTTGACCACTGGGCTACTCCTCTTTTTGAATCCTCCGACTAGTACCTGGGTTAACTAGCTCATCATATTCTTTTGGAAATCTAGCATTTGTTCTCGCATTTCTTGTTGAATTCTGGTCAATTTCTCTTGCATCTGTATTTGCATTTTCTCTATTCTTTCTAACCTTTGTTCCATGTCTTCTAGGTTATTGAAATAATTTCACCTAATTAGGGTCTTTCCACAAATTTTAATGCATGTGATATGATGTAATGTAAATGCATGAAATGCAATGCAAATGCATGGAGTGAATGTACAAAGAAAGAGAGGCGTTGATTATGAATTCAATTCCATTAGAAGAACTTTTCTAGAAAATACATTTCTTTACATAAAACAAATTGCATATACGACTTTGTCCTCATAGTCCAAGTGAAAACACCAATCCTCTTCTTCGTATCCGGATGTTATGGTCGTGTCCCATGAACTTTCCCAATAGATGCCTCTTCTAGCTCCTTGTTGCTTGGTCCAAGCCGTACCTCTTCACTCACTTATCCTCCGTGACATCCATAAGCTTCTTTTAGAAAATGGAGACATGATGACTCTCGAATAATCTTTGTCGGCTTGAATCCTCAGGCAAAGTCTTGTATTTTTTTGTGGGCCATCAGCCCTCTCTTGTTGTTTACCTAGATTATGTTCGAATGACCGTATTATAATCCACTTTATCAAGTAACACATTTCCTTATGACAAACTCTTCTATTTAGCAATCGAATATGAATCAACACCTCCTTTCTAAGATGATGCGGTGCAATGCAATCAAAACAGAACAAAACAAAATATGTCAGTATAGAAGAAATAATCAGCAAAATAGAACACCTATCTGGGTGACCATTAGGGTTTGGTACAATTCTACCTAGGGTAGGCTCTTAGGTCTCTCTATATATGGTTCGGTTCTAAGGTAAGAGTACCTGAACCAGCAGATTCCTCGATCCTAAACTCATTATATGAAACACCCCAAACCCGGCCCACGAGCCTCGACCAGATTTGGTATGTTCCTTAAAAAAAACCGGTTCAAATTCGTTTGCACTTTGAAAAAAACTTTAAGTGATTTTGGAAAACGTTTTGGGTTGGGCTCAAGTTGGAAACCAGTTTTTTTTTGAAATATAGGTTTTTATAAAATTTCATTCTTAGTTTCAACAACTTTAAGTTAAAAGACATGCCAAATTTGTTTTAAGTTTCGTTAAAAAAAATCATTTATTTTCAGGTGTCAAAACGTTTAGGGTTTATTTTTAAATAATATACTTAAACTTTAATTTGATAAAATTTCGTAACATAATAACATAATTTAACGTGCATGCATAAAATAAAGTTCATACTAAGGCCTTATTACATCAAAACAAACCCAAAATAAATTAAAGTGCTTAAATAAAAATAAAATGTCTAAATAAATAATTTCCTTGCTGAGCATGGCCACCATCAAGCTCCTGCCGACCCGGTCCATTACTGATCATCACCTGAAAAATGTTCCCACAACGGGGTGAGTCAAACAGACCCAATGTGTACACAACACCAAGTCTAAATAGATTCAGGCATATTAAGTCATACACATTCATATCAAAGTATACAATTAATGATGCATTCCCAAGCCCAAGCCTAGTTACCAACCGCTACACATCTCCCGTACCAACCTACACACCGTGGGGACTACTAAGTCAACCCTCCATCCGCTACACACCATCGAAGGCAGTCGCTGCAGTCGACGTGCTCATCGCCCTTATAAATTCGTGGCAGAGCCACCAGATAATATTTCGTGTCATGTGACACCACATTCAGATAATTGTGACCGAAGTCACCACATTCAGATAATGTGACCGAAGTCACCACATTCAGATATCGTGACATAAGTCACCACATTCACTTCCCCTTTCATAATTACCCAAATGCCCATGTCATGCAAAATCATGCAACATAGTGCCTTAAGCCTTATTTCACATTCTTATCATATTCACATTCATGGTATAACAATTCATATCATACTCATAGTGGGAGTAGGAAAACGTACCTTAGTACTTCGTACCATAGCATGGTACTTAGCCATATTTTTCACATTCTTAATAAAACATATATATATTAAACATAGCCATAAATCTTATTAAGAGATAGTGTGGGGTACACACCTGATTCGCTTAATGCTTTCAATCCAAATCCCGAAAATCTGATCTAAAGCCTTAGATCTCAAGTTCCTACATTCGGCCATCACTTAAAAATTTAATGAAGACCATTCGGCCATAAATCCAAATCCCAATAGGATTATCGTAACCCAAAACTTACCTTGGTGCCGATTTCACTACTAATCAAATCTCGAAAACGTTGTGTTGGCTTCTCTTGCAGTCGGCCTATACTAGATCACTTAACTTGATTAGTTTCGGCTTTTGAATAATTAAGAAACAACTCTTTAATCAACAAATAAGGCCTTGGCCGAATACCACATATGCTTACCTTGTGGATTTTTAAATCCCAAAAGTATCCCTTGCCTTAGATGCCTGTCGAAAACCCAATAGCTATATATTAGAATCGGCTTTGACCTTAAATCCATAAAAGTGACCCATGGCCGAATACATGACTTACCTCAAATCCTTATAAATCCCGAGATAGCCTTCCTTGTAGTCGACAGTTGCAAAAACCCGAAAGATCTCTTCAAAGTTTCGGCAATAAGATTATTAATGGATTAGTCTTTAAGTTTCGGTTGAAAGAAAGAGATAGAAAATCGAACGAAACTCAGTCTTACCTTAAATGCTAAAATCGGCAACACCTTTACTTGCACCCACAGAGCTATTCGGCTATGGCCACCAATGCATGAGATTCGGCATTCACAAGGAAAAGAAGAGAGGAGGTATTGAGGCTTAGAGAGAATAAAATCGACAATGGCTACGAGACTTCTACTTTCGATTTTGACAAAAGAAGAGAGGAAGAGAATATTAGCAAAAAAATTCGGCAAGACCAGGGGATTCTGTTTTCGGCTTTGTGAAGAATTGAAAAGAAAAAAAAAGAAGAATAATGGCAGAGAGAATTCGGCAGAGGCTTTCAAGAATAAGAAAATAATGCAGAATGGCCTTTCTTTTCCTCCTATTGCCGAAATTACTAGGCCAAGACTCCCTTACTTGGCCATCACTCTCATATCCTTATCACTTCGTTTAAAGATTAATAGAAATAATCCTTCAATTATCCATCATTTATTCCTTTATCTCCATTTATTCAAAATAAATAAAATAAATCCATATTTATCTATCTATTTAGCCGAATTTTAAAAGGAATTAAACTCCTTCCTTTAGTGCCTTAATGCCGTCCACTTTCTTCTACCTTGACGCAAAAGCAAAATAAAAACACTCCCCTTGCTGCTCACAAGCCTCAAACCCGAGACCTGCTGGAGCCCTTGGACGCCAGCTGCAGGTAACGCCCAAGCCACTTTGCCAAGGCGCTGTTTGTGATATAATCCACCCAGAATTTCCTTTAAGCCCTCCTTAGCCAAGCGCCTTCTTGACGCAAAAATAAATGCTCCTTCCTGCTTCCTTCGCAACTTGAACCAAGGCCCTTATCCCCACTGCACATGGCGTCCGTTGCCACTTTACCACACGATTTCTTGTGGCATTAATCCCCTAAAAATTCCTTTAAAGCCTCCTTAGCCCAGTTCCTCTTTTTGGCGCAAAAATAAAAGTCTCCAATGCTTCCCACGTTGCTCGAACCCTGGCCCAATTGCACATGTATGTGGCGTCACATGCTAGGCCCTTATGTGGCGCCTTGTAGCCATTCTTCCAAGCCTATTTGTATGTCATATTTCACATACATTTTCTTTTAAGACCCTTTCAACTTAGCTTCCTTTTTTTTGGACTTAAAATTAAATAATTTCTAAGGCACACTCCTATTTTCTAAAGTTCATAGAATTCATTATACACATTCACAACATACTCAAGCATGCTATTTCATATAATTAAGCATAAATGCACAAGCCCATTTTCAGGATATTACATTATAGGCTCATACGGACCGAGTTCGGTTCAGGGGAATACATTTCCCTATGGCCATACGGAGATGAAAATCTCACGAAGCACATAGTAGGATGTATCCAAAAATCAATCCACTAGCCCATGCGGAGGTAAAAACCTCACGAAGGTGTAGTTTCTTGCTCCCACTTAAGAGGGTAAAAATTTGACGATTATGCAATATGATGCGCGAAAGTGAACTAAGTGTGATGAAAATGCCATTCAATTAAAATAACAAAACAAGTCAGTATTTCACACACAGCTTAAAGCAAGTAAGAAATAAAGCACCTACTCAGGTAACCACTAGGGTTTGGCGTGGCTCTACCTAAGGTGGGCTCTTAGGGTTCACTATATGTGGTTTGGTTCTAAAGAGAGGTACCCGAACTAGCAGATTCCTCGATCCTCACCCATTATAGGCTCATATGGACCGAGTTCAGTTCAGGGGAATACATTTCCCTATGGCTACACGGAGATGAAAATCTCACGAAGACATAGGTACGGATGTATCCCGAAAGCAATCCACTATCCTGCACGGAGGTGAAGACCTCATGAAGGAATAGTTTCTCACTCCCACTTAAAAGGGTATAACCGAGTGGTCATGCAATGCAATGTGCAGAGATATACACAAAGCTCGAAACAAAAGGAAATATGAACAAAAATTATGAAGACCGTAACACAAAATAGATGAAATGCAATGAAAGGATCGTATATTAAAACCAAATTTTCAACTTTCGACAAAAAGACAAAAATTAATCAACTCGTGGCTTGACTCTCTTATTGAAGTCCCCAGTGG
The DNA here is from genome assembly GCA_005393395.2 of Gossypium australe. Classification (NCBI taxonomy): domain Eukaryota; kingdom Viridiplantae; phylum Streptophyta; class Magnoliopsida; order Malvales; family Malvaceae; genus Gossypium; species Gossypium australe. The sequence continues at coordinate 118,118,079 of CM016621.1, forward strand.
AGTCGCCAAGTTGTCGTAACCATTTTTTTGGAAAAAAACGGGGATCGACCTTGGTTTTGAAAACGAAAAAGACAGGAGTCGCCACCGATCTTTATTAGGTGTGATCGGATCACCTTTGTTTTAATAAAACATTTTGATTTACTAAAACGGTGTTTCTGGTCTACGAAATTTGAGAAAATGGGTTCGGGAGTCGATTACGTGCGAGGAAGGGTTAGCACCCTCGTCACGCCCAAAATTGGTACCTAATTGATTATTTAATGTCTTAATGTCGAAATTTTGAAAACTTAAAAGAATTTAAAACACGATCCCTCTTTGTTATGATGCCCAAAAAAATCGTTTGGATGAATTGAAAATATGTACCAAAGGCTATCTCGTCTCAAGGTAAAATATCATATCCAATACGTTAGGACACGACATCTCGACCTTCAAGGCTAAACTTGCCTTTTATTCAAAACTTATGAATTTAATTAAGAGGATATTCTGTTATTTAGAATGGATGAGAAAATCGCAAACCCAATACTTTAGGGCACGATATCTCGAGCTTCTAAATTCAGAACATCGCCTTGGTTTAGAAAATCTTATCTCAGAATAACAAAATATCACATCCAATGCTTTAGGACACGGCGTTTCGAGCTCCCGAGAATAATCTTTTTGTTTAAAATGTATTTGTTTTAAAATGATATTCGGTTATCTAGATTAAACGAGAAAAATCGAAACCCAATACTTTAGGGCACGGTCTCTCGAATTTCTAAATAAGGAATATTGCCTTTGAGAAAGAAAGCAATTTTACGTCGGGCGAAAGTTGATGTAATGCAAGTTTATAAAAATGAAAAGAAATTCATGATGGTAACAGGTATGATAATAAACGAATAGTACGAATAATAAGAAGAAAATGAAACTAACAAGTTATGTGACTTAAAAGAAAAATAATAGGTTAAAGTGACAAAAGATAAATATGACAATAAATAAGAGTAACTAAAATAAAAGAACTTTAATGGTAAACCGGTAAATAAGTAAGTCATATATAAGGTAGTAAAATAATAATAATAGGTACTAATAATAATACAAAAATGATAATAACGGAGTAATAATAGAAATTATAATAGTAATAAAAATAGTAATAATAATAGTAGAATAGTAATAGGAATAAAAAATAAAAAAATACCAATAAAATAAATAATGATGAAAATGTAAAGAAAAATAAATAATGAAGATAGTAATCATAATAGCGATTAGTAAACGAGGTAATAAGAGATATATATAGATATATAAAAATAATAATAATATAGTAATAGTATTGATAGTAATATAATAATAATAACACGGTTGTAAAGAAACATAAAATAACAATAATGGTAATGATAATAATAGTGATAAATAGCAATAATAAACGATGATAGTAAAAATATATGATAATGATAATAATAAACATATGAATAATTAATAATAATAATAGAAAAATAATAAAATATATAAAAGAATAAACAAATATATATATATATACGTAAAAACTATAATAATAAAAATAGTAATAATAAGGGTATTAAGTAGTAATAATAAGGTAATTACAATAATAATATAAAAAATAATAATAATGATAAAATAATTGTAATAACAAATAAAAATTGCAAAATAATAACTGGGCCAAATTGAATTTAAAACGGAAATAAAAGGGTCAAATTAGGTAACATAAACAATAAAGGGACTAAATTGCAATGCGCGCGAAAAGCTAGGGGACGAGGAGCACAATTTTCCCCAAGTGGTTAAGCGCAGCATTTTAAAGGACCAAATTACAAAATTGAAATAACAGAAAACTTAATTTTAAAAGCTGAAAATGCGGAAGGACCAAAATGCGGAAGGACCAAAAGCTGAGGTGGGTCGGGTCGGATCGGGTCGGTAGGGGTGAAACGACGTTGTTTTGGGCATTAAAGGCCAGCCCAATCTCTTTTTTGACCTGCTTGCTTAAAAACCAATCTCACTCTCCTCTCCTCTCTTTGCAGGTCCGAAGGGGGGAGGATTCCGGGGTTGCTCCGGTCATGGTGCTCCGTCGCGCCGGCCACCGTGGACGGTGGCCGGAAAAGGTAAGAAACGTAGTGTTTTTTTTTAAAAGATTTGAAAAAAATGATAGCAATATATATGTGTATATATGTCAAAAAAGGAAAAAAAAAAAGAAAAGAAGAAGGTTCGTAAATATAAAAAAGTAGTCACCTCTTTAGTCTCTATTTGGGTTGTTTTAGTGGATTTTATGCTTAATCTATGCCTGCTATTCTCGCTGCTTTTTTCTTCTTTAGATCTGTTCGTTTTCTATTAATTGAAAGAAAAAAAAACGGACCCCCCACTTTTACGAATGTTTAGAATCGGCTTTTATAGCCTTGTATTTTACAACTTGGTCTCCATTCTGTCCTGTCTTGTTTAATGCTTGCAGGTAGCTCGGTGTAAGTGGCGACGTGGCTGGTGTGGATGGGACTGAAGCCAAGTTCGGTGGCCTGCAGGTTTCGACAGTGGCAGGGGCACGTGAGTCAGCAGACGAGGGAGCAGCGGCGCTAGGGTTTTCAGAAACCCTAGCTCTCTTCTGAAAAATTTTAGTTTGTGGGCTCATTAGGCCATTTGGAATTGGGCTTGGTCATTGGGTTATTTGATTTTGGGGATTGGGTTGTAAAATGGGCTCCGATTTTTGGTCTTGTTGGGCTTTAGCGAGCCCGGGCAAAAAATTGGGTCGTACAACAATAACAGTACATACATATGAATTAACAGATAGAACATGCTTAACATGCTTATATAAACAAATAGCAGATATACATGGCATAGACATGGTCAGAACAGTTCTACAGTCTAACAAATCACATAGTTATAGGGTTTAGTAAGCCTTTACTGACCCTACGGTAGGTCCACCGTTGATTAGGACAACCCGTGCGACCCTACAGGAAATTTCAGTATAATGGGCCCACACGCCCAGATTGACCTTGCCCAGTGTGGCCCACACGGCCTGGCCCAATAATCGACATGCCCGTGTGTCATGCCCGTGTGGCCCACACAACCACACTTGAGCTACCACACGACTGTGTGCTACACGGGTGACCACACGCCTGTTTGGCGTCGACAGCGGCCTTTTTCGGCTTTTGACGAAATCTCATTTTTTGCATTTCGGGTCCACAACTAATTCGTTTTTGACGCAGAAGCACTTCTGAAACCACTGAACTAAATAACAGCAACGAAAAGGCCCTAATTCAATACACAATTACGAAACTCAACCCGGAACCAATCCACATACGCAGCTTAACAACATCTACCACGGAGTTTGAAAACTTACCACCAACGAATAGAGATCCCCTAATGATCAAATCACTGAAAACGTACCCCTTGCTTCTTGACCTTCCCTTAACTGAGAGTAGCACAAAAAACCCCTATTAGAACACTAGCCATTAAACATGAAGATTGCAACAACGCAAAAACTTACCAGTGAACAGTCAAACGTTACACTGAAGTAGAGGATTCCATCTCTCCCACTAACCCCCTCAATCTTAACCACTACAGGATTCCATCTCCATCTAAACACTCTCAGTCAACTGGAGTAAAAATGATACCCACGCTCGCCCATTGAATCGAACACAAGACCTCCAACACATCAGTTCCCTTACCACTCGAACCAGCAGGCTCATTCTGATATGGAGTTACAGACAATTAAATATAAGCCCTCTAAATAGATATAGGGCTTAATTCCAAAAATAGCCAAAATTGCTAAGGGTAAGGCTTGAACTTGGGACCCTCACACACACCCAGAACACATAACCTCTAAAGCAGATACACAGAATTGTGTCAAAATTTTACAGAAACAAACATAAGAAATTTGGGGCGTACATAGGTGATGTAAGAAAGTGTAGAAGGTGATTGGAATTTATAGCGAAGAAGGTAGGAGTTAAATTTGAATTCTTAGAGCAAATTAATAATTAAAATATTCTAAGTTCTAATTCTAAACAAAGTTAATAACAATTAACAAATGATATAATGCATATTACTTTATTATTTGCTATTAATTTATTGTAATAAAAACTATTAATATGATCAATTTTAAACAATTCCTAATTCTATGCAAAGTTGATAATAAATAATATATATTATAATAAATATAATTATATACTAGTTATTATCATCTTATTTATTAAATTAAATTAAAAACATTTATTCTAGATGCCTTTGAAAATATTTACAAAAAGAGCAACCAAATTTTAAAAATAGTTCAATTAAGTACCCAGACTTAATGAAAATTTGAAATTGAGTTGCAATTAAAACTTGGATCAAAATTGATCCTTTTTTATTTGACAAACTAAAAATTTATTTTGCTATTTAGGGAATAATTTCTCGGAAGATGTGTTAAAATCAATTACCAGGAAAGATTGGAGGGGTCACAAATGATCTTGCTTAAGTTCCAATCTCCTAGATAGAATTTATTTAAACATACTAATCCCGAAAATATACCCTAAATCATTTATTTAAAAAGAAAAATGAGAAAAATTAAATATCTGATAAAATGAATGAGATTTGATCTTGTTCAAATTTATCCCTCTAGTAATGTTTTAAGCTCTAAGCATTGACTCGAAAATTACCTCCCTTACTTTGAAGTTCGACAACTCCGTATGGATAAACTTGGTAAATCGTAAATGGACCGGACCAACGTGATTTTAACTTACCTGGAAAGCACCTTAATCTAGAATTGAATGACAAGGCTTGCTGACCTGCTTCAAACTCTTGAACTTGAATGTGCTTGTCATAACATATTTTAAGTCTTTCCTTGAGTAATTTGGCATTCTTGTATGAGAACAGTCAGAATTCTTCAAACTCGTTGAGTTATAGCATTCGTTTCTCTTTAGCAAGCTTAAAATCCAGGTTGAGTTGTGGAGAGCCCAGTAAGCTTTGTGTTCTAACTCCAAGGGCAGATGACAGGCTTTCCCAAAGATCAACCTAGAGGGTGACATCCCTAAAGGTGTCTTGTATGTTGCCCTATAGGCCCATAAAGCATCATCCAGTCTTTTGGACCAATCTCATCAGTTTGGGCAAACTACCTTATCGAGTATGAGTTTGATCTCTTTGTTTACCAGTTCAGCTTGCCCATTCGTCTGCGGATGGTAGGCTGTGGCAACCTTGTGCTTCACTCCATGTTTGTCGAGTAACCATTTCAAAAATTTGTTCACAAAATGGGACCCTTCACCACTGATGATAGCTCTCAAGGTTCTAAACCTTGTGAAAACAAGCTTCTGCAAAAACTTCATCACAACCTTAGCATCGTTCGTCAGATATGTCTCGGCCTCAACCCACTTAGACATGTAATCTATTTCTACCAATATGTACTTGTGACTAAAAGACGGAGGGAAAGGACCAATGAAGTCTATACCTCACACATAGAATAATTCTATGTCAATTATGTTTGTTCAGGGCATCTCATTTTTATTGGCAATGTTTCTGACCCTCTGGCATCAATCACAACTCCTTACGTAAGCATACGCATTTTTAAATAGTGTTGGCCAAAAGAATTCGGCTTGCAATACTTGGCAGCAGTACGTGTACCTTCGAAGTGTCCCCCACTTGGAACTGTGTGACAATGATATAAAATCTTATGTACTTCATCTTCTGCCATGTATCTCATTTAATCTGCACATGTCTTAAACAAATATGGCTCTTCCTAGAAATAGTACTTCACATCGTGAAGAAACTTTTTCATTTGATGATACGTCTTATCAATCGACATCAAACAACAAGCTAAAAAGTTAGCAATATTAGCAAACCAAGGGGTATTATGGACATGATTTACCTTTAGTATGTGTTCATCTGGGAATGTCTCCTGAATGGGTATAAGTGGAGAATACCCTTCTTGCGGCTCTAATCTAGACAAGTGGTTTGCCACTTGGTTTTCTACTCCCTTTCGATCTTGAATTTCTAGATCAAACTCTTGAAGTAGAAGTACCCATCGGATCAATCTTGGCTTAGCCTTTTTCTTGGCAAGTAAACACTTAATTGCCAAATAGTCCATACTGACAGTCACTTTGGTACCTACAAGATAAGATCGAAACTTGTCAAAAGTAAACAAAATAGCGACTAACTCTTTCTCTATTATTGTACAATTCAATTGAGCTCCCGTCAAAGTTCGACTTGCGTAGTAGATGGGATGAAAAACTTTGTTCCTTCTCTAGACCATGACGGCTCCTATCACGAAGTCACTTGCATCACACATCAATTCGAAAGGTAATTCCCAGTCCGGTGTGATGATGATGGATGCTGAAACTAATCGAATCTTCAAATCATTGAAATCTCTTAAGCAGTCCTCATCAAATTTGAACATTGTGTCCTTCTCCAATAATTTTCATAAGGGTTTAGCAATTTTGGAGAAGTCCTTGATAAATCTTCGATTGAAACCGGCATGGCCCAAAAAGCTCTTAACACCCTTTACAGATGTTAGAGGTGGAAGTTTCTCAATAACATCTACCTTTTCTTTATCTACCTCAATTTTATGTCTCGTTACTCGATGCCCTAGAACACACCTTCTCATACCATGAAATGGCACTTTTCCCAGTTGAGTACGAGGTTTGTTTCTTCGCATCACCTTAGTACCTTGGCTAGATTGTGTAAGCAATCATCGTATGTATCTCAAAATATTGAAAAATCATCCATAAACACTTCCAAATACTTCTCAACCATGTTAGTAAAAATAGACATCATACATCTTTGAAATGTAGCAGGTGCATTAAATAAACCAAATGGCATGCGCCTAAATGCAAATTTACCGTACAAACACGTGAATGTTGTTTTGTGTTGCTCTTCTGGTACTACTGTAATCTGATTATACCCTGAGTATCCATCAAGAAAATAGTAATAGTCTCACCCCGCGAGTCTATCCAGCATCTGGTCCAAGAACGGTAAAGGAAAATGATCTTTCCTTGTCGCCTTCTTTAGCTTCCGATAATCTATGCAAATTCTCCATCCCGTAACCGTTCTGGTTGGTATTAGCTTGTTTTTTTTGGTCCAAGAACGTCAAAATTTGCTCCAATGGGTCCTCAACATAGTTGAGTTCCTTTTTCATGATTAAGTCCTCTAAATCAGATACTGTAGAACAATCATCAAGTGTGTCAGGAAATCGCATAGACTTAAAAACATTAAATGTTACCTGATCATTCTGAACACGCATAGTAAGCTCGCCCTTCTGCACATCGGTAAAGGTCTTTCTAGTTGCTAGGAAAGGCCTTCCTAGGATGATTGACACCTCTTTATTTGCTTCAAATTCTAGAATAACAAAGTTAGCAGGAAAAATAAATTTGTCTGTACATACCAATACATCCTCGATTTTTCCTGCTGGATATGCTAAGGATCGATCTGCTAATTGAAGTGTAATCGTAGTAGGTCTAACTTCACCTATCCCCAACTTTTTGAATATGGACATGGGCATCAAGTTGATGCTTGCACCTAAATCACATAGTGCATTACCACAATAAGTTGCTCCAATGTTGCAAGGTATGGTAAAACATCTAGGATCTTTCAACTTTGAGGGTAGTTTATCTTGAAGGTATACACTGCATTCTTTCGTTAAGGCTACTGTCTCAAATTCTCCAAGTCTTCATTTCTTAGACACGATATCCTTCATGAGTTTGACATAATTCGACATTTGTTCAAGGGCTTCTACCAACGAAATGTTCATATGAAGTTGCTTGAGTATGTCTAGAAACTTCTTGAACTGGACTTCCTGCTTCTACTTCTGAAGTCTTTGAGGGTAGGGTAGTGGAGGCTTCTTTACTAGAACTGGTTTATTTATCTTCTCTGGCAATTCTGCATCTAATGATGTTATTAGTTTATCAAAATTAATTGGTTTAGAAGTTACCTTATCAGATTTTACAAATTCTGGTTTTGATGAAACTGGAATTTCAGCACTCGATTGAACTTCCACTGAGTCTTGAGCATCAGCTAGCTCATCTTCAACTTTGACAATGCTGGGCTCTAATGTCTTTCCGCTCCTCAATGTCAATGCTTTATAATGCTCTTTCCTCGGATTTCTTGGATTCTCCGTATCACTGGGCAAAGCACCTTGTGGACGATTTTTGAGTTTAGTGGCAAGCTGGCCCATTTGGTTTTCTAGGTTTTTCAATGTCGCTGTTTGGCTTTGGATTAATGCATCATTTTTTGCTATGTATGCCTTCAACAAGTTTTCCAAGCCATTGGAAGTTTCAGCTTGAGGTTGCTTTTGAACTTGCTAGGTAAAAACAAGTGGCTGGGTCTGTCTAGGTTGGGCATAAGTGTTACTGGTTTTGAGCCCTTGGTTACTCTAAGAGAAATTAAGGTGGTTTGTCTAGATGGGTTATAAAAATTGGATTGTAGTTCTTGCCTTTCTCTATTTTGGTTCTGATTACCCATGTAATACACGGATTCTGGGTTTGATGGACATTCTTCGAACAAATGTCCTTCCCCATAATAGACACAGGCTATATTTTCAAACTGATTGGGTGGCTGAGCTCCAAAACTATTAAACCCATTAGTGGTAAAAAAAAATTTAAGCATTGAAGAAATCGAAGATGCCTGAGATGCAAGTGAAGTGAGTGGATCCACTTCATGTATTCCAGCAACTCATCTTCCTAACACTGTTCGATTGGTTGGCCATTGATAATTGTTACTGGCAATTCTCTCAATGATTTCATAAGTCTCATTTTAAAACTTAGAAAGGAGAGCACCATTAGCAGAAGCGTCCACTACCATCCTTGTGTGAGCATTGAGACCGTTATAAAACATATCAAGTTGGATGCAATAAGGGATTCCGTGATGAGGGCACTTCCATAATAATTCTTTGTACCTTTCCCATGGCTCATACAAGGACTCATCATCCATTTGTCAGAAAGCAGTGATCTCGCTCCTCAACTTAGAAATCTTGCTAGGCGGGAAATACTTCATGAGGAATCTTTTTGCTAACTCTTGCCATGTTGAAATGGAATTTGGTGGTAATTAGTTCAACTAGGCTCGAGCTCTATCCCTTAGCAAATATGGGATCAGCTTTAATCATATTGTATCTTCGGGTACTCTGGCTAACTTGAAAGAATCGCTCACCTCCATAAACAGTCTTTAGTGAAGATGAGGATCTTCAGTAGGCATTCCACTAAATTGGCTCACTATCTGAAGCATCTGGAACATGATTGGCTTAAGCTTAAATTATTGTGCCTTGATTTTGGGTCTCGTAATACCCGAAATAAGATCATGAAACACTGGCACGACATACTGTCTTAGAGCTCTATCCTTATCATCAGTAATAAGGATAGGATTTTGAACAGGGTTTGTTCCATTTCCTTGATTTGAATTTTCAAAGTTCATCTCTTTGGTCCTTCTCTGACTTGCTTGTCTTCTTCGTTGTCAAAAAGTTATTTCAATCTCAAGGTCTACGGAGAGTAAATCGATAATTTGATCAATACTTATAAACATCTGAAACAACACAGAAAAAAATTAATTAAGTTAAAATTGAACAGAAAAATAAACCAAAATGCAAAATTCACAAATTCACCAATAATAACTTCTAAAATATCCCCTGGCAACAGCGCCAAAAAATTGGAACAACAGAAATGTGCAAGTGTACACAATCGCAAAAAGTAATATAGGGACAAGTAAATGTCGAATTATTGTACCCACAAGGACTGTGAAAAGAATTATTTATGAATGCAATTAAAAACACTTTGGTGAAGAAAAATATTTTGAATTGAGGAGGTGATTAAAAACTAAGATTTTTAACTAAGTAAAATAAATAAAGAGAAAATAAAAGTTCCAATGCACAATTTCAAAAGATGATTTTAATCAAGATGACATAATTGTGTTAGATTAATTACATTTCTTAACTTAGAATTACTAAACTCATGTTCATGTTGTTACGAATAAATTCATAGCAACTTGGTAATTTGCTAACTTATGAACATACTCACCTACCAATATCCATTTATCTATTGACTATATCTCTATGTCAATTCAACCAATTAAACAAATTTTAATAACCAAATGCATTAATGTACATTCATACTTATAAAATTAAAAATAATCTCTTGCACATATCTCTATGCCAATTCAAACAATTAATTCAATCTCATAAGCACATAAAAGATTACATGAGGTAACAATGTACTCCTACCTTCAAATAGTTTAATCACAATAAGCTTGCAAGTTATGCAAGGCTAATGTATCGTTAGATATCGTTGCTAATTTAACCCTCAGCTACCTTAGATAATTAAACATGCACTGATTAAGTATCATGTCAATTAATTACAATTTCAATTCGTTTAAATAATTAATTCATTAGTTACCTTACAATTGTAATGCAAGAATAAATTAGTCATGGTTTTACTTAATCAAACATCTTATCAAGGCCTATAACAACATAAACACAATTTTAAAAAATTAAGTGGACAAAATGCAATCAATCTAACACGAATTAAATTTAAGCCATATTAATTAAATTAAACATATAAACATCACAATTATTCATAGAAATGTTCATAACAACAAAAATAAAATTAAAAGGATAAGGAACAAGAATCAAATCTGGTGTTTCTCCGAGGCTTGACTAAGTTGCTCCGCTCCTCCTTCTCCGCTTGTTCTTGTTGAACTGAGACTTCCACAAGCACTTTAATGCTGATCCAAATGGTGGTTGAAGGACTCTTTTTCTAGACGTGAAATCGGCAAGGGAATGGGGAAGCAAATGAAGAACAACAGAAGGGGATTGAAGAAAGAAAGTGAGAGAGAAATGAAAGGATGAGAGGTTTTGAGATGTGTTTCAAATGAGAAGGTGGAACGGTGGAAATGTGAAAGTGTACACAATCATAACAAGTAATAAAGTGACAAGTAAATGTCGAGTTATCATACCCACAGGGACTGTAAAAGGATTATTTATGAAAATGGTTCAAACACTTAAGTGACAGAAAAATATTTGGTTTTGAGGAATATTTAAAAACTAAAAGAAAAACAAAGTAAAAAAATAAAATAAAACAAAGTTCTAATGCACGATTTCAAAAACTGATTTTAATCAAGATGACATAATTGTATTGGATTAATCACATTTCTTACCTTAGAATTATTAAGCTCGTGTTTATACTTGTTAAAACATGGCAACTCAGTAATTTGCTAACTTATGAACATACTTACAAATAAAAATCCGTTCATCTCTTGTACATATTTCTATGCAAATTCGAACGATTAAACAGACTTCTACTAGTAAACATGTTATTGCACATACATACTTATTAAATTAAACAATCTCTCGCATATTCCTATGTCGATGCAAACGATTAATTCAACCTAACAGGCATATAAAAGATCATGTGAAGTAACAAAGTATTTTTATCTTGAAACAATTTAATCACAAAAATCCTGCAAGTTATGCAAGGCATATGTATCGTCAAATACAATGATAATTTAATCTTCAGCTACCTTAGAAGAATTAAACATGCACAGATTAAGTAATGTGTCCATTAATTACAATTTCAATGCGTTTAAATAATTAAGTCATTAGCTATCTAAACAATTATAATGCCAGATAACTTAACATAATTTTACTTAATCAAACATTTCACCGAGACCTTTAACAGCATAAACACAATTTTGATAATCTAAGAGGGCGAAATAAAATCAAACCAACACGAATTAAATTCAAGCTAAATTGATTAAATTAAACATGTCAAAAGCATGAATACTCATAAGCATGTTTTTCAAAACAACAACAAATAATTTAAAGAGATAGGGAACAAGAAACAAATCCGGTGGCTCTCTGTGGCTTGTCTGATTGATCCCTTTTTCGTTCTTCGTTGTCCTCGGCTATAAGGGGGATTATGAACACTTCAATTGCTGCTTCAAATGGCTGGAAAACACCTCTTTTACAAGAGGGGAAATCGGCACAAGAACACCAAAAAGGGAAAAGGGAAAATGGGGAATTGAAAGAAAATGAGAGAGAAGAATGTGAAGGCTTGAGGTGTGTTTTGAATGTGCAGCAAGGGGGTGTATTTATAGCTAATCAAGGCTGCTAAAAATAGAAAATAGCAGCAGCAAAAGAGGCCTCCCTTGGCCGGCCATCCATGTGGCAAAGTTGAAGGATTCAACTTTGCTAAATAAAGCATGGGGCAAATCTACAAAGCCATAATATTTAGAGGGGTTTGAATGCAATTTTGAAAGGTCTTCAAGGGCTTCTTTGCAAGCTTAATTAAATCAGCTAATAAGCTGATTTGGGCCATCATTGTGGACGGTTTGGGCTGCCCAATTGGTGGCTGGTTCGGTTCAATCGGTTCGGTCCAACCAGTACGGTTCAACTGGGCCTTTCCATAATTAATTAAGATTAATTTATTTAACCCAAATTAAATTGGGAATAAATTAAAATTAATTATATTATGATTAAATATTCATAATTAGACCGTCTTGGGCTGGAAATAAATTCGCCTTGATACTTCAAATTGCTTCTCGGTTTATTCTTCGAGCAGTGTCTGCCGAGCTGATTTTCGCCTTTTGTGCGAATCTGTCGAAAATAGTCAAAATTAACTATAAAATTAATTAAAATTAATCATGTTCATATTTTTAGCACAGTTTAATTATTTTATAATATTTAATTATTTTCCGACAAGAATTTACTCGAAACCGCATGAATTTGGGTCAAAAAGGGCATGAAAAAGTATATAAATTTTCGTGTTTCCAGAAGGCAATGGGGGTTTTATAGGTTGAGTAGGCTACTAAAAATATCAAAAATTAGCATCCATAGATTCCCCCCATGGCCGGCCACACATGTGGCAAGTTTAAAGGTTTCAAACTTGCTATTTTAAGGTAGGGGCAAATCTAGAAAGGCATGAATAGTGGAGGGGCTAGAATGCAAATTCAAGGATTGTTCAAGGGCTACTTTTCAAGCTAAATAATCAGCCAAAAAATCTGATTGGGTCAGCATGTGGGATGGTTTTGGGCTGCCTAGTGCTCGGTCAGATCGGCTTTCTCAGTTCAGCTCAACTAGGCCTCTTTTCGTAATTAATTAATAATAATTTATTTAACCCAAAATAATTTGGATTAAAATTAAAATTAATTATATTATGAATTAATATTCATAATTTGGATCGTCTTCAGCTAAAAAATTAGTTCATCTCGATGCTTCAAAAATCGCTTCTCTGTTTTGTGCTTCTAGCAGTGTCTACCGAGCCAATTTTTGCCCTTTGTGCGAATATATCGAAAATGATCAAAATTAATCAAAATTTATTTTAAAATTAATTAAAATTTAACATTTTAATAAATTTAAGTACAATTTAATTATTTTATAATTATTATATATTTTTCGACAAGAATTACCACGAATTTGCTTGAATTTGAGTTAAAAAGGGCATGAAAAAGTATGTATATTTTCGTGTTTCCAGAGACTTCGATCTAGCTTCCAATAAATGGTGTGTGTTCTTTTACAAGAAAATTGGGGTAAATCACACCTAGAATTAGGGCCACACGGTCTGCCACACTAATGTGAGGACCATACAGCCCCTCTCACAACCATGTACCTTTGAAACCCTAGCCTAATTTGAATCTCACACGGCCAATAACCTTCCACATGGCCAATCACACATTCATGTCCTTATTGTAGGTTAATTTTGCAATTATCACATGGTGACAGTTTGTTACACTATCGACCACACAACTGTGTGACCCTTGTTTTACAATTTTGCGCAGAATTTTTGACAATTATTTTGTTTAGTCCCTGATTGGTCGCCAACCTATTTTTTAGAGTTTTATTTCTCTCAATTGAACCCATGCTAATATGAATATTGGAATTCATGATCTAATCATCTAATTTATTACTATTGCATGTATGATATGTGAATAATATATATGTCTATTGCATCTGTAATTCTGATTGTTCGCTTAGCATGCCTTATGATACTGTTAAATCGAATCCATGGTAAGCATGCCTTTTTCTACTATATTGATTAGCTAGAAGCATAACTATTGTTGGCATATCGATCTGTTATAAGTATATTATTCACTATTGTATTGATCTATTATGAGCATGCCATATTACATTTCATTGGGTGGGATGCTTTGAAAGGAGGAAGTTTTGGCAGTTTAATAATATGCAACTTTGGCGGTTCATCCACAAACTTTCTTGTAGCTCTTATATGAAAACACGTTGTGCATTCACAACCATCTGGCAACGTATTAACCTGCAACATTGGTGGTTCATCCACCCATTTTCGGAAGCTCTTATCTACAAATACGTTGTGCATTCACAACCATCTGGCAGTGTATTAACCTACAACATTGGTGGTTCATCCACCCATTTTCTGGTAGCTCTTATCTACAAATATGTTGTGCATTCACAACCTTCTGGTAGCGTATTAGCCTTTAATTTTTGTGGTTTATCCACAATCCGGTGTGTAGGGATGGACGAATTCTTGGAACTCTTACAATGGTATGTAGCGGTAGGGTAGGATCTTTTCTGGTAAATCAAAAGTTTATCATATTCATAAAGCATGTGCATAAAATACTGAGATTTTTGAGATGATATATATACATTGTTGAGTTGACCTAAAAAAAACTGATAATTTCAATTTGTGGCATGGGACTTAAGATTTGGGTTTTTATAGTATGCATGACATTTAATTTGATTTTAGGATATTAAAATTTGGATATTAACTAGTTATTCATGACTTCAGATTTTATTAAAAAGATAAATATCACTTTTTAGCAACTAGAATATAGATAAATTCTAAAATAAATAAATAAAATAGAAATTAACTAAGTTTTCAAAAGTAGTTATTGTTTGAAGAAAAATGTTAAACTTAATCAATTTTGTCAACTCGTGTGGTTTTTTTTCTAAAAATAGGCTAAATTTTCTCCGAAGATGAACAAATGTTTTTAAATAACTGTTTTATAAACTCCGATAGCTTACTTGGCCTTTTTGGTGGACGATGTAATCTTCTAAATTCGGGTCTAATGTCTAGGCCTAGATTGGGAGGTTACATTTGATGGTATCAAAGCCTAGGTTTTCTAAACTCGAACTGTGAAAATTTGAGTGAGTTTGCATGCATCCATCAAAAAGGGGAATTCTAGGAAAAACAATGCCACAAGTTTTTGGAAAATCGATTTTCTGCATGAAATTGAATCCGAGAATTCGATGCCAGTCCTACTTTAGTTATTGTTACTTTTGAGCTTTAGATGAACTGTAATCTTTATATCGTGATACTTAAGAAATAGCTAATTCTTGAACGTTTATGTGAAAACTGTAGATTTACTTTAGACTCTAAATTTCTGCAAAAGATCACTATGAACACCCAAGGTAGACGTGGTGGGGGTAGGCCACATAGGGCTGCACCTATTAAGTCGTCCACTCTTTAGGGAGAAAACCTGATCCCTAAGGAGGAGTATGTTGAAAACTCTACCACCAATAGTGGTGGAGGCTATGAAAATGGAGATGATACAGTGACGGAGACAATGCTAAGGGTTCTACAAAGGGTTGTTGGAGCCTAAATTGGATCGAGGAGCCTTGAGTCTATTGTAGAGAGACTTCAACCAAATGAGGCAGAAACATTTAAAGGGATTGCTGAAACAACTCCTACTATGATGGAATACTGGATAAAGTAGACGGAAAGGATTCTAGAGGATCTAGATTCTGCTTTAGAGCAAAATTTGAAGGGCACTATGTCTTGCTAAAGGGAGAGCCCTGTAACAGCCCGATTTTAGTGAAATTGGAACAACGGTTTTGGGACCACAAATTCGAGTCAAAAAGAAAATTCATTTTAATATTATTGCATGGTTTACATTATGATAGGAAAGACGTATGAAAATTTCGATAAGAAAATTTTACCAATTTCATGTTTAATTATAGAAAGGACCAAATTGCATAAAATGTAAAAGTTGAGTTCTGGTACCTATAGGTAGTAAATAGCTATGGAATTCAAAATTTGAGGTCCTTATATGGTAATTAGACCATGGATGAGTAATGCTGAAATTTTGAAATTTATGGTATGCTGAAATTTTGAAATTTATGGTAGAAAATGAAAGGTTGTTGATAGATAAACAACTTTTGTAAAGTGAATTTTGATGAAATTGTGATTTAGGGACTAAATTGTAAAGGTGTAAAATTCATAGAAAATTTTTGAATTTTATGAATTACTTGGGCCGTAAATGTGATATGAAAAATTTGGCTAGGCTTGGAATAAGGATTAAATTTCATGAATTTCATTTTCCGAGCCTAAGGATGAAATTGGAATTAATCAAAAGTATAGAGGCAAAATGTTACTTTTTCCTAAGATATAAATTAGATTGAATTGAGTGTGAAATGTGTTAAATTGATTTTAAATTCGTTTATATAGATTCGAAAAGATAAAATAAGGGGTTAGATCGAGGAAAAAAGTGTCAGGTTAATAGAAAATCACATACGAGCAAGTGACGAGGTATCGTGTAACTAAATTATGTATATTAATATGTTTGAATTGAATGTTGTATATGTGTGAATTGTATAAATGTCTTATGTATGAAAAGCATCATATTCAATAATACCCGATAAACGTTCAGTCCCGTTTGAATAAATGAAATTTAATGGATACAGGATTTTCCCGTATTGGTTGTGGTCTTGCATATGTTGCGAACATACCATAGCTCTTATGAGCATCCTGTAATAAGCCCTCTCGAGCTTCCTGTTATATGGTTCCTGCAAGCATCCTAATCGGTAGTGATCCTGCATGTGTTGCGGACTACCACAGCTCTTTATGAGCGTCCTGTTATATGATCAGTTGTGATCCTACATATATTACGGACACAAACGCAGCTCTTTATGAGCATCATGATATAGGCTCTTTGTGAGCTTCCTGATATGGCTCGCTTGAACTTCCTGTTATATAGCTATCTGGAGCTCATTGATAATAACTCTTCAAAGTTTCCTGTTAAGCTCAATGAGCTTTCTATTTAAAACTATTATGAGTTTCCTGTTATGGCCCAGATAAACTTCCTGTTACATGGCTCACATGAGCATCCTGTTATATGGCTCGAGAGAGTGCTTCCTGATTATCTGGCCCAATGGGTACCCCTAAATATGAGTTGATGGATTATAGTTTTGAACATTTCGAGTGTACTACATGTGTATCCATCGATATTTCAAATAAATTCAACGGGCAAAGTTTTGACATGGTTAAAATGAGCTTAAGATGATTTGTCATGGAAATGCACATGTTATATGGAAATATGATATGAAAAGCATATGTATATGAAAGTTATTATATGACGAGCTCATCATTGATTCTTGATGTTTTATGTAATATATGACTAACAAGTTTCTTGAGATTATATGTGTTTAGGCAAATTGCCAAATTTCTTTGGATGAATTTTGTATGCTTATCTTAAATGTAAATGTGTGGTAAGTAAATTTTCTGTTATACGAACTTATTAAGTATAATATGCTTACTCTATTTTACTTCCTCTATTTTATAATGCCCGAAAGCTCATGGAGGTTGGAACTTGGTCAGAGGCACATCACACTATCCCTTGGACTTCTCGGTATATAAAGCAAGCTAACTTTTGGTATAATGGCATGTATAAGCTAAGTTAGGCATAATGAGGAAATATTTTGGTTATAACTAGCCATTGGAATGGCTAGTGTTAAGCATATTTTGATGTAGTTATATAAGGCCTTATCATGCTTGATGTATGTAATGAAATGGTTGAATGATGGAAGTTACATGAATATATTAATGGTTGCACGAATGGGTAACATATACTCATATGTTTATATGGCCAACTTGGTAAGATCAAATACTTAGTTAAATGGGATGTTGTGACATGTATTGAACTTGAAATTGGCTTAAATTGAAGGTATTAATTGTGACTTGTAATGGTACAAAATTTTGTTGGATACGTTGATGCCAGGTTAGGTGAGAAATAAGGCTTGGAAATGGCATTATTTTATCCACGCGGTCAGAGACATGAGCGTGTGTCTCAGCCGTGTATGACCTATGGCTATGCACACGCGTGTATGGTTTGGCCGTGTGTCCCCTGCATCTTAAAACTTTGAGAAACAGAATGTTTTGAATTGCTCACACGAGCAGAGACAGGGGTGTGTGTTTCAGCCTGTGTGGCACACGGCCTAACACATAGGCATGTGACTTGGTCGTGTGCCTCGTGCACCTAATTTTCAAAAATTAAATTTTCCACACGGCCCTGCACACGGGCGTGTGACTGACCGTGTGACCCAAGTTAGAGAGTTATATGGGTATAGAGACGAGCTTGGACACGGCAGTATGCCTCACATCTACTGCCCACATGGCCTGGGACACGGGTGTGTCACTTGGCCTTGTGAGCCACATGACCTGACCACACGGGCCTGTATCTAAGGGTCGAGGTGAGGAGGCTAAAGAAGCCTTATTTCAAATGATGAATGAATAGTTCATTGAATACGTGAGAAAAAATCCTGCTATACAACAACCTCCACCCCCTCCTGTCTTTTAATTGATTCCTGATATGGCACAAGGTATAGAACTTGTTAGAATTGGTAAGCCTCTGGTAGATAAAATTTGAAATATGGGGCAGAAGAATTTAGGGCCACTGCTGAAGATGATTCAGAAAGGGCTACATTTTGGTTAGAAAACACTATCAGGGTTCTGGATGAATTATCTTTCACACCTGCAGAATGTTTGAAATGTGCTCTATCTTTGCTAAAAGATTTCGCTTATCAGTGGTGGAATACTCTGGTTTCTGTTGTACCAAGGGAGAATCTTACATGGGAATTTTTCCAAATGGAATTCAAAAAAAAAGTATATTAGCCAGAGATTCCTAGATCAGAAACGGAAGGAATTTTTAGAACTCAAACAGGAGAATATGACTGTATCTGAGTACGAGCGGGAATTTGTCAGATTAAGCAAATATGTAGAGAATGTATCCTGACTGAAGTTGCCATGTGTAAACATTTTGAAGAAGGATTAAATGAAGACATCAAGTTGTTAGTTGGGATTCTAGAATTAAAAGAATTCGTTGTACTAATTGATCGAGCACATAAAGCAGAAGAATTAAGTAAAGAAAAGAGGCAAGTAGAGATGGAAGCCCGGACTTCGAGTAAAATATTTACAGGAAAGTCACAACTGTCAGCTTCAAAGAAATCAAAGAAATATCACGATCATTCTACTACATCTGTGGGGTATTTTGGAAGAGATCGAAGTGCTTAACGCTCTAATCTGAGATCTCCGGTCCCATCAGTAGCAAGTGAGGAAGTGTCAGAAACCCCAAACCCAAATGCAAACATTGTAATAAATTTCATTTTGGTGAATGTTGCATGAGAAATGGATCTTGTTTTAGATGTGGTTCTCTTGATCACTATCTCAAAGACTACCCAAAAAGACTTGAAAAGATACTGCTCAGACATCAAGGTCGAGTAACCCCGCCTCGAGAGGTAGACCACCCCGTAACCCCGGTAATATGAGTAATAACCAAGGTTCAAGAAAAGATTCAACTGCCAAATCTGAAGCACGAGCACCGGCAAGAACATATGTTATTCGTGCAAGAGAGGATGCCTCTGCACTAGACGTCATTACTAGTACTTTTTCTCTTTTTGATACTGATATTACTGCTTTGATTGACCCTGGTTCAACACATTCATATATTTGCACGAATTTAGAATTTATTAAAAATTTATCTGTTGAATCCACTAAATTCGTGGTCAAAGTATCAAACCCCCTAGGGTAGTATGTGATGGTAGATAAAATTTGCAAGAAATGCCTGCTAATGATACGGGGTTTCTGTTTTTCGGCTGATTTGATATTACTGCCATTTGATGAATTTGATGTAATCCTAGGTATGGATTGGTTAACTTAGCATGATGCAGTGGTAAATTGTAAATAGAAATATATTGTATTAAAATTTTAGAATGGTGAATTGCTCCGTGTTGAATCTGATAAACTAGATGAGTTGTCTAGTGTGATCTCAGCTATGTCAAAACAAAAATATATCAGGAAAGGGTATGATGCCTATCTTGCATATGTATTGGACACTAAAGTATCTGGATTGAAGATTAAGTCAGTGTCGGTTGTTTGTGAATATTCTGATGTGTTTCCAGAACAGTTACCTGGATTACCACCAGACAGAGAGGTTGAATTTTCTATAGATCTTGTACTGGGGACAACACCGATATCTATAGCACCTTACAGAATGGCTCCTACTAAATTAAAGGAGTTGAAAGCACAGTTTCAAGAATTGACTAACATAGGTTTTGCTTGACCTAGTTCTTCACCGTGCGGTGCACCAGTTTTGTTTGTTAAAAAGAAATATGGATTATTGAGACTGTGTATTAACTATCGACAGCTCAACAAAGTCATTGTTAAGAATAAGTATCCATTGCCTCGTATTGGTGACTTGTTTGATTAGTTAAAAGGTGCCACTGTATTTGTAACACCCCTTACCCGTATTCAACGCCGGAATAGGGTACGAGGCATTACCAAAACACATACACTTGTAAACGTATTAAACTGAGTCATAAAATTTCATCCAAATTATACAAAATGAACTGCTAAATATTATAGGCCAACACTTTAGGCCAAACCAATTATGACATATACAAATGACTAAGTCCCTATACATGCCATAAACTTAAGAGGTTTGTATTCACTTTTACCCCACGATAATAGCTTGACAGTGTGATTACATCTCCGGCGATCTCCAACTCGAGTTAGCATACAACCCTATAAGATATGGCAAACGAAGGGAAGTAAGCTACAAAGCTTAGTAAGTAAGTATGTAAATAATAAGAAATAGATTTAACATGTTTACAAAATAACAGAATCATATCTACATTCAAATTCACTATTTATTCAAGTTCAGAGCAAGCTATCTATTCGAGTCACAGTCACTAAATTATTTTTATCTGGAGCTACCAAACTCCAAATTATGATCCGTAAATATTTCCTGAAACTAGACTCACGTATCTTGTTACCATAAAATTTTCATAATTTTTGGTTTAGCCAATTAGTACAGTTTATTCTTCAAAATCTCCCCTGTTTCACTGTCTGACAGTTCTGATCCCTCTTCACTAAAAATTAATTATCTTGTTGTACAAAACTCTAATGATGTTACCGTTTGTTTCTCTTGACAATAGACTAATTAACAGATTCAAGAATATAAATTTTATCCCATGATTATTTTTTTACAATTTTTAATGAATTTCCAAATTTGGAACAGGGGATTCCGAAATTATTCTGACTCTATCTCACCAAAATTCAAATATCTCAGAATATGAAATTCTCTTTCTTACACCGTTTCTTTTATGAGAAAATAGACTTAATAAGATTTAATTTCATTTCTTATTAAACTTCTAATTCAATTTCCACCATTTTTGGTGATTTTTCAAAGACACATAACTGCTGCTGTCCAAAACTGTTTTATTTCTAAATTTCACTCTTTCATGTTTTCTTTATAGTAACTTTCATTGGAACACTTACTCCGTATCAATCTTACCAAAGTTCGATCACATATCGAGCACATTGCTCATAAGTTTATAGACATATACCTGCACTTATTCATCACATAATCATATTCAATTACACTTAGTCATTACATGATCACATATATTTTCACTTAGTCAATTTCCTGTTGAACTCATTGGAATAATAACAGATACACGGTGGCCTGCACATAGTACCACCCTTGTAGCCGAAGCTATCTGGTGCACATAGTAGCCTGCACTTAGTACTACACATGTGACCAAAACCATCACTTACACATAGTGGCCTACACTTAGTACCACACATGTGATCGAAGCTATCGGGTACGCATAGTAGCCTGCACTTAGTACTACACATGCGACCTATCCGTCTGGTACACGTAGTAGCCTGCACTTAGTACTACACACGTGACCTAAGACCATCTCGTAGCTCTCTTGTACACATAGTGGCCTACACTCAGTACCACACATATGACCTATCTACCTCATTCGTATCTTTTCTATTCCGAAGGTTCAACCGGGAATTCTCACTTTTCAACATTTTACCAATTCATCCATAATCAATCACAATTCATAATTTACATCAAATAATTACTCCATATTCAACCATATCTCATATTATATAACAAAATATTAAAACATAAATAAAAACGATGTATAATTTACATACAAACTTACCTCGAAAGCAAAATCGGTGAAAATGACTTATTCATCAATTTCTCGTTCTAGTTCCAAACCTCGTTTTCCTTGATCTATAACAACATATTTCACTTATTTAATTAATGTACTATTCAAAACAGTCCTTAACTCAACTTTTGCAAAATTACAATTTTTCCCCTAAACTTTTACATATTTACACTTTTGCCCTAATACTCAAAAATTAAACTTCAGCCCTTATTCTTATGTTTTATAACATGCTGATCATTTTTCTCTTCTATGGCAACATCAAATTCTTACTCTAACATACACTTTTGAACATTAGGTATTTTTACCGGTTATGTCGTTTTACTCATTTTCACTTAAAATCGCTTAGTAAAAGTTGTTTAACATAATTTCAAGCTTCATATTCTACCATAAAACATCAAAATAAACACCTTTCACCTATGGGTAATTTTTCAAAGATGAACCCTAGCATGAATTATTGGTAGCATAAGCTAAATCGAACTGCCGGGACTCCAAAACCGTAAATAACTTGAAAAACGGGGCTAGAACGGACTTACCGTGAGCTTGGAAAGTTGAGAAAATCTCAGCCATGTCTTCTCTTGGTAAATTTCGTCCATATGGAGAAGATGGACAAATTTGGCATTTTAATTTTGTTTTTAATTCATTTAATTTACAAAAAAAAAAAAACCAAAATGCCCTTACAAAAAAAAAATATCTTATCTAACATATACCATATCCATTTTTGTCCAAAAATTTAACCAATGGGCTAATTACAATTTAAGAACCTCTACTTTAAAATTTCATAGCAATTTGAAACCTCTAACTTCTAGAACTCAAGTTTTGCACTTTTTACAATTTAGTCCTTTTGACTAAATTGAGTGGCCAAACGTCAAAATTTTCAAACGAAATTTTCACGAAATCGTTCCGTGAAATTGTAGACCATAAAAATATAATAAAAATAAATTTTCTTACGTCGAAATTGTGGTCCCAAAACCACTATTCCGACTAGGCCCTAATTTGGGATGTTACAGTAATTTCAAAGACTGATCTTCATTCCAGTTACTATCAGCTACGGGTGAAAGATTCAAATGTGCCAAAGACATCCTTCAGAACTAGGTATGGGCACTATGAGTTTCTTGTGATGTCGTTTGGCTTGACAAATGCACCTATAGTATTTATGGATCTGATGAATAGAATTTTCAGACCGTATTTAGATAGATTTGTGGTGGTATTTATTGACGATATCCTGGTATATTCCCGACATGAAAATAAACATGCTGATCATTTGAGAAATATTCTGCAAACACTGTGTGAGAAATAGTTGTATGTCAAATTTAGTAAATGTGAATTTTGGCTTCGGGAAGTTGGTTTTCCTGGGTATATAGTATCTGCTAAAAGCATCAGAGTGGACCCAAATAAAATTTCAGCAATTATTAATTGGAAACCACCGAAAAATGTATCTGAAGTCAAAAGTTTTCTAGGATTAGCTGGTTATCATCGAAGATTTGTAAAAGGGTTCTTGATGATAGCTTCTCCAATGACATGTTTGTTACAGAAAGATGTGAAATTTGAGTGGTCTGATAAATGCGAGCAAAGTTTTGATAGATTAAAAGCCTTGTTTACTAAAGCGCCTGTGTTGGTTCAACCTGAATCAGGTAAAGAATTTGTAATTTATAGCAACATGTCACTGAATGGTTTAGGCTGTGTCTTGATGCAAGAAGGTAAAGTAATAGCCTATGCTTCTAGATAGATAAAACCACATAAAAAGAATTACCCAATACATGATCTAGAATTGGCAGTCATTGTGTTTGCATTGAAAATTTGACGACACTATCTATTTTGTGAAAAATGTCACATATTCACCTATCATAAAAGTTTTAAGTATCTGATGTCGCAAAAAGACTTGAACTTGAGACGACATAGATGGCTTGAATTATTGAAAGATTATGATTTGGTTATTGATTATCATCTGGGAAAAGCCAATGTGGTTGTAGATGCTCTAAGTAGAAAATATTTGTTTGCTTTGCTAGCAATGAATACTCGGTTGTTGTTATCTGATGATGGTTCAATCATAGTTGAGTTAAAAGCTAAATCGACATTTCTACAGCAGATTTGTGAAGCTCAGAAAAATAATGATGAATTACAAGCTAAACGAGTATAATGTGAGTCAATTTCTGATTCAGAATTTTAGATTGGGTCTGGTGATTGTCTGTTATTCAGAGATAGAATATGTGTACCAAGGAATTCAGAACTTGTACAGAAGATTTTGAATGAAGCTCATAATGGTACTCTGTCTGTTCATCCAGGGAGTAACAAAATGTACAATGATTTGAAAAAGATGCATTAGTGGCCAAGAATGAAACGTGATATTTCTGAATTTGTGTCTAAATGTTTGATTTGTCAGTAAGTTAAAGGTAAACGTCAGGTGCCTTCGAGATTCTTATAGCCAGTAACGATATCAGAATGGAAATGGGAGAGAGTTACCATGGACTTTGTATCAAGGTTATCCCTATCTCCGAAAAAAAAAGACGCTATCTGGGTACTAGTTGACTATTTAACGAAGTCTGCACACTTTATTCCGGTATATATGGATTTCTCCTTAGATAGATTATCAGAGTTTTATGTTTCTGAGACTATCTAATTACATGGAGTGCTGGTTTCTATTATTTCAGACAGGGATCCTAGGTTTACATCTTGATTCTGGAATAAGTTGTAAGAAGTTCTGGGTACATAGTTACATTTCAGCACCACATTCCATCCTCAGACTGATGGACAATCCAAAAGTGTGATACAAATTTTAGAAGATATGCTTCGGTGTTGTGTGCTGGAATTCAAAGGTAACTGGGAAAAGTAGCTGCCTTTAATTGAATTTGCATACAATAATAGTTATCAGTCTAACATTAAATGGCACCGTACAAGGCTTTGTATGGTCGTAAATGTAGAACTTTTTTGTATTGGACTGAGCTCAGAGAGAAAAAGATCCATGGAGTTGATCTAATTTGTAAGACTGAAAAAAGGTGAAAGTGATTAGAAACAGTCTGAAAGCAGCCTCTGACCGTCAGAAATCCTATGCAGATTTAAAACATAAAGAAATAGAGTTCCAAGTTGGTGACAAGGTATTTTTTAAAGTCTCACCTTGGAAGAAAGTTCTTCGATTTTGCGGTGAAGGAAAATTGAGTCCACGGTTCATTGGACCCTATGAGATCACTGAAAGAATCGGACCTGTTGCATACCGATTAGCATTACCACCAGAGCTTGATAGAATTCATAATTTTTTCCATCTATCTATGTTGCGACAATATCGGTTAGATCCTTCACATGTTATTTCTCCGATAGAAGTTGAGATTCAGCATGACATGACTTACAGTAAAGAACCGATCAAAATTATTTCACGGGAAACGAAAGAGTTAAGAAATAAAAAGATAGCTTTAGTGAAAGTTCTTTGGCAACGACATGGAATAGTAGAAGCTATTTGGGAACCGGAGGCAACAATGAGAAAGCAATATCCGGACCTCTTTACTGGTAAGATTTTCGAGGACAAAAATTACTTAAGGGGCGAGAGTTGCAATAGCCCGATTTCAGTGAAATCGGAACAGTGGTTTTGAGACCACAAATCTGAGTCAGAAAGAAAATTTATTTTAATATTATTGCATGGTCTGCATTATGATAGGAAAGACGTATGAAAATTTCGATGAGAAAATTTTACTGATTTCATGTTTAATTCTAGAAAGGACCAAATTTCATAAAATGCAAAAGTTGAGTTCTAGTAGCTATAGGTAGTAAATAGCTATGGAATTCAAAACTTGAGGTCCTTATGTGGTAATTAGACCATTAAATAGAGTTACTAGATATTTATGATAAATCATCCATGGAAAATTAGAAAAAGAAAATGACTAAATTGGAAATGGAAATAATTAAAGTTGGAAATAAGCTAATATCATCTATTTCATCTTCATCCCCAAATTAAAATACATGGAAACCCTAGCTAAGAGAAAGTGAGTTCAAGCAAGTTGTTTTGGCTCAATTAGGTATGAATTCTTGTCTCGTTTTTAGTAATTTTTATATTTCCGAGATTGTAGTAACCTAATCTACCTATTTTGGGGATTAATTTGTAAAGTTATCAAAGTATTAAAAGTTTGCCATGGATGAGTGCTGAAATTTTGAAATTTATGGTAGAAAATGAAATGTTGTTGATAGATAAACAACTTTTGTAAAGTGAATTTTGATGAAATTGTGATTTAGGGACTAAATTATAAAGATGTAAAATTAATGGAAAATTTTTGAATTTTACGAATTATATGGGCTATACATGTTATATGAAAAATTTGGCTACGCTTGGAATAAGGATTAAATTTCATAAATTTCATTTTCCAAGCCTAAGACAAAATTGGAATTAATCAAAAGTTTAGGGGCAAAATGGTACTTTTACCTAAGATATAAATTAGATTGAATTGTGTGTGAAATTGATGTTAAATTCGTTTATATAGATCCGGAAAGATCAAATAAGGAGTTAGATCGAGGAGAAAAAAGTGTCGGATTAGTAGAAAATTATATTCGAGCAAGTGACGAGGTAAGTTCGTGTAACTAAATTATGTATATTAATATGCTTAAATTGAATGTTGTATATGTGTGAATTGTATAAATGTCTTATGTGTGAAAATTAGTCACATATCTGATAATACCCGATAAACGTTAAGTCCTGTTGAATAAATAAAATTTGATGGATACATGATTTTCCCGTATTGGTTGTGGTCCTGCATATGTTGCGGAAACACCATAGCTCTTACGAGCATCCTGTAATAAGCCCTCTTGAGCTTCCCGTTATATGGTTCCTGCAAGCTTCCTGATCAGTAGTGATCCTGTAACAGCCCGATTTAAGGGCTAGTCAGAACAGTGATCTCAGGATCACTAATTTGAGATTTGAGAAATTTATTTTCATGTGATTTTATGAATTAGTATATGGTTGTATAAGTACATGAGAATTTAGGAATTTAAATTCTAGTGATTTCATGTTTAATCGCGAAAAAGGACTAAATCGCATAAAATGCGAAAGTTCCATTTTAATTGCTAAAGGTATCAAATAGCCATAGATTGTTAAATTGAGGTCTTTAAAGGGTAATTTAGCCCCTTGTAATTGCTTGGCCGGCCATAGACTATGTGGGAGACAAAGATGGACAAAATTTAGTCAAAGTTAGTAAGAGTTTGTGGCTAAGTTGACTAGTTTAATATTAGAATAAAGAAAGAGAAAAAAAATATCATCTTCCTTGTTCATCTCTTCCACCGAAATTGTAAGAAAAAAATAAGGGTTTTGAAGACTTAAATTTTCAGCAATCTCTCCTCCATTTTAGTAAGTGATTTTGATGATTTTTCTTAGTAATAGTTGTACTTTTGAGACCCCTAAAGCTTAAGCTTTCAAATGAGGGGACTATTGTGTAATATGGAAAAAAGTTTAGAGTTTTTCCATGAGAGCTATCATTGTTATTTGCTGCATTTTTATGGAAGAAATTGAGTCTTAGTTGTTAGATGAACAACCTTTGTGAAAGGTGGTGTCTAGAAAACACCTAATTGGACCTTAATGAAAAGGTTATAAATTTGAAGTAAGTATGTGAAATAGTGAGTTTTGATGACAACTATAAGAGTATTAAATGTCCACCTAGGCTTGTTGAAGGTAGAAATGTGATTAGAATTAATTTCTGAGCCTAGGGGCAAAATGGTTATTTTGTCAAAGTCTAGGGGTAAAATTATAATTTTGCCAAAATATGAACTATAAGTCGATTTAGTCAATGTGTGAATTTAACAAGTTAAATTGTTATTATAGATCAAGAATTACGAAGCTCGGATCGAAACCGAGGCAAGAACAAAGTCGAGGACTAAATCGCATATCTACATACATTTTGAATACCAAGGTAAGTTTGTATGAATTAAAGTTTTACGTGTATTCTCATTCAATTACTTGTTGTGTTGTATAATGTTTATTATTTCTATGAAGTAAAATTGTTGATATTATGATGAGAAAGTAAATGAGAATATGCATGAGAAAGTCCCGGTTGAAGTCTCAGAATAATGAGGATACTATTATCACAACATGCGATAAGGAAAGTCTGTGTAAGACCATATCAAGACATGGCATCGGCATAAGGCAAGGATATCATGTAAGTCCATGACAAGTCATGGCATTGAAAGGTTATTATGAGGCAAAGGTCCCATGTAAGTCCAAGCCAAGGCTTGGCATTGGTGAATTCATAAGGCAAATATGTCATGTAAGTCCATGTCAAGACATGGCATTGATAAGATTCATAAGGCAAGGATACCACGTAAGCCCATGTCAAGACATGGCAATGGTAAGTTTCCATAGGAAACACATAAGGAAGGTCGCGTGTAAGACCATGTTTGGGACATGGCATCGACACCGAGCTGAGGGATCCCATGTAAGACCATATCTGGGATATGGCATTGGCATCATAAGGCGATCCCATGTAAGACCATGTCTGGGACATGGAATTGGCATCGAGATACATGTTTGATGAGATTGAGTAACCTTAATTCTTCCGTGAAATTCAACGGGTAAAAGAGCTAGATAAAAAAGAGGCAACAAGAAAGTCAAGTAAGTAAAGATGCACTAAGATGAGTTATACAAGGTTAATATAAAGCAATTTTTCATGTTAAGAAAGATGATAGTAGAATTTACTTTTGCACAAGCAGAATGCACTAATCTATGCGATCAAGTGACATAGGAACCATGATTATAAGGCAAGTATGGAATTATTATTATGTATCACGTGAGGAGTAAGTAAGCCATGCACTTGAGTTATATGTTGTTTTTAATTCGAAATGAATGAGTTATAATAAGTTAATATGTTTCTATAATAAGTTAATAATTATACTTACCTCTCTCTCTTCTTCTTTCCTTATAGCCCCGCCAAGCTAACTCGTGGATCATTAACGTCGGAGCTCGAAGCACACTATCAATCATTATTTTGGTATAGCCAAGTTGTTTTTATTACGTATGGCATGTATAGGTATTATTCCATCTTGATGTAAGTCCTAAGAGGGGCCAAAGTGTTGGCTATTAAGGTTATTATTCTTTTTGTATATGGCTTAAGAGATTGGCCAACATTTACTATGTTTATACATCAATTGATGATGAGTTATGCATTGTTATTCATGTTTTTGATGAAGTATTTCAGTGGTTGGATTGAGTATATGAATGATTTTAGTTTCAGGGTGGTAATTGGCTTGGAAAATAGCCTTTAAGTGTCCATACGGGTAGACACACGGGCGTGTGTTTAGGCTGTGTGTGAGACACGGTCAGTCCTTGGGCGTGTGCCCAGGTCGTTTGAAATCTGCACTTAGGATTTGGAATTTAAATCGCCACACGGTTGAAGCACACAGGCATGCGACTGGCCATGTAGATTAATCAGAGGCGACCACGGGCTAGCCACACAGGCGTGTGCTTGGGCCATGTACTAATTAAGGGTTGATGATGTCATAGTTAGAGAACTCCACGGGTAGAGGACACAGGCGTGTCGAGGCCGTGTGATTCAAGTCAGTGTCGTCCACGGGCATTGAACATGGGCGGGTGAGACGATACATGGGTGTGTCCCAGGTCACACGGGCGTGTGACCCCTGTTTAGATAAAAATTTTCAAAGAGAGTAGTAGTTTTCGGTTGATCTCCGAAACCATAGGAATGTATGTTTGTGGCCTCGTAGGCCCGTGAGACGAATGTTATGACCGCAACAAAGAAAGTTTTAAATCGGAACGAAATTTTATAGCCCGTTTATATATGTTTAATTAAGGTTAAGGATTGTAATGCCTCATATCCAGTCTCAACATCAGACGTGGGTAAGGGGTGATACATATCCTGCATGTGTTACAGACTACCGCGGCTCTTTGTGAGCATCCTGTTATACAATCAGTTATGATCTTACATATATTGTAGACACAAACGTAGCTCTTTATGAGTGTCCTGATATAGGCTCTTTGTTAGCTTCCTGGTATGGCTCGCTTGAACTCCCTATTATATAGTTATCCGGAGCTCCCTGATAATAACTCTTTGGAATTACTTGTTAAGATCAATGAGCTTCCTATTTTAAAATCTTATAAGTTTCCTCTTATAGCCCGGATAAGCTTCATGTTACATGGCTCACATGAGCATCCTGTTATATGGCTCGAGAGAGTGATTCTTGATTATGTGCCCTAATTGGTACCCCTGAATATGAGTTGACGAATTACAGTTTTGAACACTTCGAGTGTACTACATGTGTATCCATCGATATTTCAAATAAATTCAACTGCCAAGGTTTTGATATGGTTAAACTGAGCTTAAGATGATTTGTCATGGAAATGAACATGTTAAATGGAAATATGATATGAAAAGCATATGTATACAAAAGTTATTATATGATGAGCTCATCATTTATTCTTGATGTTTACATTTCATACATGACTAACAAGTTTCTTGAGATTACATGTGTTTAGGAAAATTGCCAAATTTCTTTGGATGAATTTTGTATGCTTATCTTAAATGTAAATGAGTGGTAAGTAAATTTTCTGTTATATGAACTCACTAATCATAATATGTTTACTCTGTTTTCTTCATTTGTTTTATAGTATGTAGAAGCTCCTGAAGGTTAGAACTTGGTCAGAGACACATCACACTATCCCTTGGACTTCTCGGCATATAAAGTAAGCTAACTTTTGGTATAATGGCATGTATAAGCTAAGTTAGGCATAATGAGGAAATATTTTGTTTATAACTAGCCATTGGAATGGCTAGTGTTAATTATATTTTGATGTAGTTATATAAGGCATTATCGTGCTTGATGTATTTAATGAAATTGTTGAATGATGGAAGTTACATGAATATATTAATGGTTGCATGAATGGGTAAAATATACTCATATGATTATATGGCCAATTGGGTAAGGTCAAATACTTAGTTGAATGGGATGTTATGACGTGTATTGAACTTGAAATTGGCTTGAATTGAAGGTATTATTGTGACTTGTAATGGTGCAAATTTTTTTTGGATAGGTTGATGCCAGGTTAGGTGAGAAATAAAGCTTGGAAATGGCCTTATTTTTTCCACACGTTCAGAGACACAGGCGTGTGTCTCAACCGTGTGTGACACACAGCCATGCGCACGGGTGTATGGTTTGGCCGTGTGTCCCCTGCATCTTAAAACTTTGAGGAACAGAATGCTTTGAATTGCTCACACGAGCAGAGACACGGGTGTGTGTCTCAGCCGTGTCTGTCACACGACGTAACCTATGGGCGTGTGACTTGGTCGTGTGGCCCCTGCATTAATTTTCAAAAATTAAATTTTCCAAACGGCCTATCACACGGGCGTGTGGCTAATTGTGTGACCCAAGTTAGAGAGTTATACGGGTATATACACGGGCTGGGACACAACCGTGTGCCTCACATCTAATGCGCACACGGCCTGGGACACGGGTGTGTCACTTGCCGTGTGAGCCACACGGCCTGACCACACTAGCGTGTGTCCCCTGTATCTTGGAAAAGGAATTTAGAATTTTGCTAAAAATTTCCTGAGTTCCCAATTAGTCCCAATTTGTTTTGAATGCATAAATTGGACTTCTAGGGTTCATTTAAAGGACAATATGACTGAATATGATTGGTTTCAGATATGAATAGTAAATAACAAGAATTAATTGTATTTGTTTTGTAAACTCTGGAAAGCCTCTGTAACCCTATTCTGACGGCGGTTATGCGTTAGGGGTGTTACAAGCCCTATCATTGGTGGCAATCTATTGTAATGAGTACACAAGCTGAATGTCTGACCTGGGAATATTTCCAGGAAGCCTTCCAGAAGAAGTATGTATGCACTAGGTATGTGGAAGCGTGCATACTCGAGTTTATTGAGCTAAAATAAGGAGATAAGATTATGTTAGAATACGAGGTTGAATTTCTTAGGCTCAACTGCTATGCCCAAGGAATGGTCACCACGGAGCAAGATAAATGCGTGAAGTTCAAAAATGGTTTCTGAAACACCCCAAACCCGGCCCACGAGCCTCGACCAGATCTGGTATGTTCCTCGATGTAAACCAATTCAAAATTCTTTTGTTACTTTGTAAAATTGTGTCTTTTGAAAGAAAGATTGTTTTGGGTTGGGCTCAAGTTGAGAACAAGTTTTATCTTATGTCGAAATCCTTTTATGTTAGGTGATAAAACATTTAGAGTTTATTTTAAATAAATTTACTTAATCTTATAACCATTAAAAATTCGTAACAAAATAAATAAAAGAAAAATAAAGTAGTTCAACTATGGCCTTATTACATCAAATAATTCCCAAAAATAAATTAAAGTGCTTAAATAGAATAAAAGTCCAAATAATAAAATTTTCCTTGCTGTGCATGGCCACCTTTAAGTTCCTGCCGACCCGGTCCATTACTGATCATCACCTGGAAGAAAATATTCCCCAACGGGGTGAGTCAAACAGACTCAATGTGTAACCAACACTAAAACTTAACAATTTAGGCATACAATATCATATCACATACTTATTCATATAACAGATATAAAATAATGATGCAAACCTGAACCCAAGCCTAGATGCCATCCGCTACACTTCCCCGTACCAACCTGTACACTGTGGGGACTACTAAGTCGACCCTCCTTCCGCTACACTCCATCGAAGGCAGTCGCCGCAGTCGACGTGCTCATCGCCCTTATAAAATTCGTGGTCTTAGGTCACCACTTTCAGATTTCGTGGTCTTAGGTCACCACATTCAGATTTCGTGGTCTTAGGTCACCACATTCACTTCCCGTTTTCAATAACCCATATGCCCCATATCATACATATCATGCACATCATGCCTTAGTTTACATTCTTATCACTTTTCACATGTTACATATATAACATAATTTCATATTCCTAGTAGGAGTAGGAAACGTACCTGAGTACTTTTGTACCATTACATGGTACCTTGGCCATATTCTTACACATTCTTATAGTCACATACATATTAATTATTGTCATAAATATATCAAGAAATAGTGTGAGGTACACACCTGATTTGCTTAATGCTTTCAATCCAAATCCCGAAAAGCTTGATCTAATGCCTTAGATCTTAGATCTCTACATTTAATCAATCATTTAATACTTAGTAAAGAGCCATTCGGCCATAAATCCAAATCCTAGTAGGATTAGTACACTAAAACTTACCTTGTTGCCGATTGACTTAAGAATCAAGTCCCGAAACTTTGTATCCTTCTTTCTTGAAATCGGCAATCACTAGATTACTTGAATAGATTAGTTTCAGCTTTTGAATAACTAATAAAACACATCTATTTACCAAACATGGCCTTGGCCGAATGCTATAGACACTTACCTTGTGGATTTTAAATCCCGAAACTCACCGAATAACTAGGGAACAAGCGGCCTATGGTGGACCTTCGGGAAAAGAACTTCTCTTTCCTTGTAGTCGACACTTAGTAAATCCCGAAAGATCTCTTCAAAGTTTCGGCCAAAGATATTAATGGCATTAGAATCTAAATTTCGGCTTAAAGAAAAGAACCAAAACAATGTCAATAACATCCTTACCTTTAGTATTGAAACCGGCAACACTTGATATCCCGAAATTCCTCCCCTAATGTTGTAGTCGACAACACCTTGGCTTGAATCCTCAACAATATTCGGCTTTGAGGAGATTGAGAGAACAAGAATAAGAGAATAGGGTGTAGAAGGATTCGGCCAAAGAGAATCAAAAAGAAAAGAGAAAAAGAGAATAATGGCAGAGAGAATTCGGCAGAGAGAAGAGAAGAAACTTTAGAGAATTTCGGCAGAGGTTTTCTTGAACAGAAAAGAATGAATGAAGAATAGCCTTACTCTTCCTTTTATAGCCAAAATTACTAGGCTAGAGTCCCTTACTTGGCCACCATTCTCATATCTTTATCACTTTATTTAAAAATTAAAGAATTTAATCCAACAATTATCTCTTGAAAATAATGATAAATAAATCCCTTATTTATCCTCTATTTATCTCTTAAAAATAAAAGAATAAAAGCTCTTAATTTATAGCCATGTGCCGTCCACCTCTCTGCTCCTTGTAGCAAAATAAAATTTCTTTTATTTGCTTCCCATGCAGCTCGAACCTTGGCCCAATACTCCTGTATGTGGCGCCATTTCCAGAGGCCCTAAGTGGCATCTCCAGGCCACTTTTCCAAGCCCGTTCTTGTGTCAAATTCCCTCTATTAATTTTCTTAAGGCCACCTTGCCTTAATTTCCTCTTTCTAAACTTTAAAACTTATCATTTCCTTACATTTCCAAGTTTCCAAAAATGTTCGTTTGCCTCCTTTAAACTCAACATTTCTAAATCATTTCCTTACATTTCTAGGACATTTCCCTACATTTCCAAGACAAGGCATTTCCTTACATTTCCTTACATTTCCAAGACAAGGCATTTCCTTACATTTCCTTACATTTCCATACATTTCCATACATTTCCTTACATCTTAGGGTTCCTAAAACTCCTCAGATCACATCCAACACACCCACTGAGCCCACTATCTCATGAATTACGCACGAACGCATAACCCCTAATCTAGGATGTTACAGTTTCTGTTTTGACCTCAAGATATATGTTGTTCCACACCAGGAATGAGTATTGAAACCCTAATGGAGAAAATCAAGATTGTAGAGGAGATCAAACAAATGAAACGTTAACAGTGGGAAAAGAATAAGGTCTCAGTTAAGAGAGATTCTGGTTCTATTGGCTTTAATTCTCGTCCTGTAAAATAAGCCAAAAAAGGTAGGCCGCAGCAAGGGGTTGTTGTGGCTAAATCTGGGTATAAGATTTCCAACTTTACGTACTATGATAAGCGTCATCTGGATGAGTGTTGGAGGAAATTAGGTGTTTGCTTTAGTTTTTGGTCAGCTGAGCATAGGATTAAAGATTGCTCTCGATGAACCTACCAGACACAAACTCCAACCCAAGTCAAGCTCAAAATCAAAGAGCAGGTCAATTACCTCCGAGGGCCATGGGCAAAATAGGGCTGTAAATATTGTAGCAACAGGTGCAAACAGAACTGAGGCTCGATAAACTACCTTGTTTATTACGTTAGAGGTCGAAGAGGATAGGTATGCATTCGATGTCATCACAGGTATTTTTACCATTCATTTTGTCCTATACTTTTCCTTAATCGATATAGGATCCACTCATTCATATGTTGCTTCTAATATGTCAAATAATTGGGTGTTGGGTAGAGGAAACCACTACTGATGTTACTATAGTGAGCCCTTAGGACAATCAGTTATTGTAAATAAGATTTATAGGAGATGTCCATTGGAGGTTCAAGGGGTAGTACTTCTAACATATCTTATAGAGTTACCATTTGGGGAGTTCGACTTAATTCTGGGTATGTATTGGTTAGTGGAATACCAAGTTAGCCTAGATTGTGCCTCTAAGAGAGTAACCTTGAAAATGGCGAAGGGTAGTGATATTGTTATGGTTGGGGAGCAATGAAACTATTTATCCCATGTGATTTCTGCTACGATCACCAAGAAGTTAGTTTGAAAATGGTGTAAGGCTTATCTAGCTTATGTAATGGATGGGAATGTCAATAGCTCTCTTTGATAGTCGTACTTGTTAAGGAAGAATGTTTCATTTAAATGGACGGAAAATTGACAAGCTAAAAGTTGTGTTAACTCAAACTCCCGCGTTGATTCAGCCTGAGTCGAGCAAAAAGTATGTGGTGTACAGCGATGCATCCTACATTGGCATTGGATGTGTATTGATGCAAGGCGGAAAGGTAGTTGCCTACGCGTTAAGGTAGTTGAGCAGTATGAGTGCAAAAACTCAACTTAAGACTTGGAGTTGGTAGTAGTGGTATTTGCACTAAAAATTTGGAGGCACTATTTGTACCGTGAAAAGTGCTACATCTATACTAATCATAAGAGTCTCAAGTACCTTCTCACTCAAAATGATTGAAACTAAGGCAATGGTGGACAGAATTGTTAAAGGATTATGATTGTGTAATTGAATATCACCCCGGAAAAGCTAATGTAGTGATAGACACTCTAAGTAGAAAATAGATGACTGATTTAAGAGCAATGTTCGCTAGGTTAAGTCTAGTGGATGCTGGAGGCTTGCTAGCTGAGTTACAAGTGAAACCCACTTTAGCAAATGAGATCAAGGCTAAATAACCTTTAAATGTATCCTTGTTGCCGCAAATTAATCAAGTAGAAGACGACAAAATTGAAGATTTCAGGTTTAATGGTGATGGTATTTTGTGCTTTCGTGGGAGATATGGTGTGCCAAGTGATAAGGAGTTAAAATAGACTATAATCTAGGAAGTGCATGTTAGCCCTTATGCCATGCATCCTGGAAGAAATAATATGTATCGAGATGTAAAGGCACTAACTGGTAGCCTGGACTGAAACGTAACATGATAGACTTTGTAGCTTAGTGCCTAACATGTCAGCAAGGGAAAGTTGAGCACCAGCTCCATTCTGGGTTATTACAACCAATCAAAATACCGCAGTGGAATTGGGAGTAAATAACAATATACTTTGTTAGTGGGTTACCTTTAACACCCATTAAGAAAGATTCAATTTAAGTGATAGTAGACCAATTAACTAAGTCAACACATTTCTTACATGTCTGTATAGATTATTCTTTACAAAAGCTGGCTAAGTTATATATTTCAGAGATTGTCTGACTTTACGGGGTACCAATATCAATCAGTTCAGATCAAGATCCCAATTTTATATCTCGATTCTGGAAAAAGCTTCACAAGGCACTGGGTACTTGTTTGGATTTTAGTATTTCCTTCCATCCGTAAACTGACAGACAATTCGAACGAGTCATTCAAATATTAGAAGATATGTTGAGAAAATGCATCATCGAATTCTGAGGTAGTTGGGAGGAACATTTGACTCTAGAAAAATTTGCCTATAACAATAGCTTCCAATCGAGTGTACAAATAGCACCCTATGAAGCCTTGTATGGTCGCATGTCTTGAACACCACTGTGTTGGATCAAATTGGGAGAAAGGTAAATTTTGGGTCCCAAAGTGGTATAGGAGTCTAAGGGGAAAATAAGGTTAGTCCAGGATAGACTAAAAGTGACTTCACATAGGTAGAAGTCATATGCAAACCTAAAGAAAAAATATTGAATAGGTGTCGGAGATCAAGTCTTCTTGAAAGTGTCCACATGGCAGAAGGTGTTAAGGTTCAAAAGAAAGGGCAAGTTAAGTCTTAGGTTTATCGGACCCGACAAAGTCCTTAAGAGAGTCGGTCAAGTTGCATATCAATTAGAATTACCTCTTGAACTAGACCACATCCATAATGTATTCCACATTTCTATGTTGAGACGATACCGATCTGACCCTTCCTATATCTTTCCTATAGAAAATATTGAGGTGAAATCAGATTTTTCCTTTTAGGAAGAGCCCGTACAAATTCCAGATTGCAAGGTAAAGGTTCTAAGAAGGAAATGAACCCCTCTTGTGAAAGTACTGTGTGAAACCATGGCATTAAGGAGGCCGCATGGGAACCGGAAGAGATGTTTCGCCAACAATATCCTTATATGTTTGAACCAGGTTAATTTTGAGGACGAAATTTCTTTAAGGAAGGGAGAGTTGTCACGCCTCAAAATATAGGGGGTTAATTAAAATAATTAACAAAAAAATGAACTAGGCTTAATAGTTAAGTAGTTAATGCACTCCGTAAAGGCTTTGGTTCAAACTACTCATCACTCATCACTCATTTCTTTTTCTTTAATTTTTAGCAAACAAGGATAAAAACCACACTAAAATATAGGTTGTTTGAAGTAAAAACTAAATAAGAAATAGGCTTAGTCCTAATGGTTAACACGTCTATTTTCCCCCTTGCATACCCGAGTTTGAGCCATTCCATCCCAAAAATGCATCCTTTTTATTCGGCAGCATAGGGTAAATTACCATGCCACCCCTAGGGGTTTGAAAACCCTACGTATTTAGTCCCTCTTTTCCTAATTACAATTGAATTTTTGTTCTTTTTTCAAATTCAAATAGAATTTTGCATTCCTTTACTTCTTCTCCTTTTTCTATTTCATCCTTTTCATTTCATCATATTTTCATTCCATTACGGAGAATTATTTTTACTTTCCCTGAATCAAATCAATCTCCATTAAATCATTTTCATATCGGTCATTAAATTCATCAACTATAGCCTTTGTATCTTTGAAAAAGTTTGGCAAGTACTTCTGTTTCAATTAGTAGAACCCGTCAATTCTGAAATAGCATCGGTCCACGCTAATCTTTCATGTTAATTACGATCTTTTGAGATTCTTGTCGAAATATTCCATTAATCTTGATTGAATCTTGATACCAATGTTATCTTATGTATAAAAATCATTTGAAGGACCCATTTTAGGTGCATCAAATCAAATTTGATCATGAAGGGGGTCGATCGGGCTTCCTGTAAAAGGTGTGTGTTCTTTTAGAAGCAAATCGAGGTAAATCATGCCTAGGATTAGGACCACACAATTTTCCACAAAGGCATGTAGACCACATAGCCCCTCACACAGCCATGTACCTCTGAAACCGTAGTCTAGTTGATAAATCGTAATTGTAACATATTTTAGACCCACATTTAATATTCTTTTGGATGATTTATACTTCAATTTATGTAAAAAGGTGCTCTTAATCCTTTCTTTTCATGTCTCATACCCAGGAAAACACCCGAAGATAAAAAGAACGTAAAACGAGCCCAAAACGGAGTAAATGGGCCATATCACAAAATCAACACGGCCTGGCCCAAAGTCTATACAGTCGTGCCTTGTCAAGCCTCTAGAACACAACCTCTCCCCCGATCTACACGGCCGTGCGTCCACTTAGAAATCCAAACACGGCCTGAAGACGAGTCACACGGGCGTGTGACATGGCCGTGTCCCTGTCGTGGCAATGAACAATTTCATTTGGATTTGGATACTTTGGGGCAAAGAAACACATTCCAAGAGCCTATATATACCCCCCAAGTGCCACCTTTGAGAAGGCGTTAAAGCTAGGCCAAAAAGCCAAGCCGAAAAGGTCAGAGTTGAGGGAATCACTTGAAGATAGCCAGTTGATCCATCCCAAAAAGCCAGAGTTATACTCAAGACGGCGGATTTCTCCTTCAATTCCTTAAGGGGGTTTTAGGGATTTCTTATGTTTTGTTTTATCTTTTCTCTTGAGATGTTTTCTTTATTTGTCATGAACTAAACCCTTCAGATACCTGAAGGGGATGAAACCTAGATGAATTTTTTTGTTTGATTTCTGAATTATATGATAATTACTTAGTTTATTCTTAATTATGCTGCTTAATCCAAATTTGATGTGCTTAGGTGGAGGAAGAATAGACCCGGCTTAAGAGTAGATCTAGCATAATTAAGCGGAGTTGATCGAACACCTAGAGATAGGGTTACGAGATTTTGCCGGATTAGGGTGAAACCTAATATGGGAGTCCATTGATCGATTTACTGCTATTCTAGGGGGTTATTATAAGCGAACAAGAGTTCCACTAATTAACCTAGGGTTAGACGTTATTCGCCTCGAGAGAGGGTTTAATATAGGTTAGGGAGTCCTACGGATCAAGCTAAGTAAAGAAATCATATGGTTCAGTGATAGGTAACAAGAGAAGTCTCGGTGGATTCTTCCTGAGGGTATCATTGTGATCAATTGAGTTTTTCTTCAAGTTATTTCCCAATTCGTTCTTTTTGTCTTTGCGTATTTAGCTTAGTTGTCGTTAAATTAGATTAAAACAACTTCACTTTGTTTTTAAGGCTAAAGAAGAAAAAGAAAGTTAGTATTAGTAGTTTTAGTTCCTTTGGGTTCGACAATCCGATCTTGCCTAAGCTATACTACTGTTCGATAGGTACACTTGCCTTTAATCTTTGTCAGAGTTAGTTTCCAGGTTCGATCACATTCATTATAAATTTTTAAAGATCTGATTTCAGCGATCAAGTTTTTGGCGCCGTTGCCGAGGAACTAAAATATTAAGAACGCTATATTTTTATTACTTTAGCCATTATTTTTTAATATTTTTCGCAATTTTATTTTTAGGTAAAATTTTAATTTTTGCTAACTTTTCTTCCTTTCTTTCTTTTCCTAGCAGGTACCACTAGTTTATGACTAGAAGGAACCCGAGAGGACCTTTAGTATACGACAGTGAGATCGAAGCTACCGCTCGCAGGAATCGTCGAGAAACTAGGCGAGCCCTAGATTACACAGAAATAGAGGAAGAAGGCAGATCCAATCCTAATGAAGGGATGGACGAGAATAACCCACCACCACGGGATGTGGGGGAAAACAATGCTCCACGCACAATGTTTGATTATGCGAAACCACATTTAACAGGACCATAATCGAGTATTGTTAGGCCTGCTATAGCTGCTAACAATTTTGAATTAAAGCCTAACACAATACAAATGATTCAACAGTTTGTTCAATTTGATGGTTTGCAGGACCAAGATCCAAACACTCATATAGCTAACTTTTTAGAGTTCTGTGATACCTTCAAAATAAATGGTGTTTCTGATGATGCCATACGTCTTCGGTTATTCCCTTTTTCACTAAGGAATAAAGCCAAACAGTGGTTAAACTCATTACCACGAGGGTCAATCACTACATGGGAACAAATGACTGAAAAGTTTTTATTGAAATATTTCCCACCGGCCAAAATAGCTATTACGGAATGATTTCTCTTCTTTTGTGCAGATGGATTTAGAGACATTATACGACGCATGGGAGAGATACAGATCTCTTAAGAAGGTGTCCACACCATGGTCTACCCTTGTGGCTACAAGTCCAAACTTTCTACAATGGTGTAAACCCCTCAACGAGGCAACTAATTAATTCAGCCGCTGGTGGAACTTTGAATAACAAGACTCCAGAAGTGGCCTACGAGTTCATTGAGGAAATGTCACTGAATAACCATCAGTGGCAAGTTAACAGGACGAAACTGACAAAATCAGCCGAAGTTTTCAACATCGATGCGTTGACTATGCTATCAACACAGATGGAGACGATGAATAAAAAGATTGATAGTTTGTGTTCTTCACAGGCACATCCAGTCATGCAGTGCGACGTAAGTGGAACCGTGGCGAATCCTGAGTACCCACCCTACCAACCGGAAGTAGGAAGCGAACAGATGAACTATATAGGTAACAATTTCAGATCTTATAATAATCCTTATAGTAACACTTACAATCCAGGTTGGAGGAACCACCCAAATTTTTCGTGGAGAGGTCAAGGAAATCAAGGAAATCAAAGGCAACAACCTCCTCAAAACTTCCAAAATCAGCCCTATCCATAAGAGAAGAAACCAACCCTCGAAGAGATGCTGACAAAATTTTCGGCAGACACAGAAAAACGTTTCCACAAAACTGAGACAACACTTAAAGATCAACAAGTTTCAGTCGAAACACTTACTGAGTCATTCAGGGAGCTCTCTAAGACGGTTGGATTACTTACTAAGATGATCTGCGAAATATAGGCAGAGATTTTTTCTAAGGGACCGGAACAGGTAAAAGCAGCTACGCTAAGAAGTGGAAAAGAGTTAGTCGAACCAAAGAGACCACACGAAGATAACAAAACGAAAGATGAGGGGGTAAAGAACATAAATCCAATAGCAAAGAAAGTAAACCGCCAATCTCGTATCCAGCAAAGTTAAAGAAAGAAAGATTAGATGCCCAATACAGTAAGTTTCTCGAACTATTTAAACAAATACATATTAACTTACCTTTTGTTGAAGCCATTTCACAGATGCCGACATACGCAAAATTCTTAAAGGAACTCCTAACGAATAAAAGGAAGCTTGAAGAAGTATCGACGGTGGAACTTAATGAAGAATGCTCAGCCATCCTCCAAAATAAGTTTCCAACCAAATTAAAAGATCCAGGAAGTTTTACTATCCCTTGTTTAATTGGTAACCTGAATATTAAGAAAGCATTAGCTGATCTAGGTGCCAATATTAATTTAATGCCTTACAAAATGTTTAAACAACTAAATCTTGGGGAACCAAAACCCACTAGGATGAATATTCAGTTAGCTGATAGATCCATTAAATATCCTAGAGGAGTTATTGAAGATGTCTTGGTAAAAATTGATAAATTTATTTTCCCTGTTGATTTTGTTGTGTTAGACATGGATGAAGACATTAATGTCCCTTTAATTCTAGGTCGTCCCTTTTTAGCTACTGCTAGAGCTATTATTGATGTAGATGAAGGGAAACTTGCACTAAGGATAGGCGATGAGGAAATTATTTTTCAAATTTATGATGCCATGCGATATTCTAAAGAACAAGATGATTCCTGTTATTTTATTGATACTACTGGTCATATCATTCAAAGTTCATTACAGGAAATCATCCATGCCGACACGATGGAACTGTGCCAGACTCAAGAAGAGGGGGAAGAAGATGAAGTCGAAGAAATGAACTCGAATACATCTTCATTTCAACAAATAAAAGAAGAAAGCATTGGTAATAATGACGAAATAAAACAAAAATCTTCCATTGAAGAACCCCCCAGTCTGGAATTGAAACAGTTGCCAAAACACTTGGAATATGCATTCCTTGGGGAAAATTCTACGCTACCGGTTATTATCTCTTCAGAACTAGAACCCAAGGAAAAAGAGGAATTGATACAGGTACTAAGAGAACACAAAAAGGCCATAGCTTGGAAAATTTCTGACATCAAGGGTATAAGCCCTTCGTTTTGCACCCACAAAATCTTAATGGAAGAAGAATATAAGCCGTGTGTGCAACCCCAGAGACGGCTAAACCCTAACATGAAAGAAGTAGTCAAAGCTGAGGTAATTAAACTTCTAGATGCAGGAATAATTTATCCTATTTCTGACAGCACTTGGGTAAGTCCTGTGCAGGTAGTTCCAAAGAAAGGAGGCATGACGGTGGTGCCCAGTGAAAGGAATGAGTTAATCCCTACAAGAATAGTTACAGGATGGAGAGTCTGCATAGACTATAGAAAGCTGAACGACGCCACCAGAAATTATCATTTTCCTCTACCTTTCATAGATCAAATGTTAGAAAGACTATCCGGACATATGTACTACTGCTTCTTAGATGGACTCTCCGGCTACTTCCAAATCCCCATAGCCCCTGAAGATCAAGAGAAGACAACATTTACATGCCCATATGGTAAGTTTGCTTATCGTAGAATGCCTTTTGGATTATGTAATGCTCCTGCTACTTTTCAGCGTTGTATGTTGGCAATCTTTGATGAACTCGTAGAAGACATCACGGAGGTATTTATGGATGATTTCTCGGTATTCGATAATTCTTTCCATCTTTTCCTTAAAAATCTAAAACGAGTTTTAATGAGATGTGAGGAAACAAACCTTGTTTTGAATTGGGAAAAATGTCACTTTATGGTTAGAGAAGGAATTGTGTTAGGACATAAGATTTCTAGTAAAGGAATTGAGGTAGATAAGGCAAAGGTTGAAACCATAGAAAAACTACCTCCCCCTAGTTCTGTTAAGGCTATTAGAAGTTTTTTAGGACATGCAGGGTTCTATAGAAGATTTATTAAAGATTTTTCGAAAATAGCTAAGCCTTTGACAAAATTACTAGAAAAAGATGTTCCTTTTGATTTCAATCAGGAATGTTTAGACGCATTTAATGTCCTTAAGGATAAATTAATAAACGCTCCGATTATAATTGCACCTAATTGGAACTTACCCTTTGAACTAATGTGTGATGCAAGTGATTTTGCAGTAGGTGCAATTTTGGGACAACGAACAGACAAGCAGTTTCAGCCAATTTACTATGCTAGCAGAACATTAACACCCGTACAAGAAAATTACACCACCACAGAGAAAGAATTGTTAGCTGTAGTCTTTGCTTTTGATAAATTTAGACAGTATCTAATATTGTCTAAAGTTTTCGTTTACATTGACCATTCAGCTCTTCGTTATCTTTTAAACAAACCTGATACAAAACCCAGACTCATACAATGGATTTTACTCTTACAAGAATTTGACTTGGAAATACAAGATAAGAAGGGAGCTGAGAATCTTGCAGCGGATCACTTTTCTAGACTTGAAAGTCCACATACCAAAGAGCTCAATGAAAATGAAATAAGCGATTTGTTTCCCGAAGAACAACTCTTTTCTATAACACATTCTGAGGTACCATGGTTTGCAAATATTGTGAATTATTTAGCAGCTAACATCTTGCCAAAAAAAATTAACACATCACCAAAAGAAGCGATTCTTTGCTGATGTAAAAATTTATTTTTGGGAAGATCCTTCTCTTTTCCGCATATGTGCAGACCAGGT
The DNA here is from genome assembly GCA_005393395.2 of Gossypium australe. Taxonomy (NCBI): domain Eukaryota; kingdom Viridiplantae; phylum Streptophyta; class Magnoliopsida; order Malvales; family Malvaceae; genus Gossypium; species Gossypium australe. The sequence goes on from CM016621.1 coordinate 118,162,460, forward strand.
AATTCGAAGATGCGTTACAAAGGCAGAAGCAAGCAAAATCCTGGAACATTGCCATTTAAGACCTTCAGGAGGACACTACAGTAGTATTAAGACAGCACACAAAATACTCGAATCAGGTTTTTATTGGCCCACTCTATTTAAAGATGCCAATAGGTATGTTACCTCGTGTGACAGATGCCAAAGAATAGGTAATATTTCTAAATGTGATGAAATGCCTCAAACATATATGTTGTCATGTGAAATATTTGATGTATGGGGTATTGATTTTATGGGACCATTCCCTAGTTTGTTTGGAAACAAGTACATCCTAGTGGCAGTTGATTACATGTCAAAATGGGTAGAAGCGGAAGCTTTACCTACCAATGATGCCAGGGTAGTAGTTAAGTTTCTCAAGAAACCGTTTTCCCTATTCGGGACACCTAGAGCCATCATTAGTGATAGGGGTACTCATTTATGTAATACTCAATTTGAAAAAGTTCTCAAGAAATATGGAGTATACCACAGGACAGCCACCCCATATCACCCTCAAACCAGTGGGCAAGTTGAGGTAGCAAACCGAGAACTTAAACGCATCCTAGAAAAAACGGTTGAATCAAACAGAAAAGATTGGGCATTAAAAGTAGATGATGCTTTATGGGCCTATAGAACAGCATTTAAAACACCTTTAGGGACATCCCCATACAAACTTGTATACGGGAAAAGTTGTCATCTACCATTCGAATTAGAACACAAAGCTTTTTGGGCAATAAAGTTTTTGAATTCTGATTAAAGTTGCAGGAAAGAAAAGAATGATGCAGATGAACGAGCTGGACGAATGGAGAACTGAAGCCTACAAGAATTCAAAACTATACAAGGAAGCAACAAAGCGACGCCATGATGCTCGTATCAAGAGATAAAACAATTCGAAGTAGGGGACTTGGTCCTACTATACAACTCGAGGCTTAAACTATTTCCGGGAAAGTTGAAATCAAGATGATCAGGTCCATTCATGATCAAAACAATTTTTCCATATGGGACAATCGAGGTAACTCATCCCACTAAAGGCACATTCAAGGTAAATGGTCACCGACTCAAAATTTATAATGGTGCAGATTTTGGAGATATGAGAGAGGAGCTTCTGCTCCATGAACCTTCTTTTAGAACCGAAAACAGGGAAAGTCTAGCTTAAGACTATAAACAAGCGCTTCCTCGGAAGGCAACCCGAGCACTAACCCAGTAACTCACTAAACATTCTATTTTTATTTCTAACTTCACACTAAAGATTAGTCAATAGAAGTACAGGTTCTTAAACACGGCCTGGCACACGGGCGTGCCATTGGCCGTGTGCAAGACAGGGGACGAACCACGGGCGTGCCGGTAGCCGTGCATAAACAGGGAGAAATTTCTTTCTTAACACGGGCTGCGAAACCAAACCACGCCCCTGTTAGCTAACCATGCGAGGTCACTAACTTGTAGACCACGGGTTGAACACGCTTGTGCTTCATAGCCGTGTGAAGCTACTGACTTACACACTACGGGCCAAACACGGCCGTGCCCAACGACCGTGTGAAGTTACTGATTTGCCAAGCACGGGCTATCCACGCCCGTGGTACCCCACTGTGCCCACATACTGACTTGCTGAACACAGGCGTGCCCATGTAACCACGGCCGTGCCACAAACCCTGAACGCGCCCAAAATCCTAAAATTGCGAAAAGCACGGGCGATTTAAAATTCACACGAGCGTGGTGATCGACTGTGCCCCTTCCCCTATATAACAAAATTTAACCATCTTCCTCCCCAAAACTTAACCCTAAAATCAGATTTTCCCCTTCCCCCCCCAAATCCAGCCGCACCTACATTCTCATCCACCTAAAACCGCCTCCCCTTGCCATTTTTCTCCAAAAACCATCCAAAAACCGCTCGCACGCCCGTACCACAACCGTGCTACCGAAGACCACGACCCTGCAACCACCATGTTCATGCTGCAAAAACCCACGCCACCACCGTGCGTCGCCCGTGCCTGATCATCTCATACCATTACAACCCTTGGTTCCCTTTACTACTTCACTTGCTTGACTAAAAACTTGATAAATATTATGCCATTTTGCTTTTCATCATTGTTTAGTACTGGGCATGATTGACATTTAGAGATTTCTATTAAAAACTCATGGATAATTCTTTGATAAATTGGGTGTTGATTTATTTCATTATAGCAATAAACTCTTGCATCTTTGATATACCTCCTTGCTTGAAGAATCACTGATGTCAAATACCATTTTGCTTAATTTAATTTGACCATATTATTGTTAAGAAACTTGCTTTATATCTAATTATTTTTCAGATACCATGTCAACTTCACGACCCAAATGATTCGCAGCAACCCCAAGCAAGAAAAGAAAGGGCCCCGGATCATCTTCCGCAAGTGCCTCTACCGAGCTTCGACACCCATTCCTTCGATTCTCTCAAGTAACACAAGAAGAGCACTACAAGACAATCCGAGATAGACCTCTAGGCACCGACAGATGCATCGATTGGAATGCACTAGAACAAGTCAGGCTCACAACTGATTTTCGAGCCTTAATATCAACCAACCCGTGGGAACAATTCTTCTCAATCATCGAGCCCACTTACTTGGAGCTCACATTAGGGTTCTGCACCACCTTCACATTACAAATAGTAATGGCAGAATTCAACGACCCAGGAATAGTCCAATTCTGTTTAGGAGGCATGGTACGTCGACTAAGCGTACCGCAATTCGGCTCAGCACTCGGACTTTATACACTGGAATTCATAGAGGAAAACCCACTCTCCGAATTAAACCGCCAGCTCCATTGCACTCTGCTCAACTGCTGGCGCAATCTAAGCCCTACCACAAGTATCTACGACCCTAGTCGCTCTAACGCGACAGCCCTTCAACCACACCTCCGATATATTCACGCCATTCTCGCTCACACCATCACAGGACAACGAGAGAGCACCGGCGTGGTTAACAAGCACGATGTATATTACCTATTGTGCATGTCAGAAGGGCATGTTGTCAACCTGGCATATTTCATCGTGTGTGCAATTCAGCATCAAACAGAGGCACACAAGAAGGGGATTCTATCAATGGGGCCGTTTATCACAAGGCTGGCTCGATACTTTAGCCTCCTCCACACTTAGGCTCAGATTTCTTCACTTACACTGATCGGCCATATGGTACCTCAAGGCATCCAAACGATGCTACACATGAGGATGATTAAACAGCGTCGAGGAATCGACCCTCCGCAATACCAATTGGTGACTTCCATAGCTGAAGGGGAGCCTGAGGTCATTACTGATGATGTCCCACCACCACCACAGGAGGCACCGATTCCGAGTCAGCGGCCATCCCATACGGCAACCTCATTGGCAGATATATCTACAAGACTCAACCAGTTCAAGCTATATTTCGTTGAAAACACTCGACGTTTTGATGGGATAGAGGCCATCCTTCAACAAATATGCCAGCACCTCCATATCTCGTCACCAGCACCACCACAGGACCCGGCTGATGATGAAGATTTCTGAGACCCCTTATTTTTTTATCTTCAACTTTTTTTTATTTATTTTTAGTTTTAATTTTAATTTTTAATTCGAACTTTTATTTTAGTGTAAACTTCAATCATTGGTTATCTAACTATTCGAGTTTACCTAACACATATCTATTCCGCCACCAAGATCTTTAACTAAGTGACTTTGTAGAATAAAGTGCACACTCCACATACACACACATATAACTAGGAGAAATTCAATAAAGTCACCTGACGCCACGTATTCTTTACCATCTTTCAAGGACACCATCCAAAATTTAGGGAGTATTCTTTCCCCTTCTCTTTTGATTTATCCCGTAAATGTTATAACTATCTTTGTACATTGAGGACAATGTACATCTTAAGTGTGGGGGGTGAATACTTATCTAAAAGAAAGGCCTAACTTTCTGCATTATTCTCAAATCCGGCCAAACTTTTTTTCATTATTCTCAAATCCCTGAATTTAGTCTTGTTTTTAAGTAAATTTATCATATTACTAATTAGGATGAAATTTCTGATAATTTATTTTTATTAACATGTTTTAGATTAAGCCATTGATAATTGTGCGTTGATGATTAAATTTTAAGATACTAGAGAATTAAACATGATAAGTCTAATTTTCAATAATTAAAAATTTTTGCTAGGTTGTTAACCTAAATTTGAATATTGCTTTGAAATTTGAAATTTATGAGATTGATGTCAAAACACCCATAATTTTTGTGAGATTTTGAGCCTTATAGAGCATATACTCTTTTCCGTGCTCACCTTTTGATTATGAGTGTGTCAACTTTGAACTGCTATTCTAGAACTTGCCTCGTTTATACATGTTGAGACCACAGTTATGATTTGATATACAGAGATGATAAAGGCACCTAGGACTTAACCCACTCACTCCACTAAAAAAACCTACCTTCATAAATTAACCCCTAGTGAACCCCGTTGATCCTAACAACCCTTTTTATTGACTCACCCATTAATAACCCAAAAACCCCTTTTGTATTTGTTATTACCATTCCTTTTGACCACCTTTTAATTGAGATATGATTTGATTAGTTACCGAATTAGGCTATGAGTTGAACTCATCCTTTATTATTAGTTTGTTCTTAAAAAAAATTCGAAGTATATCCAATATTAGTGATGAGCTTATACAGCTAAAGTTTATATTCCGAAAGAAAAGCTCGTATTTTTAGGATTATTATTATCAGTTGATGTAAAGATTATTTCAGTTAAGTAGGTACTTGTCAATTCAATCTCGATTCTAACCTCCTAATTTCAACCTTTATCCACACCTTAACCCTAGCCCCGTTACAACCCTAACAAAGACCTTTTGATCTGTTTATCATCTCATTTTACAGTGGTGGAGATTTGATTTTCAGGCAAGCCTATGGGATTAACTTTTCAGGTTCGACATATGAGTGCTTCTTGTTATAACCCTTAAACACTTTGAGTGATTTGAGTGAATCTATAGTAAGGATGTCAACTCTTGTCGATTTCGAATCAAAGGTAATATTTCAGATAAGGGGAACCACCTACGTTTTCAAATACAAATGAATGACTTATCATTGTTTGAATCTTTAGGACTCTTTGAATTGAATTATCAATGTATAAATTATCTATGAATTATGATGAGGCATTGTTAATAGGAATTGTATATTATGGAAAGTTCATTTTAATTGCAAGTTGAGAATTTTTGCTTGAGGACAAGCAAAAGCTTAAGTGTAGGGGTATTTGATAAACTGTAATTGTAACATATTTTAGACCCACATTTAATACGCTTTTGGATGATTTATCCTTCAATTTATGTAAAAAGGTGCTCTTAATCCTTTCTTTTCATGTCTCATACCCAGGAAAGCACTCCAAGATAAAAAGAACGTAAAATGGGCCCAAACGGAGTACATGGGCCATATCATGAAATCAACACGGCCTGGCCCAAAGTCCACACGGTCGTGCCTTGTCAAGCCTCTAGAACACGGCCTCTCCCCCAATCTACACGGTCGTGCCTCAACTTAGAAATCCGAACACGGCCTGAAGACGAGTCACACGGGCATGTGACATGGCCGTGTCCCTGTCGTGGCAATGAACAATTTCATTCGGATTTAGATACTTTGGGGCAAAGAAACACATTCCAAGAGCCTATATATACCCCCCAAGTGCCACCTTTGAGAAGGCATCAAAGCTAGGCCAAAGAGCCAAGCCGAAAAGGTCTGAGTTGAGGGAATCACTCGAAGATAGCCAGTTCATCTATCCCAAGAAGCCGGAGTTATACTCAAGACGGTGGATTTCTCATTCAATTCCTTAAGGGGGTTTTAGGGATTTCTTATGTTTTGTTTTATCTTTTCTCTTGAGATGTTTTCTTTATTTGTCATGAACTAAACCCTTCAGATACCTGAAGGGGATGAAACCTAGATGAATTTTGTTATTTGATTTCTGAATTATATGACAATTACTTAGTTTGTTCTTAATTATGCTGCTTAATCCAAATCTGATGTGCTTAGGTGGAGGAATAGACCCTGCTTAAGAGTAGATCTAGCATAATTAAGCGGAGTTGATCGAACGCCTAAAGATAGGGTTACGAGATTTTGCCGGATTAGGGTGAAACCTAATATGGGAGTCCATTGATCGATTTACTGCTATTCTAGGGGGTTATTATAAGCGAACGAGAGTTCCACTAATTAACCTAGGGTTAGACGTTATTCACCTCGAGAGAGGGTTTAATATAGGTTAGGGAGTCCTACGGATCAATCTAAGTAAAGAAATCATATGGTTCAGTGATAGGTAACAAGAGAAGTCTCGGTGGATTCTTCCTGAGGGTATCGTTGTGATCAATTGAGTTTTTCTTCAAGTTATTTTCCAATTCGTTCTTTTTGTCTTTGAGTCTTTAGCTTAGTAGTCGTTAAATTAGATTAAAACAACTTCACTTTGTTTTTAAGGCTAAATAATAAAAAGAAAGTTAGTATTAGTAGTTTTAGTTCCTTTGGGTTCGACAATCCAGTCTTGCCTAAGCTATACTACTGTTCGATAGGTACACTTGCCTTTAATCGTTGTCAGAGTTAGTTTCCAGGTTCGATCACATTCATTATAAATTTTTAAAGCTCTGATTTCAGCGATCACTAGTTTGAATCTCACACGGCCAAGAACCTTCCACATGGCTTGCCACACAACCGTGTCGCTTCTATAGGCTAATTTTTGAATTGTTATATGGCCACAGTTTGTTACACGGCTGTGTAACCCCTGTTTTACAATTTTGCATAAAATTTTTAAGAATTTTTTTGTTTAGTCCCTAATTGGTCCCCAACCTATTTTTTAGAGTTTTATTTCTCTCAATTAAACCCTCTGCTAATATGAATATTGGAATTCATGGTCTGATTGTTTGATTTATTATTGGTACATGCATGATATTTGAATAATATATATGTCTATTGCATCTGTAATTTTGATTGTCCGTTTAGCATGCCTTATGATACCGTTAAATCGAATCCATTATAAGCATGTGTTTTGCTACTATATGAATTAGTTATAAGCATAACTATTGCTGCCATATCGATCTATTATAAGCATATTATTCGCTACCGTATTGATCTGTTATGAGCATGTCATATTGCATTGCATGGGGTGGGACACTTTGAAAAGAGGAAGTTCTGACAGTTTAATGATTTACAACTCTGGTGGTTCATTCACAGACTTTTTGGTAGCTCTTATCTACAAACATGTTATGCATTCACAACCATCTAACAGCGTATTAACCCGCAACACTGGTGGTTCATCCACCCATTTTGGCAGCTCTTATATGCAAATATGTTGTGCATTCACAACCTTCTGGCAGCATAGTAACCTATAATTTTTTTGGTTTATCCACAACCCGGTGTGTAGGGATGGACGAGTTATGGTAACTTTTACTATGGTGTGTAGTGATAGGGTAGGATCTCTTTTGGTAAACTGAAACTATATTGCATTCATAAAGCATGTGCATACAATACTGAGATTGTTTAGATGATATATATACATTATTGAGTTGACCTAAAATACTGATATTCTGAAATTACTATTGTGAATTATTCTATGTGAAGTGATTATGTATGTTTAATTGTTTGCATTGATTTTCTTGTGGTGGAACTCACATTGAGCTTTATAGCTCAGTCCCTTTTTATTTCCATTTCTACAGATAACCCACCAGGTTAGGACGCAACTTGACATCCAGAGGGTCTCGGCTCAGTTTTGTTCTTATTAAAGAAATTTTAACTTTATCATTTGATATTTTTGTTATTTAAGGACTGTATTGTTATAATTTCTATTTGCGACATGAGACTTAAGATTTGGGACTTAAGATTTGGGTTTTTATAGCATGCATGACATTTAATTTGATTTTAGGATATTGAAATTTGGATATTAACAAGTTATGCATAAATTTCGAATTTTATTAAAAATATAAATAAATATCACTTTTCCACAGCTAGAATATAGATAAATTCTGAAATAAATAAATAAAATAGAAATAAATTAAGTTTTTGAAAGTAGTTACCGTTTCAAGAAAAATGTTAAACTTAATCGATTTTGTTAATGTAACACCCCAAACCCAGCCTAGAAGTTAGGCCCGAGTCCGGCATGTCACATTGAAGTGTTTCCGCGAAAACCTTGTTTTCATTGAAAACCCTTCTAAAGAAAAGTTAAGTAAAATCCAGTTTGCTTTCAAAACGAGGTGTAGCAAAAAAAAAAAACCATTTCCTTGTTACTATGTAAAAAAAATTTCCTATGACGGCGGAAGCTCGTTTTTAAAATACAATTATTTTCAAAAACTTGAAATATGCTGAAAAGAAATAAATCCAGGTTCCGTTTCAAAATTCCAATGCATAGTGGAAGTAATAATAACTAGAGGGAAACCTTATTACAATCCGAAAAATAAATAGCTTAAAGTAAATAACTTAAAATCTAGAATTTAGACATTTAGAAAAACCGGTCTAATCGTTTTGCTAGTTGGCCACCTCTGAGTCCCTCCATCCTTCGAACCGCCTACTGAGGATTACCTGAGAAAAATAAAAGAGGGAGTGAGTTTTCGAAAACTCAGTGTGTACGACCCTCGTCAAACAAATAGCATACATATCATATTATTAACATAACAATATCATACATGCAATGCTGTGCAAACCCTCCCCAAATAATTCATCCGGTACACATCATCTCCGTCCCGCCGAAACACATCTGTGGGGATTTCTAAATCGACCCACCCATCCGATACACATTAAGGGTAGCCCGGTTACGGTACTACCAAACGTTACAGCAAAGCTGCTAATCATATAATGGGCTTAAAAAGCCATCGGTAGATCCACAGTTGTCAAGCAACCATGCGATCCTCATATACTTCCTCCGTTCCATAATTCCCACCCATATGCATCCTAAACAGAATATCATATGAATGCAGCAAATGTACATGTAACATCCATAAATATTACCTTCAACACATAGGGGTATTTTAGTCATTTAACACATCAAGGGTATTTTGGTAATTCTACCCTACAGGGGTATTTCAGTAATTCTTAACAGTATGGGTCTTAGTTACGAACCTTGGCCCGTCAACAAGTCCTCGCGGCTAAAGTGAATAGACACTACGCACCAGGTAGGATTCCAGAGAAGAGGAGGTGAGTCACTAGGATCGCTTAAGTACCAAGCTCTGTCTAGATCCAATCCTAAACATGCGTATGCCCGTTGCCACACCTAAACCTTATGACTTGTTCACAGGCACACTTAATAAATTATTAAAGTTTTATGTAAGTTTAAGCAATTTACGAAATACTAAGCCCAAGACCCCTTACAAAGCCCAGACAAATTCACATACGTTCATATGGCCCACCAGACCCAATCTCATTCGTATGTCCCACTAGGCCCAAATCACAATCATATGGCCCATTTGGCCCAATCACATTCACAGGGCCCATCTGGCCCAAATCAATTCCAAGCCATGTAACCAGCATGACTAGTTCATCACTTATTACCAAACCATCAAATTCACCTATTTTGAGCCTACGGCCCATCAGGCCCATCAGGCCCATTTTGCCCATTCTAGCCCGATTGGCCAAAACACGGCCCAAGTCCATGAGATCGCTCATGGGGCCTCTGATAACGTATCGATTTTCCCTTACGAGTGTTCACGCACTCGCAAGACTACTGTAGCCAAATTTTTTGACTTTTCGGCATTTCAGCTTTTCAGCATTTCGGGATTTGCCGATCTAATGTGTGTGTAGTGTATGTACACACCTGATAACAAAACGCACTGCGATCTCCTTAGCCACGATCCTACAAATGATGTCACTCAAATTAATCACATATACTTATTGAATACTTTACCAAAAAGCCGAAGTCTCACCTTAACCTTATCTAAAACACCAAGCCTTAATAGCTCTTCTTTGATCACTAATCACGCGTATCTCCTAAATCTGCATCATTCTTAATCATTGAAAACAGAATAATAGGTGACTTGCATCCAACACATGTCCCCCTTTCCCTATCTATGACCATTCGGCCAACACCTAAACCATAAATGAGAATACTTACCCAAGAAGCAATCGGCCTAAGAGGTATTCGGCTTTTGAGATTAGTATAGTGAAACGGGTTATTCGGCACAAATAGGAAGAAGGAGAGAAGAAGGAATCGACTAAAACCAAAGGTGAATCAAAAGAGAATTTGAGAAGAAAAAGTATGGAAGGTTGACAAGCAAAGAAGGAATTCGGCTTCTGAGTACTTAGAGATAAAAAGTGTTTTGGCAACTAAAAAATGAGGAATTCGGCTAAAGGGGAAAAAAACAATTTTGGCATTACCCTAAAATTCCCAAATCGGCACCTATATATAGCCTAGAACCGAATTTCCTATCCCCCAAATTCCCAATTCAGCTCAACCTCTTCCACATATCTCATCTCCTAATTTTTCTCCACGATAAGCTCCTCAATCCCTTCCTAACTTTTCTCTTCTTATCACTCTCCTTAGAGTCCATCATCACACCACTTCCACCCTTCTAAAACCAACATGTAATTTTTCATTTTCTTGCTTAAAAAATTAAAATTTTATGAGACCCAAAGCCCAATTCTTCTAGGCCCAAAAATTTGGGGCATTACAGTTAACTCGTGAGTTTTTCTGAAAATAGGCTAAATTTTCTCCTAAGATGAACAAATGTTTTTAAATAATTGTTTTATAAACTCCGATAACTTACTGGGTTATTTCGGTGGTCGATGTAATCTCCCAAATTCAAGTTTAATGTCTAGGCCGAGTTGGGGAGGTTACATTCTCCACCTTTGGAGATGTGTTGATGGCTTTAAGGCTTTATTTTAAATTCCAATTTTTATCTTTTATTTCTTCCCATAAAGTTAAAACATTAGTTTCTAAAATTTCAAAACTCATGGAATCAATGACGGAGCCAGATAATTTTTTAGGCGGCGGAATTAAATTGTATATTTTTACGATAGTAAAAATGTAATTTCATCATTTTAATATCTTATATCTTTATAATTTTTAAAGGGTTAAATAAATTTTTTATCATTTTTAGTGGGGTCAAAGAGCAATTTTACCATTACTAATTTAAAATTTTATAAATTATAAAGGGCTTAATTTAAAATTTTACCATTTTAACGGGGCCATTGGCCCCTAGGTCTCTAACGCGCTCTGCCACTATATGGAGCCCTTGCTTAGAACCCAGAAATTTATATTAAACATTCAAAACTCGGAAATTGATAAACACAATAACTTAAAAAATAAAGATATTAAGATATTAAAAATTAAATATTAAATATTTCAAATGGCGAAGTTTGTAACAACTAAAGGGTCGTGAAAATGAGTAATTTGATTTTTTGTAGTGGTCATTACACACCATCTAGAGATACAAAAGCATATGAGATGTGAAAATGAGTATTTTTAAAAGTAGAAGAAAGCAAACAGTAAATAAATTTTTATGTACTTTTTATTTAGAAGCATGAGTGATTAAGATGTAACTGAACAATAACGAAAGCATGAGAAATTTGAAAGTAAGTAATCAAAACTTTTAGTTTTTTTTTTTTTACTTCAACAAGTTTTTATTTATTTATGGCTTTAATCAAGCATGGGAAATCCCTTTTATTTTTATGGATTTTGTAAAATAGAGAAGAAAGTCTTGTAAAAAAACGATGGTTTTTGGGTTTCAACTCAAAAGTTTGATAAAATCTTTTAAGATTTTTTTTTGTAATTTTTTAAAGATTTTTTACAAATATTTTTGAATTTTTTATATATTAAATTTTTATTTTTAAATATATTTTAACATAATTTTTAAATTTTTAATAATTATATTTTTTTTAAGATTTTTGAATTTTTTTTTAAATTATTGTTAAGAAAATTTTTAAAAAAAAATTAAAATGATATTTTAGCTATCGTTCAAGGACCAATTGTTGGAAAAATTGTAATTTTTGGAAATTCTGAGGCATGATCTCAATTGGTAAAGGAGGAGAGTTGAATCATAAATTTATGGTTTTATATTCTACTCCATGAGACTTTTACAATGGTATATCATATGCTTAAAATGGTTGAATGATGAATGAGAAACTGATGTTTAAAGTGAATATTTGTTGAAGAAAATAAAAGCTTAGATCCCACATTGGTTAAATACCAAGTGTGAAATGTGTTTATATATGCGAACCCACTTAAAGGATGATTGAATGACTAAGCTAGAAATTTTGCTTCGGGTGTAGGGGGTGCAGATCCAAACCCATCGGGGTTAAGGTACACTCACACAACACGAAATATTTAAACCGAAATTTATATCATGATTTATTTGATTACAATTAATTTAATTTGATTTTAATCAAATTGATTTAATTGCTCTTTTAATGCAGATTTTGTATATTTAATTATGGATATTTCCAAAATTTCTCCATAATGAATGCCTATAAATACCTAAGAATTCTTCAGATTTTTTTGACACTTACAGACTCTCAAAAATCGAGTTTATTTTGCTCTCGAAAATTCTTCTGTTTTCCTCTCAATATTTCCCAACATTTCGATGCTAGAAAAAAAAAAAAGCAAGGTTCCTTCGTTGATCTCTACAAAGGTGCTACTGCTTCAATCATCGTGTTGTTGTATCTTGGGAGACAGATGACCAACGTTTATCCAAGTACTGTAAGAACGACCAAATCTGTCTTAAGGAAACTGTGTAAAACAGGCCTCAACATCTAGTAAAATTCGATTCTTTATTCAATTTCTGGTTTTCTAATCTTATTTATTGGTTTTTCGTATTTGATATTTTAAATACAAATTATTTAATTTATTTTATCTTATATAAATAGTTGTTTATCTATATATGCATTTGTTCGTTAACGTGTTTTGTCTAATAATCTTAAGACAGATTTTAGTATTTTGCAATTCTCTAATACATGACGAACGAGACACCAAGGTGAAAAAAAAAAATTGAATAAATCTGTTTCGGGATTTATTCCCGTCGTTTAACGGATTTTATTCTATTTTTTATTTTATTTCTAAACGAGGATTAAAATTAAATAGAATCTGTTTCGAGATTTATTCTCATCATTCAACAGATTTTATTAGTAAAATTTTTAACATACCATATGGCACTTTTCAGTCATTACAATATGACCATGGCTTCCTTGTTAATATATAAATTCTAAAACTATGAAATTTTAAAATTTTAAAATAAAAATATAGAAAATTGTGAAATATATCAATATGTTTTTTTAAAATTCAAAAAATATTAAAAAGAATATAAAATGATAATTTTAGTTAAGTTTTAGAAAAGTTCAAAAAAAAATTATAATTAAAAAAATTAGTTAAACTTTAGAAATTTGCAAGAAAATGTGAACTTATATATATATATCTATATATATACTCTAGAAAACTGTACTAATTTAATTTTTCTGAAAAAACAAACTCGGAAATAAGATATAAATAAAACCTAAAAATGCTAAAAATTTCATTCCCATCCAAATCAATCCTTAACTTAATTAAAAGCCTAATAATATTAAATTTCCCTTAAAAATTCTAATTTTTTTAAATATATTTTAACATAATTTTTAATAGTTTTAATAGTTTATATTATTTTTAAGATTTTTAAATTTTTTAAAATTATCGTTAAGAAATTTTTTAAATAATTAAAATAATATTTTAATTATAGTTGAAAGGCCAAATTAATAAAATTTAATGTTTAGTATTAAATTTCGGTTTACGATAAATTAACGGGCTATTAAAAAGCTCCAAATTGTTTTTATCAAAATATGTGGAGAAAATAAGGTAGGTTATACTGGATACCTATAGTTGAAGTCAAATTTAAGGGGTAGGTAAGAAAATTCTACTTTGACCCCTTCAATAAAATTGAAAATTATCAATTTAGTCCTTATCTAAATAATGAAATTATATATTCATATATGGTAAATTTACACTTTGGCTCTTGTAATTTAATAATAATTGAGAAAACTTAAATGTAAGTTTTTTATTTGTAAGATTGAACCCTTCTACCCTTTGCATTCGCCCCTGGAAGGCTGACAACAATGTAGAATATATTTGAGCTTTCAAAAGGGACCAACTTCCTATAATTAATTAGACTTTTCAAAGATGATATTTTTTCAAAGATTGGCAGGAATTAAATAGGACGATTTTTATATTTGTAATATTTGTGTTCGTATGTTTTTTTTTTCATGCTTAAAATAGGTTATATTTATTTAATTTTGTGTTATTTATATTATATATTAAATTCTTATTAAGTTAATATTACGAATTAATTAAAAATGAACTTAATTAAGTAATGATTAGAATATTTTTTAACTAAGTAAATTATTATTTTTATGTTTTTTTATATAAAATCAATAAAACCCACAAATGAAAGGATTCAAATTATCAAACTTTTAACTTTATCAATCCAATTAAAAGTTAATTTAATTTTTATATAATTTTTAGATAAATATTTTGAATAGTTTAATGATATTTTGTAAATTTTTAAAGTTGAATGATTAAAATGTAAATTTATTAATAGTTTAGTAATCTTAGGTAGAATTTACCCTATATTTTTGTGTGGACTCTGCATCACATTAGCCAAAGAAATAGGATGCGGATGCAGAGGCGACGGAAGCTTAGAGGAAGGAAACATTGAGTTCACACAGAATATCAGATAATTCTCCAAGCCAAAATAAGCAAATTGAAAATCCAATTCAATCAAAGCCTCTCAATCCAATCTTCCTTTCTTTCGTTTCACTTAGACTAGGTATCTGCTAAACTTTAACCTTTTTTCCATTTGCAACAAAAATTGAATACATGGGTAGCTCCAGTATGGCATTATCAGCTGCTTAAAGGAACTCAAGCTAAACCTTTTTATCCAAACATTGTGAATATCAGAGGAGAGTCTAGTTATGGCTTACTCTTCTCCCAATCATTCTTCAATCCCACACCTCCCTTCTTTCACTTTAAAACCTTCCCCGCCTTACTGTAAGTTCTTTCCTTGTCTATATATTTAGTTATGTATATTTGTTAAATGGAGCTACGCCTTGTTTTTAACTTTTCATATCCTTTCAATGGAAGTTTCACATATAATATTATGTTCATGGGGTTTTCTTTTTGTACATTCAGGCTAAACCTTTTTATCCAAATTCTGGAACTTTAGATAATTATTAAAATTATTTCCATTTTAGGTCAGTTCCTTAAAGATATCTTATCCCTTTCTGATAACTTTTAAAAAAGATTACCAGTTGGTACATTGTTTATATGAATTAGCTAAGTAGCAAGTTGTGTAAGATGCTCAAGGATTAGAATACTGAGTGTAATTAATCATTTTTCTAAAGAATTTATGGAAAGTTTTTTGTACAGATTTTTTTCCCCAGTGAATTGGGTGCTGTTAAATGCTTTGAGTGTGGATGTAAAGGATGGCTCCACTTTTGCAACTGAAAATCGGATTAGAAGTAAAAATAATTTCATAATATGAATTTTTTGTTAAATTCCTGGATCATGATACAATTTATTTGAAAAGAAACATGTTGAATTTATCCATTCATGTTTGATTTTCCAATTAGCTATGAATTTGAGGTGTTGCACCTTTTGCTGCCAATGCATGTATTTTTGTTTTTATGGATTTCCTTTAACAATACAAGTATTTTAAACACCGTCTTTCATTGCTTTAAGGACAGCAAGCTCAAGGTTTGTTTCAGCTCAGATAAGGTCTAGTTTGGAGAATGAGAGCTGTACAACTGGAGTTTCAAATGATTCATCGGAACCTGCTAAGAAGAAGGTTTCACTTATTTGTTTTCCAACATCTATTTTGTTAGTACTCTTCAAATTCACTACTCACCATCTTTTATTTGTTTCAGAAACCAAAGAGTCTAAAGCCATTTTATATGTCTGATTTGCACTAATTGGGTAGAATCTTCATTATTTACTACATTGTTTATAGTGTTAATAGGTTCCAACTTTTTCTGCAGCCAGCTGAGATCCCAACATCACGGCGTATGTGTCTTACATGCTTATGTTCAAGCCTAGCTTTAATCAGCAGTTGTAGCAGCTCTGCTTCTGCAGTATCAGCAATGGCTATGGATGGGAATGAAAGGGCTGTATGTCGCAATTGTGCAGGGAGTGGTGCTGTACTTTGTGAGTGTCACTTTTGCAGTTTATTTTGTATGATACTTTGTTGTCTAACCAAGTGAACCACCCTTGTATGCATCTTATAATCTTTTTTGAGATTGTCCTTTACCCTGCTTCCTGACATCGGGAAAAGACATACGAACTCTTGTTTATGATTTACTGGTTGCTTGTCTTGTATGATAAAAAGATTAGTCTTCAATGGCGCAAAATTCCTCGCACCATTTATTGATTTCTATATGTTAGATAATAGCCACCTAACAAACCGGTTAGAGTAGTTTATTTTCTTCTTTGTCCTGCGGGGATTAGTTTTGCTGCATGGCTGACTGTCATGGGACCCTTTTTTCTAATCAAATTATATTGATCTTTCAGCGAAAGTGCTCGTTGAATGCAAGTATTTTGGCTCGAATTTAGATTTTAGTTTATTCATCACATCTAATTGTCTCTCCTGTTGTTGACATGTTAACATGTTCTTTTTATTCATGTCTGAAGTAGAAGAAAAAGCTTGCAGACATCAGTAGTGAAATTGTTAGTCCTCTTTTTGATTCACAAGATGTTAATCTGTTCTTTATTTAGGTGATATGTGTGGTGGTACAGGAAAATGGAAAGCTCTCAACAGGAAACGTGCAAAGGATGTTTACGAGTTTACTGAATGTCCGAACTGTTATGGTATGCAGTCTTCTTCCCCTAACATTACTTCTTAATTTGCTATAGCAACCAACTATTTTTAGTGTTTCTTGTTTTTGATTGCTATACGACTTGCCTTGAGCATGCACTTATCTGAAGATCCACGTTATGGTTGATTGCCTAGGGGTTACTCTTAAAAGCAATTGGTAATCATGAACATGTGTTCATGTCAGTACCTCAGAATACAGCAGGAATTGCATTTGTTATGATACTTGATGACAAATAAGCTGAATACGCGCCTTTCTGTGATCTAGTTGCTGTTATTGTCCAATTCTATTGAGTATAAACAAGGATGCATAAGCACGTAGCAAAGAACGATGTCTGTTTTATGTTTAACATATACTGATTGTGTAGCTTGAGATTCTAAACTGTCAATTTTCTTCTAAATTTTATGTTCCTTTTCAAATTGTCCATATACAAGAATTTTTTATGTAACTGATCACTGGCTGCTACTGTGTGCAGGTCGGGGGAAACTGGTGTGTCCTGTTTGTTTAGGTACCGGTTTACCAAATAACAAAGGTCTTCTAAGGAGGCCCGATGCACAGAAATTGCTTGACAAGATGTACAACGGTCGACTTTTGCCAAGTTCATAGACCCGTCATGCCCCTTGGACCCAGATGTTATTGTCATTGGCATCATGGTAATTTAGTTTAGAAAACTTATTGGTTACTTTAGTGAAACTTGGAAAATATTTCCCGACCTAAATACTACAATCTGGTTTGTTTTAACAATACAATTTTGATCTTTGTAAGAAATTTATTGGCATTTTGTTTAATATGGAGAGGACAATAGACCACATTGTTAGATTCTGTTTCTTCCTTTTGTTGTAATTTTCAAGGTGACTGATGTTTGATTTGAAACCATCAATGTAATTATTCAGTTCATAACTAGCTAAGTTGCCAAGCATGACCAAGTAATAGATCGAAACATGAAGCAAAGCAGAAAATGAAAAGAAATCAAGGAAGACTTGAGAGAATTTTCCTCATGAAATATTTGTTTATTAAGAAACTATATGCTCTTCCGCTCAGAAAACAACCCTTAGTTTAACGGACTTGACACATTAAGCTAACCTTGATCAACTTAACTAACTTTGATCAACTTAACTTCTATTTGTATTCCAATATTCCCCCATCACTTATCTCCTCTCCAATTGTTGTACACAATATTTGACTGGCATTGTTCTGGAGAACATACCAGTAGCCTGTCAGGGGTTCTGCAACTTGTTCCTTAGCTATTACATAATTGACTCAAAAGTTATTCCCGTACCAGTTTCTCCCTAACAAAATGTACATGTCACGTGCCAAACTGCAAAGCTCATGACTATGGCACAAGATGCACCCCATGGAAGTCTATCAATTAGATGGGGATCATTTAGCCCAGAAGAACTGACCCAATTTAAATAATTGTTGGAGAAGCCTATTAGATTGAAGTTTGTGTGGCCCAATGATAAAGATATGGCAACATAGGCTACCTTGGTAAATATGGGAATTAATCTTAGAAGACTGATAAGAATCATATCTTATAAAGATTAGATTAGGTTTGATATTATGTAATCTTGTAAATCCCTAAAATCAAGGGATAGGCTAATCTCGTCTGTCGGTGTAACTTAATCCAGACTGTAGGTTTTGGGGGAGCTCAACTATAAATAGAGAGCCTCCCCTTCACTTGTAAATCATCCATTGTAACTTGAATTCTTAAGAGTAATAGAATTCTTGGAGAGCATTTACTCAAACACCTCTCGTGCATTCTTTCTGTGGCTTTCTGTTGTTCTTTTGTAACTTCGTTTTGGCACAATGCTTTCGCTATACAAATTGATGCCTTGGAGGAATTCTAAAGGAATCCTCACTTGTGGTGGTCAGGCTGCTTTTAGGCGAGTTTGGAACGAACGGGTCGCCTAAGGCCGCATGGATCGCGAGGATGAAAGATCTAGCCTCGTGACATACATCTATCGTAACATGTAATACTAGATTGGCAGCAATATGCATTGCACTTGCATTTTGGCACCAAATCACAAGTGTTCCAATCAATTTAAAACTCAAAACATGGTCACATCAGCTGTTGTGTTAGCTAGACTTATGTATTCAACTTCTAATATCCACCTGCACGTCTCATTCTCTTTCTTCAAAGACCAACAAATGACGATTGTTTCATCAATGGTTCTTGCATGAATTGATTCACTTTATCCATGCTATACATGATGTCAGGTCGAGTCAAAGAAATTTATTGAAGAGCCCTAACAGTACTTTTGTATTTTGTAGCATCTATTGGTGCTTTCATCACCTATGACTATGAAGTAATGGTGCAGTAACCATTGGTGTCGGTACTGATTTGCCCCAATATGACTTACTTTAATGCCAAGAAATTAACTCAAGTCTCTTAAGTCTTTTTAGGAGAATTGTTGGTCAAGTTGTTGAATTATTTAATCAATCAAAACAGAATCATTTACATAAACAATGAAAAGGCACATGAGCGTTGCCCTCTTCTTACAAATAGTGACGAATTAGTTATAGATGACCCTAGCACAGACACAATAAAGTTTCGCAATTTCTTGAATTAGGCTTGTGAAGCCGTATAAGCCTTTATTCAACTTACAAATTATTAAAATATGTCTAAAGATTAATCATGAGATGATTATAATAGCATATTCATTTAACTAATTTATTGATAAAAGGTATTGTCGTTATTATTTTCGGTCTATATTTTTATATATTAAATAATTTGATTAATAATAAAATCTCGAGAATAATATGATTATTTTTAAAACATCAACGTATGAGTACATATTACAGAACAGTGTAATGGACCGACCCACCATAAGAATGTTTCTTGAATTATTATATATTAATCACAACAATTCTTATAGTGATAATAGTGTGTAGGATCCTTAGACTAGAGTCATCATAGTTCCAACTGTGGGAGTCATATACTTTGATAGAGTCTAATGTCTTCCGTAAATGGTTGTACTATAATACCACAAACTATGTGCTGAGATATGAATGGTTAAGAAACATTTTATCCTTTCTACATAACGGAAGGATATCTTAAACTCTTTGATTGAGCGAGACTAGAAAAGCATGATCTTGCTCAAATGAGTTGATATGAGATATCAGACTCATTTGTTTATCTTAGTCTACTTGAGATTCAAGAATAAAATATTGGACTATACATGTTTGATTGTTCTATGACTTGTGACTAATTTGGATATCATGGACAAAGGGATATTATATATACTAATATTATCAAAAAAAGGTTATGTCAGACCATGACTTCCCCTAGCTTGGGTAGCAATGATGCAATGTTAGATGACACACTCTTTGTAATATTAGGAATGTTTTAATATTATTACAAACATTTATAGGATTCCACAGGGTCATACCTTACAGTTGAAACGATCGGAACTAAAAAAAATTGTGACTATATTTAACCAATCACACAAGTTAAATTAATTATAGAAATGCTCTCATACTAAATTTAACTTGATAGAGTTAAAATTAAATATAGTATGTGCACATGCTTGATGCATTTATATAGAGAGTCCAATTAAAATAATGTAAAATATGTTAATTAATTTAATAAATTTGCCTTACCGAACTTATTAAAATGATATTTAATAAATTTTGATTAAAAAAAGATGATGTTGGATTTTAAAAGGGAACTAATATCATGTTTATGATGGAGGATATCACGTTTTGACTAAATCCCTAAATATCGTTTACGTGTTTATTATTTTTCAAAGAGAGTTTTGAATAAAAAAGAAGAAGAAAATAATGTATCTCTTACCCAAAATTTTAAGTCCAGTGGCATAAGGGAATTTTGAAAACTCTTTGAAAAGTTCAAGAGTGCATTCCAATAGTTTTTGTCTAGTAAATATAGTAGAGGTAAAAGCAAGAAGTTATTGTTACATTTCGATCATTGATAGAAGAGTTTTCTACCAACAAAGGTGTAGTTTTTTTTTTTTTTTGGTTAGCTTTGATGTCTCAAGATTTTGATGTAACAACATTTAAGATAAATTTTATTTGTATTAGGGTAAACTACACTTATGGTCACTTTTGTGTATTTCAAATTACATTTTAGTCACTTATGTTTGAAATGTTATGTTTTAATCACTTACGTTATTGTGTTGTAACATTTTAATCACTAAGTTGTTAAATGCCATTAACAGTGTAACCGTAAGCTGACATGGCACGTTAAATCATCATTTGAAACAAAAAATTTAAGTTAAATTGTACAATTGGTCCCCATATTTTTTATTTTGAGCAATTTAATTTTTTTCTTTTATGTTCTCTAAACTTTTCTCATTTTTTTTCTTTATTTTTTTCCATTCTCTTTTGCTTCTCCCTCTATTTTCCTACTTCTCCATTTCTTTTAACGTATTAGGAAGTTGAATTGGCAGTGAAGAAAGAAGCAGGAAGTTGAAAGTCATCATTGCCTATAACTAAAACCCATAAACCCATACCATCTGCTAACCATCAAAAGCCTCCAGCACCACCTATCATCTTCATTTAATCCACTAACACCTTCACCACTACCATGACTTCCTTTCGAAAACATCTCAAAATATTCCCAACTTTTGGACTACCTAGATTTAATATCCGTCACCGGCCATTAGATTGGCTTGATTTTATAATACGTGCTCCTCCATCACCGATCATTGTCTAATTTTTGGCTCTCTGTGATTTTTTGGGCTTACTAATTGTTGTTTACTTAGATTCTTGTTTGATTTGAATGTGGTTTTATTTTGTGAGGGGTTGATATTGTTAGGTTTGTCATGAATGAGGTCATGGTAATGGTGAAGGTGTTAGTGGATGAAATGAAGCGATAGGTGGTGGTGGAGGGTTTTGATAGTTAGTATATGGTATGGGTTAATGGGTTTTGATGGCTTTTGACTTCCTGCTTCGTTCTTCATTACCAATTTGACTTCTTAAGTGTTGAGTATGACTCATATTTCAGTCAAATGTGAGAGATAATCTCGCAGTTAAACTCTATTTATTTGTTTCAGTCGAACTCAGATTAGTCTAGATTATTTTATTATTATTTGACCTACAAATTTAACCTATAAACAGGCTATTTTACAACCTTAGGAAAACACTTAATAAAGATTAGAACTCATAACACTTTTGGAGAATTTTGTGTTTATGTTTTGAGGGTTCTTTGTTTTCGGGTTTCGGGGTTTAGTTTTTATCTCCATCTTTTGTACTCTTCATTCTTTTGCCATTATAGTAAATGTAACACCCTATACCTAGCCCAGTCACCGAGCCTGAATATCAGGATGCCACACCATCGTCTCATGTCTCACACAGTATAAATGAACTCATATTGAAAAAATGACTTTCTTTTTAACATTCATATATGTTCTAAGTCAATCATACTCTTTAATTATCATTAAGGGCTAGTTTGACAATGCTTTTGAAAAGTGCTTTTGAAAAGAGTTGTGGAAAAGTGCTTTTGAGAAGTGTTTTTGGAAAGTTTGCTTTAAAATTTGAGTGTTTAGCATTGTTGCCAAAAAGTGCTTTTGAGAAATAAAATGTTCATTTTAAACATGTTATTATCAAGTAACAAATATGCATTTAAATAATATTCAAATTAGTTAATATTATATTTTAGTAAGAAATAAAAAATTATAACTTGTTGTTAATATTTTAATATATGAAATATAAATTTTAAATAATTTTAAGCAATAAATATTAATTATTTATAAAATTTAAGTAGAATATATAAACTATATTTTAAATATTTAAATATAACCATTAAATATTTGTAATTAGTATTTTAAAAAATATATTTTTTATTTTTAATTAATGATTTTAACACATTTGTAAATAAGCACTAAGAAAAAAAAGAGAAAGTACTATGTTATTGGAGGGGTGAAAAATTAAGCACTAAAAGTGCTTTTGGGAGAGGAAAAGGTAAAAATTTTAGCTTCTCTTTTCAGAAGTGCTTTTGAAAAGTACTTCTGAAAAGCCAAAAATTTCAGCCAAAAGCAGTTTGTTTCGCACAGATTTTCTTCCAAAAGTGCTTTTGGAGCCAGAAGTGTTTTTTTAAGCACTGCAGAACAGGCCTTAAGTATTGCTAAACATACCTTAAGCATCATATAATAACATTTGTACATACGTAAGGGCCACTTAACAAAAATTCTTCAATCAAGTACGTAGGTATCAATACTAGCACATAGGTATTGATATTTCATTCGTCTAGTATCGATATCGAAGGGAAAATTGATATCAAAACAACATTCTATTTCTCACCCAAAAATAAAACACTAGAAATTATCGGTACTGTAACACCCCTAACCCGTATCCGTCGTCGGACTAGGGTTAAAGGCATTACCAGACCGATCGAAAACATTTTCAGAAGTTCATACATTCATTAATTAATCTCAAACATAATGTCCCTTAATACAGTCAACGAGACCTAAAACATGCTTATAAACTGGGTCAGGACTAAATTGATACACACAAAATTTCATGGAAAATTAAAAACTTTTCTAAGTTTTAGGGCTTACACGCCCGTGTGGGTAGGCCGTGTGCCTCCCACGGCTGCTGGACACACCCGTGTGTCCTCCCCGTGGTCGAAACTGAATTTGTTCCATGGCCACCAAGCACTCCCGTGTACTTTGGACGTGGTCGATCCTGTCAAAACCACACGGCTGCCAAGCACGTCCGTGGGCCGTGGCCGTGTGCTCTTAGGCCTTATACTGACTTACACCCACGGTCACTAGGCACGTCCGTGTGCCACAACCGTGTGACATTATAGGCCATTTTCAAGGCCAAAATGCCATCCACTTGGGTCTTACCTACAAGCAATATTTACCAACACATTTCATGCATACTAGACAACCAAAATAACCATTCAATCTAAACATTCAATATCCATTTCAATCATGCCAACTTCCAAGACCAAAACATATGTATATCAGGTATAATTCAACCAAATACTTAACCAAAATTGACCAATTCATAGATCACATAACCATGCCAAAAACATACTTCACTTATCACATTCATTTAAGCAAATTTTCAACTCAAAAATAGCCAAATCACATGGCTAAGCTCATATAACAGAATTATACCAAATACTATCCTATACATGCCATATCTAACTATATACATTTCCAAAATGTACCAAAATAAGTTTAGTAGTGTGATGACGATCCTTGACGGTCCCGAGCCTTCAGTAGCTTTGACGACCTATAAAACAGAGAAATCACACACACAGAGTAAGCTTTCCAAAAGCTTAGTAAATCATTATACAAATAAACTTAACATGTATAACATTTAAGCATATAAAACATTGGCACAATTCATATTCATATTATATTTCTCACATACATACATTAAACCATATCCTTGGCCACATTTGCCACATTCATCAACTCAAGAATCACATGTATATACATAACTTCTCACATAACTATTCTTGTATCTTATTCACATTCTCTTATTTGATTATACATTTCCTCAAGTAAAAAAATCACCTAGGTACCTACCTTTTATTCACACTTAGTGTACATACGAAACGTACCTGAATCGAACATACATTCACGTATTTGTTCTTAGCTCAGAATTTCAATTCATATCACAACTTGCCCGTTGAACTGTTAGGAATCTAGTAGGATACTCAGAAAGCTCGGAATAGTCGTACAATGCCAACGTCCCAGACGAAGTCTTATATGCACTCAGATATCGATGCCACTATCCCAGACAGGGTCTTACACGAATCAATACGATGTCGATGTCTCAGACATGGTCTTACACGTAAGAATCATATCGATGCCAACGTCCCAGACGTGGTCTTACATGATAAAAACAGAACAGATACCTATGTCATGACATGGCTAATCCTATCTATTCCTAGGTTCGTGCAGGACTTCGCGGACATTATCACTATATCGATCTTATTTCAGAATTCATGTACAGATCATCTCATAAGCATTTATAGTTAACAATAATCATATGAGCATACACAGTTCAATATAAATACGTTTATTTGCATAATGACTTACCTCGAATTTGATTTAACAGAAATGAAAACGGCTACTCGGTTACTTTCGCTTTCCCGCGATCAGTCTGTTTTCCTCGGTTCTTGATCTATACATATTCAGAATTAACCCTTTTATTCACTAATTCATTCAATTCAATCCAAGGACACACATTTAGGGCTATTTGCAATTTAACCTTCATATTTGTACAATTTATCAATTTAGTCCATTTTTCTCAAAACATCAAATTCACAAAATCATTATACATCCAAGCTTAGCCGAAATGCACATATATATCATACAAGCCCATATTTTCCATCAAATTTGCAATTTAGTCCTTAAAAATAATATTTTTTCAATGTAGCCCTAATTAGCTAAATTCATCAAAAATTCAAAGAACAAAGTATGTTCATCTAGCTCAAATCTTTCATTTAACACCATAAATCATCACAAAGCTCAACATATCATTAATGGCACATTTCATGAACAACATCAATTCATCAAATTGAGACATGGGCTTGATAGTAGACTAAGCAACAATCTCAAAAACATAAAAATTATCAAAATCTAAAGCCAAAACATACCTTAATCAAAGAAGACAATAGCTGAATGCCCTAACTAGTTTTCTCTTTTCTTTCTTTGCTAGTTTCGATCAAATGAAGAGAATAAAGATGAACACTTTCATCTTTTTGTTTAATTAATATAATGATAATAAATCATTTACCAAAATAACCTTCATGCATAAATATATATATATAACATATAAATACAAGGTCACTTATGACCTTAGCCATCCACTAACCAAGGTAATGGCTTAATTGCCACATAGACCCTCACACTTATAAAGACATAACAATAGACATCGTTTCATAGAACATGAAAATTTGCATTTCAATGCAATTTAATCCTTTTCATTAAATTAAACACACAGACGAGTAAATTTACGTACAAAAATTTAACACAAGCTTAATCACACATCAAAGACACAGAAAATATTATTAAAATATTTTACTGACTCGGATTTGTGATCCCGAAACTACTGTTTCGACTAGGGTATAAATCGGACTGTTACAATTCTCCCCCTTAGGGATTTTTGTCCCCGAAAATCTTACCTGTTAAACAGAGTCGGATATTGTTGTCTCATTGAATCTTCCGACTCTGTTCTATTCCATGTCGATTCGATAGTACTTTTACTAACGGAATTTTCTTGTTTCTCAACTCTTTCACTTCACGGGCTAAGATACGGATCGGTTCTTCTTCATAAGACATATCAGATCGAATTTCAATTTCAAACGGGGCAATTACATGTGACGGATCGGATCGATATCTACGAAGCATCGATACATGGAATACATTGTGTATCTTTTCCAACTCAGAGGGTAACCTTAGCCTATATGCAACTAGCCCAACACGTTCAATAATCTCATACGGTCCGATGAACCTCAGACTTAATTTGCCTTTACGTCTGAATCGGAGTACTTTTTTCCACGGAGACACTTTCAGAAATACTTTGTTGCCGATTTCAAATTCTATATCTTTTCGCCGGATGAACAGATAGACGACTGTTATGTGCTTCACTTAAAATCAGCTAAATCAATTCCGGATTTCTCGGAACACAGATACGACCTCAGAAACTCAAGCAATCATCAACAACTCGAAATTCAGATTCAGAATTTGAATCGCACTGAGCTCGTTTCACTAATAACTCATTATCAGATTTCTGAGCATCACATATCTACTGTATAAACAATGGTTTCGCTTTTAACTCAGCTAAGACAGAGCTAACATCAGACAAATCTAACTGAGCATTCAAAGCACGTAGTGCAAACAATGATTTCTACTCAAATCATCAGCAACAACATTCGCTTTACCCGAATGATAATCTATCACGAGCTCATAATCTTTTAATAGCTCTAACTATCTTCTTTGACGTAGGTTCAAATCTTTCTGAGTCATCAGATATTTTAGACTTTTGTGATCTGAAAACACATGACATTTCTCACCGTACAGATAATGGCGCCAAATCTTAAGTGCAAACACAATTGCAGCAAGCTCAAGATCGTGTGTCGGATAATTCTTTTCATGAGGCTTCAATTGTCTCGAGGCATAAGCTACAACTTTGCCTTCCTGCATCAAAACATATCCCAGACCATTTAACAAAGCATCACTATATATAACAAATTCTTTACCCGATTCTAGCTGTACTAACACTGGAGCTTCTGTTAATAGAGTCTTCAATTGATCAAAACTTTTCTGGCATTTATCTGACCATTCAAATCTAACATCCTTCTGAAGTAATCTAGTCAATGGAGTAGCTATCACTGAAAATCCTTTTACAAATCGGCGATAATAACCAGCTAAACCCAGAAAACTACGGACTTCAAATGCATTTCTCGGAAGGTTTCCAATTCAGAATAGCAGAAATCTTACTCGGATCAACATGAATTCCAGAAGCTGACACAATATGCCCCAGAAAACTAACCTCGTGCAACCAAAATTCACATTTACTGAATTTCGCATACAATTGCTTTTCTCTCAAAGTTTGCAATGCAATTCTTAAATGTTCAGCATGCTCAGTCTCATCCCGTGAATAAATCAAAATGTCTTCAATGAAAACCACAACAAATCGATCTAAGTATGGTCTGAAAATTTTGTTCATCAGATCCATAAAAACAGTAGGAGCATTAGTTAATCCAAATGGCATAACTAAAAACTCATAATGCCCGTACCTCGTTCTGAAAGCTGTCTTCAAAATGTCTGAATCTTTAACTCTCAATTGGTAATATCCCGATCTCAGATCAATCTTAGAAAATACAGTAGCTCCTTTTAATTGATCAAATAAATTGTCTACTCGGGGTAACGGGTATTTATTCTTTATTGTCACCTTATTCAATTGACGGTAATCGATACACATCCTCATCGTGCCATCTTTCTTTTTCACAAACAGAACAGGAGCACCCCAAGGCAAGAAACTCAGTCTAGCAAACCCTCTATCTGTCAATTCTTGTAACTGTGACTTTTACTCTTTTAACTCTGTTGGTGCCATTCTATACGAAGCTATCGATATAGGTGTAGTACCAGGCAATAAATCAATACTAAATTCGACTTCACGAATCGGAGGTAAACCCGGTAACTCTTCAGGGAACATATCAGAAAACTCACAAACAATAGGCACTGATTCAACTTTCTTCTCGGATACTTTCGAATCAATCACATAAGCAAAATATGCCTCATAACCCTTTTTCACATAACTTTGAGCTTTCAAACAGATATCACGGCAGGCAATCCATTCTTAGACTCAACTCGTACAATCTCATCATTCGAACATCTTAAATCAATAGCCTTTCTTTTATAGTTCACAACAACATCATGCAAAGATAACCAATCCATACCCAGAATAATATCGAACTCATCAAATGGCAAAAGCATCATAGCAGCAGGGAAACAGATATCTCAAACCATTAACGGATAGTTCTTGCATACTTTGTCAACAAGGACACTTTTACCTAAGGGGTTCGATACTTTTATAGCAAACTCAGTAGACTCTATAGGCAAAGTCTTGCTGAATACTAAATTTATACATATATACGAATGTGTAGAACCAGGGTCTATCAATGCAATCATAGAAGTATCATAAAGTATAAAAGTACCCGTTAACATCTGGTGATGAAGCTTCCTCACGAGCTCAGATAGCATACGCTCTGATAGGCGCTCTAATTTCAGATCTGGCAACATTGTCTCTCGTAGTTCTTTGACTACCACTGACATTTCTCACATTCTTCAAAGGTCTACCTCTCACAGGTGCATTATCAGATCTCAGATTCTGAACAGTCTCTAGCTCGACAGCCTTAGGGCAATTACGGATAAAATGATCAAGTGATCCACATTTGAAGCAAGCTTTGTCATTAAGTCTACAACTTCCCCGTGCCTTTTCCCACAATGTTTACATTCAGGTCTCTCAGTCCAGACATTACCAACACTGGCCACTGAAGTTGCTGGGGTTTTGGAACTCATTTACGGTCTAGATTGATTTCTGTTCAAATGTCACACATTATCTCTGGAACGACTTTGATTATCTCTGAATCTTTTCAGAGCAGACTGGAATGATTTACTCTGAAATCTCTTTCTCATATCTCGAGCTTCAGACTCAGCTTTTCTTTTGTCTTTCCCAAGTGCCTCAGCTTTGCATGCTCGATCAACGAGTACAACGAACTCTTTTATTTCTAATATCCCGACTAACAGACGAATATCTTCATTAAGACCATCTTCGAATCTTTTGCACATTATAGCTTCAAATGATACACATTCTCGAGCATACTGACTCAGTCTCACGAACTCTCGTTCATATTCTGAAACAGTCATTCGGCCCTGTTAGTTCCAGAAATTCCTTCCGTTTCTGATCAACGAATCTTTCACTGATATATTTCTTCCAGAATTCACTCTGAAAGAATTCCCATGTAAGTCGCTCTTTCGAAGCAATAGAAATCAAGGTTTTCCACCATTGATAAGCTGCATCTCGGAGTGATGACACAACGCACTTTATGCATTCTTCTGGAGTCAAAGACATTTCGTCGAATACCCGTATAGTATTTTCTAACCAGAACTCAGCCCTTTCAGCATCATCATCAATAGTAGCCCGAAACTCTTCGGCCCCATACTTACGGATCTTGTCAACCGGAGGCTTATTCCACGGATTTAGATTTGTAGTCAGAGGTATATCAGATGTCTGAGGGGGATTAACTAGGGGCGGGGGTTGCGAAACAGTAGGGTTATTCTTTACAAATTGAGTGAACCACTCACTCATCATCTGGAAGAATGCTTGTTTAGCTTCTCCCTCTTGACCGCTCGTAGTCGGTCTCGAATCAGAAGGCCCTGTCCCTTGCGCAGGAGTAAGCACATTACTTTCTACATCGTCAGCTACGGCACTTTCGGGATCCATTACTATACGAAAATCATATTTTATACGTCAGGATTCATCACACTATCATAATTTAGAGATATGGCATGTATCGCTAGACTCTGACACGCTACGTTAGTCTGAGAATGGGCTAAACCTGACTCTGATACCAACCAAATGTAACACCCCTAACCCATATCCATCGCCGGACTAGGGTTAAAGGTGTTACCGGACCGATCAAAAACATTTTAAGAAGTTCATACATTCATTCATTAATCTCAAACATAATGTCCCTTAATACGGTCAACGAGACCTAAAACAAGCTTATAAACCAGGTCGGGACTAAACCGATACACATACAAAATTTCATGGAAAGATAAAAACTTTTCTAAGTTTCAGGGCTTACACGCCCGTGTGGGTAGGCCGTGTGCCTCCCACGGCTGCTGGACACACCCGTGTGTCCTCCCCATGGTCGAAACTGACTTTGTTCCATGGCCAGCAAGCATGCCCCTGTACTTTGGCCATGGTCGATCCTGTCAAAACCACACGGCTACCAGGCACGTCCGTGGGCCGTGGCCGTGTGCTCTTAGGCCTTATACTGACTTACACCCACGGTCACTAGGCACGCCCGTGTGCCACAACCGTGTGACATTATAGGCCATTTTCAAGGCCAAAATGCCATCCACTTGGGTCTTACCTATAAGCAATATTTACCAACACATTTCATGCATACTAGACAACCAAAATAACCATTCAATCTAAACATTCAATATCCATTTCAATCATGCCAACTTCCAAGACCAAAACATATGTATATCAAGTATAATTCAACCAAATACTTACCCAAAATTGACCAATTCATAGATCACATAACCATGCCAAAAACATACTTCACTTATCATATTCATTTAAGCAAATTCTCAACTCAAAAATAGCCAAATCACATGGCTAAGCTCATATAACAAAATTATACCAAATACTAGCCTATACATGCCATATCTAACTATATACATTTCCAAAATGTACCAAAATGAGTTTAGTAGTGTGATGACGATCCTTGACGGTCCCGAGCCTTCAGTAGCTTTGACGACCTGTAAAACAGAGAAATCACACACACAGAGTAAGCTTTCCAAAAGCTTAGTAAATCATTATACAAATAAACTTAACATGTATAACATTTAAGCATATAGACCATTGGCACAATTCATATTCATATTATATTTCTCACATACATACATTAAACCATATCCTTGGCCATATTTGCCACATTCATCAACTCAAGAATCACATCTATATACATAACTTCTCACATAACTATTCTTGTATCTTATTCACATTCTCTTATTTGATTATACATTTCCTCAAGTCAAAAAATCACCTAGGTACCTACCTTGTATTCACACTTAGTGTACATACGAAACGTACCTGAATCGAACATACATTCACGTATTTGTTCTTAGCTCGGAATTATAATTCATATTATAGACTTGCCCGTTGAACCGTTAGGAATCTAGTAGGATACTCAGAAAGCTCGGAATAGTCGTACAATGCCAACGTCCCAGACGAGGTCTTATATGCACTCAGATATCGGTGCCACTGTCCCAGGCAGGGTCTTACACGAATCAATACGATGCCAATGTCTCAGACATGGTCTTACACGTAAGAATGATATCGATGCCAACGTCCCAGGCAAGGTCTTACACGAAATCTCAAATCAATGCCAACGTCCTAGACGTGGTCTTACATGATAAAAAATAACAAATACCTATGTCATGACATGGCTAATCCTATCTATTCCTGGGTTCATGCGGGACTTCGCGGACATTATCACTATATCGATCTTATTTCAGAATTCATGTACAGATCATCTCATAAGCATTTATTGTTAACAATAATCATATGAGCATACACAGTTCAATATAAATATGTTTATTTGCATAATGACTTACCTCGGATTCAATTTAATAGAAACGAAAATGGCTACTCGGTTGCTTTCGCTTTCCCGCGATCTAAGCCTGTTTTCCTCTGTTCTTGATCTATACATATTCAGAATTAACCCTTTTATTCACTAATTCATTCAATTCAATCCAAGGACACACATTTAGGGCCATTTGCAATTTAACCCTCATATTTGCACAATTTATCAATTTAGTCCATTTTTCTCAAAACATCAAATTCACAAAATCATTATACATCCAAGCTTAGCCGAAATGCACATATATATCATACAAGCCCATATTTTCCATCAAATTTGCAATTTAGTCCTCAAAAATAATATTTTCTCAATGTAGCCCTAATTAGCTAAATTCATCAAAAATTCAAGAACAAAGTATGTTCATCTAGCTCAAATCTTTCATTTAACACCATAAATCATCACAAAGCTCAACATATCATCAATGGCACATTTCATGAACAACATCACATCATCAAATTGAGACATGGGCTTGATAGTAGACTAAGCAACAATCTCAAAAACATAAAAATTATCAAAATCTAAAGCCAAAACATACTTTAATCAAAGAAGACAATAGCCGAATGCCCTAACTAGTTTTCTCTTTTCTTTCTTTGCTTATTTCGGTCAAATGAAGAGAATAAAGATGAACACTTTCATCTTTTTGTTTAATTAATATAATGATAATAACTCATTTACCGAAATAACCTTCATGCATAAATATATATATAACATATAAATACAAGGTCACTTATGACCTTAGCCATCCACTAACCAAGGTAATGGCTTAATTGCCACATAGACTCTCACACTTATAAAGACATAACAATAGGCATCTTTTCATTGAACATGAAAATTTGCATTTTAATGCAATTTCATCATTTTCATTAAAAAAACACAAATGAGTAAATTTGCTTACAGAAATTTAACACATGCTTAATCACACATCAAAGACACCGAAAATATTATTAAAATATTTTACTGACTCGGATTTGTGATCCCGAATCGACTGTTCCGACTAGGGTATAAACCAGACTGTTATAGGTACCTTTCAAAAAGTATCGGTAATTTTACCCCAAGTATCGATACTCGTGATATGGTATCGATACCAAATTACATTTTGACTTCCTACACATTTCAAATCACAGAGGTATCATTTTTACAACACGAATATCGATACATCTATTTTCGACCAGAAAAATACAACATACATAAGCATAAAGATCATTCCAACTTGTACCAATTCATCATACTTCTATCACATTATCAAATAAACGTCAAAATGACGATAATAATAGTTTCAACATCGAAAATCATCCAAGCAGTAATCAACATAACACAATTTAAATCTTAAAATCCTAAGAGCAATTAAGCTGTGGAACATCCCAAACATCATGGTAAAAAGTCTACCATATTGCCTTGTTCCCAAAACAAAACTGCATAAACAATAAACACTTACGAAAAGCGAAATGGACATGCTTGGATCACTCCTCGGAACCACACCGCTCACATTGGCGCTTAACTACTCTTCAAGGGTTTAAAAGGATGGGGGAGCTCAATAAGGTCAGTGAATGTCTAGAACAACTACCGTGCAAACATGTCATCAAGCATTAGTAGAACACACACATGGCATAATTAGAATAATCGCAACTTTATCGACATATTCCACTTACACACACACGTTTAATATTTTATTTACTAAGTCCTTGCATACACTTTCATATATACATCACAATACATACAAACATAGTTATAGGCAATTTCCATGATAGTCACATATCATATAAATATATATCACAACACAAACATTCATATTTTATGATAGTTTGAGATAATTTGGCACTTGAGCTATGAAATGTAAAAGTGGGCACTATCACCACTCATCGGATACACGAATCTCCAACACACAACATAGACTCATAGAGTCAAACATATCCCAAAAGTGAAGCATTAAGGTAACTCTCTCCAAGACACCAAACATGTCATATTGAATGGAGCTTAGCTCACATTCCCTTATCTCTCCAACATGTCCTAGGGCCTCAACGCTCAAATCACATATACATATAGGTGAGTACTTACAATCCTATGGCATGTTAACTATATCCAATGGTCTTAAGATCACAAGGCCAAAATATCTGTCATTAACCCACACATTTACTTGCTATTCACTGCACTTTATCTCTACATAATCACATTATAAGCACAACATATTCATTGTCATATGGCACGTATATCATGCCCATAATTAACTCTTTCACAATAGCCATCATAAGCTTATTACAAACATCAAACATTTCATATGTGTAACACCCCGAATTTTGGGGCTAGAAGTTTTGACTTTTGTGGTTAGGGTCAGTGAGAAGGTTATGTTACTGTGTTTAGTTGTGCGATTAGGTGCTAAAATGGGCCTGCTGGTCTGGTGGTTGAGTGAGTGTTATCATACCTCATGGTTTTAGGTTGAGTCTCTGTGTAGGTGTTTAGGAGAAACATTTTTTTTATTTTGTTAATAAGTATAACTACTTATTTTTATCATTTTTATTTTTATTTTTATTTTATTTTTGGTGTCTGGACGTTCTTTTCTTCTCTACTGGTTTTTCTTTCTTTTTTTTTTTGGTTCTTTCACTTTTTCTTTTTGAAAAACGGTTCTTGTTGGTGTATCTTGGCGAGTTTCGCTCCTCTATCATTGAGTCAGTGTTTGGGCATCTCCGATTGCAATTCAGGTATGGGATTCGAACCTTGTCTATTTGTATTTTGTAAATCTTTGTTTCGAGTTTTCTTGAGTCTTCTCTTAACTGTTTGTGTTGAGGATATGGTTGTTGAAATAATATGGGGATTACTGCATATCTCGATATACTCTTGTCATTGCAAAGGTTGGGGTTGTTTTGATGACTGAAAAAGGCATTTTTGGCTTATTTCTGAAGTGGTTTTGTGACCACACAATAGCCACATGGGCATGTGCCTGCTCACACGATCGTGTAGAATTAGGAATTAGGGTTTTTGAGTCAATTTGGTGTCACACGGCTTGGCCACATGGCCGTGTGGCTGATTTGGGAAAAATAGTCAATTTTCACACGGCCGTGTCCCCTGGGAACACGGGCGTGTGAGATTGGGGATTAGGGTTTCAGTGATTTGGTGCCACACGATCGTGTGGCTAATTTGGGGATTTAGGGATTTCACATGGGCGTGTGTTTTGGGACACATGGCCGTGTCTGGTCACACGTCCGTGTCAGCCCTGTACTTGAATTTAGTGTAAATGGACAGAGAGTTACACGACTTGTTAACATGACCATGTCCCTTGTCCACACGGGCATGTGCCTTTGCCATACAGCCGCGTGCCTTCCTTCACACGGGCGTGTGCCTCAGTCACACTACCGTGTGCCCCTTTCACATAGGCATTTGACCTCTCACGCGGCCTAGGCTTTACCCACACGGTCAGAGTACAAGGTCGTGTGGTCTTAAAACACCAAAATTTCAGTTGTGTATGTTTTGATTTGAACATGCATTTGTGTGTTTCAAACCCTTGGCTAAGCTTAAACAAGGGTAGTTAAGAAATTTGATCTGGGCTTCGGCCTGAGTGTATCTGTGTAACTGTCATGAGAAGTCTTTGAATTTGAATCTGTTCTGTTAGGTGTGTGTGCACAGTTGTTCTGTCTGACTGTCTGATGTTGTGTCTCAGTTCTGTGAGTTTGTGTGCATACATACATTTGCATAAAATATTTTGGGATGGGATTGTAAAGAGAAGGGAAACTGATTCTGATCTGATCTGGCAGTTAAGCTGCAATTCACCGCTATAGCGGTTTACTACATTGCACTGTACCGCATGTACGTTAGCTATGCTACATATACATATATATCTGATCTGGCAGTTCAAATTGCAATTTAACTATACCGCAGATTTTCGCACTGTACTGTACAACACATATGTTAGCCTTGTTGCGTATATTTATCTGATCTGGCAGTTCAACTGCATTCTGATAAGTCATTGTGGCCGAGCAACCCAGGATGACTTTATATGGTGTGTAGGGTTAGATGGGCCTACTTGGTCCTAATTGGTGTGTTTGGTTAGATGAGCTTCAACAACTCTTTTGGGTGTGATCGGGGGACGGAGAGGTGTGTTGGCTGGATGGGTCGGTTTTTATTTGACTACATTTCATCTGCATTTGACTGTCTGTGTTCTGACTTAGAGATTAGTTGTCTGCAATCTGTTTGTCTGTTTAGCATTTGTACTGAGACTTTTGTGTGAATATGGTGTGCTATGGTTGTTTAGTTCTGTTGGGACATTAGTTCCAAGTGTGCTTTCTGACTCCATGGGTAACTGGAAATCTGGTGTGCTACTATTTTGAATTTTGTATCGCTGTTTTAGACTTGTATCAGACTCACACTGTGCTGAGTAGCTCACCCCCTCTTAGTGTTTCCTTTTTAGGTACCTTTTCTGAATTCTGACGTTGGACTCGGTATGCGGAGGTCTCGAACAGTCTCAGTGGAAATAAATGATTATCAGTTTATATTTGATTAGACGTTTTCTTTTAACTCAAAGATTTTATAAAGCTGTGGTATAAATTCCACTTTAATTTGATTTCGGTTATATGTTTTTCCTAATTGTAATTCTATATATTGGGTTTTTAACGATTAAATGTTTCGGTTTGACTTGAGAACTCATTTTTTTAAAATTTAACTACGGTTACTTCGATGACCAATGTGACATCAGGGATTTGGTCTAAACTTCTAGGCCGGGTTTCGGGTGTAACAATATGCCACTTTATAATCCACAAATTAACAACACATTTTCACATATAAATTCATGAGTATGAGAAAGCTTACACTTGGATTTTAGAGTAGGGGTTTAGGCAACTACTAAATTCTCAATAAACGCATTGAATCGTGTCCACAAGAAGCTATTCTAAACACTTACCAATTACACTTTTGCCAAAAGCTCAAACTAGCTTTTCTTTGTCTTTATCTCGACTCCTAGAAAGTCCTATCGATTCCAACGCTTCGACAAAGTAAATCACACAACAACACAATCAACATTCAACCAATGACCCCAATCAAACAATCCAAAAACACCAGCCTAAGCTAGGTTCTCTTTTGAACGAAATCCCTGACATAGAAAACTTAAAATTTAAATATTTTGGTCTATACTTAATCTTTTAGCCTGAAACAAATTCCAATCTTCTAATTATTTACCTACAACTGATTCTCAACCTTTAAACTATGCAAAACTACCCAATTCATGGTATCGAAAGTTTTGACATGTTTATGGCAATTTTCATGAAATTTCATTAAATCCTTAGAAATCCTTAACAAAAATTTAAATCAAGTTTAGAACCTTCTAATCATGTTAAAATAGATTGAAAAAAAAAATTGAAACCACATTTTTACCCAAAATCCACCATTAACGACCCAAATTTCAGATTTTATTTAAAACATGTGATTTAATGGCTAAAAATTCCGTTTAAAAGACCAGATATCATTTAAAACTAACTAGGAATTGAATCATTACCTTAGTTGATGAAAAATTGAGCGTTTGATCGAAAACTCGAAAAACCCACAAGCTTGACAATGGAGGAGTCTGTGGTGTTTTGGGGTGCTTTTCTTGGATTTTATGGAGGTTTAATGATTTGGAAAGTGATAGGAATCAAAGGAATTTAGGTTTGGCTAAGAAAATTGAATGGAAGAGTTAGGAGAAGAAAGGAACGTCAAGAACAAGTTATAGAGGAGAAATAATGTGAAAATAAAACAATAAATGGAGGTTTTTAGGTTGGATTTGAAAATCTGGTCTAATTGCCTCTTAAAAACTCTAAGTTTTGACTTTTTACAAATCATTCTTATTTTCAAAATTAAAGGTATTTAAAAATCATTTTCAAAAATTGATTTAATTTTCTAATAACCATAGTTGAAAACATCTACGGTGTACCATATCTCAAAATTAAGAACACTCTAAAGCTAAAATCCCTAAAATAACCCTAAAACTCCTAGGCCCTATTTTGGGGTGTTACAGTAAAGTTATCTTTGCCCGTGATTTTTTATCCTCTTTCTAAGGGTATTTCCACGTTAAATTTATGTGTTCAATTTCAAAATTTCTTCCACTATTTTTTATTTGTTCGTTGCTTAATCAGGTCGATCCCCAACAAATGGTATCAAAGCTAATTCAATTGTAATATCTCGAAATTGGACCTAGTAGGATTGGATCGATTAGGCCTTGGGCTTTAGGAAAAATTTGAGTATTATTTTATTATTTGTGTTAGCTCGGGTATGAATTATGTGTGTTTAGCATAGTCTTGTGAAGGCTTGATTTTATTAATGAGGCTAGAATAATTCTTAGTATTAAAAATTTAGTGAAGTGGATTAAGTGAACTTGACACTTAAGTTAATTTAAGTGTTAAATTCTAGCACATGTGGAGTTAGTGGCAAGGTGGTTATGATGCAAGAAGGGTTGCTTGAGGGTAGAGGTTCGAGTAGCATGATTAGCATTTTGAAGACTTTATTTTTTTATGTATCCTAGTATTAAGTGTCGGTCAAACTCTAGTTATGGTAAGTTAGACTTTAGATTTTATGGTAAGTTGAATAATAATTTAGGTAAGCTTGATGTTTGGGAAAGAATCATGTTGATTAAGGATAATGTGAGAACATAAGGCATGTTGTAAGGTGTGTTGTTATGGCAAGTTTTGTGTGGATAGGTTTGACTTTGAAGTCCATGAATGTGGACGGTTTCATGGACTAAAGGGGGGTTGGCTTAAGTTTTGTGAGTGAATAGGAGGAAATAGGGAGAAAATTAGGAGTGTGTTTAATTCAAAAATTACTTTGAATTGTTGACAAAAGGCTTGAATGTTGGAGAATGTTTTGGAAACTCTTTGATGGCCTTTAGTTCATGTATTTGGACGGCATTTTGGTCTAGGGGAGGGCTTGGCCGATTTTTGATGGAGGCTTTGGTAGGTTAGTAGCTAGTTGGCCATTTTTCCTAAGCTTTTGAACATCAATTTCTTTTCTCTCCACAAACTCTCCCTATAGCCGAATGTGTCTTGGACATAAGGTGAGTTTTTGGTGTTAGTTTTGGCCTTCAATATTTGTTTTGGTGTCATAACCGAAAATCCTTTTTAGTTTTTGCAAAATTCTCCCTAGTGCATCAAAGTGAAACAAAAACCCGAAACCATTATAGTGCTTGGCCGAATCTCTTTTGGTTCACAATCTCTTTTCCATTCTTTTCATACTTGTTCAAAACCCACACTTCTTTTACTTTCTTCTTGGCCGAATCTCTTTCTTCCCAATTCTTCTTGATTTTTCTTTCATTGGTTGCTAAAGCCGAATCATCCTTCTTCCCTTTTCATTTTCTTTGCCATACTAATTCTTCATCTTTTTTTAGCCGAATATCAATTGTTTTCTTCATTCAAAAACCATAGCCGAAACTCCCCATACTCTTTTTGTTTTGTCTTGGCCGAATATCAACAAGGGTAGGTCTTCATTTGGTCTTCTTCAATCGGTTTTGGAAGATAGGTAAGTGTTCATGGTCGTATTTTTCCTCTCTTTTCTATGTCATTTTCTTGAGGGCAAAGGCCACTTTCTAATGCTTTTTGGTTTAGAGGCCGAAACTAATATGGTTCCATTTAGGGATTTCGGCAGACTTTTAGGTGCAAACGTATGATCTCGGGATTTAGCCGACTGTGCTAAAGGTGCGTAGTTATCGCACTGTCTCTTGATTGTGTGTATGTGTTATATTTATGTATATGTGGTATGATGTTAATGGTAGCCGAATTAAGGGCTAAGATTGTGAATACCCGTGGTGGGTGATCAAATACTCAGGTCAGTGATTTACGATATTAAATGATCATTGATGAATATATGAAATGTGATGGCATGTGATGCATTATTGTTCAAGTGATATGTTGCCATGATACACATATATGCATGGGACTTGGGATGTGATTATCGAAGGAAAGGGTGTACATTATGTACGTGGTCTGATGTTAGCCTTGTGCTACATTGGCGCTTGTTGGTGGCTATGTGCTCCATCAAGGGAGGTGTTGGCTAGGTGCCCATCTCGGCGGATGATAGCTATGTGCATCACCGTAGATTGAGGATGACCTCGAGTCACCTCGTGGATACAGATATGTGGATCACTATGTGATCGGTGGCTTAGCCACGGCCTTGGGCAGCAAGTCTGCCAAGGTAAGATATGTGGATCACTATGTGATCGGTGGATTAGCCACGGCCTTGGGCAGGGAGTCTGCTAAGGTAGGAGTAACGGACGGACTCTAGGTTGGGTTGGGCTTCATGTTGCATATCTATGCATTTTGCATGACTAATTATGTGAATCAAAGTGGATATGGGCCAAGCCCAACATGAGGAATTATGTGGATATATTGCCTTATCATCTGATATGTGATTGACGTGTGGATGTGGGCCAAGCCCATGTGTGGAGGCATGTGAAATAACTATGCACTGAGTCTGTTGACTCACTCAATTTTTCTCAAACCTTTCAGGTGATGCATAAAGCTTGGACCGGGTTGGAGTGGATACGAGGTGGCCCATGCAAAAGATAAATTTATTTGTTTTACACATTTTTCTTATGAAAGGTTATTTATTGTAATAAGGGCCATTTAAGGACTTTTATTATGTTTTAAGTTGGATTATTGATTATATTATTATTTGAAAATGTTTTATTTTAAACAACTTAATTTTACTTGAAATTTTAATTACACAATGTTTTAGTAAAGACAACAAAATTTTATGTTTTTAACTCTAAGTCAAAAGTTTTTCAAATGTTTTCCGCAGTGGCATTTCAAATTCGGTCATAGCGAATGGGCCGGGTTTGGGGTGTACATCAATTTTCGTAGATCAACCCATTCAGATATGCCAGAAACAAGGTTTGGCATTGACAAGTTTGAAGGTGTCACAAATTTCAATTTGTGGCAAGTTCGATTGATGGCAATTCTAGTTCAGACTGGCCTGAAAAAGGTTATTATCAGGAAAAAGCCTAAGAATGTAAATCATATAGAATGGGAAGAGCTTGATGAAAAGGCTCTGTCTACAATCCAGTTGTGCCTCGCGAATAGGGTAGTGCAAGAGGTATTGATGGAGAAAATCTCATCCGCCTTGTGGGAAAGGTTAGAAACTCTTTAGGTGACTAAGTCTCTGGCAAACTGTTTAGTGTTGAAACAACGCCTATTTACGTTTTGCATAAATGAAGTTGAGCTTCTTAGAAACCACATTTGTCAATTTATTACTTTTTTGAATCATTTAAAGAATGTTGAGGTTAAGATTGATGATAAAGATCAGGCTAAGCTATTATTGTGCTCTTTACCCTCTTCATACAAGTCTTTCAGGGAGACCTTACTTTATGGTAGAGACAAACTCTTGTTCGAGGATGTGAAGGGTCATTTTTTGAGTAAAGAAAAACTCGACAATGAGTTTGGTTCGGATAGTAAGGTAGATAGGCAAGCCTCCGTTTTGGTAGCATCAAAGAAGCGAGAAAAAAGGTGTCGTTACTATAAGAAGTTAGGTCACGTCAAAGCAAATTGTTATAAACTGTAAAATAAAAGGGTTGTTGAGAGTAATGATGAAGATGTAGCTGTGCTAATTTGGCTGATGAAAGTGGTGATGATTTCTTGTTAGTGTCAATGAGCGATAGCTCCAAGCTTACGTTCGAGTGGGTCCTAGATTTGGGATGTTATATCCACACGTGTCCCAACAAAGAATGGTTCTCTACAAACAGTTCGGTTGAAGGTGCAGTTTTGTGCATGGGAAATGATTCATCTAGTAAGGTAATCAATATTCATTCTGTTAAAATTAGGATGCACGATGGGATGATTAGGACACTCTTAGATGTCAGGTATGTACTTGATTTATGAAAGAATCTCATTTCCTTGAGTATTTTAGACTCGAAAGATTAAAGAATCAATATCGTGTCAAGCGATATTAAGGTGTCTCATGGGGCTCTCGTTTTGTTAAAAGGTAAAAGAATTAGTAGTCTTTATATTCTTGAAGGTTCTACAGTGACCGGTGAAACTGGATGTCCCTCATCTGTTACAAAGTCAAAGCCAACTCGTTTGGAGCAGAGGCAACTTGGTCATAGGAAGGAGAAAGTTATGACCATTTCGTTGAAGAAAAGTTCTCTTTTGGATGCAGGTTTTGAAAAGTTAGGGCACTATGTTCATGAAAATTAGACCTGAGTTAGTTTTGATTTGGCAGTGCACAAGTCGAAGGCTAGAACTCTTCAAACTTCTAAGCACAGATTCAACTCAATTAATTCCATGCATAGTTCAAGATAGGCCTATGGCGGGCTTTGGCAAAGATGGCGGTGTGAAAATACAAGTCAAGGTGGAGGTTTGTTGAGTATGACTCATATTTCAGTCAAGTTTGAGAGATAATATCCCAGTTAAACTCTATTTATTTGTTTTAGTTGAACTCAAATTACTCTAGATCATTTTATTAGTATTTGACCTACGAATCTAGCCTATAAATAGGCTCTTTTACAACCTTAGAAAGTACACCCAATAAAGATTAGAACTCATAACACTTTTGGAGAATTTTGTGTTTATGTTTTGAGGGTTCTTTGTTTTTGGGTTTCGGGGTTTAGTTTTTATCTCCATCTTTTGTAATCTTCATTCTTTTGCAACTATAGTAAAATTATCTTTGCCCATGGTTTTTTATCCTCTTTGGAGAGGTTTTTCCATGTTAAATTTGTGTGTTCAATTTCTCAATTTCTTCTACTATTTTTTATTTATTCGTTGCTTAATCGGGTCGATCCCCAACATATGGTATCAAAGCTAGTTCAATTTCTGTAGACCAGCCCGTTCAGAGATGGCAGAAACAAGGTTTGACATTGACAAGTTTGATAGTGTCACAAAGCTCAATCTGTGGCAAGTTCGGATGATGGCAATTCTAGTTCAGACCTGCCTAAAAAAGGTCGTTATCGGGAAAAAGCCCAAGAATCTAGATCATACAGAATAGGAATAGCTTGATGAAAAGGCTATGTCTACAATCTAGTTGTGCCTCGCAAATAGGGTATTACAAGAGGTATTGATGGAGAAAACCTCATCCGTCTTATGGAAAAGGTTAGAAACTCTTTATGCGACTAAGTCTCTGGCTAACCGTTTAGTGTTGAAACAACATCTATTTATGTTTCGCATGAACGAATGTGATATTCTTAGAGATCACATTAGTCAATTCAGTACACTTTTGAATGATTTAAACAATGTCGAGGTTGAGATTGACGATGAAGATCAGGGTATGCTATTATTGTTCTCTTTACCCTCTTCATACAAGTTTTTTAGGGAGACCTTGATTTATGGTAGAGACAAACTCTAGTTCGAGGATGTGAAGGGCCATTTGTTGAGTAAAGACAAACTCAACAATGAGTTTGGTTCATGTAACACCCTATACCCATCCCCGTCGACGAGCCCGAATATCAGGATGTCACACATCACATGCAATACATAAGGTCTCATTATTAAGTACACATATTTCATTTTAGCTTCATAATAAATACAAGACATACATAATCCAGTTATCGTTAAAACATGTTGAACATTCAACAAATGTGCTTAAAACAAGAATTAAACATGCATTAGAACCACTTAGAAAAAATTCCAAAACAATCACGTAGGTAATGATACTAGGATAAAGGTATCGATACTTTCCTGGTTCGATATCGAGATCGTTTGTAAAATCGATAC
This sequence comes from Gossypium australe, assembly GCA_005393395.2. Classification (NCBI taxonomy): domain Eukaryota; kingdom Viridiplantae; phylum Streptophyta; class Magnoliopsida; order Malvales; family Malvaceae; genus Gossypium; species Gossypium australe. Next base: position 118,205,764 of record CM016621.1, read on the forward strand.
CAAATTAGTATTTTGTTTCTCGTCCAAAAATCAAAACCTGGAAAAATATCGATACAAATGAAAAAGTATCGATAAAATTACCCTGAGTATTGATACTCGTTCTATGGTATCGATATCAAATTATGATTCTGACTTCCTACACATATGGAAATCATAGAGGTATCATTTTTAAAACCCGAATATCGATACCTCTGCTCTAAATAGTAAAAATTCAGCATATTTAAGCCTATAAACCATTCCAACACAAATCTATTCAACATGTATCTTTTACCATATAAAATAAACATCAAAACAACTATAATCACTGTAACACCCCAAACCCGGCCTGGACGTTATGGCCGAATCTGACGATGTCACATTGAAGTGTTTTTCATAAAACAAGTTGTTATTAAATAAAAACCCTCTTTTCTATTAATCCTCTTTTTATTACCTTTCATTGATTCTAAGAGGTTTCGTTCATTTCCAAAATGTGAATCATTATCAGAAAGTTATTTATTTCCAGAACGTTATTAATTTTCAAAACGTCACTTATCGCGGAAGCTTTAAAAATAGTTTGTGTATTCGTGTGCAATTTGTTAAAAAGGTTTGATTTTTGAAAACTCGTTTGTCCCTACGACTAACAGTTATAAATCAAAAAAAATAAAAATCCCAAATAATCCATGAAAATCTAAAAAGGCCATTAGTACAGTAAATACCCCAAAATAAAATCAAAATTATAATTAATTACTAAAATAGAATGAAATAAGTCGTGTGGCCACCGTTGAGTTCTCTGCTGAACTAATCCGCTTATGTTTGAGAATTACCTGTACCGATAAAATAGATGGGTGAGTTTATGAAAACTCAGTGTGTAATCCCATATAAAACAACCAAATAGAAAGGAATCACAATCTGGGCCTAAGCCCATTTAAGTAACGGTTTCAGTTTCAGTTAGGGCCTCAGCCCATTTCAATATCAATATCAGTTCGGGCTTTAGCCCATCTCAGTAATAGTAACGATAACCAAAATGCAATCAAGAAATCCTACCCAACCAGTCTCTACACTCTATCTCCATCCAACCCTACACTCTATATGGGGATATAATCAACCCACCCATCCCTACACTTCAAGTCGTATTGGTTGCGGCACTAAAACAGTAGTTTGTAGCTGAGATACGAGTAAATTAGGCTCGAGGCCTTTCAGTACACTTCCTCTGAACAAAATAAACCCCCAACCCAATGCAATGCAATATGTAAATATAACATGTTATAACAAAATATCATGCATGTAGTCAGGGCATACGGTATCAAATCAGTGGAACATCATCATGCTTATTCATATTAGTCATACCATTAATCCAGTCAATTAGGGGTCTAGGTACGCTCACCGACCCTACAGTAGGTCCACAGTCAACTCGGATGACCCGTGCAACCTTAGCAGTCAAATAGTGAAAATGGGCCCACAGGCCCATATTACATGCCCATGTGGGCCCACATGCCCTTGTGGCCCACACGGCCCAAAATGGCCCTGGCCGTATGGATCACACGGCCTGGCCCAATAATCCCACACGCCCATGTGGGGCCCACACACCCGTGTGGCCCACACGGCCCAATTCAGCCCGACCCATGAATTACACATGGCCTGCCTCGACTTTTCACGTTTTCTGGCTTTTCGCCGATTTCCCTTTTCAGAGTTGTGTTTATACACCTGGTATTGGTTCGAAGGTAGCGCAACCACGAGTACTCTAGCACCTATTATTGTCCATTAACACATCAATTAAGTTATTTGCCGATAACTTCAACGAAGTCGTAGACGATGACTAGATGCCAAACTTACAGATACATTACCTTGAATGAACGATGGTGATTCCTCACTTCTTCAGCATCGAACGAACCTTCACAGTCAATTATCGGTTACCTAAACACAATTTAAGCCTCCATTAGAAAAAGATTCATCAATCTAAAATATTGTCCACTCTTACCAACCTTACCTAAAATGCACAAAGGCACCGATATAACGAGTCGCGGTGACTGAGAATTTGATGACGAGTCAAATACCAAATTGGGCAGTGAGTAAAAGAAAAAGCACAGCAGAGAGGGAAAAGATCAACAAAAATTCGGCCAAGGGGAACAAAGAAGAAACCAACAACGATTTCCCCTTTTTAGAGAGAAACCAAAACTTTAGAGTGAGGAAGAACAAGAATTTAGCAGCAATCATAAAAAGGAGACCAAAAATAATGGGGAAGATTCGGCAGAGGTTTACGGGGAGAAGAAGAAGAACGGAACTACAGTGAATAAAATAACAAAAAGAAAAAGATGAATAGGTAGTGATAGAAAGTAGAAAATCGGCGACGAAGGGAAGAGTTTGGGCAGCAAACAAATTTGGCAAAGAAACTATAGGCAGAGAAGGAAAAAAACTATCAGGAAAGAAAATTTGGGAGAATGAGGAAGAGTGGCCGAATTGCCACTACCAATTTCGGTTCTATCACAACTCCTCCCTCCACATTTTTCTCCCCATATCACTCCAACACAATCCCCTCAACCACTGAATTCAAATCCCACCCAAACTCTGCAGAATTTCGGTCAAACACAACTCTTCCACTGCCAAGCAGTAAAAATAAATCCCCTTTGAACGGCCAGAGATTCGAAACCCAGACCTCCAGCCACTTAACACTCCACTTAACCACTAGACCAACAGGCCCATTCTGACATATTTTACCAGCATTTATTTATAAGCCTACTGATTAGAGATAGGGGTTTATTCAATTGAAAACAAAATTTTTTCCTAAGATAAGGCTTGAACTTGGGACCTCTCACACACTCCCAGAACACTTAACCACTGAAGCAGATACAAATTTGTGTCACAAACATATGAAAATAAATTATAAAGGGTTTTTTGGGGTGTTACAATCACAATTTCAAACATCAAGAATAAGTTCAAATGATAATCTGTAACATCCTAAATTTATGGGCCTATGGATTTAGTGTGGGGATATGTTTAATTTGTTAATTTAAGTGATAGGGGTCTAAATTTGGGCTTAGAATTAGGCAAAGGCCCGGATTAAATTATTTTAAGGTGGCATCATTAACAATTAAAAAGGAACAAGTTTTGGGTTGCAAGGAGCCCATGTTTTTAGGCCAATTTAGGCACTTTAAATGAAGATAGGGTGACGCCACACACAAGGAATTAGGGGCCCAAATATTAAGTTTAATGAGGCCGAAATCTTTTAATTTAAGTGAGTTAAATTTCGGCACTAGGGTTAGTAGAGGTGGACGGCTACAAGGCTCAAAAATAGGAGAAATTATGTGAATTTTATAAGTGATAATATCATAGATAAAAAGGAGAAAAGTTAGGAGCTTATCTTCAAGGGAAGTGTTAGCCGAAAATCTAGCACCTAGAGGAGTGTAAAATTCGGCTACTGCATGGCAAAGAGGGTGTCGAATTTTCCCTCTCTTTTAGCTTGAATTTTAAGGGCGTTTTCAATTTTTAGCAGGAGGTGCCGAAATACCTATAAATAGGGGGGTTAGCTCCTTGATTCTGACACTGAAAACCCTAAATTCCTCTCCCATTGTGCCGAAATTCCCTAGCCTCTCCCTCTCCAATTTCTTTTCTCCAATTTCTTCAAAAGCCAAAACTCTTCTCCACTTTTTCCTCCTTGTGCCGATTTCTCTAAAAAGCCGAAACATCCATCATCTTTTCTTCTATTCATCCTATTTGAGAATTAGTTCTATACTTCCGGCATTTAAATCTTCCATTGGCATTGCCGAATCCTCTCTCTAGTGCTAGCCGAATCTCCTATGCTAAGGTAAGTGTCGATTTTTGATTAGTTCTCATGATCTATTCCCGGTTTTTGAAAGGCAAAAGCCGAAAGCTAATAGTTTAATGGTTTTATGATGGGCGGCAATTCGGGATTTGAAGGAAGCTTGGCCAATTAGATCTAAAAGCCGAAAATAGCTAGCCTCCACTTTCGGGATTTTTAAGGTAAGAAGATTTTCCTAGATTTCATCATTATATACAAGATCTTAATGTTATAATGAGGATTAACGATTGAATATTGTGATAGTAGTTCTGATAAGGACTTGTGATGGAATTAAATATGGATCAGGCAAAGGAGAAAATCCCTAAGTTTAAGAAAAGAGCAGTATCTGCCATTCGAGATTGGCCACTTGGTTGTGGACCAGCCTCTGAACAACCCCTTAGGTAGATAGCAGTAGTGTCGACTAAGGATAGCGTCGATATAGAAAGCATTGTTTTATCGGTAACCAAGTGTGTAGATCTCTAACACACTACTAATAAACCTGTGTGTATGTTTATTTATATATGTTATGGGCTAAAAAGCCGGAATAAGGCTGTCTAGAAAGTCGAATGGAACCCTAAAAGGGTTAGGCAAAGATGCCAGGTACGTAAACATAGAACTCCCTATGTGTATCGAAAAGTATATATGTTTGTATGATGTTTTCTTTATGTATGTATGCATGGGGTGGGAATGATGATATTGAAGGGGAAGTGCATGATAGGTCACTTGGTGATCGGTGGTAGAAATCCCACATAATTTAAATGTAAGGTCACATAGTGATCGGTGGCGATGCCACGTTTAATGATTCCTGAATAACAGGAATAGGCAATTCGGCTGTCGTTATGGTGTGTAGCGGATGGAGGGTTGATTGTAGAAATCCCCACTGTGTGATGGTTGGTACGGGTTGGTGTGTAGAGGATGGAACCCTAGGATGGGATGGGTTATTAATCATTTATTATTTTGATGTATGATTATGATTGATGCCTTATGGGCTAGGGCCCATAATGTGTTTGTGGGCTCAGGTCGTTGTGTCTTTGAGATTTATACACTGAGTCTTAGTGACTCACGCTTTCCTTTTCTCTACTCTCCAGATGAGCAGTAGATCGTGGACATGGGAGCCGAGACAGACTCGAGGGGCCATCAAGTTCTATTTCTACAAATTATATTTTCTTTAGGACTTCTTTAAGTTCGAGTAACAGTTATGTAATAAGGCCCCTAGTTTTTATTCAACTTAGGAGTTTTCTATGTTATGCAACTTGGAATATACCACAAGGTTTATTTACATTTATTAATAAAAATACAAAGAGGTTTATTTTCAAAAAGTCTCTCCTTTATTCAAATTTAATTAATTTAACTTGTGTTTTCAAAATGCGATAAAGTGTTATGTGTTCGATAACATGCCGGATCTGGTCGAAACGCATGGGCCGGGTTTGGGGTGTTACATTTTGGTATCAGAGCCCAATTCAAAACTCAGGCTGTGAAATGGGTCTAGAAGTGTTTTAGAAAAAAAATTGAATTTAAGAAAAAATTTTGGTTTGAAGACATGGCCTTCGAGTCTACCGGCATCCAATCCACCTAGGTAAGTATTCTGAACTCCTGATTGTGATATAAATGTGGGCTTAATGGGCTTTATGGGACGTTACTATCTAGATTAGAATTGGATGGACTATAGGCTTAGACAAACAACTCTTTAATTCCATAAGACTTAATCTCACTAAACAGAACCTGTAAACGAGTCGTAAGACTAAGGTGTGGCAACGGGCATATGCATGTCTAGGAGTAGATCCGGAAGAGCTTGGTATTTAAGCAGTCCAAGTGACTCACCTCCTCTTCCCTGGAATCTTACCTGGTGCGTAGTGACTGTTCACTCTAGCTATAAGGACTTGCTCATGGGCTGAACCCATAATTAAAACCTGAAAGGGACCAACCACCCTATTTTGCAATAAAAAACCCCTAAGTTTTGTACATTTCTAAAAAAGATACACTTGATTTGAAAATGTTCACAGCTATGAAAAATTTACCCAAAAACCCTATGTTTACAAGAGTAACTAGATTTTCCAAAGTGCCTCTGGTTTAAAAAAAAACACACATCAAAATACCCTCGAATCTCAAAATGACCGAAATACCCTCGGTTTCTAAAATTACCAAAATACCCTCGAATTTCAAAATTACCAAAATACCCTCAAATTTTAGAATTACCGAAATGCCTTCGAATTTTAAAATTACCAAAATACCCCTAGATGTCAAAATTATCAAAATACCCTTGGATGTCAAAATTACCGAAATACCCCTAGATTGTAAAATTACCAAAATACCCTATTTTTACAAAACCACCAGGGAACCTTATTTTGAAAAATTACGAAAATACCCTTGTAGGATAAAATTACGAAAATACCCCTGGGTAGTGAAAATAGTAACAACAACACTACTTTTCTGTAATGAACGTGAGTTCATGGATGTTGATGATTGAATGTATGTGTTTCTTAGAGGATATGAACTTGAGACTGAATGGTGAATGCGAATTCGAAAGAACTACTCCAAAACTACTATTTATAAGACTGTTTGTGGTTAATCAGTGGAAGAAAACTAATAATTCATAAAATTTCTAATCAGATAAAAGCGAAGCGGTAGAATGAGCACAAGGGGTCGAGGACGTCCACCACGTGGTCATGGTAGGGGTAGGAGGACGGTGTCGGAACCAGTAGGGTCTGGTCATGGTTCTGGAAACGAGATGCCAGCTGTGGAGGAGGAATTTTAGGATCAGACTGTCGGAGATGATACGATATCTCAGGCAATGTTAAGGGTCTTAGAGAGGGTTGCTAGGGCTAGTATGGGCACAGGAGCCCGGAAATCTGTGCCGGAACGACTTAGGGCCAATGGGGCAGAAGTGTTTAGGGGAATTTCTGGTGTAGCCCCAAGTTCAGCTGAGTATGGGTTGGAGGCAGTAGAACGCATAATGGATGATTTGGATTTCACGGAGGAGGAGAAGTTGAAAGGAGTTGTATCCCTCCTACGGGATGAAGCCTATCAATGTTGGCTTACGGTTAAGGATGGTACAGTGGCTGACCGTATCATCTGGGATCTCTTTAAAACGGCATTTCAAAATAAGTACATTGGATTGAGTTATGTGGATGCGCAGCGCAGAGCATTTCTTGTAACATCATAAAAATTTGAGTATCATCTGGTTACTTGTGTTAGCTCGGGTAGGATTGTTTGTGTGCTTAGCATAGTCTTGTGAAGGTTTGGATTTATTTACGAAGTTAGAATAATTTTTAGTTTGAAGAATTTAGTGAAGTGAATTAGGTGAACCTGACACTTAAGTTAATTTAAGTGTCTAAATTTAGCACATGAGGAGTTAGTGGCAAGGTGGTTATGGCGCATGGATGGTTGCTTGAGGGGAGTGGTTCGAATAGCATGGAGTGCATTTTGAAGACTTTATTTTTATGCACCTTTACATTAAGTGTCGGTCAAGCTATACATATGGTAAGTTGGACTTTAAATTTTATGGCAAGTTGAATAATAGATTAGGAAAGCTTGTATTTTGGGATAAGAATCTTATGGATTAAGGAAGGATAGGGGGACAAAAGGCTTGAATTTTGGAGAGTTGTTTTGGAAACTCTTCTATGGCCATTAGTCCATGTATGTGGACGGCATATTGGTCTAGGGGGGTTGACCGAATTTGTTGAAGGCTTGGTAGGTTGGTAGTTTTGTTAGTAAAAATTCCCTTAGCATTTGAGCATTTTTTTTCTTTTCTCTCCAAAAACACTCTCCTTAGCCGAATGTGTTCTTGGCAATAAGGTGAGTTTTTGTTTTAGTTTTGGCCTTCATTCTTTGTTTTGTGTCATAACCGAAAACCCTTTTAGTTTTGCAAATTTCTCCCTAGTGCACCAAAGTGAACGAAAAGCCGAATGTCCATAGTTGTTCGCCGAATTTTTCTCTTAAGCATTTGGCCGAATCTCCATTTGAGCCCCTCTCATATTTTATTTTCTTTGTAGCCGAAAACCAACCCTCTACCCTTCATCTTTTTCTTCTTTAGTGGTTGGCCGAATCTTCCTTCTCTCTAATTCTCTTTTCTTTTCCTTTCTCTTTCTCCACTCTAGCCAAATTCATTTGATTGTCTTCTATCCACCATAGCTGAATCTTCTTTATTTCTTTTTGTTTTGTCTTGGCCGAATATCAACAAGGGTAGATTTTCTTTGGGTTCATCTATAATTGGTTTTGGAAGATAGGTAAGTGTCTTGGCCGAATTTCCTTTTCTTTTCTCTCTATCGTTTCTCATGAGGGCAAAAGCCAAATTTTGGGCATTTGTTAGTAAGGTTTTAACCATAGGAACTTATTTCTTTTAGGCTCTTCGGGACTTTGGAAGCAATCGATTTAACCCTATTTCTCTAGCAATCGAAGTTGGTAAGTCAAGTGGTAAGGATTTATGTTGGTTCATTATTCTTTAAGAGGATGTAAAGCCGAAAGCTTTTGAGACTAAGGTTTGTTGTTGGCCGAATGGTCTATGGTATTGATCTAAGTGTTGGCTGAATATAGGGCAAGGAGATCTAGTGCGGTAGATCGGGTCTTCGGGATTTAGTGATTTCGCTAGTGACAGGTGTGTACCTTACACACTTTATAACTCGGTATATATATATTATTAAACTAATCATGTTATTAAAGTCGAAAACTGTGAAATCTTGATATGATACCTTGATGGGTATGAGCAAGGATTCGGGTAAGTCCGTTTTGATATGATATTGTTATATGTTGATTGATATCATGATTTACGATATATAAATGTTATATGTTCATATCAAAGTATGATGGCATGATTTATACTCATAATACATTGGTTTGGGTAATATGAGTGGAGGGGGAAGGATTTGATATCCGTGTCTTTGGGACACCAGAGGTTTGGCACCTCCAGTGGTTTGGTACCACAGTTTATTTCGTGTCTTTGGGACACCAGAGGTTTGGCACCTCATAGCGACTCGTCCTAGTGGCTTAGTACCACAGTGGGTTGGCCCCACATTTGATATTATGGGTTCGTCGCCAGTGATTTAGTATCACACGTGGGTTGGCCCCACAAAAGGATTATTTGTGACTTTCGGTCACTAGTGGTTTGGCACCACATTATTGGATATCGTGACTTTGGGTCACCAGTGGTTTGGTACCACACGGGGTAGAAAAGGAGTTATGGATGGCTAGGTTTGGGTGCATTATATATATATTGCTTAGTTATAAATTCTGTAAGTATGTTGCATCAACCGGGGGAAGGATTTATGCACTGAGTCTTGGTGACTCACCTTCTCCCTTATCTTTTCAGGTGATACATAGATTGCGGATGTGGAGCCGGATGAAATCGTGGTGGCAATGCAATAAAAATTGGGTTTTACATGGACTTTGGTTTGGGTATTATACTCTATTTTAATTCGGTTTTCAGCTTTATTTGGATTTGTAATAAGGCTTTTTTTTTTAAATTATGTTTTTGGATTATTTATATGCTTTAGATTTGTTTTAAACATGGCTAAATAAATATCATGGTTGATTTAATAATTGAGCCCAAGGTTTTCTAAACTATTAAACGTAAAGGTTTTCAAAATCTTACCATCGGGTAATACAAATCTCTTGATAACAAATGTTTTCGACAACTTAAATGGTTTCCGAATTTGAACTTTTCACACTTAAATAGAAATGGTTTTCTAAGTAATCATTCGGGTTTTCTTAAAATGACGTAAATGTTTTCTAACCTATTGATCAACAACTAAATATGAAAAATTTATTTATGGGATTTCAAGGTAAACCACCGGTTTTTAAACTAATCATGCACCTACCTTTTAAAATTTAATCGGTAATTAGATTTTCTTCAAAACGTTTTCCTCTGTAACATGCCAGATTCGGTCATGACGTGTTGACTGGGTTTGGGGTGTTACATTTCTGAATTTGGTTCAAGCGAGTAAGTCAGTGGCTGCGTATGAAGCTGAATTCTTACGCCTTAGCCGATATGCTCTTGGGAAGGTAGCCACGGAGCATGAACGTTGTGTTAGGTTCAAAGATGGCCTGAGGGATGATTTATGTGTTTTGATAGCCCCACAGCGGGAAAGGGAATTTGCTGTCCTAGTGGAAAAGGCTAAGATAGCCGAGGAGGTAAAGCAGACAGAGAAACTGAATCGGGATAGAGATAGGGGTGGAAGTAAGAGGAATTTTGAATCGTCAGGGGCAGTTGGGCAAACTCAGAAAAGACCTAAGTCAGACGGGCCGAAACAGGATGAGAGACCTACTGCTGCTAACCATAAACAAAAGTGTGCTCGATGTGGTAAGTTCCATACCGGTGAGTGTTGGGCTGGCACTGGGAAGTGTTTTAGGTGTGGATCTATGGACCACCAAGTTAGAAACTGTCCGCAGCAACGGGGCAGTGAAGGGCCCACAGGTCAAGAGAATGCACCACCGGGAAGAGGAGGTCAACAACCGCCAAAGGGCCATGGTCAAGTCAATGGTGGCAATGGCACAGGATATGGTCGTAGAGGTGCAGGTTATGCTGAGGTGAGGCAGCCAGCCTTGGTTTATGTAGCACGTCGCCAAGGGGACGAGGACGCTCTAGATGCGAATACCTGTGCGTACCCTACCATAGTATACTAAGTGTTTATTTTGGCTTTAGAATTAGAGTGCGCAGCGAAAGCATAGTAGTGAGACTTAGGTAGTATGATTACTAGTTAGTTGGAAATTTTGAGGACGAAATTTCTTTAAGGGGGTAGAACTGTAACATCCTAAATTTATGGGCCTATGCATTTAGTGTGAGGATATGTTTAATTTGTTAATTTAAGTGATAGGAGTCTAAATTTGGGCTTAGAATTAGGCAAAGGCCCAGATTAAATTATTTTAAGGTGGCATCATTAAGAACTAAAAAGGAACAAGTTTTGGGTCGCAAGGAGCCCATGCTTTTAGGCCAATTTCGGCACTTTAAATGAAGATAGGGTGACGCCACACACAAGGAATTAGGGGCCCAAATATTAAGTTTAATGAGGCCCAAATCTTTTAATTTAAGTGAGTTAAATTTCAGCACTAGGGTTAGTAGAGGTGGATGGCTACAAGGCTCAAAAATAGGAGAAATTATGTGGATTTTATAAGTGATAATATCATAGATAAAAAGGAGAAAAGTTAGGAGCTTATCTTCAAGGGAAGTGTTAGCCGAAAATCCACCACCTAGAGGAGTGTAAAATTCGGCTACTGCATGGCAAAGAGGGTGCCGAATTTTCCCTCTCTTTTAGCTTGAATTTTAAGGGCATTTTCGATTTTTAGCAGTAGGTGCCGAAATATCTATATATAGGGGGGCTAGCTCCTTGATTCTGACTGAAAACCCTAAATTCCTCTCCCATTGTGTCAAAATTCCCTAGCCTCTCCCTCTCCAATTTCTTTTCTCCAATTTCTTCAAAAGCCGAAACTCTTCTCCACTTTTTCCTCCTTGTGCCGATTTCTCTAAAAAGCCGAAGCATCCATCGTCTTTTCTTCTATTCATCCTATTTGAGAATTAGTTCTATACTTCCGGCATTTAAATTGTAACACCCCCAAACCCGGCCCACGAGCCACGGCCGAATTCAGAAATGCCACTACGGAAAACGTTCGAAAAATATTTTTACTTAGAAGTGAAAACATAAAATTTATTGCCTTTAAGAAATCATTGGGTATTTAAAAGCCCATTAAATATTTCGTTGTTACAAATTATCCGAATTTAAAAACTTTAATATATATATTTTTAAGATATAATTTGCTGAGAATAAAACATTTCCAAACCGTTGTTCAATTACTAATCCATCTTAAAACATAATAAAAATACTTAATAAAAATACTTAAACCCTTTAACAAACTTCAAATACTTTAAGGCCCTTATTACAATGATTGAATACTTAAAATACTGAAAATAATAAATACTTTAATAAAACAAGTAGAAACATCTTCTTCTGCATGGGCCACCTCGTATCCATTCCAAGTCGGTCCGAGAATCACGATCACCTGCGATGTTGATAAATATTTGGGTGAGTCACACGGACTCAGTGTGCAATTTTTCTACTGAATTCCATCCACATGTTAAACCATATAATAATCCATATAACCAATAGTAATGCAACTTATTCACATGTATTCACTTATTGGGCTTGGCCCATAACCATATCACATTCTTATAATAGTGTAATTAACCACATATTTCCACATATATTGGGCTTGGCCCATTTCCACATTTATTCACATTCAAAATTATGCAATTATGAAGCCCAACCCAGCCTAGGGTCCATCCTCTACACACCCCCGTATCCAGCCTACCACACACCAGGGGATTATTAAATCACCCTCCCCTTTTTACTCCAATATCGCAACAAATGCCATCCACGCGAACTTAATCGGAAATAATCCACAACGCGACCTCAGTCAGCGCCAATCCACGATGTAGCCGAAGCTAACATCAAAACCACGATGAGCACAAAGCCATCAGTAACCACGATATGGCACATAGCCTATATCAATCACGATGAGGCACAGAGCCATTCATCAAACCACGTACTCGAAGTACACCCTGTCCTTCTTTCATATCATATCCCACCCATGCACATGCAATCATAAAATAATGCCTTGATAATAATGCATGTACATGTTATTTAGCATATCACACCTATGCACTTTAATAACCACATCACATACAGATTTAGAACTATCCTGATTATCGACATACCCCTTAAAGGTATCCATATCATACTTGTCACTGCACTCGTTAATACATACATAACACATACAAAATATCACATACACAACATAAACCCGGAAAACAGTAGGCTAACTACACACCTTATAACTTGAAGAACTACGCTTTCGATACTGATGCTATCACTAATCGAGACTACGGCTATCTGCCTACTATGCTGCTCTGACGCTGGTCCACACCCCGGTGGCCAATCCGGAACTGCAGAAACAGATCTCTTCTTAAACTTCGGGATAGGGACTATCCCTTCACCTTCTCGACCGGTATCCATGTTCATTAATGATATCTTAATCAGAACCAAACGGTTAACCAATAACATCATAATCCAAATATACCTAATCTAAACTATACTTACTGAATATCCTTACCAAACGAACTTGGATCCCGAAGGCTTCTCTTTTACCACTATCGACTTGCCCCTAAAAGACCATAGGTAGAAATTGGTCAACACTTAAGTATCTCAAGACATGGCTTATGACCGAATATTAGTAAATACTCACCTTGCTTATTTAGAACCCGAGTACTTGCTTGCTCTTGAAGTTACCAATATCCCTTGATTACTTCCAATCCTGAAAGACCTCCTTTAACGCTCCTTAATGTCAGCACTACGTCGCTTGGAGAGAAACCAAAAGTAAGTAGCCGGCAGCCCCTCCTTAGTGATTCGGCTATGGCTCTCACATATAGGTGAAATATTCGGCTAACAATAAAAGGAAGAGATTTGGGGAATGGAGTATAGGTTCGGCCAAGAAACAAATAGGGGAGAAGAAAGAAATATAAATGGCCTTAATGCTCTTGGAGTTTCGGTCAACAAACAAAAAGGGAAAAGAAACCGAAACTAAATGACTTTTGCACAAGAGGAAAGCGGCACAAGCAAAGGGAAAAGAGAAACTAAATTCAGCACCCCCTCCTTATAAAGCTTCAAATCCGACTAGGCACCCCCAAAGAATCCCACATTCGGCCACCAACCTTCCTCCTATCATCACCCACATTTTTCTCCTTTATTATCTTAACAAATAAAATAATCCTTCACATTATCCCTTATCTACCTAAAATAAAATAAATAAAATAAAATCCCATCATCCTACTCTTAGCCGAATTTTAAACAAAATAACAAAGCTTAACTCCTCCTTGCAAAACCCATGTGCCGTCCACTACTCCTTCCTTATCATATCCCTTATTATTCTCTTATCACCTTATCAAATAAAATAAAATAAACCCTCACATTATCTCTTATCTTAGCCTTTAAAAAAAATAAAATAAATAAAACAACATTTATCCCACCTTAGCCGAAAATTAAAATAATAAAGACCAAGCCTTATCTCATCTTTTTGGAGTCCACATGCCGTCCACCTCCTCCCTTCTCTTGACGCCAAAAGCCCAAAAATAAAATCCCACCTAATGCCGCCAACAAGGCTCGAACCTGAGCCCTCCTGAAGCTCCCTTTTCCCGCAAGCTTCCCTGCTCCTCAGGTAACGCCCCAAGCCACTTTGCTGCTAGTTCTTTTGTGTCATAAACTCCCCAAAATTCCTCTTAAAGCCTCCTTAGCCCAGTTTCCCTTCTTGACGCAAAGAGCAAAAATAAAAACACACTCCTCTGCCACTAACGTGATTCGAACCAAGGCCCTACACCCTGCACATGGCGTCATTCACCAAGGCCCTAAGTGGCGCCTTGCAGCCACTTTACCAAGGTGATTCTTATGTCCAAGAACTTCCAAAATTTTCCTTAAGGCCTCCTTAGCCTAAATTTCTTTCTTTCACTTAAAATTCAACATTTTCCCAAAGCTTTCACCTTTATCCTAGAGTTCTCAAAACCCCTAATACACACTCAACCATCCATTAAGCCTACTAACTCATGAATTATGCACCAAATGCATAACCCCTAATTCTAGGGTACTACATAAATCTTCCATTGGCATTGCCGAATCCTCTCTCTAGTGCTAGCCGAATCTCCTATGCTAAGATAAGTGTCGATTCTTGATTAGTTCTCATGATCTATTCCCAGTTTTTGAAAGGCAAAAGCCGAAAGCTAATAGTTTAATGGTTTTATGATGGGCGGCAATTCGGGATTTGAAGGAAGCTTGGTCAATTAGATCTAAAAACTGAAAATAGCTAGTCTCCACTTTTGGGATTTTTAAGGTAAGAAGATTTTCCTAGATTTCTATTAGATTTCATCATTATATACAAGATCTTAATGTTATAATGAGGATTAACGATTAAATATTGTGATAGTAGTTCTGATAAGGACTTGTGATGGAATTAAATATGGATCAGGGAAAGGAGAAAATCCCTAAGTTTAAGAAAAGAGCAGTATCTGCCATTCGAAATTGGCCACTAGGTTGTGGACCGGCTTCTGAACAACCCTTAGGCAGATAGCAGTAGTGTCGACTAAGGATAGCGTCGACATAGAAAGCATCATTTTATCGGTAACCAAGTGTGTAGATCTCTAACACACTACTAATAAACCTGTATGTATGTTTATTTATATACGTTATGGGCTAAAAAGCCGGAACGAGGCTGTCTAGACAGTCGAATGGAACCCTAAAAGAGTTAGGCAAAGATGCCAAGTACGTAAACATAGAACTCCCTATGTGTATCGAAAAGTATATATGTCTGTAAGATGTTTTCTTTATGTATGTATGCACGGGGTGGGAATGATGATATTGAAGGGGAAGTGCATGATAGGTCACTTGGTGATCGGTGGTAGAAATCCCACATAATTTAAATATAAGGTCACATAGTGATTGGTGGTGATGCCACGTTTAATGGTTCCTGAATAACAGGAATAGGCAGTTCGGCTGTCGTTATGGTGTGTAGCAGATGGAGGGTTGATTGTAGAAATCCCCACGGTGTGATGGTTGGTACGGGTTGGTGTGTAGAGGATGAAACCCGAGGATGGGTTGGGTTATTAATCATTTATTATTTTGATGTATGATTATGATTGATGCCTTATGGGATAGGGCCCATAATGTGTTTGTGGGCTCAAGTCATTGTGTGCTTTGAGATTTATACACTGAGTCTTGGTGACTCACGCTTTCCTTTTCTCTACTCTCCAGATGAGCAGTAGATCGTGGACATGGGAGCCGAGACGGACTCGAGGGGCCATCAAGTTCTATTTCTACAAATTATATTTTCTTTAGGACTTCTTTAAGTTTGAGGAACAGTTATGTAATAAGGCCCCTAGTTTTTATTCAACTTAGGAGTTTTCTATGTTATGCAACTTATGAATATACCACAAGGTTTATTTACATTTATTAATAAAAATACAAAGAGGTTTATTTTCAAAAAGTCTTTCCCTTATTCAAATTTAATTAATTTAACTTGTGTTTTCAAAATGCGATAAAGTGTTATGTATTCGATAACATGCCGGATCTGGTCGAAACGCATGGGCCGGGTTTGGGGTGTTACATAATCGACATAATACGATTCAATCTCAAAAACCTAAGAGCAATTAAACTATGTAACTTCCAAAATATCATAACAATTATCATTAAAAGTCTACCACACTGCCTTATTCCCAAAACAAAAAAAATAAAATAAAAATAACACCTACGAAGTAACAGAAAAGGACTTACTTGGATCACCCCTCGGAACCACACCGCTCATACTAGCACACCACTAATTTGCAATGGTTTAAGAAGGGAATGGGTAAGCTTAACAAGCTAAGTGAATGCCTAAAACAACTACCATGCAAACAATTTATCAAGCATTAATGAAACAACCATATAGCACAACCTCAACAGTTCCAACTCTAGTGTAATATTATACATACTTGTGCATTATTTACTAGTTCATTTTCATGGTAATCATATTCACTTTTAAGCATATATCACATTACACATATAATCACATAACATTTAAGCATATATCACAATACTTATATAATCACTTAACTTTCAAGCATATATCACAATACTCAAAAACATGTTTATAGATAAATTGGCACTTGAGCTATGAAACGTAAAACTGGTCACTATCACCACTCATCGAATACACGAATCTCCAACATACCACATAGAATCATAGACTCAAACATATCCCAAAAGTGAAACCTAAAGCTAACACTCTCCAACACACCAAACATATCTTGTTGAATGGAGCTTAGCTCACATTCCCTTATCTCTCCAACATGTCCCTAGGCCTGAACACCCAAATCATATAACATATAACTGAGTACTCACAATCCTATGGCATGCCAACTATATCCGATGGTTTTAAAAATCACAAGGCCAAAATATATGTTATTAAGTACACATATATTTACTTACTGATTTACCGCTCACTATCATTGCATATTTACATCATAAGCACATAATTATCATTTTCACTTGCCATGATTGACATGCCTACATATGCACTTTCACAATAGTAATCATGAACACATGTCACATGTAATTGCATCTCATTTATATTCACATTTTACAATCACATATTTCACAAGTTAAACATGAGTACGAAAAAGCTTACACTTAAAACTTAGAGTAGGGGTTTAGGCTACAACTAAATTCTCAAATAACGTATTGAATCATATCCACAAGAAATTATTCCAAACACTCACCAATTACGATTCGTCGAAAAGTTGAAAGCTCAAATTAGCTTTTCCTTGCCTTTATCTCTACTCGTAAAAGGTCCTATCGGTTTCAACGCTTCAACAAATTAATCACATAATAGCACAATCAATATTTAGCGAAAGACTCACATCAAACAATCCAAAAACACAAGCCTAAGCTAGGTTCTCTTTTGACCAAAACCTTCGACATAAAAATCTTAAATTTCGAATATCTCGATCTATACTTAATCTTTTCACCTAAAATGAGTTTCATTCATCTAATTATTTGTCAACGACTAATTCCAAACCTTTAAACTACACAAAACTACTCAATTCATGGTATCAACTTTTTCGACATGTTTTTGGCTATTTTTCGAAAATTCATTAAAACTCAAGAATTCTTTAAAAAAACTTTAAAATAATTTTATAAGCCTTCTAATTACATCAAAACTTATTAAAAACACTTTGAAACCATGTTTTTACCCAAAATATCAAAATCCACCATTAACAACCTAATGTTCAGCTTGTATTAAAATTATGTCATTTAATAGCTAAAAATTCCGTTTCAAAGACTAAATAACAATAAAAAAATTAATAGAAAGATGAATGGTTTCTTTAGTTGGAAGAAAAACTGACTTATGTCGAAAACCTGGAAAACTCACACTTAAAGAAGATGATGAAATCTATGGAATTTTAAGTTGTTTTCTTGAAGGCTTATGAAGATTTAATGCTTTCAGAATGATGGAAATCAATTAAATTAAGGTTAGAATAACAAAAAGTGGAAGAGAGGAGCTTTAGGAGTAATGGACAGCTAAAGTATGAAGATGGAAAAGACTAATGTGAAAATAAAGTTAAAAATGTGGATTTTTAGGTTGGATTTTAAAATCTGGTCTAATTGCCTCTTAAAAACTCTAAGTTTTGATTTTTTTTTTTTACAAATCCGTCCTATTTTCAAAATTAAAGATATTTAAAACACATTTTCAGAAATTGATTTAATTTTCTAAAAATAATATTTTCGAACACTCTAAGGTATTTAAAACTCATTACTGGTATATCATGTCATAAAATTTTAAACCCTAAGTGCCTTGTTTTGCGGTGTTACAGTTTGGACAGCAAGGCAAATAGACAAGCTTCCGTTTTGGTAGTATCAAAGAAGCGAGACAAAATGTGTCGCTATTGTAAGAAGTTAGGTCACGTCAAAGCAAATTGTTATAAACTACAAAATAAAAGGGTTGATGAGAGTAATGAAGAAGATGTAGCTAGTGCTAATTTGGCTGATGAAAGCGGTGATGATTCTTGTTAGTGTCAATGAGCGATAGCTCCAAGTTTACGTCCGAGTGGATCCTAGAGTTAGGATGTTATTTGTAACTCCCCTCACCCGAATTCACTGCCGGAATAGGGCTACAGAGCATTACCGGACTTATAAAACAATTAAACATTCATTTCACATACAATTTCCAAATCCATACAAACGGTATTCACAAAAAACCATATTGTCCCTATTATGAGCCTACGAGGCCCAAAACATGCATTTAGGAAGGTTCGAGACTAAACCAATAACTTAGGAAATTTTTACGAAACTTAGAAAATTTTCCAAAATACAAGGGACACACGCCCGTGTCACAGGCCGTGTGGACATTCGAAATGAAAGCACATGGCAATGTCCTACCCTGTGTCTGACCCCATGTAACTCTCTGAATTGGGTCAAACGGCTAACACACATGCCCGTATGACTAGCCCGTATGCCCTAAAAATGATCACACACACCCGTGTGCCAAGCCGTCTTCTAAGCCGTGCCAAACCTATAGGGTATGCTGACTTATGCCACACGGCCAAGTCACACGCCCGTGTACTAAGCTGTGTGGAGCATACTAACTTGATTTTTAATTAAACACCAATGGACACATGACCGTGTAACCTGACCGTGTGTCATACACAGCTGAAACACACGCCCGTGTCTCTGCCCATGTGGACAAAAATAGGTTATTTACCAAGCCATTTTGCCATCCAACTTTGTACATACCTAAAACAATCTATTTGGCATCAAAACATGGCATATATTGGCATTCATTGACTCTTAACCAAGCCTAAATTATACCATTTCAAAGCCAACCAAAACATATTACAGCAATACCACAATATGCCATTCAAGTTCGTACCAAAACTCATAAACTCAAATCATCAATATGATCACTTTCAACTATACATCATTTAGCCTAATCTCACAAACATATCAACTTCAACTCTCAACCATTTAACACAATCATTTGCATAGCAATTATCAACACAAAACAAAAGTCATTTGCATATATAAACATAACCAAATCAACCAAAATGAACCAACTCTCATGGCTATATACAAAACCAAACATTACACATTTACAAGCCAAATCCAAGTAGCTAAATTCATTACCTAACTATATAGCAAAATGACCAAAATTCCTATCCATGCCACATAATTAAAACACTTAAGTTCAAAAACAACCAAGAGATAGTAGGATAGTGTTATGAAGTCTCTGACGACCTGTAACATCCTGAAATTGGGGCTATTTGTGATTGAATTATTTTGCTTGTGTTTAAATTTCTGTGATATTATTTGTGGAATTATAAGACTCAATTAGGGGTCTTGAGTAAGCTCGGTTAAGTAGGATAGTTTTTAGTATGGTTTATTTAATGAAGTAGGATTAAGTGAGCTTGACACTTAAGTTAATTAAGTGTTCATTTAAAGCACAAGAGGAGTAAGTGGCAAGTTGGTTAAGGCTCTTGAAAGGTTGCTTGAGGTTAGTGGTTCGAGTAGCATGTTTAGCATTTTGAGGTTTTTATTTCATGATAGCATTAATGGCCGGTCAACCTATGTTTATGATAGGTGGACTAATAACTTTTGGTAAGTTGAATTTATTTTTAAGGAAAGCATGGAAAAAGGGATAAGATTCCTAAGGTTATGGTAGGATATCTTGAAGTTATGGTATTAAGAGGGGACAAAGGCTTGGTTTGTGGAAAGTATTTTGGAAAGAAATCCTATGCCTTAATGCATGAATGTGGACGGCATGTAAGGCTAGGGGGAGTGGCCGAATTTTTGGTAGGTAGCTTGGGGGGGATATTGGCCAAACTTTTGTTTTGTGTATCATCTTGTGCTTGTTTTTCCTCTCCAAAAAGCTCTCATCTTTGGCCGAATGTCTAGGGTGCTTTTAGTGCTAAATTTCTTTTGAAGACAACTTCATTTTGTTAGAAACAAAATATCACTTTCTTTCTCTCATTTGTCTTTTGAACCAAACTACATTTTGCATCTTGTGCATTTTCTTCCTTGGTAAAGTTTGTGGTAACCGAATATCATTTCTTCCATCTCTCTTTTTCTTCCTTTGATCAATTCTTTCTCATTCTCTTTTCAACCTTTATCAAAAACCAAAAACCATCCTTTCTTTTTCTAAACCTTGGTCGAATCTTCTACACCATTATCTTTCATCTACTACTTTTCTTTTCTTTTCAAAACCGAATCCCCATTTCTCTTTTCTTCTCAATAATTTCTTTATTGGCCGAATATACTCCTTGGGTATGCCGAAACTCTCTTCTTTCATTTAGAAGTATCTTGGCCGAATATTGAAGGTGGTAAGGATTTATTTCAAAGGATTATTCTTTTAAGTTTTCGTTTAAACCGAAGGTTAATAACCTTAATGATGATGGTTGGTTGTAGAGAAGTGAGGCCGATTCATTTAGGAGTGTGTTGGCTAGTGTTCGAAGGCTTTTGGGTAAGATTTTGGGTTCACAAGGAACCCTTCTCAATTATTTTGGTTTGGCCGAATAGGCCATGGCACTAATGTCCATTTTTGACCGAATATAGGGGCAAGAATACTTGTGTGGACGATTTGTCTATTCGGGATTTAGAACTCTTGTTGGTGCCAGGTGTGTACATACACATCTTATAACTTTTTAATATGCTAAGTGTTATAATATGCCTAATCCGTTTGTGTAGACATGGATGTAATACCATCATGGTATTAACAAAGACTCGGGTAAGTCTTTATTGCTTTGAGATTACTATTTGATGCTTTTGGGAAGCATGACACATTTGGTATGTGTATTATTGGATGTATGGCAAATGATAAATTTATTAATGTTGTTAAAATAAACCTTTTTGCATGATTCAGTAAATATACATAATTGTTTGATATGGGTTGATGAGTGGAGGGGGCAGTGATATTCGTGTCGACGGACACCAGTGTTTTGGTAACACATTGTGACTACGGTCACCAGAGGTTTGGTACCTCCAGAGGTTTGGCACCTCATAGCGACTTGTCCCTGTGGTTGATACCACCGTGGGTTGGCCCCACTTTGAGATATGGGATCGTCTGCCAGTGATTTGGTATCGCACGATGGGTTGGCCCCATCATTCGATTTGTGTCTTCGGACACCAGAGATTTGGTATCTCCAGTGATTTGGCATCACATCTGTGACTATATGTCACCAGTGGTTTGGCACCACCAGTGGTTTGGTACCACACGGGGTAGAAAAAGGCGTTTGGATGGTTAGGTTGGGTGCATTTTAAACTTATGCATGTTAATTGGTTATGATTTGTGTATGTTATTGCACTAAATCGGGGAAGGGTTACACACTGAGTCTTGGTGACTCACCTTCTCCTTTAATTTTTCAGGTGACTCGTAGATCGCGGGTGAGGAGCCGGATGGACTCGAGGTGGCCATGCAGTGGAGATTTTTAATAAATGAATTTTGGATTTTATCTATCTTTCGTTTGGGTTTATGTTGCTTAATTGTAATAAGGCCTCCTAGGATGATTTTATTATTGCTGCATGTTTGAATGTTTGGTTTAAACTACTTGATGATGTTAAAACGGTTGCACATGTTTTCTCAAATTAAACGTAAAATGCTTTTAAAGTACTATCGAGTACATTTGAAATTTTTAAACAACTCGACTCAACAAATATTTTTAAGTGTGGTTTTTAACAAAGAAAATTCAAATTGAAAGGCATTTCGACTAATTTTAAAATCGGTTTTAAAATGGTTTTCAAAATGTTTTCTCTGTAGCAAACCAAATTCGGTCATATTGTTTGGGCCGGGTTTGGGGTGTTACAAAATTGGTATCAGAGCCTAGTTCAAAGCTCGGCTGTGGGGGCCCAAGGCCCAAAAATGTTTTTGGTAGGCCTTTTTGAAATATTTTTGTTTTGAATGAGCATGGCACCGAGTCTCCGGCACCGATCCGCCCAAGTAAGTATCTCTAACTTTTTGTATGAATTATTTACTGTAGAAGGGTAGGAAGCATGGGACGTAGATAGCGATAAGTATTTTAAACTTTAGGACTAGTTTACCCCAACAAAATTCATAAGACTTTAATGGCCTAATTAAAATCAACCCGTGACCAAGTCGCCGAGTTAGGGTGTGGAAATCTAGATGCGCATGTCTAGGATTGGATCCGGAAGAGCTTGGTACTTAAGCAGTCGTCGTGACTCACCTTCTCTTCGCGGGATTTCTACCTGGTGCGTAGCTTCGGTTCACCCTAACCAAGAGGACTCGGTCATAGGTAAAACCTTAAATAAAACCCGAAAGGGATTAGCCGTGCTTTAAGGAAAACTTCGGTTTTAAAATCATTAAATTATCTCTTTTAGATAGAAGGACAAATTTATCTACAAAATTTTCAAAATATTTTATTTACCAAAATTACCAAAATGCCCCTAGTGGCAAAATTATGAAAATACCCTTGGTTTCTAAAATTTCCATATTACCCCAATTTTGATCAAATTTTTATTTTACAAAAGTACTCAAAAATGTTGTATTTCAAAATAATACCTTGACTTTGGAAATTTACAAAATTACCCCCGATTGACAAAATTACCAAAATACCCCTGGTTTTCAAAATTTTGTTATATCTTCAAATTGAGAATTTCTCAAAAATACTCCTCAATTTTAGAAATTTCAAAATATTTCGATTTATTAAAGTTTTCAAATTTCTTCGGTTTATTAAAAAAAATACCCTGTAGGAAAATGACGAAATTACCCCTGGGATAGAAACGGACAGAAATGCCGAAGAGTGCATAGGTATGAAAGGTATAGGGAATGGATGTACTTTTCTGTGTAAACTAGGATAGAAGACTTAAAACCTTGTTTGATCGAAAGAACTCCTATTAAACTCTTTTCATAAAATTTCTTCGCGGATAATCAAGTGAAACATGTACTAATTCATAAAAATTTCCTAATCAGATTAAAGCGCGATAGTTAGAATGAGTTTTAGAGGACGTGGCTGTCGTGGACGCGGAAGGGGTAGGATGGCCGTATCGGAACCTGTCGGGTCAGGTCAAGGATCTGAGAACGAGATACCGCCACCACCACCCCCAACCTTTGGAGCTGAGGAGCAGGATCAGACGGGTGATGACGCTGTGTCACAAGTGATGCTGCGGGTTTTGGAAAGGGTAGCTGGAATGGGTGGAGGTGGAGGAGCTCGGAAGTCGGTACCTGAGAGACTTAGAGCTAACGGAGCTGAATTTTTCCGAGGTGTGTCTGGTGTAGCGCCCAATACGGCTGAGTATTGGCTAGAATCGACCGAAAGAATCATGGATGAGATAGATCTGACAAATGAGGGGAAACTGAAAGGAGCGGTGTCGCTTCTCAAGGATGAGTCATATCGTTGGTGGCTCACGGTTCGAGATGGTGCTACGGCAGATGATCTTACTTGGGAGTATTTCAAAATTTCTTATCAGAAGAAGTATGTTGGCTCAAGCTACATTGACGCACAGAGAAAAGCTTTTCTGGGGTTAGTACAAGGAAATAAGTCTGTGTCAGAGTATGAAGCGGAATTCTTGAGGCTGAGCCGCTATGCTCAGGGAATAGTGGCATCGGAGCATGATCGTTGTGTCCGCTTTGAAGATGGACTTAGAGACGAGTTAAGGTTGCTGATTGCTCCGCAGCAGGAGCGTGAGTTTGCTGTCTTGGTGGAGAAGGCCAAGGTAGCCGAAGGAGTCAAGGAGTCCGCGAGGCAAAGTTATGATAGGAGCAAGCTGAAGAGAGGCTTTGGATCGTCTGGGTCAGGTGGTAACGTTCAGAAAAGGTTCAGGCAGAGTGGGTCAAATCAGGCAGGGAGGTCCACAGCTGCTAATCAGAGACCGACCCAGTGTAATCGTTGTGGGAAGTTTCATTGGGGAGAATGTTGGACCGGAGGGAAAGAATGTTTCGAGTGTGGTTCGTTGGATCATCGTGTGAGAGACTGTCCACGTAAGCAAGCTAGGAATCAGTCTGAAGGTCAAGGTCGTGCTCAGTTCAGAAAGGAGGGACCAGCACCGCAGAGAGGTCGTGGTAATGGTAGAGGTGGCTATGGCTCTAGTGGAGGTCGCGGAGCAGCTGGCAGAGGTATTGGCAACACGGAGTCTAGACAGCCTGGTTTGGTATATGCTGCGAGGCGTCGTGAGGAAGGAGACGCACCGGACGTCATAACCGGTACATTTTTAATCTTTGGTGTTCCATATACTGCTTTGATAGATGTGGGTTCGACGCATTCTTACGTTGCTAGTAGCATAGTTGAGACCATGAATTTAGTTCCTGTGACTGCTTCTAGGAGGATGACCGTACTTAGTCCTTTAGGTTACTCTGTAGAAGTAGAAAAGCTATATAGGGATGTACCCCTAGAACTCCAAGGGGTAGTGTTCGTAGCTGATCTGATGGAACTGCCGTTTGAGGAGTTCGATCTGATTCTTGGGATGGATTGGTTGGTCAAGTACCAAGCAAGTTTGGATTGCGCTGCTAAGCGCATGGTTTTGAAGACGGTTGAAGGTGAAGAAGTGGTCATGATAGGTAATAGGAGAGATTATCTATCCAACGTGGTATCTGCGCTGAAAGCGATAAAGATGGTCAGGAAGGGCTGTGAGGCGTTCGTAGTTCATGTGTGTGCTTTAGAAGCTAAGGAGTCTTCTGTGGGGAATGTTCAAACTGTAAAGGAATTTACTGACGTATTTCCTGAAGAACTTCCGGGATTGCCTCCAGATCGTGAGGTCGAATTCAGTATAGATCTGTTACCCGGAACGGCGCCAGTGTCTATAGCTCTGTATAGGATGGCACCGAAGGAATTGATGGAATTGAAGGCTCAGATTCAAGAGTTGTTGGATCGAGGTTTCATTCGACCAAGTGTTTCACCTTGGGGAGCGCCGGTACTTTTTGTCAAGAAGAAGGATGGTGCGATGCAGATGTGTATAGACTACCGCCAGTTGAACAAGCTGACGATCAAAAACAAGTATCCTTTGCCGAGGATAGATGACTTGTTTGATCAGCTTAAAGGGGCTGCGGTTTTCTCTAAGATTGATTTAAGGTCTGGATATCATCAGCTGAAGGTGAAAGAGGCTGATATCCATAAGATGGCATTTCGTACTCGGTATGGTCACTACGAGTTTCTGGTGATGCCGTTTGGATTGACTAATGCACCGACAGCTTTCATGGACATGATGAATAGGGTATTTCAGCAGTTTTTGGATCAGTTTGTTGTGGTCTTTACAGACGATATTTTAGTATACTCGAAGTCAGAGGAGGAGCATGATGCGCATTTGCGAATGGTGTTGCAGATTTTGAGGGAAAAGCAGTTGTATGCGAAATTTAGTAAGTGCGAATTCTGGCTTAAGGAGGTGACTTTCTTAGGTCACGTTGTTTCAGCCGAGGGGATTAGAGTGGATCCTCGGAAGATTGAGGCAGTGTTGGATTGGAAGCCGCCTAAGTCTGTGGTTGAGATTCGGAGTTTTCTAGGTCTGGCGGGGTATTACCGAAGATTTGTGGAAGGATTTTCTTTGATTGCTGCACCGATGACCATGTTGTTGAGGAAAGGAATTCCATTTGTGTGGACCGAGGAGCAACAAGGAATTTTCGACAAATTGAAGAGAATTCTGACTGAAGCTTCAGTTTTGATTCAACCTGAGGCAGGCAAGGAATTCACGGTTTATTGCGATGCATCACATATTGGTTTGGGATGTGTGTTGGTGCAAGAAGGGAAGGTAGTGGCTTATGCATCTCAGCAGTTGAGACCACATGAGGCTAATTATCCGACTCATGACTTGGAGTTAGCGGCTGTAGTCTTCGCTTTGAAGATATGGAGGCACTACTTGTACGGAGAGAAGTCGATAGTCTATACGGATCACAAGAGTCTTAAGTATCTTTTGACTCAGAAGGATTTGAATTTGAGACAGCGTAGATGGATTGAGCTGTTGAAGGACTACGACTGTTCGATCGAGTATCATCCTGGTAAGGCTAACGTGGTGGCAGACGCGTTGAGTCGTAAGGTTGTATCGGATTTAAGATCAATGTTTGCTCGACTTAGTTTGTTCGACGATGGGAGTCTTTTGGCAGAATTGCAAGTCAAGCCGACTTGGTTAGATCAGATTAAGGAGAAGCAGTTAGAGGATGATGGTTTGAATGATCGGAGGTTGCAAGTCCAGAATGGTGGATTAGAGGATTTTAGTCTGTCCAGTGATGGAGTTTTGTGCTTTAAAGGGAGAGCTTGTATGCCGAAGGATGTGGAGTTGAGACAAAGGATTCTTCGGGACGCACATAGTAGCCCATATGCTATGCATCCCGGAGGTAGCAAGATGTATCGAGATTTGAGAGAGCAGTTTTGGTGGCCAGGTCTGAAGCGGGAAGTAACTGAGTTCGTGGGTAAGTGTCTGACGTGTCAACAAGTTAAGGCTGAACATCAATTGCCATCTGGTTTACTTCAGCCGGTGAAGATTCCTCAGTGGAAGTGGGAGAGGATCACTATGGACTTTGTCAGTGGATTACCTCTTACGCCTAGCAAGAAGAATTCAATTTGGGTGATTGTGGATCGACTAACTAAGTTAGCGCATTTCATACCTGTAAGGGTAGATTATTCGCTTTAGAGGCTAGCAAAGTTATATGTGGTTGAGATAGTGAGATTACATGGTGTGCCAGTATCGATTATCTCGGATAGGGATCCGAGGTTTACATCAAGGTTTTGGAGAGCTTTGCATCAAGCTTTGGGAACGAGATTGGACTTCAGCACAACTTTTCAGCCGCAATCCGACGGACAATTGGAGAGAGTGATTCAGATCTTAGAAGATATGCTCAGAGATTGCGTTCTGGATTTCAGTGGCAGTTGGGAGGAGTATCTACCGTTAGCGGAATTCGCTTATAACAATAGTTATCAAGCGAGTATCCAAATGGCACCATATGAAGCACTGTATGGATGGAAGTGCCGTACTCCTACGTGTTGGACGGAGTTGGGTGAACGTCAGGTTTTGGGTCCAGAATTGGTGACTGAAACTGAGGACAAAGTTAAGGTAATTCAGGCTCGTCTCAAGGAAGCGTCGGATAGGCAGAAGTCTTACGCCGATCTCAAGTGCAAGGAAATGGAATACGAGGTAGGAGATAAAGTCTTTCTGAAGGTGTCGCCTTGGAAAAAGGTGTTGCGTTTTGGGCAAAAAGGGAAGTTAAGCCCAAGGTTCATCGGCCCGTATACTGTGTTGAAGCGAGTAGGACCGGTAGCTTATCAGCTCGAACTGCCAACAGAGTTGAGTCAGATTCATGATGTCTTCCATGTGTCGATGCTTAGACGGTATCGGTCGGATCCATCGCATGTTGTGCCAGTGGCAGAGATTGAGGTTAACTCCGACTTATCTTTCGAGGAGGAGCCAGTTCAGATCTTAGATCGTGATATCAAGGTTTTGCGTAAGAAAGCAGTACCTTTGGTGAAAGTGCTATGGCGAAACCATGGTACGGAGGAAGCGACGTGGGAACCCGAGGATGTAATACGGCAGCAATACCCCCATCTCTTCTGATCAGATAATTTCGAGGACGAAATTATTTTAAGGGGGTAGAACTGTAACATCCTGAAATTGGGGCTATTTGTGATTGAATTATTTTGCTTGTGTTTAAATTTCTGTGATATTATTTGTGGAATTATAAGACTCAATTAGGGGTCTTGAGTAAGCTCGGTTAAGTAGGATAATTTTTAGTATGGTTTATTTAATGAAGTAGGATTAAGTGAGCTTGACACTTAAGTTAATTAAGTGTTCATTTAAAGCACAAAAGGAGTAAGTGGCAAGTTGGTTAAGGCTCTTGAAAGGTTGCTTGAGGTTAGTGGTTCGAGTAGCATGTTTAGCATTTTGAGGTTTTTATTTCATGATAGCATTAATGGCCGGTCAACCTATGTTTATGATAGGTGGACTAATAACTTTTGGTAAGTTGAATTTATTTTTAAGGAAAGCATGGAAAAAGGGATAAGATTCCTAAGGTTATGGTAGGATATCTTGAAGTTATGGTATTAAGAGGGGACAAAGGCTTGGTTTGTGGAAAGTGTTTTGGAAAGAAATCCTATGCCTTAATGCATGAATGTGGACGGCATGTAAGGCTAGGGGGAGTGGCCGAATTTTTGGTAGGTAGCTTGGGGGTGGATATTGGCCAAACTTTTGTTTTGTGTATCATTTTGTGCTTGTTTTTCCTCTCCAAAAAGCTCTTATCTTTGGCCGAATGTCTAGAGTGCTTTTAGTGCTAAATTTCTTTTGAAGACAACTTCATTTTGTTGGAAACAAAATATCACTTTCTTTCTCTCATTTGTCTTTTGAACCAAACTACATTTTGCATCTTCTGCATTTTCTTCCTTGGTAAAGTTTGTGGTAATCGAATATCATTTCTTCCATCTCTCTTTTTCTTCCTTTGATCAATTCTTTCTCATTCTCTTTTCAACCTTTATCAAAAACCAAAAACCATCCTTTCTTTTTCTAAACCTTGGTCGAATCTTCTACACCATTATCTTTCATCTACTACTTTTCTTTTCTTTTCAAAACCGAATCCCCATTTCTCTTTTCTTCTCAATAATTTCTTTATTGGCCGAATATACTCCTTGGGTATGCCGAAACTCTCTTCTTTCATTTAGAAGTATCTTGGCTGAATATTGAAGGTGGTAAGGATTTATTTCAAAGGATTATTCTTTTAAGTTTTCGTTTAAACTGAAGGCTAATAACCTTAATGATGATGGTTGGTTGTAGGGAAGTGAGGCCGATTCATTTAGGAGTGTGTTGGCTAGTGTTCGAAGGCTTTTGGGTAAGATTTTGGGTTCACAAGGAACCCTTCTCAATTATTTTGGTTTGGCCGAATAGGCCATGGCACTAATGTCCATTTTTGGCCGAATATAGGGGCAAGAATACTTGTGTGGATGATCTGTCTATTCGGGATTTAGAACTCTTGTTGGTGCCAGGTGTGTACATACACATCTTATAACTTTTTAATATGCTAAGTGTTATAATATGCCTAATCCGTTTGTGTAGACATGGATGTAATACCATCATGGTATTAACAAAGACTCGGGTAAGTCTTTATTGCTTTGAGATTACTATTTGATGCTTTTGGGAAGCATGACACATTTGGTATGTATATTATTGGATTTATGGCAAATGATAAATTTATTAATGTTGTTAAAATAAACCTTTTTGCATGATTCAGTAAATATACATAATTGTTTGATATGGGTTGATGAGTGGAGGGGGCAGTGATATTCGTGTCGACGGACACCAGTGTTTTGGTAACACATTGTGACTACGGTCACCAGAGGTTTGGTACCTCCAGAGGTTTGGCACCTTATAGCGACTTGTCCCTGTGGTTGATACCACCGTGGGTTGGCCCCACTTTGAGATATGGGATCGTCTGCCAGTGATTTGGTATCACACGATGGGTTGGCCCCATCATTCGATTTGTGTCTTCGGACACCAGAGATTTGGTATCTCCAGTGATTTGGCATCACATCTGTGACTATATGTCACCAGTGGTTTGGCACCACCAGTGGTTTGGTACCACACGGGGTAGAAAAAGGCGTTTGGATGGTTAGGTTGGGTGCATTTTAAACTTTTGCATGTTAATTGGTTATGATTTGTGTATGTTATTGCACTAAATCGGGGAAGGGTTACACATTGAGTCTTGGTGACTCACCTTCTCCTTTAATTTTTCAGGTGACTCGTAGATCGCGGGTGAGGAGCCGGATGGACTCGAGGTGGCCATGCAGTGGAGATTTTTAATAAATGAATTTTGGATTTTATCTATCTTTCATTTGGGTTTATGTTGCTTAATTGTAATAAGGCCTCCTAGGATGATTTTATTATTGCTGCATGTTTGAATGTTTGGTTTAAACTACTTGATGATGTTAAAACGGTTGCACATGTTTTCTCAAATTAAACGTAAAATGTTTTTAAAGTACTATCGAGTACATTTGAAATTTTTAAACAACTCGACTCAACAAATATTTTTAAGTGTGGTTTTTAACAAAGAAAATTCAAATTGAAAGGCATTTCGACTAATTTTAAAATCGGTTTTAAAATGGTTTTCAAAATGTTTTCTCTGTAGCAAACCAAATTCGGTCATATTGTTTGGGCCGGGTTTGGGGTGTTACACGACCCCTGAATTCGAGCTAGCTTTGAATTCACTATAAAACACAGAAAAATAAATGATGTAAGCTATAAAGCTTAGTAAGCTCGTATGAAAATAATAAGCTAAACTCACCATTTGAACTACCATTCAAAATATGTATATAACATACTACAAAATATTTAACCACAATGTTAACATGTAATCAATCACCTATTCAACCATGAACTCAATTCTTTCATATGTTCGATATACATACAGTTTTCGTACATACCTGTATTGATACATATCTATTTCTCACCATTTCACATATTTGATATACCCGTTGAACCATTTGGAATAATACAGGATACTCAAGAATCTCACACCCTAAGTGCCAATATATATAGCCGAAGCTATCTCAATAAAATCTTGCACCAAAGTGCCAATACGTAGTCGAAGCTATCTCAATATCATATCTCAATAATGCTACTCTCGAGCTATCAACAGGTCTGCTCACACAAGCTGACGGTCATAACGTAGCTACACGGTGCTGCTCAGACAAGCTAACAAGAATCCACAACACATGCTGAATAACTCAACCACTAGTAGGACGTACGGACCAACAACCAAAACAATAACAACCCCTAATGACATGTCATTCGTAACCTAATCTATTCCTAAGGTTCAATCGGGATTTCCAATGCTGAATCTTCGTTGAATAAGTCTGCAATGTCGCGTTCACAATTTATGTGATATTAAAGCATTTAAAACACAAATATAACAAAACTTATTACATACGAACTAACCTCGATTCACAAAAACGACGAAGTAGATCGACTAATCCAGAACTTTGTTTTTCCCCCGATCTAAATCTGAACTTCATTTTTTTTATCTATATAATATCAAATTTAACTCATTTAATCATCGATTTATTCAATTTAGCCCAAAAATCAACTTTACATTTTTACCTTTAATATTTTAATTTCCTTACAATTTAGTCATTATCTCATAAAAATAAAAACTCATGCAATTAGGTCCCTATCGATGCTAGCCGAATTTCATATAGACCCATAGCAGCCCACATTTTTTGTAACACCCTGAATTAGGGGTTATTTGTAATTAAATAAATTCCATGTGGGCTTCAAGAAATAAATAAATATGATTTTATTTGGCATGATTTTAGGACCTAAAAATAACTCGAGCTAAGCCTGACCCAGTATTAAAAATTTATTTTTAAGTGTGTAAAATGAAGGAGCTAGGTTAGTTAGGGCTTTAATAAAATAATTGGGGAAGGTTAAGACACAAGAATGTCTTTGTGGAGTGGCTGAGGCGCTACTTGAAAAGGGGCTTTGGTTAAGGTCTCGGGTTCGAGACATGAAAGACGCAAGATGTGTTATTTTTTTTGGGCTTTGGCGCTAAAAGAGAAGAGGGCTCAGGTATAAGGCTTTATAAATAAATAGCCGGGGAAATGGACATGAAAGTCAATTGGGAGAGTTGGTCTGGGCACTTAAGGGGGAGGCTGCTGCTTGGGGTCGCTGGTTCGAACCCCAGGAGCAGCACCTAGACTTTATTTTTTTTCCTTCCCTCTGCTGCTGGCGTGAAGAGAGTAGAGTTGGCAGTATTTAGGACTCTTAAATTGATTAGAGATAAGGCATATTTTTTTTATTTTGTTGCTTAATATTCGGCTGGAAGAAATTGATGAGCACATTGGTTCTTTTTAATGGGTATTTTAAATTGAAGAGGTGATGAAGGGATAAGGATATTATAAGGATATTATTTGGTTTTAATGGGATTTTAATTGATTAATTCCAAGGAGAAAATTTAGGCTTTTAATTTATTCAATTAATTTGAATATTTTCAAACAATTGGTCAGGAGCAATTCAAGGAAATTGCCGAAAATTTGAACTCTTCATGGGAAGAGTGGACGGCAAACATAGGGGGGTTTAGTGTTTTATTTGCTATAAAATTGTTGAGGGGATTAAGAAATTAAAAGGATGATAAAATTAGATTTATCTTGGATAAATCAAGGCTGGGAATTATCACAAATTAAGAGAGTATTTACCGAAAATTGGAGACCTTGGGGGGGCTGTCCATATCTGTTTTGTACAGCAAAGATGTGCCAAAAGTTCAACCAAAATTCTTCTTTTCTCTCCAAATTTACTGCTGCCGAAATCTCCATTGTTTCATAGCCAAAACCATTCAAAAATTCCAGCTTCTCTTCTCTTTTACAAGCCGAATATACTCCCTCTTTAAGAGGAAATTTCCAGCAAACTCTTTCTCTTCTTCCTCTCTTCATAGTGCTGCCGAATTCTCTCCTAACTCTTAGCAAAATTTGCTTAGAAATTTCCAGCATTGCTGTTTCTTTTTAGCCGAATACCCTTTCTCCTCTTCTCAAAATTCCAGCCCTTCCAATTGTGCTTAGGCCGAATCTCCCTTGAGGAAAAAGGGTGCTGCCGATTTTCAATAAGTGTGGAAAGGGGTAATCCTCTCCTTTAAAATTAAAGTTATGGCCTATGATTCTTGCTAATACGATTATTTGCCCTAGTAGGAAAGCTTGCGGGATTTATTTTTCCAAGGGGATCAAGTAAGGCTTCGGATTTGTTTGGAAATCAAATCCGCTCAAGGGTCAAGATCTAGCATCGTAGATTGGAAACTTCAGGATCTAGGAATTATGAGAGTAACAGGTGTGTAAGATCTCTATACACACTTTATTAATTTACATGCTATTATTATTTGCCCTAGTTCTTTTGGTTGTGATTAGCTTGTGGCATAATCATGGATTTCGGGTAAGTCCCCTAACTTGTAATTTTTATATGTTTGCATGCCATCACATGATGTTTAATACTATGACATGATATATGAAATTTGATGTGTAAGCATGTGATGGTGGGATTGATGAGAGGAGGGGGATGAATTATGGACTATCGTCAGTGGTTTTGACCACAAGATGGGTTGGCCCCATCAGACTATTTGTGACCTATGGTCATCAGTGGTTTTGACCACAACGATTAATTATTTGTGACTAAGTCCCAGTGGTTTGGTACCACCAGTGGTTTTGACCACATTTGATATATTGTGACCTATGGTCATCAGTGGTTTTGACCACACGATGGGTTGGCCCCATCATTTGAATTGTGACTTTAAGTCATCAGTGGTTTTGACCACACGGGGTAGAAAAGGAGTATGGATGGCTAGTTGGGTTGCATGAGCATGTTTATTAATGAATTGTGTATGAGATGTATTTTCCGGGTGGGGGGATTTACACACTGAGTCTTGGCGACTCACCCCTTCCCTTAACATTTTGCAGATGAGTAGATCGCGGAGATGGAGCCAGATGGACTCGAGGTGGCCATGCAGTGGAAATTTTAATAGATGAACTTGGATTTTGTTTTATCTTATTTTAATGTTGGTTTTATTTTAATTAAGTTGTAATAAGGCCTCCTAGATATATTTTTACTATTCTATGGTTTGGATTAATTAGTTTAAACTATTTCCTAACATTATATTAAGTATACATGTTTTTCTAAAATTAAATCGCAAAATGTTTTATCGTGCCATCGGGCACACCTGAATCGGTAACAAATCTGACTTAATGAATATTTATAGAATAAACCTAAGTATTTTTTTCTTATACCTCAATTGTTTTTAATTCGGACACTATCTTTTATCAAAAAGTTAATTCGGTTTAAAGGAATTTTCAAAAATGTTTTCTCTGTAGCACACCAAATTCGGTCGTAGTGTTTGGGCGGGTTTGGGGTGTTACAAATTGGTATCAGAGCCAGGTTCAAAGCTCGGCTGTGGGGGCCCAAGGCCCAAAATGTTTTGGTAGGCCTTTTGAAATATTTTTGGGTTTTTTTGAATAGCATGGCACCGAGTCTCCGGCACCTATCCGCCCAGGTAAGTACCCCTAGCTTCTGTATGATTTATTTTCTGTAGAAGGGTAGGAAGCATGGAACGTAGATAGTGATAAGTACTTTAAACCTTAGGACTAGTTTACCCCAACAAGGACATAAAACTTTAAAAGCCTAATTAAACAAACCTAGGACCAAGTCGCCGAGTTAGGGTGTGGTAACCTTGGTGCGCATGTCTAGGATTGGATCCGGAAGAGCTTGGTACTTAAGCAGTCCTCGTGACTCACCTCCTCTTCGCGGGATTCCTACCTGGTGCATAGCTTTGGATCACCCTAACCAAGAGGACTCGGTCATAGGCTAAACGCAATAAAACCCGCAAAGGGATTTGCCATGTTTTAAGGGAAACTCTAGTTTTAAAATCACTAAAATACTTCTTTTAAATAGTAGGACAAATTTATTTTTGGAAATTTTCAAAATATTCCCGGTTTACCAAAATTACCAAAATGCCCCTAGTGGCAAAATTGCGAAAATGCCCTTGATTTCTAAGATTACCAGACTACCCCGATTTCAATAAAATTTTCTCACTTTGCAAAAGTATCCGAAAATTTGTATTTCAAAATATATACCTTGACTTTTGGAATTTACGAAATTACCCCTGATCGACAAGATTACCAAAATACCCCTGGTTTCCAAAATTTTGCCATACCTTTAATTTGAGAAATCTTTGAAAAGAACTCTCTAGTTTTGGAAATTTCAAAATGTTCTGAATTACGAAAGTTTTAAAAAAAAAATTCTCCGATTTATTATGAAAATACCCCTGTAGGAAAATGATGAAAGTACCCCTGGGATAGAAACAGGACAAAAATGTCCGACGAGTGAATAGGTATGAAAGGTATTAGGGAATGGATGTTCTTCTCTGTGTGAACTAGGATAGAGAGCTTAAAACTTTGATTGATCGAAAGAATCCCTAATAAACTCTCTTCATAAAATTTCTTCGCGGATAACCAAGTGAAATACTAATGCATAAAATTCTTAAACAGATAAACGCAATCGTTAGAATGAGTTCAAGAGGTCGTGGACGTCTGCCGCGTGGCCGTGGTAGGGGTAGGATGACCTTGTCAGAGCCAGCAAGGTCTGGTCACGGGTCTGGAAATGAGATGCCGGATCTGCCGACGCCAGAAGCTAAGTTTCAGGATCAGACGGGTGGTAAAGATGTAGTATCCCAGGCGGTGCTACGAGTGTTAGAACGAGTTGCTGAGGCTGGCGCGAGTGCAGGAGCCCGTAAGTCTGTGGTTGAACGACTCCGGGCTAACGGAGCAGAAGTATTCAGAGGAGTTTCTGGTGTGGTGCCCAGTGCGGCGGAGTATTGGTTGGAATCCACTGAAAGGATTATGGGTGATTTGGATTTCACCGCTGAGGAGAAGTTGAAGGGTATCATCTCCTTGCTTCGGGATGAGTCCTATCAGTGGTGGCTCACCGTAAGGGATGGAACGGTGGCAGAAAATCTCACGTGGGAATTCTTCAGGGAAGCTTACCAAAAGAAGTATATTGGAACTAGCTATGTAGACGCACAGCGAAAGGCTTTCTTGAACCTGGTTTAGGGAAATAAGTCAGTGGCGGAATATGAGGTCGAGTTCCTCCGGTTGAGTAGGTATGCTCGTAGTATGGTGGGTACCGAGCATGAACGTTGTGTTAGATTTGAAGATGGGCTGAGAGATGAGCTGAGAATGATGATAGCTCCACGGCAGGAGCGGGAGTTTGCTGTCCTAGTAGAGAAATCAAAGGTTGCTGAAGAGGTAAGACAGTCCGTTAAGCGGAACCAAGAACGGAATTGGAATAAGAGGAGCTCGGAACCTTCAAGGTTCTCGGGTAATGAACAGAAGAGGACGAGGTTTGATGGGTCGGATCAAGCTGCTAGGCCTGCTGCTGCTACTAATCCTCAATGGCCGCCACGGTGTGATAAGTGTGGCAAGTTTCACAAGGGGGAGTGTTGGAATGGTAATCGAGGATGTTTTGAGTGTGGATCGTTCGATCACCGTGTAAGGGATTGTCCTCGAAAGTTAGCTAAGAATCAACCAGAGGGTCAGAACCGTGCTCAGGTTAGAAATGAAGGACCACCACAGAGGGGTCGAGGTGCAGCTAGAGGTAATGGAAATGGTAACGGGCGTGGCCGAGGTGCTGAAGGTGCAGAGGCGAGGTAACCAAGGTTGGTTTATGCAGTTGGCCGTCGCGAGGAGGAGGATGTGCCAGATGCGACAACGGGTATGTTCCTTACTTCTGGAATACCCTTAATTGCTTTGATTATTGTAGAGTTTTCTTGTTTTACTAGGGAAGTGCCTGAAACCCTGGTTGTGAACTTAGAGATTGTGCCTAAGAAGTAGGATAGTTCTATTAAGATCAGAGTGCGCAGCATAAGCGTAGCACGGTGAGTTAAGATGTACGACTATTCGTTAGTAAGTAATTTCGAGGACGAAATTATTTTTAAGGGGGGTAGAATTGTAACACCCTGAATTAGGGGTTATTTGTAATTAAATAAATTCCATGTGGGCTTCAAGAAATAAATAAATATGATTTTATTTGGCATGATTTTAGGACCTAAAAATAACTCGAGCTAAGCCTGACCCAGTATTAAAAATTTATTTTTAAGTGTGTAAAAGGAAGGAGCTAGGTTAGTTAGGGCTTTAATAAAATAATTGGGGAAGGTTAAGACACAAGAATGTCTTTGGTGGAGTGGCTGAGGCACTACTTGAAAAGGGGCTTTGGTTAAGGTCTCGGGTTCGAGACATGAAAGACGCAAGATGTGTTATTTTTTTTGGTCTTTGGCGCTAAAAGAGAAGAGGGCTCAGCTATAAGGCTTTATAAATAAATAGCCGGGGAAATGGACATGAAAGTCAATTGGGAGAATTGGTCTGGGCGCTTAAGGGGGAGGCTGCTGCTTGGGGTCGCTGGTTCGAACCCCAGGAGCAGCACCTAGACTTTATTTTTTTTCCTTCCCTCTGCTGCTGGCGTGAAGAGAGTAGAGTTGGCAGTATTTAGGACTCTTAAATTGATTAGAGATAAGGCATATTTTTTTTATTTTGTTGCTTAATATTCGGCTGGAAGAAATTGATGAGCACATGGGTTCTTTTTAATGGGTATTTTAAATTGAAGAGGTGATGAAGGGATAAGGATATTATAAGGATATTATTTGGTTTTAATGGGATTTTAATTGATTAATTCCAAGGAGAAAATTTAGGCTTTTAATTTATTCAATTAATTTGAATATTTTCAAACTATTGGTCAGGAGCAATTCAAGGAAATTGCCGAAAATTTGAACTCTTCATGGGAAGAGTGGACGACAAGCATAGGGGGGTTTAGTGTTTTATTTGCTATAAAATTGTTGAGGGGATTAAGGAATTAAAAGGATGATAAAATTAGATTTATCTTGGATAAATCAAGGCTGGGAATTATCACAAATTAAGAGAGTATTTGCCGAAAATTGGAGACCTTGGAGGGGCTGTCCATATCTATTTTGTACAGCAAAGATGTGCCAAAAGTTCAACCAAAATTCTTCTTTTCTCTCCAAATTTACTGCTGCCGAAATCTCCATTGTTTCATAGCCAAAACCATTCAAAAATTCCAGCTTCTCTTCTCTTTTACAAGCCGAATATACTCCCTCTTTAAGAGGAAATTTCCAGCAAACTCTTTCTCTTCTTCCTCTCTTCATAGTGCTGCCAAATTCTCTCCTAACTCTTAGCAAAATTTGCTTAGAAATTTCCAGCATTGCTGTTTCTTTTTAGCCGAATACCCTTTCTCCTCTTCTCAAAATTCCAGCCCTTCCAATTGTGCTTAGGCCGAATCTCCCTTGAGGAAAAAGGGTGCTGCCGATTTTCAATAAGTGTGGAAAGGGGTAATCCTCTCCTTTAAAATTAAAGTTATGGCCTATGATTCTTGCTAATACGATTATTTGCCCTAGTAGGAAAGCTTGCGGGATTTATTTTTCCAAGGGGATCAAGTAAGGCTTCGGGATTTGTTTGGAAATCAAATCCGCTCAAGGGTCAAGATCTAGCATCGTAGATTGGAAAATTCGGGATCTAGGAATTACGAGAGTAACAGGTGTGTAAGATCTCTATACACACTTTATTAATTTACATGCTATTATTATTTGCCCTAGTTCTTTTGGTTGTGATTAGCTTGTGGCATAATCATGGATTTCGGGTAAGTCCCCTAACTTGTAATTTTTATATGTTTGCATGCCATCACATGATGTTTAATACTATGACATGATATATGAAATTTGATGTGTAAGCATGTGATGGTGGGATTGATGAGAGGAGGGGGATGAATTATGGACTATCGTCAGTGGTTTTGACCACAAGATGGGTTGGCCCCATCAGACTATTTGTGACCTATGGTCATCAGTGGTTTTGACCACAATGATTAATTATTTGTGACTAAGTCCCAGTGGTTTGGTACCACCAGTGGTTTTGACCACATTTGATATATTGTGACCTATGGTCATCAGTGGTTTTGACCATACGATGGGTTGGCCCCATCATTTGAATTGTGACTTTAAGTCATCAGTGGTTTTGACCACACGGGGTAGAAAAGGAGTATGGATGGCTAGTTGGGTTGCATGAGCATGTTTATTAATGAATTGTGTATGAGATGTATTTTCCGGGTGGGGGGATTTACACACTGAGTCTTGGTGACTCACCCCTTCCCTTAACATTTTGCAGATGAGTAGATCGCGGAGATGGAGCCGGATGGACTCGAGGTGGCCATGCAGTGGAAATTTTAATAGATGAACTTGGATTTTGTTTTATCTTATTTTAATGTTGGTTTTATTTTAATTAAGTTTCAATAAGGCCTCCTAGATATATTTTTACTATTCTATGGTTTGGATTAATTTGTTTAAACTATTTCCTAACATTATATTAAGTATACATGTTTTTCTAAAATTAAATCGCAAAATGTTTTATCCTGCCATCGGGCACACCTGAATCGGTAACAAATCTGACTTAATGAATATTTATAGAATAAACCTAAGTATGTTTTTCTAATACCTCAATTGTTTTTAATTCGGACACTATCTTTTATCAAAAAGTTAATTCGGTTTAAAGGAATTTTCAAAAATGTTTTCTCTGTAGCACACCAAATTCAGTCGTAGTGTTTGGGCCGGGTTTGGGGTGTTACATTTTTCATTTAGTTCACAATTTAACCATGAATTTTTCATATTTTACAAACAAATCCCTAATTGACAATTTTACCAAAAATCATTTTGCAAATGTTGTTTATCTAACAACAAGCATACATTTTCTATCATCAAACATCAAAATACATCAGCATTTATCAATGGAAAAACCCTAAACCTGTAAATGTTTTGCAAATTAGTCCCTGGGCTAACTAGACTAAGCTGCAACGATCTCAAAAACATAGAAATCATTAAAAACAGATTAAAAATACATACCTAATTGAAGGATATAAGATTGCCGAAGTTTAAGCATGAAAATGGCTTTCTTCCTTGTAAATTTGGGTTGAAGAAATATGGTAAAAGATGGTGTTTAATTTGGTTTTATTTATTATTAACTTTAATTACTAAATACCAATTTTAACCTTTTAAAACTTTACAAATTTCACTTATACCAAACCATTATCATCCACTATCATAAAAAGGGGCTATTTACCACATAAGGACCTTCACTTTAAGTTTCTATAGCTATTAGATACCTTTAGATAATAGAACATAAGTTTTACACTTTACGTGATTTAGTCATTTTTATCAAATTAAGCACTCAAACGATAAAATTTCTTAACGAACATTTCACACAATCATATTATCATGTTGTAGACATTAAAATAATAATAAAATAAATATTTTGACTTCAGATTGGTGGTCCCAAAACCACTGTTCCTATTTGACTAAAAACAGGCTATTACATTATTTCCACATGTGTCCCAACAGAGAATGGTTCTCCACATACAGTTCGGTTGAAGGTGAAGTTTCGCGCATAGAAAATGATTCATCCAATAAGGTAATCAGTATTGGTACTGTTAAAATTAGGATGCAAGATGGGACGATTAGGACACTCTCAAATGTCAGGTATGTACCTAATTTATGAAAGAATCTGTAACGCCCCGAATTTGGGCCTAGTAGATTGGGGCCTATTGGGTTGTAATGCCCCAAAAATCTCGAAGCTTTAAATTTTTGTGCACTGAGGTTGGTATGTATGAGTAGCACTTAGAATATTAATTTTAAGGTATTATCAGGATTATTTGAAGTCTTAGAGATAGGGATAACCTTAGGGAAAAAATTATTTTTTCTTGCTTTAGTGGACCCCAGTCTCAGGCATTAGGACTCTTAAGCAGATTAAGGGGAAAATAGGACACAAATGGGCTTGTGGTTCAGTGGCAAGGTGGCGCCACTAGGGGAGCTACAGGGTGGCGTGAAGAGGTCCAAGGTTCGAGTAGTGGTAAGGTGTTTTGGAGTGTTTATTTTGCATAGTGGACAGCAAGAGTTGTGTGGAATTTGGATTCTTTTGTTGAAGTGTTTGAATTGGTATTGTGAGTTGATAAAGGAGGGAATTTCGGATGAGATAAGAGAGATTCATGGAGAAAAATTATGAGATGAGAGGTGGGAAGAGTTGGTGCCGAATTGGACTATGGGGGAAGGTAGGATTAGGCTATTGGCTATAAAAGGAGGTTCTGAATTCCTTTGAGAGGTTCCTTGGGTTCCATTACATTTCTTTTTCTCCCCCTTAACCGAATTCTTCCATTTGTTAGAAAAAAACCCATCATTCCTTTACTGAAATTTTGGGTTTTCTCTCTAGTCGAATTCCCCATACCTTCTCTTCTTAAATTTCTTCCCTTGTTCACCTTTAGTTCTAGCCGATTAGTTCTCCTCTTCTTCTCCCTATTGGTGCCGAATTGTCTCTATCACCATACTAGTCTCAAAAGCCGAAAGCTTCCTGGGCCGATTACTCCTTGGGTAAGTACTTAGTCAATTTTTCCTTTAGTATGTTCGGTAAAAGTCGAAGGACTATCTAACTTCTCATCATCGTTAACCTGGTATTAACAAGGGTAGGGTTCAGAGATTGTAAGCATGGTAAGGATCGTTAGCAAAGTGGTAAGTGTACTTGTCTCAGTTATGGATTAATGGATGGTCGAATGTAGGTATGGCTTATAGGGGTGACTTATGTGAAAAATGAGTCACTCTATTTTGATGATATATGTTTGGGTGCAGATTTAGGGATATTCTCGAATAGTAGCTAAGGAAGGGCTACTAGAACGTGTGGCACACGGTAAGGTTAAGATGAGGTTTCGATTTTTGATAAAGTATGTATTAAGCCTGTAATATCCTGAACTATGGCTTGTGCATTTATGCTCAATTATATGAAATACCATGCTTATGTGTGTTGTGAATGTGCATCATGAATTTTGTGAACCTCAGTGTGTAGTCAAGTGCCTTAGGAATTATTAGATTTTAATTCTAAAAGAGGGAGACAAGCCCGATAGGCCTTAAGAAAATAAATAAGGAAGATATGACATGGAAATGGGCTTGGTAAAGTGGTTACAATGCGCCACTTAGGGCCTTAGCAAGTGACGCCATTATCAAGTGCAATGGGCCTAGGATCGAGTCGCATGGAAAGAATGGACGGCAAAGGGAGACTGGGGAAGGAGTTTAAGATGAGGTCCAATTCCCTTGAAAATTTCGGCTAAAGCAGATGATAATTGAGGATTTATTATTAATTATTTTGAATAAATGAAGAAGAGATAAAATGGGAGGAAAACAAGGGATTTGATAGTGATGGCCGAATAGGGGGCTCTAGGCTTAGTAATTTCGGCAGAAGGAGAGGCCAATCTTCATTCTTTCTTTTCTCTTTTGTTCATCTGCCGAAATCCTCTAGCAAAATTCCCCTCTTCTCTTTTGACAAAAACCGAAAACATAAGCAGTCATAGCCGATTTCTTCATCACATCCAAATCGAAATCTTATTCCTCTTCATTGCCGAATCTTGTGCACTCCATTCTCTTCTTCTTCTCACAAGTTCTTTGAAGCCGAAACTAAGCACTTGTTAGACCCTAGCCGATTGTTCATTAAAGCCCAAAGCCGAATCTTTTGTGGTGTCAGACAAGGGTATTGTCGATTTCTTCAGTAGGGGTAAGATCAAATTCGATTTCCATTCTTTTTCTCTTAGGCTTGTCGGAAACTAAGATCTAATCTCTACTAATGTTCTTTGGCCGAATCTTGGAAGGTACTTTCGGGATTTAGGTGCTGTCGACTTCAAGAAGGGATCTTTTGGGATTTCAAGGATCTAAGGTAAGTCATAATTGACATTCGGCCAAGGGCCATCTATGATGATTTAATGTTAGAATCGAATCTAACATATGTGTATAGGTATCTCGACAGATATTTAAGACAAGGGATACTTTCGGGATTTGGTTAGTAACCAAATCGGCAACAAGGTAAGTATTGGTGCGATAATCCTTCGGGATTTGGTCTTATAGCCAAATAGGCTTTTTGCTAACATGGTTAGTGTTGGCCGATTATAGGAGCTAAAGGATCTAAGGCATTAGATCGGGCTTTTCGGGATTTGGAGTGAACTTGCTAAGTATACCAGGTGTGTACCCCACACTATCTCTTAATAGGATTTATGGCAATGTTTAATATATATATATATGTGTGGTATTAAGAATGTGAAAAATATGGCTAAGTACCATGCTATGGTACAAAGTACTCAGGTACGTTTTCCTACTCCTACTATGAGTATGTTATGATCTGCTATGGCACCTACGTGCACCTATAAGAATGTGAATATATAGAACAAGGCATGTTAATGTATGACTTGTATGACATGGGCATATGGGTGATTGTGAAAGGGGAAGTGAATGTGGTGACTATTGTCACATTATCTGAATGTGGTGGCTTCGGTCACATTATCTGAATGTGGTGTCACATGACACAAAATATTATCTGGTGGTTATGCCACGAATTTTATAAGGGCGATGAGCACGTCGACTGTAGCGAATGCCTTCAATGGTGTGTAGCGGATGGAGGGTTGACTTAGTACTCCCCACGGTGTGCAGGTTGGTACGGGTGATGTGTAGCGGTTGGTAACTAGGCTTGGGTCTGGGAATGCATCATTAATTGTATATTTTGATATGTATGTGTATGACTTGATATGCCTGAATCTGTTTGGACTTAGTGTTTGTGTACACATTGAGTCTGTTTGACTCACCCCGTAGTGGGAACATTTTTTTCAGGTGACGATCAGTAATGGACCGGGCCGGTAGGAGCTTAATGGTGGCCATGCTCAGCAAGGAATTGTATTATCTGAATATTTTATTTTATTTTAAGTACATTAAATTTATTTTGGGTTTGTTTATTTGATGTAATAAGGCCATAGTACGAACTATTTTATGCATGCATGTTATTTATTTTCTTATCATACGAAACTTTTATCAAATTAAAGACTAAGTAAATTTTATATAAGAATGAATTCTAAACGTTTTGACACTTAAAGAAAATGAATTTTTATCTAAAGATGAAACCTAAAACAATGGAATTTTTATAAAAACTTATGATCCAAAAATAAATTGGTTTCCAACTTGAGCCCAATCCAATTCGAGCATTCTCCCAAAATCACTTAAAGTTTCCAAAGAACAAACGAATTTGAACCGGTTTTACTTGAGGAACATACCCGATCTGGTCGAGGCTCGTGGGCCGGGTTTGGGGTGTTTCAAAGCCAAGATTAATCGTTAAGTGGTGACTATTGTAGGTTTGTGATTAAGGGGTTTACAGCACGCGTTGTAACCAGGTGTGTACAAACACTATGCACACACGAAATTGGCAATACCGAAAAGCCGAAAGTGGCTAAATAGGCCCGGTGGGCCCTGAGGCTAAGTTTGATGAAATGGATTAATTTGATTATATGAGTTGGGTCAGGCATGCATGTTACATGATTTGGATTTGTTTTGGGGCTAATGGGTCATATGACTGAGATTTGGGCCTAGTGGGCCATAAGAATGTGATGTGGCCATTATGGGTTATATGAACGTGAAATGGGTTGATGGGTTTTATGGCGAAGTAGACTAGTATGCTAGGGTTTTATGGACTTTAGGCTTAGTACTGAACAACTCTTAAACCACATAAGACTTTCTAATAATTAAACATGTCTGTGGACAAGTCGCTAGGTTAGAGTGTGGTAACGGGCATG
Organism: Gossypium australe; assembly: GCA_005393395.2. Taxonomy (NCBI): domain Eukaryota; kingdom Viridiplantae; phylum Streptophyta; class Magnoliopsida; order Malvales; family Malvaceae; genus Gossypium; species Gossypium australe. The sequence continues at coordinate 118,250,194 of CM016621.1, forward strand.
TGCATGTCTAGGATTGGACCTAGGGAGGGCTTGGTACTTAAGCGGCCCTAGCAGCCCACCTCCTCTTCTCTAGAATCCTACCTGGTGCATAGTGTCTTTCACTTTAGCCGCAAGGACTTGTTAATGGGCCAAAGTTCATAACTAAAACCCGAGAGGGACCAAATACCCCTAGATTTACAAAATTACTAAAATACCCCTGATTTGAAAATAACCAAAATACCCTTAGTTTGAAAATTACCAAAACATCCTTAGATTTGCAAAATCACTACAATAGCCTCGAGTTGTGAAATTACCAGAATACCCTTGGTTTGTAGAATTACCCAAAACATCCCAGATTTACAAAATTTCCAAAGTACCTCTGTTTTGCAAAATTACCTAAATACCCCTGTAGAGTTGATTTACGAAAATACCCTTGGGTTGTGAAATGACAAAAATACCCTTATGTGATGAGTATGAGTTTTGTGGATGTTACTCATGTGCATTTTGCATTCATATGATATTCTGATTAGGATGCATATGGGTGGGAATTATGGTACAGAGGAAGATTTGAGGATAGCATAGTCGCTCGACGACCATGGGTCCACCGGTGGCTTTAAGCCCATTATATGATTAGCAGCCTTGCTGCAACGTTGAGTAGTGCCACTGTGAGTGCTACCTGTGGTGTGTAGAGGATGGGTGGGTTGATTTAGAAATCCCCACAGGTGTGTAGGGTTGGAAGGGAAATGGTGTGTAGCGGATGGATTTTTGGGGAGGGTTTTGCATTACCTTGTTTTACATATGATGTATTATGATATGATATGAGGTCATTGTTGGCCAAGGCCCAAGACCACCGATTTTGATAGGGCTCAGGCCAATGTGATAATTGTATTTTGAATTGAATGCCAAGGGTTGTACACACTGAGTTTCGATCCTCAGTAAATGACTCGACGTAGGAGAGGACTCGGAGATGGCCACACTACAAGATGTTTAAACTTTTATTTAATTGTTTCAAAAGACATAATTTTAATTGCTTATTTTCATTGGATGTAATAAGGCCTTGTACTCCGATTTGACTTTAGATTTTGGGTTTTGTTGTTTCAACTGTTTACTTAATTCTTAAACCTAAGTAAATTTCCAACGTTTAAACTTGGTTTCCAAAATACTTAAAATTATAAAATGGGCTTTTCTTTATTACTTAACAAGACTCAAGGATTTTGGGCTTTTGGGCCTAAATTTTTTAATTAGCAAAATCATTTGAATTATGCCTTCGATGTGACACACCGGATTCGGGCCTAACTTCTAGGCCGGGTTTGGGGTGTTACAGAATCTCATCTCATCTCCTTGAGTATTTTGGACTTGAAAGTTGGAGAATCAATATCATGTCGAGCAGCATTACGGTGTCTCATGGGGCTGTTGTTTTGTTAAAGGGTAAAAGGACCGGTATTCTTTATATTCTGGAAGGTTTTACAGTGACCGGTGAAACCAGACATCCCTCGTCTGTTACGGAGTCGAAGTTAACTCATTTGGAGCGAAGGCAACTTGGTCATAGGAGGGAGAAATGTATGATTGTTTCGTTGAAGAGAGGTTCTCTTTTGGATACAGGTTTTGAAAGTTTGGGCATTATGTTTGTGAAAATCAGACTCGGGTTAATTTTGATTTGGCAGTGCACAAGTCGAAGGCTAGAAGTCTTCCAGCTTCTAAGCATAGATTCTATTCAGTTAATTCCTTGCATAGTTCATGATAGGCTCGTGGCGGGCTTTGGCAAAGATGGTATTATGGAAATACGTGTCAAGGTGGAGATTTATTGTTTATTACTCATATTTCTGTCAAATTTGATAGATAATCTCCTAGTTAAACTCTAGTTATTTGTTTCAACCAAACTCAAATTAGTCTAGATTATTTTATTATTATTTGACCTATAAATTTAGCCTATAAATAGGCTCTTTTACAACCTTAGAAAATACACCCAGTAAAATTTAGAACTTGGAGAATTTTATGTTTACGTTTTGGGGGTTTATTGTTTTCGGGTTTAGTTTTTATCTATGTTAAATTTTTGTGTTCAATTTCTCAATTTCTTCTGCTATTTTTTACTTGTTAATTGCTTAATTAGGTTGATCCCCAACAGAATGAAAAAAAAAAAAAGAAAAAAAAAGGAAAGTTTAAAGAACATAAAAGAAAAAAATTAATGTGCCAAAAAATGAAAAAATACGGGTATCAATTGTATAATTTAATCTAAAATTTTTGTTTGAAATGATGATTTAACGTGCCATGTTAGCTTACCGGTACATCGTTAACGCTCAGTGACTAAAATGTTACAACACGATAACATAAGTGACTAAAACGTAACATTTCAAACATAAGTGACTAAAATGTAACCTAAGGTAAACAAAAGTGACCATGGTGTAGTTTACTATATGTATTATATGTAGGGGTGTTCAAATTTCGATTAAAACTGAATTAATGAACCGACCTAATTCCGTTAATAGATTAGTTAACCGATCTAATTTGTTCGGAGCTCGGTTAATGATTTTTTGGAAGTTCGATTATCCATTAATTCGGTTCGAAATCGGGTAACTAACCGAACTAAATAATTCACCATACAAGTTATATGTAGTTTTAATTTGGTTAATTCGATCAAATGAACATTATCAATTTATTTATTTTTATATATTTTATACTTGCTTTAACCAAAAAAAAAAATCAAAATATTCCGGTTCGATTAATTTGTTTTGAAAAAATTTCAGTCCGGTTAATGGTTAAAGGATTAAAAGGTTCGGTTAATTCGATTAATATTAGTTCGGTTTGGTTAACCGAATGGGTAACCGTTTGAACACCCCTAATTATATGTCCTAAATAATTTGGTGAAAATATTACTGCAAATTTTATCAAACATTTTTAAAGCATTTTCAAATACTTGCAAAATATTCAAAAATATGTTTTAATTTATCTAAATGTTTTTAGGTTAATATCAAAGTGTTGTAAGGTGTTTAAAATGTTTTAAAGAGACTTTGATATGCAAGTCTCGAGACATATGACTATATAACTCTAGACATGAATATTTTGAAGCAAAAATCTACTCTAGAAGTTGCCTGTTTTGAGACACTGTGCAGTATGTTTAGAGACAATCAAACTATTCATGTCTCAAGATATGGCCTGCCAACACTATTTTTCAATCATGTCTCGAGACATACGTTACAGGGACAATTTTTAAGTCTGAAATTAATGCTTCCATTGACTATAATTCATCTCCAACAACCATAAATAGAGATGATTAAAACTCAAATCAACTTGAAAAAATTAAAAAAAAATCAAATTTAGAGTTATTTGAATTGAATTTTTTAAATAATTCAATTTTTTTAGTCACTTTAAATAAATGATTTGATTTTTCGAGTTCGAATCGAGTTGAATTTTTACAACTCAAATAATCGAACAACCAAATCGACGTGATTTTGGATTCAAGTGTATTTCTAAGCCTTGCCCGTTAACCCCCCACTCCGACGTTGTTTCATTTAAAAGTTAAAACTTTAACATTTTAACTTCACCCATACTGCTATTTTCTTCCCCAAGGACACCAACCATGCTTAAACCCCCAAACCAAGGACCCTAAATCTTTTTAGGTATAACACACCTAAATCTCTACTATTAAATCCTTGCGTATTGCCCATTTCCATATCGTTCCTTTCTCCAAAGGTCTCTTTCTCATCAACCCTTCCGCTTTTTCAATAATTCCTTGCTCCTTGCTTCTTCTTTTTTCTTTCTTTGAATTTTAATTTTAGCCGATTTTTAAATGAGTTTAGCATGGAATGGTAATAATTTAGTTCAATTTTATAGCTACTCACACAATCACATTGATGTGGAGATTAATGACAAGGATATCTCAAACAAGTGGCGATTCACTAGATTTTATGGTAATCTAAACCAATCAAGCAAACAGGAGTCATGGAATCCACGTCGCAGATTAAGGAATAATGGTTCAATGCCATGGTGTATGTGGAGACTTTAATGAGATTATGTATGCACATGAGAAAATGGGAGGGATAATAAAGGATGAGAGACAAATAGAGGAATTTCGAAAAGCTCTAGAAGACTGCGATCTGGCTGACATGGGTTTCAATGGAAAAAGGTTTGCATGGGAGAGGGGTAATTTTGTTGACACAAATATAAGAGAACGTCTCGACAAGGGAGTTGCCAATTGGGAGTAGCTGAATTTGTTTTCTAAATATTTGGTTCAACATTTGACTCATTCTTTCTCTGATCATTGCCCAATTTTCATCCAAACAATGCCAAACGTAAAACACATTGCAGGTAATCAATTTAAATTTGAGTTTTGGTGGGTAACTGAGCCATCGTGCGAAGAAGTCATTAAGAAAATATGGCAGGAGCATCTGGTAGCGTTTTGGAAAAATTATAATATACTCGGTTGGGCTTACAGAAATAGGCAAAGAACATCAAAGGAAATCGTGAAAGGAGATCAAAGTTTCTAAGGGATAGACTGGCTAAACTTGATGGAAACGATAGGGATGATAATATCCTTCCAGAGATAATTGATGTGTAACAGCCCGATGTTAGCCCTAATCGGAACGGTGGTTTCGGGACCACGAATCCTAGTCGAAAAATTTTTTAAATATTATTTTCTGAGTTATTTATGTGTGAATTGCTATGTGTGAAATTTTTGTGATTTAATTTTATTGTTTGAATGTCGAATTATTAAAATGGGCTTAATCGCGTAAAATGAAAACTTGATAGTTTAATGTGTTAGGACCAAATTGTGGATGTCTTTTTAATTGGAAGCATTTATGATACAAAAGTCCATTTTAATAGATAGTGGCCGGTCATGGACTATAATGACCTTATATTATAATGTTTTATTAAATTATAATAAAGGTTATAAAAGTAATTAAATATTAAGTTAATATATATGTTAATAAAACATAAAACAATATTATTTTGTTCATCTTGTTCTCTTGACCGAATACATGCAATAAAAGAAAGAAATAGACAAAGCTTAGGTTTAGCCACTCTTAAGCTTGAATCAAGGTATGTAACTAGCTCGATTTTTGATGATTTTTACGTTTTTGAGATTGTTGCTTCGAATACTATCCGACCCATGCTAGAATTTCTGATTTTGATGCATGTTTGGAGTTCGACCGTTGATGAGAATTTGTGTTTGTGATGTTTGATGATTATATATTAAAGATATGTTTTAGATTAATATGTTTTATATTGGAAATTTTGATGATTTTGAGTAATTAGGACTAAATTGTGAAATTTGTAAATTGATAGGTTAAAATGTGAAATAAATGGATTGTATGGATTTGTATGGACATGAATAACATTCGACCCTAAAGAAGTATGTTCAAATTTTGTGTATTTTGTGTTTTGTGCAATAGGGACTAAATTGTAAAAAAATTGTAAATGACAGGGGTAAAATGGTAATTTGCATAATTATGTGTTTTTGGATTAAATTCAATGAAAATATATTTGGATGACATTAATTTGAAATTATTTAGATCAAGAACAAAAAGAATCAGGATTGGATCGGGGAAAAGCAAAGTTGAACGAATAACCGGGAAACTTAATCCGTCAATTTCCGAGGTAAGTTTTTAAGCAATTGGGTTGAATTGAATTTTAATCTAAATAAATATGCATATGTAAATAGAAATAAGTTTGTTTAATCTCATAGTGCCGAATGTGACATTGAATGTATTATGTATTAGCCGAATGTAAGGTTAGTATATCTATATATATGCTTTGATTATTTGAGTTGAATGAATATGTATATATATGTATTAAGAGTTAGTTAAATGTGAAAATGAAAAGAGAGAGATGGTTGTATTCGAATGTAATGGTATTTATATTTGGTAGGAGAAATGAGTTGTTTGAACATATACATATATGTGTATATATGAATGAGAATGAAATCATATGTATTTTTTATGAAAGAGGAAAGATGGGTTAATGAGCACTATGTGTGCGAGCTTAAATACCGAGCACTGTATGTGCGAGATCAGTCGTCTGGCACTAAGTGTGCGGAAAATAAGTAATGGCACTAAGTGTGCGATACATTACAAGTAAATGGCACTATGTGTGCACTTTATCAAAGTAACGGCACTAAGTGTGCGATACGTTACATGATTTGCACTATGTGTGTGGGTTTACGGATCCTCTAAGGATATCAACTAATGAATGGAGATAAACGAGAGGAAATAAATAGGTAAGTGATGCATGATAGTTGAATAATTTAGAAATAATGAGGTAAGTTATTCTTGTTTATGAAACTAAAGAAATGAATTGTGATTATTAATTTTTGAGTTTGTTTGAGATGGAATAATGATATATGAGTATTCGGTTTTAAGATTACTAAATATGGTAGTTATTGAATGGTGATATGATGTATATTTACGGTTATGAGTTCGTTGATGATCAGGTTGGATTGATTTAATTTGTATAATGATTAATTGTATATTTTACCATTGCTTATAACTTACTAAGCTATGTTAGCTTACTGGATGTGTTCATTTGACTATCTTATAGATTTTGAAGTCTACGTTCGAGCTCAGGGATCATCGTCAAAGTCAATCACACTATCAACTATCTTTGGTACCTTTTATAAGTTGAACTTTTGGAACTATGGCATGTATAGGCTATATTAATCTTTTGAGTTTATTATAACTAAGATGTATAACAAAGGCCATGCGAAAATGGCTATATTTTAATATGTGGGCGTGAGTTGGTTATACATGATAATGATAATATTTGTGTATAGTCGGCCTTGTTATAAGCTTAACTTGGAAACTCATTTCCAATAAGTTATATATATATGATATTTGAATGCATGAATATGGTTTTGAGTGAGACATATATTATATTATGGTTGTTGGATGAATTCGTGCATATGTGTATGTATGTACCATATGTTAAGTTATAAAATAACGATGTTATGCCCTATATATATAACTATTGGATGCATTTTGTGAATGATTGAATAAGGGCACATACGTGTGAATTAGTGAATATGGTTACATGATAGAGAGTAAATGATATCATGAGTTATGTTCTTGAGTGTGTATATTCGAATATAATATGTGTGAGTTCTTGATTGGAAATGGTTATTATATGATTTAGGTCATATATATATGAAATGTATGGTTTTGAGTATTTTAGTTATGTCATTTATAAGAAAATGAGTACTAGTGTAGTTGAATGTACTCGGCAATAAATTTTGTAATTGATCTATGTTTAAGCTAGTTTGGTTTGGCTACGTTTTGGCATAAGTATATTTGGTCTAAAATGCTTAGCACATTGTTGGTAAAATGAATAATGACCATATGCATATGCTGCCTTTGCTTCTAAAATGACCAAATGAATAGTGTTTTTAATAGGTGATGTAAGTATATACTTTAATGCCTATATTTGATTGATTATGGTTAAGTTGAGAGCATATTTACTTAATTGTTCCATGAAGTTATATTATCTTTAGCTAAATATTCGGTTATGATTAATTATATAGTACTTATTTTGCTATGGTCTTTGCTATGTCTAGTAATATCCTGTAATCCTAATCTGGTGACGGATGTGGGTTAAGGGTGTTGCATTATAATTGGTATCAGAGTTATGGTTTAGTCGGTTATCAGACTAACGTAGTGCGTGTGAGTCTAGCTATACATGCCGTAATTTATAATGTGATTGTGTGATGACTTCTGACAATGAAATGTGTTTTCTTTTTTCGTATAGTAAATGGATCCTGATCTCGAGCGAGCTATAGCTGACGATGTCGAGAGTGTGGCGCCTGCTCCGGCGCAAGGGACCGCGCCGGATGAATCTCGACTAGCTGCGAGTAATCCTGATGAGGGGGCTATACAAGCCTTCCTTAGCATAATGAATGATTGGTTCAACCAATACATCCGGACCAATCCGGTTGTTCAACAATCCCCGAATCTGAATACCCCACCTGTATCACCGGTGGTACCCCCGACCATTAATCCTGAGAGAATAAATAAGCCTCCAGTCGACAGAATCAGAAAACACGGGGCTCGAGAGTTTAGAGCTGAAGATGATGATGATGCTGAACGAGCTGAATTTTGGCTCGATAATACAATTCGTGTTTTCGATGAACTATCTTACACACCTGATGAGTGCCTGAAATGTGCTATATCCTACTATTGGTGGAATACTCTCGTATCGGTGGTTCCAAAAGAACGAGTTACTTGGGACTTCTTTCAGACTGAGTTTCGCAAGAAATACATCAGCCAGCGATTCATAGATTTGAAATGCAAGGAATTTCTCAAACTTAAACAGGGTCGTATGACCGTATATGAGTATGAGCACAAGTTTGTAAGACTTAGCCGATAAGCCCGTGTGTGTGTTTCATCTAAGGCTGCTATGTGTAGAAGATTTGAAGAAGGGTTAAACGAAGATATAAAACTACTGGTTGGCATACTTGAAATAAATGAGTTCGTGGTACTTGTTAAGCGAGCTTGTAAAGCCGAAGAGCTGGGGAAAGAAAAACGGAAAGCTGAGTTTGAAGCTAGAGATTTTTGTAAGAGATCAGCGGGTAAATTTCCTCAAATGTCATCAAAGAAGTTCAAAAATGACAGTAGCCGATCCAAAGCTAATACAGGGATCTCTATACGAGAATGACCACCAGTGAGTTGACGAGCTACCTCGATTGCTAGTGTCGACAATACTCGACTGAATAAGCCTGAGTGTCAACAGTGTGGTAGGCGCCATTTTGGTGAATGTTGGGGCAAGTCCAACAACCGAGCTTGCTATAAGTGTGGTTCGTAGGATCACTTCATTCGGGATTGCCCGGAGATAGCTGAAAAAGACAATGCTCAGAGTGCAAGACCGAGCAGTACTGCAGCTCGAGGTAGACCACCTCGCAATGTGAGAGGTAGGAGCGGCACTCACAGAGGGACTTCGGATACAGCTATTCGATCAGAGGCTCGTGTGCCAGCTAGAGCCTATGCCATTTGTGCCAGAGAGGAGGCTTCATATCTAGATGTTATCACCGGTATATTTACTCTCCTTAATACTAGTGTAATTGCTCTGATTGATCCCAATTCAACCCATTCCTACGTGTGTGAAACATTAGTATCCAGCAAGACTCTACCTGTTGAGTCTACTGAGTTTGTGATTCAGGTTTTGAACCCCCTAGGTCGGTGTGTGCTAGTTGATAGAGTGTGCAAGAATTGCCCTTTAATGATTCGAGATTCATGTTTTCCAGCTGATTTGATGTTGCTACCATTTGATGAGTTCGATATTATCCTCGATATGGATTGGCTAACCGTACACGATGCGGTAGTGAATTGCAGACGAAAGACTATTGATCTGCGGTCTCAAAATAATGAGATAATTCGAATTGAATCTATGGATTTGAATGGGTTACCAGCAGTGATATTTTCGATGTTGGCTCGATAGTATTTGAGAAAGGGTTGCGAAGCTTACTTTGCTTATGTGATTGACAGTTGTAACACCCCAAACCCGGCCTAGACGTTACGACCGGATCTGGCATGTCACATGAAAGGAATGTCTAAAAAACTGTGCGTTCGTTAAAAAGTTCGTATTCTTTTTGAAACTCGGTGTTTTGTGGTTTGTTTATAAAAGTCGATTCATTTAATGCCCATTTTACAAAGTTGTTATTAATTTGAATAAAATTTTATTTGTTGTAAAAAATCGAGTTTAAGTAAATTTGAATAAGAAACGGTTTATTATCATTTTAGGAAAATCCCATATTGATCATTTAATAATAAGCAGTAACCAAATTTGAAAGCTAAAACCAAATAAAATACCAAAGGCTGGATTACATAACAAAAACCCAAATAAAATAAGTCCAAATAAAAGAAACGAGTTTACGAGAAAACATTGCAGGGCCACCACAAGTCTGCCTCAGCTCCCAAATTCACGATCTAATGATTACTTGAAACATTTAAAAAGAGGGGGTGAGTCATCGAGACTCAGTGTGTAATTCCCCTTACCACGATAACTGGGCCTAAGCCCACAGTAATATATTAGCCCAATGTCATGGCATATCAAGAATGAGTGCAATGCAATTAATCCACATGATTCCACAAATGGGCTTGGCCCCAAATCCACATAAATCCACATACCACACATGATTATGCAAAATGAGCCCCAACCCAACCTAGTGTCCATCCGCTACACACCCCCGTATCCAGCCACACACACCAGGGGATTACTAAATCGACCCTCCATCCGCTACACACCTCTTTGGCAGTCATGCTGCTCAAAGCTAATATAACGTGGCTCAGCCACTGATCACTATGTGACCAAAAATAACGTGGCCTAGCCACCGATCACCATGTGACCAAATATCGATATCCACGATGTGACTCAAGGTTATCATCAATCCACAATGAAGCACAGAGCTATCATCAATCCATGATGTGGCACACAGCCGACATCCAGTCACGATGAGGCACATAGCCAACATCAGTCCGTGATGTAGCTCAAGGCTAACATCAACCACGTACATAAATGTACGCCCTTTCCTTCATTAATCATATCCCGATCCCCATGCACATACATTGTATTATGATGAAATGACAATGTAATCATTATGAACATATCAGACAACGTATCATAATCAGAATAATAATATACAACATAATCAAGCTAACCAACCTCTAACAAGGGTATTTTTGTAATTTACCCACCAAGGGTATTTTCATAAATTCGCACTTGCAATGGCCTTTTCGAAGGCCTAATGTCACCCCGAGCGACTCAGCTACCATTTCCGGTCCTTACCGGACTATTGGGCCTAAAACCCGATTTCGGCCCATTCAGGCCCACACGCTCGTGTGGCCCACCTAGCACAAATCTAGCCACGTATATAAGTTCCACCTAGTCTAGTTCACTATATACTATATCATCATACAATTTACTCATTTGGGCCCACGGGCCCATTGGGCCCACTTCGACCCATCGTGGCCCAAGCAGCCCAACCCACAAGAATACTACTGATGGCCTCAACTATCGCGTCGAAGCCCCACACGTGCGCTCGTGCGCTCGTGTGGCTACTATTGCCGTTACCGGCACTTCGACATTTGTCGCTCTACAACTAGAGTAGAGAGAGTTACACACCTGATAGGACTCTGGTGTTAATCCGCGCTCCGACCACTCCTGTGCCCAACGCCCTCCAAGATGTGTTTACTCTCCTCCTAGGATGCTCTTTATATAGCTAACTCTTCACCTTCATTCTTTGTGTCTTTCTGATGTGGGATCCCTTCGCCAGTAGAGTTTAAATTCAACTGAAACTCTTGCCGTCCAATCCGCAAAATAAATACTCCCTTGCTTCTCATGAGATTCAAACCCAAGCTCCCTTGTAGCATAATCCACGTTGCTAACCACTTGGCCACAAGCTCCTCTTGTGTCTTAAACCATGCGCAATTAAATATAAACTATGGCCCAAATTCTAAGATCCAAGTAAAAAGAAACCAAAATGCAAAAGCCAAGACTTGAACCTCGGACCTCCTTCCTTCCTTGTGGCGTCACCCCCTTTGCTCCCTAAGTGGCGTCACTTTGCCACTACACCACACACTCCACTTGTGTCACTTTCTCCATATTTTATTCTTAAGGCCTACCTGCCAACTTCCAGGGTTTTTTTCCCGCCTAAAACCAAAATTTCCCTAAATCCAAAGTTTGATCCCGGGACTTCATAGAAGCCCTCTAACCTTCCAAAATCACTTACCTTATAAGTCTAACTTGCATTAATACCGTTCTCTAAAATTTTAAATGCTACTACGCCTAAGGCCCATTGGGCTCAATCCTACTAGGCCCAATTTCAGGATGTTACAACAGTAAAGTGACCGAAAAGAAGATAGAATCTGTACCAGTTGTTTGTGAGCATCTAGATGTGTTCCCGGAGGAATTGTTGGGATTGCCACCTGTTCGGGAGGTAGAGTTTGGTATTGAATTAGTGCCACTAACGACCCCGATCTCGATAGCTCCATATAGAATGGCACCGACCGAATTAAAAGAGTTGAAAGCTCAATTGCAAGAATTGACATATAGAGCTTTTGCTCGACCGAGTTTCTCTCCCTGGGGTGCGCCAGTTTTATTTGTGAAAAGAAGGACGAAACTTTGAGAATGTGCATCGACTACCGACAACTCAATAAAGTGACTATAAAGAATAAATATCCGTTGCCACATATCAATGATTTATTTGATCAGCTAAAGGGGGCTTCAGTATTTTCAAAAATCGATCTGAGATCAGGTTATTATCAGCTAGGAGTTAGAGACTCAGATGTACCTAAGACTGCTTTTCAGACGAGATACAGCCATTACGAGTTTTTGGTGATGCCGCTCGGACTCACTAATGCCCCTGCTGTTTTCATGGAATTGATGAATTGGGTATTCAGACCATATCTGGATCGGTTTGTGGTTGTATTCATAGATGATATTTTGATCTATTCGCGTGACCAAACCGAGCATGCCGAACACTTGAGACTTGTGTTACAGATTTTGCAGGATAAGCAATTGTATGCAAAATTCAGCAAATGTGAGTTTTGGTTGAATGAAGTCAGTTTCCTGGGGCATGTTGTTTCAGCATCAGGCATTCGGGTTAACCCGAGTAAAATCTCGGCTATACTTGATTGGAAACCCCAGCGAAATGTTTCTGAAGTTCGAAGTTTTCTGGGACTTTCCGGGTACTATAGACGCTTTGTGAAAGGGTTTTCTATGATTGCAGCTTCGATGAAAAAAGCTGTTACAGAAAGATGTTAAGTTCGAGTGGTCAAAAAATGTTTTAAAAAAGTTTTGATCAGCTAAAAACCTTGTTAACGGAAGCAGCAGTGCTTGTTCAGCCAGAATCAGGTAAAGAGTTCGTTATCTTCAGCGATGCATCCTTAAATGGTTTGGGTTGTGTTTTGATGCAGGAGGGTAAAGTTGTAGCCTACGCCTCGAGACAGTTGAAGCTGCACGAAAAAAACTATCTGACACACGATCTCGAGTTGGCTGCCATAGTTTTTGCTTTGAAAATATGGCGTCACTATCTATTCAGTGAAAAATGTCATGTCTATTCTAATCACAGGAGTCTAAAATATTTAATGACTCAAAAGGATTTGAATTTGAGACAGGGACGATGGTTCGAACTATTAAAATATTACGAGCTCGTGATTGATTATCACCCTGGGAAAGCTAATGTGGTTGCCGATGCACTAAGCCGAAAATCACTCTTTTCTCTACAAGCAATGAATACGGATATAGCTATGACTGATGATGGTGCGATTATTGCAAAGATGAAAGCGAGACCGTTATTCAGTCAACAGATTTGTGAAGCTCAAAAGGTTGATAATGATTTATTAGCAAAAAGGAATCATTGTGGTTTGAATACTAATTCAGAATTTCAGATTGATGCAAAGGGATGCCTACGATTCAGAAACCGAATATGTGTGCCAAAGAATCCTGAGTTGATTCAAATGATTTGTAATGAAGCTCATAATAGTAGATTGTCTATTCACCTGGGTAGTACAAAGATGTATAATGATTTGAGACAACATTACTGGTGGCATGTTATGAAACGAGATATTTCAGAATATGTGTCAAAGTGTTTAATATGTCAACAAGTAAAAGCAGAGCATCAAGTGCCATCTGGGTTACTTCAGCCAATTATTATACCCGAGTGGAAATGGGATCGAGTCACGATGGATTTCGTATCTGGGTTGCTGTTGACACCGAGCAAGAAAGACTCAATCTGGGTTATTGTTGATAGATTGACGAAATTGGCCCATTTTATTCCAGTACGTACGGATTTCTCGCTTGATAAGTTAGCTGAATTGTACATTTCTCAGATTATACGATTGCAAGGAGTACCTATTTCTATTGTTTCGAATAGAGATCCAAGGTTTACATCGCGGTTTTGGAAGAAACTGCAAGATGCCCTAGGTACAAAATTGCATTTCAATACCGCGTTTCACCCTCAAACGAATGGTCAATCTGAACGTATTATTCAAACACTCGAGGATATGTTGAGATGTTGTGTTCTTGAGTTCAAGGGTACGTGGGAACGATACTTGCCTTTAATTGAATTTGCGTACAATAATAGCTTTCAATCGAGTATCAAAATGGCACCTTACGAAGCTTTATACGATCGTAAATGTCGTACACCTTTATATTGGAATGAGCTAAGTGAAAGCAAGATACACTGGGTTAATTTAGTCAAAGAGACCGAACAGAAAGTAAAAGTGATTCGAGAAAGTTTAAAAGCAGCGTCAAATCGTCAGAAGTCATATGAGGACTTGAAACATAAAGATATAGAGTTTCAGGTGGGCGACATCAATCAAAAACAATGTTTTTAGATCCAAATCAAATCAACCAGTCAAATCGGAAATTGACCGGGGTACAAGTACAAACTGTTTTAATTGATTTTCTCTATTTTAAAAATAGTTCTTTTTATTTTTATATATTCTTTTAGTAATTTGTTTGATTGAACTAGACGAACTGATCAAACCAAGGATTGGTGGTCTGACCAATTCAACCATCGGTTGGTTTTGAAGAAAGAAAAAAATAAAATGAATATATATATATGTAAGAGAAAATAATATTGATAAACCATAATATGTACATATTTTAATCCCACATTTAGCATACTTTTGGATGATTTATCCCCCGAATTGTGGAATTTGATGCTCCTAATCCTTTAATTTCATGTTTCATACTTAGGAGAGCATCGGAGGATGAAAAGAACAAGAAACAGGCCAAAAATGAAGAAAATGGGCCAAAGTAAGAAGTCCACGCGACCTGGAGATAACCACACGCCCTGGGCTCGATTCACACGGCCGTGCCACACGGGCGTGTCCCTGCCGTGACTCGTTTTAATTCCACTCGGATTAGGTTACTTAGAGGCCAAGAAAGACATTTCGAAAGCCTATATAAACACCCTAAGTGTAACCTAAAAGGGGGAGGCCGAGGGGCGAAGCCAGAGAGGGCCGAATTGTGGGGTTTACTCGAAGATAGCCAGCTGATCCATCTCAATAAGCTGAAATCATACTCAAGACGGAAGATCTTCCCCTCAATTTCCTTCAGGGGGTTTTAGGGTTTTTCTTATGTTTTGTTTTATACCTTCTTCTGAGATGTATTCTTTTACAAACATGAACTAAACCTCTCAAATACCTGAGGGGAATGAAACCTAAGACAGATCTTGTTATTGTTTTCTGAACTATATGATAAATACTTGATTTGTTCTTAATTATGTGTTCTTAATTCTTGCTTTGATATTTCAGGATATTGATTCAAGTATTGATGTGCTTAAGCAGTGGAGCAAAAGTCCCTGTTTAAGAGTAAATCCAGCATAGTTAAGCGGAGTTGATCGCACTCCTAGAGATAGGACGACAAAAATCTGCCGGATTAGGGTCAAACCTAATATGGGAGTCCATAGATCGAGTTAATGCAACACTAGGGGTTTTAATTAGAAAGAGATTTCAATTAATCAACCTAGGGTTAGACTTTAGTAGCCTCAAGAGAGGTATTAATATAAATTAGGGAATCCTACGGATCAAGTAAAGTGAATAAATCGTCTGGTTCAGAGTTAAATAACAAGTGAAGTCTAGGTGGATTCTTCCTCGGGTATTGTCTTAATCAATTGGTTTTCCTAAAAGTATTTCCCCAATTCATTCTCTGTGTCTTAGAATCTTTAGCTTAGTAATTAGTTAGTTTTAGATTAAACAACAATTCTCTTAATTCTTAGGTTAAATAATAGAAAAATAGTAATTACTAGTACTCTTGGTCCTTAAGGATACGATATTTTCGGTCTTGCCATAGCTATACTACCAAATGATAGGTGCGCTTGCCTTATTCGTTGTCATAGTTAGTTTGGACACGATCAAGTTTTTTGCGCTGTTGCCAGGGACTAAGGTATTAGGAACACTTGATTTTTATTACTTTAGCCATTATTTTTTTATTTGCAATTTATGTTTTATTTTTACTTTTCTAATTTTTCTTTTCTTTTCTTTACTTCTAATAGGTTTTTCTAGTTTATGACTAGAAGGAACCAGTCAGGACCCTTGATTTTTGACAACGATATAGAAGGTATCATTTGCAGAAATAGAAGAGAAATAAGGCAAAGCTTACAATACATAGAAAAAGAGCAAGAGAACGATACCAATACTACCGAAGGGATGGCTGATAACAATCCGCTACCTCCTGTGGTTGTCGCAAACCCGGTGAATAAAAATCCTGCTCCTTGTACTATGTATGATTCTGCTAAAACTAATTTAATAGGAACTGAGCCAAGTATTGTTAGACTTGATCTTGCTGCAAATAATTTTGAACTGAAACTTAACACAATTAAGATGATACAGCAATTTGTTCAGTTTGATGGTTTGCAGGATGAAGATCCAAATAATCACTTGGCGAATTTCCTAAAATTTTGCGATACTTTCAAAATAAATGGCGTTTCTAATGATTCCATTCATCTTCAGTTGTTTCTCTTTTCGTTGAGGAACAAAGCTAAACAGCGGTTAAACTCGTTACCACGAGAATCAATCACTACATGGGAACAAATGACTGAAAAATTTTTGCTAAAATATTTTCCGCAGGCTAAAACGGCCAAGTTGAGGAATGATATCTCTTCTTT
Organism: Gossypium australe; assembly: GCA_005393395.2. Taxonomy (NCBI): domain Eukaryota; kingdom Viridiplantae; phylum Streptophyta; class Magnoliopsida; order Malvales; family Malvaceae; genus Gossypium; species Gossypium australe. The sequence goes on from CM016621.1 coordinate 118,266,767, forward strand.
TATGCAGATGGATTTAGAGACACTTTACGATGCATGGGAGAGATACAAGGATCTATTGAGAAGGTGCCCACACCATGGGTTACCATTGTGGCTACAGGTTCAAACCTTTTACAACAGTGTGAACCCCTCAACCAGGCAGTTGATTGATTCAGCCGCCGGTGGAACCCTGAATAACAAAACACTTGAGGCTGCCTACGAATTCATTGAAGAGATGTCACTGAATAACTATCAGTGGCAAGTCAGGAGGACAAGGCCAACAAAAGCCGCCAGTGTTTTCAACCTCGACGCAGTAACCATGCTATCAAATCAGGTAGAGATGTTAAATAAAAAGATTGATGGTTTATGTGGTTCTTCGCAGGTACATCCAGTTATGCAGTGCGATACGAATAAATGAGGGATGAGCAATATAGAATATCCACCTTATAACCCAAGCGCTGAAAACGAGCGAGTTCACTATATGTGTAATTATTCTAGACCTCAAAATAACCCTTATAGTAATACTTACAATCCAGGTTGGAGGAACCACCCCAATTTCTCATGGGGTGGTCAAGGAAATCAAAGACAACAACCCCTGTCAGGCTTCCAACAGCAACCCTACCCACAAGAAAAGAGGTTGAACCTTGAAGAGATGCTAACAAAATTTATAGCGGTGTCAGAAACTCGTTTCCAAAACACCGAGATAGCACTCAAAAATCAACAAGCATCGATTCAATGGATCGAGAACCAATTAGGGAAACTTGCTAAGCAATTCTCTGAACGATCACAAGGAAGCCTGCCAAGCAACACTGAAACTAACCCAAAGGAGCAACTTCAAGCAATAATCGATCATGATAGCGAAGGGGTAGATGAACCCAAAGTAAGCCAAGAGAATGTGGTCGAGGAAGGTAAGGTCGAGGTAAGTCATGATAACACAAAATCGGTAATTACAGAATACCAACCTCATGTAACACCCCTTACCCGTATCTAATGCCAAAAGAGGGTACGAGGCGTTACCGGACTTAAAATTCTTGAACATGTAAAACCACATCATAGGCATATAACAACCATCAATATTGGTCATCTCCAAATAGCCTTAATCAAAATGAACATTTGTTAAATAAGGGCCAACATTTTAGGCCATAAGAAATATGACATATATGACAAAATGACCAAGCCTACTATACATGCCATAACCCAAAAATTAATGTATCTAGATATACCAAGTGTTCCAATTGATAGTGTGAGCGAATCTCCGACGTCCGCCGATCCCCGAGCTAACTTGGCGATGCTACAAGGCAAGGGAAAGAGATGGGGAGTAAGCATAAATTCTTAGTAAGTTCATATGCAAATAATAAGAAATTAGTAAACTTGTAGGGATAAATCCTCACAATAATTTCTTAAGATGATATAATCATTATATCACATGTTTACACCTTATTACTCATGTTCACATTAATCTGTCTACTTGAGTCACTATCACTAAATTATTTATTACTCGAGCTACAGAGCTCCAAATGAAGAACCGTTAAATTTTCCTGAAACTAGACGCATTTATCTTATTACCATAAAATTTCCAGAATTTTTGGCTTAGCCAATTAGTACAGTTTATTCATTAAAGTTTCCCCTGTTTTACTGTTCGACTATCCTGACCTCTCTTCACTACAAATCAATTTTCTCCTTGTACAAGGTTCATACAACCTTGTTGTTTAGTTCATTTGAAAATAGACCCATTCAGGATTTTAGACATATAAATTATATCCCCTAATTATTTTAGTACAATTATTAATGATTTTTTCAAGACAGAATAGGGGATCACGTAATCATCTAAATCAGTCTACAGAAATTCAAATATCTCAAAATATACTAATCATTTGTTTGCTATGTTTCTTTTATTAAAACATAGACTCATTAAGCTTTAATTTCATATCTTACACAACCTTTAATACAATTTCCATAATTTTTGGTGATTTTTCAAAATTATACTATTGTTGCTGCCCACAACTGTTTTAATGTCAATTTCACTCATTCATTAATTCTTTGTGTTCACTTTCATTTATACACACTTACACCAAAGCAGATTATAACTTGGCTCATAACAACCAAGTGGTCATAGACACATCCTTATCAATAATGCATTTATCGTAACTTTAATAAAAATTTAATAGACAAAAAATCCATCATCTATTCATTTACTTGTGCAACCACAAAACATTTCTTATCTTTCAAATTAAAGTCGAACCTAATGTGAATATTTGGTTCCCATGCATTATCGATATTTTCAAGTTCCAAACTATCTAAACATATATCATATACCAATTTCCACATATCCAAATCATATTTTGTAATTCATATAACAATCATTATGATTTTGTAAACTTTTGCACATATCAATTTATATCATCCAACCTATACATTTAAAAGAAACATTCCATCCAATCCACAAATAATCAATTTCTCTTGATTTCCGACAACAACATCTCATAGTATCAAAACTTACCGATTTCGATCTTTGAATTGAAAATTTACTTGCACACTTAGTACTTATTAACCGATTTCGTACACTTAGTGCTTGGTAATTAGATTCGCACACTTAGTGCTTACTGACCAATTTCGCACACTTAGTGCTCGGTAATTCAATTCGCACACTTAGTGCATAATGACCGATTTCACACACACAGTGCTCAATATATCAACTCGCACACATAGTGCCCAATCAACCGATCTCGCACACACAGTGCTCGGTTACAAACTCGCACACATAGTGCGAATCAACCAATCTCGCACACGTAGTGCTCGGTTACGAACTCCCACACATAGTGCCCAAACAAACGATCTCGCACACACAGTGCTCAGTTATGAACTCGCACACATAGTGCCCTCAATCCAATTTCTCCTCATTATAAGTTACACATATGTTCAAAAATTTATACATATAACTATAGGTTTACAAATATCTCATTTACTCAAATACACACCATCACATTCGGCACACTTGTTATACATATAACATATATTCTCCACCTTTAAACAGTCATCTCTCATATCATCTTCACATACAACCATCTTATATTGCATACATACATATTGAAACCACTCAATGAAATCGAGTTTACTTAAACATCTATCAAGTCATACATTCGGCCATTACATGCTAATTCCATCAATACATTCGGCCTCATGATATTAACAAGCTTAAAATCAGTTAATATATACGCATAATATAAAATAAAAATTCAATCCAATCCAATTGCTTAAACTTACCTCGGACGATGTAAAATGGAACGGGGCGACTAGTCGACAACTTTCATTTTTCCCCAATCCAAGTCTGATGTCTTTAGGTCTTGATCCGAATCGAGCTTCCAAAGGTGCCGAAATTTCAAAGCTTTCAAAGCTTTATTTTCTTCTTTAGTTTCGGCCAAGAAAGATGAATGCATGGCCATTTTTTTGTTTTTTGTTTTATTATAACATTATCGTATTATTTTATTATCTTTAACTTAACTAATAAAATAAACATATAAAAGCATAATGCATGCAAGTTGCCGTCCACTACACTTGCAAAAAGGTAATTTACAACACAAGGCCTCTTCTTTATAAAAACACATCAATTTGACCACTCAATTAAATAAAAGGCTACTTTTACCACTTATGCGATTTAGTCCTTTTTCTTAAATTAAACACACAAACGGACAAATTAACTCACGAAACTTTAACACATGCTCAATCATATATCATAGGTACAGAATATAATATTAAAATATTTTACTGATTCAGATTTGTGGTCCCGAAACCACTGTTTCGGTTAGGGTCAAAAATAGGGTTGTTACAACTCTCCCCCCTTAGGGATTTTCGTCCCCGAAAATCTTACCTAAAGATAAATTCAGGATTGATTTCACAAGGTACTGTCAAATTCTCATACAACTTCGGCATCCTCAACATCTCACTTCTTAAACCAAGATTCTGAAATGTACTTTCTTATCTTGGACATAAGAACCACATCACTGAATTTTCTCAAGTTTTGATGAAATACACACTGATAAGTAACTGGCCTCATTCTATCAATAGTCTTATACTCTTCGATGAACCGTAAATAACTTTTCTTTACTTACAAAATAAAATAATTAATAATTAATAATTAATTTTTTTTCACAAAGATACTTTCAGAAGCACCTGTCACTTATCTAAGTTTCAATACTCTTACCTTTCGGTTTTGTATGCAATTTCTGATAATCTATAATTGATTTCTAGGTACACAAACTCTGTCTCAGAACAACAAATAAATGGTCGGTTTCCGACCTTAGTTCTGAATCAGAAGTTAGTTCCTTTCGGACACTTCTAACTTACCATTTACTGACAAAATTCTAAGTTTCACAAAATCATGGAATAAGCATCATTATTTCTGAATAATAATCAATTTCTAATTCACATCATAAGATTCTTTTCAAGCAGTATTAACTAAGTGCAAGCATAAGCTACCATTTTCACGTTCTTGTATCAAAATACACTTCAAACCAATAAACTATCCAGACTAAATAATTGAATTGGTCTTGGCTGTTTCACAGTACCCTTCTAAAGGAACAATTTTCATCTGGTTGCCATGATAACTCAGACATGTATCCTATTGCAATTCTTTTTGGTTACGAATCAATGATCCTTAAATCAACTATACAGTTTCAATGATACATAACAATCTCGTTTAACTCATTGAGATATATCAAATTACTCAGAAATAACAACCATAGCGCAGATTCTAGCTTGATCCTTCACTGTTTACTCTTTTATCAATGTTGATTCCTTTCCAAAAATCTAAAGATAGAGTAATATCGATCAAGCCCAGACAGATTAACACTGCTTTCATCTATCACTGAAATCAACTAGCATTCTCATATGATAAGAACCCCGAACGAGTGGATTATTCAATATTAACTTTTTCCTTAACTGTAATATTGTGAAACCCGGATGATTTTCATAAAATTTCATCACAACACCGAAGTTATTTTAGGCCATTTAACACACATATTCACTGTATTCATCCGTATCCTTTGTCTCTTTCGAAGGTTCATTCGAGAATTTCCTCATTTTCCATCATTTTAATAAATATCAACAATATTCACTCATATTTCACATGATACATTAATAGGTAAAAACATAAGTAAAAAGGATGTATCATTTACATATAAACTTACTCATTTCCAGTCTTACCACATTCCAAATACATATCATAAACATTGCTCACATTTACATGCACTTATACCCTGCAGTTGTCATCACATAGTCACACGTAATTTCACTTTGTCAAAGTTTCCCGATGAACACTTCAGAATAATATCGTAATATCGAATACACAGTGGTTTCGTACACGGCCCACCAGTAAAAATAAATACGTTGGTATCGCACATAGCCCACCATTAATAATAAATACGGTGGTATCGCACACAGCCCACCAATAATGACATATTCACATGCTGCCATAATAAGACTAACTTCTCATTTACTTTAGTAGATAATGTCCCGACTAAAAACAAAACATCTCGATCATTGGAGAAATTTAAACACAAATTTCCATAACAACCAATACAAAAGCACAATCTTTATACTTCTGGTAACTGTATCAAAGTACTCTCGCCATCAAGTCAAAACTTATAATCATCCTAAGCATTTCAATAACAAGAAGAAACCATTTTCATCAATAGAACATTTCCTACTGCTATCTCATGGCTGCTACTTTGAACAATAATTTATTAAGGAAACAGTAACAAAATCTCATAACATGGAGCTACACAGAAAATACACATAAGCACTGAAAATAATCTTAACAAAAGCCACACAGTCTTCCCTTTATTTTCATTGAGCAATAGCTATTAAAACAAGACGCTAACATCATATGGACCTTACCATCAACTTTCTATCTGTGCATGATGCAAAAAACCAGAAAAGATAGAGCAATTTCGATCACAGCTCAAATAGACTATAATGCTTTCATCTACCTGTAAATTTAGCTGACATTCTCATGCTATAGGAATTTCATTCGAAATCTTGCAGAGATATATTTATATACCTCTGAGAGTAAATAAAAACACATATAATAGTCAGAAAATATTGCTGTAATTTCTCAACCATAAACACTGCATTCAGTCATTAATACATCTTGATCATGATTGTACTATCTAATTATGTCATTACTAATATGATATTATTCCAATTACAAATAGATATAAATTCAAAATAAATTCCAGCAATTACATACTTTAGGCCTCATACCTGGATGAGTTAATTAACTGAGCCTGATCTTTCTTTAACTATAACATTTTGGAATCCGAATGATCTTCATATTAATCTGACATATTTTCTGCAACTGTGTTCATTTACTACACCATTCTCAACTCTGATCACATTGTCAGTTAATCTACAACTCAACTCTTTAGTCTTCCACTTGTAAACCCATTCGGTCTGAATTTCATAAAATTTCTTTATAACATACCTTATTGGAAGGAGGTGAAGTTGTAATGCCTATGACTTGCCTCTTATATACTCATGCATATAACTTAACACTCATCAATATATATGTTGTTTCAAGTAACTTAACATGCATACTCATTTTACACAACCTTCCTATCATCTTATACAAACAAGTGCACTTATACTTTCATTCATAAATCTCAAGTAAAATTACTCATAACATTCACGTAATTTCACAAGTTATACTCATAGCACCATACAAATGCCAATCAAACATGAACACTTATCATAGTATAAACTTTCCTTTCATCTCATCTTTCATATTTCAAAAGAAATTCCTATCCACAATTTATTCATCATCACATAAACATCATAAGTTTTTATTCTTACTTTTTACGAGTCTCAACTCATCATAAACACACAGTTTGCACTATTAAATTTGGCTCGGTTGAAGTGCACATCTGTCTAATAAAATAATTTACATCAGGGTCGGGAGTCGTCACACTATCACAGTTCATTATGGCATATATAGCTAGACTCTCACGCTCACATGGTAGTCCGAGGATCGACTAAACCATAGCTCTGATACCACGAAATGTAACACCCCTTACCCGTATCTAATGCCAAAATAGGGTACGAAGTGTTACCGGACTTAAAATTCTTGAACATGTAAAACCACATCATAGGCGTATAACAACCATCAATATTGTCCATCTCCAAATAGCCTTAATCAAAATGAACATTTGTTAAATAAGGGCCAACATTTTAGGCCATAAGAAATATGACATATATGACAAAATGACCAAGCCTACTATACATGCCATAACCCAAAAATTAATGTATCTAGATATACCAAGTGTTCCAATTGATAGTGTGAGCGAATCTCCGACGTTCGCCGATCCCCGAGCTAACTTGGCGATGCTACAAGGCAAGGGAAAGAGATGGGGAGTAAGCATAAATGCTTAGTAAGTTCATATGAAAATAATAAGAAATTAATAAACTTGTAGGGATAAATCCTCACAATAATTTCTTAAGATGATATAATCATTATATCACATGTTTACACCTTATTACTCATGTTCACATTAATCTGTCTACTTGAGTCACTATCACTAAATTATTTATTTCTCGAGCTACAGAGCTACAAATGAAGAACCGTTAAATTTTCCTGAAACTAGACTCATTTATCTTATTACCATAAAATTTCCAGAATTTTTGGCTTAGCCAATTAGTACAGTTATTCATAAAAGTTTCCACTGTTTTACTATTCGACTATCCTAACCTCTCTTCACTATGAATCAATTTTCTCCTCGTACAAGGTTCATACGACCTTGTTGTTTAGTTCATTTGAAAATAGACTTATTCAGGATTTCAGGCATATAAATTATATCCCCTAATTATTTTAGTACAATTTTTAATGATTTGTCCAAGGTAGAACAGGGGATCACGTAATCATTCTGAACCAGTCTACAGAAATTCAAATATCTCAAAATATACAAATCATTTGTTTGCTATGTTTCTTTTATTAAAACATAGACTCATTAAGCTTTAATTTCATTTCTTACACAGCCTTTAACACAATTTCCATCATTTTTGGTGATTTTTCAAAGTTATACTATTGTTGCTGCCCACAACTATTTTAATGTCAATTTCACTCATTTATTAATTCTTTGTGTTCACTTTCATTTATACACACTTACACCAAAGCAGATTATAACTTGGCTCATAACAACCAAGAGATCATAGACACATTCTTATCAATAATGCATTTATCATAACTTTAATAAAAATTTAATAGACAAAAATCCATCATCTATTCATTTACTTGTGCAACCACAAAACATTTCTTATCTTTCAAATTAAAGTCGAACCTAATGTGAATATTTGGTTCCCATGCATTATCGATCTTTTCAAGTTCCAAACTATCTAAACATATATCATATACCAATTTCCACATATCCAAATCATATTTTGTAATTCATATAACAATCATTATGATTTTGTAAACTTTTGCACATATCAATTTATATCATCCAACCTATACATTTAAAAGAAATATTCCATCCAATCCACAAAAAATCAATTTCTCTTGATTTCCGACAACAACATCTCATAGTATCAAAACTTACCGATTTCGATCTTTGAATTGAAAATTTACTTGCACACTTAGTACTTATTAACTGATTTCACACACTTAGTGCTTGGTAATTAGATTCGCACACTTAGTGCTCACTGACTGATTTCGCACACTTAGTGCATAATGACCGATTTCGCACACACAGTGCTCGGTATATCAACTCGCACACATAGTGCCCAATCAACCGATCTCGTACACACAGTGCTCGATTATAAACTCGCACACATAGTACCCAATCAACCGATCTCGCACACACAGTGCTCGGTTACGAACTCGCACACATAGTGCCCAAACAACCGATCTTGCACACACAGTGCTCAGTTACGAACTCACACACATAGTGCCCTCAATCCAATTTCTCCTCATTATAAGTTACACATATGTTCAAAAATTTATACATATAACTATAGGTTTACAAATATCTCATTTACTCAAATACACATCATCACATTCGGCACACTTGTTATACATATAACATATATCCTCCACCTTTAAACAGACATCTCTCATATCATCTTCACATACAACCATCTTATATTGCATATATACATATTGAAACCACTCAATGAAATCGAGTTTACTTAAACAACTATCAAGTCATACATTCGGCCATTACATGCTAATTCCATCAATACATTCGGCCTCATGATATTAACAAGCTTAAAATCATTTAATATATATGCATAATATAAAATAAAAATACAATCCAATCCAATTGCTTAAACTTACCTTGGACGATGTAAAATGGAACGGGGCGACTAGTTGACAACTTTCGTTTTTCCCCAATCCAAGTCCGATGTCTTTTGTTCTTGATCCAAATCAAGCTTCCAAAGGTGTCGAAATTTCAAAGCTTTATTTTCTTCTTTAGTTTCGGCCAAGAAAGATGAATGCATGGCCATTTTTTTGTTTTTTGTTTTATTATAACATTATAGTATTATTTTATTATTTTAACTTAACTAATAAAATAAACATATAAAAGCATAATGCATGCAAGTTGCCGTCCACTACGCTTGCAAAAAGGTATTTTACAACATAAGGCCTCTTCTTTATAAAAACACATCAATTTGACCACTCAATTAAATAAAAGGCTACTTTTACCACTTATGCAATTTAGTCCTTTTTCTTAAATTAAACACACAAACGAACAAATTAACTCACGAAACTTTAACACATGCTCAATCATATATCATAGGTACAGAATATAATATTAAAATATTTTACTGATTCAGATTTGTGGTCTCGAAACCACTGTTTCGGTTAGGGTCAAAAATAGGATTGTTACACCTCGTGTGCCATACCCCAATGCGATGAAGAAAGACAACACAGATGAACAATTCGGTAAATTTCTTAAACTTTTAAAGAAATTACATATTAACTTGCCATTTCTTGAAGCTCTTTCGCAGATGCCAAATTCAAGGAATTTTTAAAAGAGCTTTTGACAAACAAACAGAAGTTAGACGAGGAGTCGCATGTGGAGCTAAACATAGTGTGCTAAGCAATTCTACAAAATAAACTACCGCGAAAATTAAAAGATCCAGGGAGTTTTACAATTCCATGCTTAATTGGTAGTTTATCTGTTGATAATGCTTTAGCTGCTTTAGGGGCAAGCATAAATGTTATGCCCTATAAAATGTTTAAACAGCTAGTTCTAGGGAAACCCAAACAAATTAGGATGAGCATTCAATTAGCTGATAAGACTATTAGAATTCCTAGGGGTATAATTGAAGATGTACTCGTAAAAATTGATAAATTCATATTCTCAGTAGACTTTGTCATTTTAGACATGGATGAGGACAATAATATTCCTTTAGCAACTGCCAGAACTAAAATTGATGTTGGTACAGGTGAACTCATACTTCATGTAGGTGACGAAACAATCACTCTTCAGGCTCTTGACTCGGCTAGGACATCAAGTAATCAAGGTGAGAAAATAAATTCTATTAATGACCATTCGATTAAACCTGCTTTTTAGAAAGCACCACGGAACTACACAACTGAGCCAAATCCTAAACCTCATGCCAACAAGGAAATAACTCATGAGGAACAAAGGCTTTAGATCGATGAACTAGACGAGTGGAAGACACATTTTAAAGAGAAATTAGGAGCACATGAAGCAGAACCAAAGCAAAACCATGTCAAACTTAAGGATGAGCCAAACCAATTTAAGATCAGAGATCAGGTATTGTTGGATAAAATAGACCCTCGGATCACCACTTCAGACCTTGATACAAACGAAGAAATCCCTTTTGAGGTACTGAATATCTTTCAATATGGAACAATCGAGGTAACTAATCCTAAATTCGGTATTCTTAAGGTAAACACTACTCGACTCGAACTATACAATGGTCATAAAACTGATAGCAGGGGTGAGGAGTTTCAACTCCTCAAACCACTATGATTGTGCGAATGAGAGGTAAGCCTAGCTTAAGACAATAAACGACCGTTTCTCGGGAGGCAATCTGAGCACTAACACCATTAATTTTCATATTTTTAGCATCTAACTACAAACTAACTACAGAGATTTCCATACCACACGCCCTTTTACACGGGCGTGGCCGTGGCTGTGTGGACACCACGGATTTCCACACCGGTGTGGCAGAGATCATGAGAAAACAGGATAAAATTTTCCCCAAACCATGGGCTCTGACTAAAGGCCACGGCCGTGCGGTACGGCCGTGGTCGACACTGAGTCCTCAACCATGGGCGTGGCAACCTGCACAAGGGCATGGGAGAAGCGAACGAAGCTCGGCACGACCGTGTGATACGGCCGTATGGAATAACACGCCCACAGCGCACACAAGCATGGGCTACACATCAGACATGCCAAAACCTTAATTTTCGACACATACGGGTTAAAAAACGAATCACACGGGCGTGGTACATGCCTGTGTGCCCCTACTTCTATATAAACCATTCACTACTCATTATCTCCTTCACTCAAACCCTAGCCCATCTTCCACCACCACTCACACAAACCGCCACCCTTCACCCCTCTTTCCCTATTCCAAGCACCACCATGACTAAAGGCAAGCCCAACACTATCACCCCCAAGTTAAAAAGGCGAAAAGATCCTGGCAAGGTCGCCCTGTGCACAACCACTCTTCATAAGTTCATGCCGGCAGCTTCATTCACCCAACAAACAAGGATCTTTAAATCTGTTCATTTTTTCTTTTTCTTTTCTCTTCTCCTTTATTTTCCTTCCCTTTTATCTTTCTTATCTTTAATTTTTATTATTACATTTCGATTTCTTTGTTTTAGGTTCTAAAGGCTGCTTGGGAATCACCACACCACGACCACTGCCAACTCAAGGAATCCATCCAAAATTCAGGAAGTTTCACTTCTCCCTATCTCTTATGATTTCATGCTATTAATCACTAGATATATATCTTTGTACATTGAGGGCAATGTACATCTTAAGTGTGGGGGGTGAATTTTATTTTGAAAAGTTCCTAACTTTTTGCATTATTCTCAAATCCCTAAATTATGTCTTGTTCTTAAGTAATTTTCTCATATTACTATTAGAATGAAATTTCCTTTGATTCATATTTTTATTGATATGTTTCAGTTTAAGTCATTGATAATTGTGCAGTGATGATTTAAACTTTAGGAGACTAGAGAATCAAGCATGATGAGTCTATTTTCAAGAATTAAAATTTTCTTAGGTTGTCTACTTGAATCTAATTATTACCTTGAAGTTTGAAATCTACAAAGTTGATATCAAAAACTCATAATTTTTGTGAGATTTTAAGCCTCTTGGGGTATACATTCTTTTCTTGCTCACTTTATTGATTATAAGTGTGTCAACATTGATTTGTTATTCTAGAACTTGCTTCGATTATACACGTCAAGACCACATCATTGATTTGATATATTGAAATGATAAAGCCACCTAGGTTTTAACCCACTTACTCCCAAAAAGCCTACCTTCATGTTTAACCCTTAGTAAACCCCTTTGATCCTAACAACCCTTTCATTGATTTACCCTCAACATTAACCAAAAACCTTTTGTTAAAATCCCTTTTTAATTAATTTGATCCTTATTCTATCGAGATCTGATTTGAACTGATTACTTAGCTTAACTATGGTTTCCATTTCAGTTGTTAAATTCTTCATTATTACTTGATTTATTCTTAAAAAAAAAATCGAAGTATATTCATTATTATTTCTATGTTAATTGAGCTTATACGTTTAAATTCCACATCTAGAGAAGAAGCTCGTGTTATGAAATTTTAATTGATGTAATTGTTCGAGTCTTAGTTCATCTTTCTAGTTAGGTAATTTGTCAATTCAACCTCGATTTTGACCCTCTAATTCAGCTTTTATCCACACCTTTAACCGAAGCCCTATTATAACCCTTAAAAGACCTTTTGATCTGTGTATCATTTCATTCTATAGTGGTGGAGATTTGATTTTCTTGCAAGCCTATGGGATTAACTTTTCATGTTCGACTTTTGAGTGCTTAATTTTGAACCTTAAACACTTTGAGTGATTTGAGTGAATCTTTAGTGAGGATGTCAACCCTTGTCGATTTTGAATTAAAGGTAATTATTTATGTAAGGGGAACACCTATTTTTTCGTACTTTAAAAACTATGACTTTGATTGTTTGAATATTTAGAACCCTTTTGGTTAAATTATCAATGTATAAATTACCTGTGAATTATGATGAAACACCATTGATGAATATTATGAATTGAGGAAGTTCATTTTAATTGTCAGTTAGGAATTTTTCTTGAGGACAAGCAAATGCTTAAGTGTGGGGGTATTTGATAAATCGTAATATGTACATATTTTAATCCCACATTTAGCATACTTTTGGATGATTTATCCCCCGAATTGTGGAATTTGGTGCTCCTAATCCTTTGATTTCATGTTTTATACTTAGGAGAGCATCGGAGGATGAAAAGAACAAGAAATGGGCCAAAACGGAGAAAATGGGCCAAAGTAAGAAGTCCACACAGCCTGGAGATAACCACACGGCCGTGCCACTTTAGCAGACCCGAACACGGCATGGGCTCGATTCATATAGTCGTGCCACACGGGCGTGTCCCTACCGTGACTCGTTTAGTTCCATTCGGATTAGTTTACTTAGAGGCCAAGAAAGACATTCCGAAAGCCTATATAAACACCCTAAGTGTAACCTAAAGGGGGAGGCCGAGGGGCGAAGCCAGAGAGGGCCGAATTGTGGGATTTACTCGAAGACAGCCAGCTGATCCATCTCAAGAAGCTGAAATCATACTCAAGACAGAAGATCTTCCCTTCAATTTCCTTCAGGGGATTTTAGGGTTTTTCTTATGTTTTGTTTTATACTTTCTTCTGAGATGTATTCTTTTATAAACATGAACTAAACCTCTCAAATACCTGAGGGGAATGAAACCTAAGACAGATCTTTTTATTGTTTTCTGGACTATATGATAAATACTTGATTTGTTCTTAATTATGTGTTCTTAATTCTTGCTTTGATATTTCAGGATATTGATTTAAGTATTGATGTGCTTAGGCAGTGGAGCAGAAGTCCCTGTTTAAGAGTAGATCTAGCATAGTTAAGAGGAGTTGATCGCACTCCTAGAGATAGGACGATGAAAATCTGCCGGATTAGGGTCAAACCTAATATGGGAGTCCATAGATCGAGTTAATGCAATACTAGGGGTTTTAATTAGAAAGAGATTTCAATTAATCAACCTAGGGTTAGACGTTAGTAGCCTCGAGAGAGGTATTAAAATAAATTAGGGAATCTTACAGATCGAGTCAAGTGAATAAATCGTCTAGTTCAGAGTTAAATAACAAGTGAAGTCTAGGTGGATTCTTCCTCAGGTATTGTCTTAATCAATTGGTTTTCCTAAAAGTATTTCCCCAATTCATTATCTGTGTCTTAGCATCTTTAGCTTAGTAATTAGTTAGTTTTAGATTAAACAACAATTCCCTTAATTCTTAGGCTAAATAATAGAAAGATAGTAATTACTAGTACTCTTGGTCCTTGAGGATAAGATATTTCCGGTCTTGCCATAGCTATACTACCAAACGATAGGTGTGTTTGCCTTATTCGTTGTCATAGTTAGTATTGACACGATCAAATATCTTTGTCCTTGTTTTTCCCAATTATCAATTTTGTTAAACCAAGCTTTATTTGATAAAATATTTTAATATAACAAATTAAAATACTTTTGAATAAAAGTTAAAATTGAACAAAATAGACAAAATGATTTTTCAATTTGAAGTCTAAGAGATAAAAATTTTGAATATTTACTTTGAACTCATCAAAAAATTTTGAAACAACTTTAAAATCAAGTTAAAATGATTTTAACCAATCAAACTGTTTGAAAAACAAGTCAGAATTACTCCAAGCCAAAAAAATATCGGTAATTTTGAAATATTGATACCTTTCAAATAAACGATACCAAAATGACATTTTGTTTTTCACAAAATCAACAAAGTATCAATACGGTATCAATACCTTATAATACAGTATCGATAAAAATTATTTTGGTATTGATAATTAAACTCAAACGGTCACTGAATTTAGCATTTATTACAAAATCGATACATTTTTATCTGGTATCGATACTCATTATTGCAGGTGTATTAAATGCTCTAGTTTTCATATCCACAACGGCTCTATTAACTACCACAATTGGAAATCAATTAGAGGGTATAAATACTAGCTTCTAAATTTCCTACAACAACAAGAAATCATATTCAAGCAAAATCATCAATCAAACAACATTTGTGCCCAATACTTCCATAATTTTTTTGTATACACTTGTGATCCTTTACTTTTATTCCTTAGTTCAAGTGTATCATAGTTTATTTGAGCTTAACTGACATACACTTTGATCTTATGATGATTATTTCTTTGTTTGCTTCTTTGTAATTCCTTGAGAGGATTTGTTTTTAAGATTTGGGTAGAAATCTTAAAGGAGTTGCAAGGTTAAACCTTGACCTCAAAGATTGAGCAAATTAGTGAATTTGGGAAAATCCTTAGCGGTGGAAAGCTAAGGTAGTGGAGTAGGAAATTGGGGTCGAACCACTCTAAACCTTTATGTTCATTGTTTCATTTTCTCTCTTTTCTTCTACCAAATTTTTTAAAGGTCAATCAGCCCTCTCTTGGTGATTTTGGTTTGGTTTATCGAGCTAACAATTGGTATCATAACTAGTCTCTAAAAGACGGTCTAACAACCAATAGAAGATCCTTGAGGTAGCTCAAATCTCATCTATTCAAACCGCACAAGATGATATCTACTTCCAACTCTATTGTTGTTGGTAAGTCTTAATTCATTAACAAACCTCCTTACTTCAATGATGCAAATTATTCATATTGGAATACTAGAATGACATTGTTCATACAAGCCAAAGATCTTGTCGTATGGGACGTCATTAGGGATGGTCCGTCCATTCTTCAAGAGCAAGAAGGAATGGAATGAAGAAGATAGGAGAAGCTTACAACTTAATGTGAAGGCCACGCACAGTCTCTTTTGTGCACTTGGTCTGGACGAAGATAGTAGGGTATCATCATGTTCCAATGCCAAGGAAATTTGGGACAAATTAGAGGTTACTCATGAGGGTACCAATCAAGTCAAGAAATCAAAGGTGGGAATTCTCACTCTCAATTATGAGACTTTCACGACGAAGCCTGAGGAAGACATCAAAGCTATGTTTGATAGATTCACCATAATCATCAATGAACTCAAATCCTATGGGAAGATCTATCACAATGAAGTAGTCCGGAAAATGCTTAGAAGCTTGCCTATGTCTTGGGATGCCAAAGTTACAGCCATAAAGGAAGTTAAAAATTTTGAAACTCTTTCATTAAACGAGTTAATTGCTTCCTTGCTCACTTATGAAATGAAACTTGAGGGAGTGAATGAGAAGAAAATTTTGAAAAGAAGAAGGTTGGTGTTGCCCTCAAGTCTACAATAGAAGAAGGAAATTTTAATGAAGATGTGGATGAGGATGAAGAGATGGTTATGTTTGTAAGAAGATTTAAGAGGTTTATGAGGTCCAACAAAGGAAGATAATTTCAAAAGAATTAAGGACTTAAGATTGAATCTACTAAGGAGAAGGACCCCATCATATGTTTTGAATGCAGGAAGTCGGGACACATCAAATTTGATTGTCTTTAATGAAAGAAAAGAGGGTTAAGCAAAAAAAGCTTAAATTTCATGTTTCTACTTGGAGTGATGAGGATTCATCGAATAATAAAGATCAAGAAGAAGTCAATCTTTTTTTTATGGACATCGAAGACTTTAAGGTAACTTCTAACCCATCCAATTCAAATTATTATTCTTTTGATGAGTTACAAGATGCTTGTGATGAGTTGGGTTTGGAGTTTGAATTAATGGTTTCAAAATATAAAGAAACTATTTAAAAACTTAAAGATGAAAACAATTCACTGTAACACCCCTTACCCATATTCAACGCCGGAACCGGGTACGAGGCATTTCTGGACTTTCTTGCTTGAACATACAACTTTGGACTATAAAATTTCATTCCAACTTAAAACTTCCCATTCACATTCATAACATCCTTAATATGGGCCTACGAGGCCTTAAACATGCAAACGGAAGGTCTCAGAATCAAACCGGGAACTTTTATATACTTAGAAAATTTTTGCCTAAACAGGGCCACACGTCCGTGTGAAATAGGACACGCCCGTGGGGGTAAGCCATACGCCTATGTCCCTAGCCCGTATGGGATTTATTTTTCTTTTTGAACCTACAGGGGTTTTCACACGGCCGAACACACGCCCGTGTCCTTGGCCTATGTCTCCACACGGCCAAGACACGCCCGTGTCCTCACCCGTGTGTGAAAACCTGGGTATTCTGTTTGTGACGTCAGCAACCTTATAAGGGGCAAATGGCCTAGGCATACGCCCGTGTGTCTAGCCCGTGGTCGACACTGACTTGTAACATTAACATGCAGGGGACACATGGCCCAGCCACATGCCAATGGGACTGACAGTGTGTCACACACGGCCTAGACACACGTCCGTGTGCCTACCTGTGTGGACAAAAACAAGGCTATTTGCCAAGCTCTTTTTATCACCCTAACTCACAGAACATAAATCCCATTCAACCATTTACCAAGCAACTTAATCATGCAACATACACCTTCATGAATAATCTCATCTTTTCATAAATTAGTAATAATGAGCCATCAACTATGACTATATACAAAAGAGTTCACCCTTAAAGGAGCCAACACACTTGGCCAAAATAACAAAACATTTCACTAAATCTAGCCCCTATACATTCCATACTCAAAATTCTAAGTTTAAATATACCGAGATGAGTTGATAGTATGGGTGATCTTTTGATTATCTTCATATCCCGAGCTGGCTTCTTGACACTATAAAACAAGGGAAAAGAAAGGGAGTAAGCTTTAAGCTCAATAAGTTTACATGTAAACAATAAGCATCATAAAATATGCTAATCTATCAATAACATCACATACTAAGCAAGAGCAATCCACATTTCCGTAACCATGCTTACTCATTTCATCTCTTAGTCTTACCATATTCCAACCATATAACAATTATATTGCTCACATTTACTTGTACACAATCCCTGCACTCATCACCACAAAGCAACATGAAACATTTACTTATATAATTTCTCAATGAATCCCTCGAAATAATACTAAGTACCTGGTGGTTTCGCACACAGCCCACCATCAATCAATAATAGGGTGGTTATCGCACATAGCCCACCAACAAGAATATTAACGATGGCTTCCCACATAGCCTACCAAATGATAATATAAACGATGGTATCGCACACAGCCCATCGTGAATAAGTAATAAGGTGGTATCGCACACAGGCCACCAAAAAGGATAATTATTACGGACATTTTTCTACACTTGCATATCTATTTCGAGGTTCATATGAGAATTACTCACTATCTATCAATATCAATCAATCTCAATCATAATTGATCTCATTCATACAATGCACCAATAAGTAACAACATATGTATTAAAGATGTATCGTTTACACCTAAACTTACCTCGGTGCAAAATGTTTTAGTCGACGACTTAGTCCGTAACCTTGCCTTTTCCTCGGTGAAGGTTGTTCCCGCGCTCTTCTTGATTTATATTAATAGAATTTACTTATTCAATCACATTATAACTCATGATACATCAAAATTTCTACTTAGGCAAAAATTACCATTTTGCCTTTATACTTTGGCAAAATTACTATTTTGCCCCTAGGCTCGTAAATTGTTTTTAATCACATTTTCTCATTAAACAAGCCTAGCTGGACATTTATTTCTCTTACAACAACTTACAAAACCAATTATTTCATGCATGTATTACACAATTACAACCTTTACAAATAAGTCCTATTTAGGTGTTTTTCATGATAACACACTTCACAAAAGTTGTTCCTTAACCCACTAGCATTCATTTTCTTCCATAAAAACTAAGCAAACAACATGAACACTCTCATGGCACGTCCCTAAACTTTCAACCATTTTGTAAAATAGTCCCCTCATTAGCTAGCTTAAGCTTTAGGGATTCCATAAGTACAAAAATTATCAAAAAAATTCCTCTAAAATCACTTACTTACAAGAGATTTGTTTTGCTGATAACTTGAACTCCAAAAACTCTAATTTCCCTTCATTTTTCGATGGTAGAAGAAGCATGAATAGTAAAAAGATGATATCTCTTCTATTTAGCTTATTTTATTCATTTTTTTATCACCTAATTTTAACGAAAATTTAATGCCCTTGTCTCCTTGTCTCTGTGGCCGACCAACACACCCTTAATGGCCTAATTGCACTTTAAGGACATCCAATTTAATATTCTATGGCTACTAGACACCTCTATCTTATATAGTAGAACTTTCGCACTTTATGCGATTTAGTCCTTTTTCATGATTAAGCATGAAATCTCCAAAATTAATGCACCAAAATTTTCATACATCCTTATAAACATGCTATAACACATAAAATAATATCAAAATAATTTTCTTCAACCTCGGATTAGCAGTCCCGAAACCACTATTTTGACTAGCCCCAAAATCGGGCTATTACAACTCTCCCCCTTTTGAGATTTTTGTCCCCGAAAATCTTAACGGTAAAAAGGTTTGGGTACTGTTCCCTCATGGCTTCTTCCAGTTCCCACATAGCCTCTTCCACAACATGTTTTTTCCATAACACTTTTACTAAGGCTATGCTCTTGTTCCTCAACTGTTTAACCTCTCGAGCCAATATGTTAATTGGTTCCTCTTCATAAGTCATATCCGATCGTATTTCAATTTCTGTTGGAGGGATCACATGCGAAGGATCTAAACGATATCGCCGCAATATCGACACATGAAACACGTAATGTATTCTCTTTAACTCTACCGACAAAGCCAACCGGTATGTTACTGGCCCAATTCTTTCAACAACCTCATACAACCCTAGGAATCACGGACTCAATTTGCCCTTTCGTCCAAATCTCAATATTTTCTTCCATAGGGATACTTTCAGAAATACTTTGTCGCCCACTTGAAACTCGATTTCTTTCCTTTCTAAATCCACGTATGACTTTTGACGGTCCGAAGCAGCTTTCAGACTATCACGGATCACTTTCACTTTCTTCTCGGTCTCTTTAACTAGATTAACCCCGTGAATTTGCTTCTCACTAAGCTCGGTCCAATACAAGGGAGTCCGACACTTACGACTATATAAAGCTTCATAAGGTGCCATCCGTATACTCGACTGATAATTGTTGTTATAAGCAAACTCAACCGAAGGTAGATATTTTTCCCAACTACCTTCGAACTTTAACACACAGCATCAGAGCATATCCTCAAGAACTTGAACCACTCTTTCAGATTAGCCATCAGTTTGAAAATGGAACGCTATACTAAAATTCAATCTTGTACCCAAGGCTTCTTGCAACTTCTTCCAAAACCTCGAAGTAAATCTTGGGTCCCTATCCGAGATAATGGATATAGGCACTCCATGTAATCTTACCACCTCAGCAATATATAGCTCAGCCAACTTGTCAAGTTAATAATCAACACGCACCGGTATAAAGTGAGTCGATTTCGTTAATCTATCCACAATAACACACACAACATCTTTCTTTCTCGGAGTTGTGGGTAACCCCGTTACGACATCCATCATGATTTGATCCCGCTTCCACTCTGGAACCATCACTGGCTGAAGTAATCTCGAAGGTACTTGATGCTTAGGTTTCACTTGTTGATAGATCAAACTCTCTGTAACAAACTCGGAGATGTCTCTTTTCATACCCGGCCACCAATACAACTTCTTCAAATCATTGTACATTTTTGTGCTGCCCGGATGTACTGATAAACAACCATTGTGTGCTTCATGTAAAATTTTCCAGATCAACTTATCATCTTTTGGTACAAACACTCTATCATAAAAAATCAAGCAATCATCTGATCCAACTCGAAAATCAGGGTCATTTCCTGATTCGCACTGAGCTCTCTTAACTTGCATCACACTATCATTCTTTTGAGCTTCACATATCTGTTGAAGAAATAATGATCTCGCCCTCAACTCGGCCAATATAGCACCATCATCAGACAATGCTAAGCTCGTACTCATAGCTCTCAAAGCATACAGGGATTTTCTACTCAAAGCATCTGTAACCACATTCGCTTTCCCCGGATGGTAATCAATTACTAACTCATAATCCTTCAATAATTCGAGCCACCACCGTTGTCGCAAATTCAAATCCTTTTGGTCCATCAAGTACTTCAAACTCTTATGATATGTGAAGATTCGGCACTTCTCACCATATAAATACTGACGCCAAATCTTCAAAGCGAAAACAATCGCAGCCAACTCCAAATCGTGAGTCAGATAATTCTTCTAATGCGGTTTTAGCTGTCTCGAGGCGTAAGCAACTACCTTACCCTCTTGCATCAACACACAGTCGAGACCATTAAATGACGCATCACTATAAACCACAAACTCTTTCCCCGACTCAATTTGTACTAAAACCAGCATCTCAGTCAACATGGCTTTCAATTTCTCGAAATTCAGTTGGCATTTCTCATCCCATTCAAACTTAACATCTTTGTGCAACAGTTTCGTCATCGGGGTAGCAATATGGAGAACCCCTTTACGAACTGTTTGTAGTACCCCGCTAAACCCAAAAAGCTTCTAATTTCTGACTCATTCCTTGGCGGTTTCCACTCCATAATGGCTGAGATCTTACTCGGATCAACTCTAATGCCATCACCCGACACAATGTGTCCTAAAAATCTAACCTCTCAGAGCCAAAACTCACTCTTGCTGAATTTAGCATACAACTGCTTGTCTCTTAAAGTCTGCAAAACAATTCTCATGTGCTCTGCATGCTCACTCTCATCCCGGGAATAAATTAATATATCGTCGATAAAAATAACCACAAACTTATCCAAATAAGGTCGAAAAATAAAGTTCATTAAATCTATAAAGATCGCAGGAGCATTCGTTAAGCCAAATGCCATAGCAAGGAACTCATAATAACCATACTTTGTCCGAAATGCAATTTTTGGCACATCTTGCTTTTTAACCCGCAACTGGTAATAGCCAGACCTTAAGTTTATCTTAGAGAACACCGTAGCTCCCTTCAATTGGTCAAACAACTTATCTATCCTTGGCAAAGGATACTTATTCTTCACTGTCACCTTGTTGAACTGTCTGTAGTCTATGCACAATCTCATCGACTCATCTTTCTTCTTCACAAAAAGTACCGGAGCACCCCACGATAAATAGCTCGATCTTGCAAAACCCTTGTCTGTTAATTCTTGCAACTGAACCTTCAATTCTTTCAACTGCAATGGTGTCATCCAATACGGAGCAACCGAAATAGGTGTCGTACCCGAAACTAACTCAATCCCAAACTCAACCTCTCTAACTGAATGCAATCCGGGTAACTCTTTCGGAAACACATCTGAATACTCGCATACTACCGGCACTGATTCAATCTTTACCTCTGACTCTTGGGTATTCAGCACAAAGGTGAGATAGGACTCGTACCCTTTTCTCAAGTATCTCTTGGCTACCATAGATGAAATTATCACAGGCAAACTATCCGATCTACCTGATTCAACCCGAATGACATCTCCATTTACACATTTCAATTCAATAAACTTACTACCACAGTTCACTAAAACATTATGAGCAGTCAACCAATCTATACCAAAAATCAAGTTAAATTCATCAAATGGCAACAACATGAGATTTGCCGGAAAATAATGACCTCTAATTATCAACGGACAACTCTTACACACCTTGTTAACTAGTACATGTTTTCCTAATAGGTTTGACACATTTACTACAAATTCCGTAGACTCAACAACCATACTCATACTAGATGTCAATTTCATGCAAATATAAGAATAGGTAGACCCCGGATCAATCAAAGCTACAACAGAGATATCATGAAGAGAAAAAGTACCCGTTATCATATCTGGAGAGGATGCCTCTTCGCGAGCGCGAATGGCATACGTCCTTGCAGGTGCTCGAACCTCCGATCTCACAGCAGTGTCTCTGAGTGCACCTCTACTACTAGTCCCACCTCCCGGGTTCTGTTGTAATCTACTCCTCAAAGACATATTGCTTGATCTTACTTCTTGCTTTCTTTCCTTCTCATCCCTCTCAGGACAATTCCGGATAAAATGATCAGGTGAACCACACTTGTAACAATTACAATTATTCCCCCAACACTCCCCAGTGTGTTGCCTACCACAATTTGGACACTCCGATTTATTAGACTTTGGATTGCCAACGCTTGCCATCGAGGTGGCTTGAACTCTCGAGCCCGAGTATGAATTACCTCGATCTCAATGTGAATATCCAACTGACGCAGTCGTCCGAGGGTTTATTTCCTTGGACCTCTTTCATTGAGCTTGGAACGATTTACTCATTGGCCTCTTTCTTACATCTCGGGCCTCACTCATGGCTTTTCTCTTTTCCTTATTTAGCTCATCGGCCTTGCATGCCCTATCAACCATCACCACAAATTCTTTCAATTCCAAAATCTAAACTAGCAATCTAATATCCTCATTCAGCCCGTCTTCGAACCTCTTACAAAAAATAGCTTCTGTAGATACACACTCTTGTGCATACTTGCTGAGCCTAACAAACTCACGCCCATACTCTGCCACAGTCATTTTGCCTTGCTTTAGTTCAAGGAATTCTTTCCATTTCTGATTCACAAGTCTTTGGCTTATGTACTTCTTTCGGAACTCTTCCAAAGAGAAGTCACATGTCACTCTCTCCCTTGGAACTACCGATGTTAACGTTTTCCACCAACGATACGCTGAGTCCTTCAGTAATGACACGACACATTTCAAGCTCTCCTGAGGTGTGCAGGAGAGTTCATCGAATAATCGTATTGAGTTCTCAAGCCAGAACTCTGCCCTTTCAGGGTCATCATCTATATTAGCTCTAAATTCCTCGGCCCTTTGTTTCTGGATCTTATCAACTGGGGGTTTGGTCATTCTCACCAAATCTATACCTTGAGGAGCCACGGGGACTGGTTGAGGTATAGAAGGGGGTGGAAGAGGTTGAGTATTAGGGTTCGCTCGTACATACTTCGTGTTCCAATTACTCATCATTTGGAGAAAGGCTTCCCGAGCCTCTTCTCCTTGACCCATAGTCTTGGGTCTACTCTCTACAGGTGCAGTCCCTTGCGCTAGCAGCGTCATCAGCAGCCGCTTGATCGGGATTCATTTACTATATAAAAGCAAAGTTTAAAATTGTCAGAAGTCACCACACTATCAATATACGTTTATGGCATGTATAGCTAGACTCTTACACACGCTACAGTATTCTGAGAACCGACTAAACCATAGCTCTGATACCACTAAATGTAACGCCCCTTCCCCATATTCAACACCGGAACTGTGTACGAGGCATTACTAAACTTATCTTGCTTGAACATACAACTTTGGAAGATAAAATTTCATTCCAACTTAAGACTTCCCATCACATTCATAACATCCTTATTATGGGCCTACGAGGCCTTAAACATGCAAACGGAGGGTCTTGGAATCAAACCAGGAACTTTTGTATACTTAGAAAAAATTTTCCTAAATAGGGCCACACGCCCGTGGGGGCAGGCCGTATGGTCACACACGCCTATGTCCCTAACCCGTTTGGGATTTATTTTTCTTTTCGAACCTACAGGGGTTTTCACATGACCGAACACACGCCCGTGTCCTCACCCATGTGTGAAAACCTGGGTATTCTATTTGTGACATCAGCAACCTTATAAGAGGCACACGGCCTAGGCACACGCCCGTGTATCTAGCCCGTTATCGACACTAACTTGCAACATCAATATGCAGGGGACACACGACCCAGCCACATGCCCATGGGACTAACCGTGTGTCATGCACGACCTAGACACACGCCCTTGTGCCTACGCGTGTGGACAAGAACAATGCTATTTGCCAAGCTCTTTTTATCACCCTAACTCACACAACATAAATCCCATTTACCAAGGAACTTAATCATGCAACACACACCTTCATGAATAATCTCATCTTTTCATAAATTAGTAATAATGAGCCATCAACTATGGTTATATACAAAAGAGTTCATCTTTAAAGGAGCCAACACACTTGGTCAGAATAACAAAACATTTCACTAAATCTAGCCCCTATACATGCCTCAGTAAGTTTACATGTAAACAATAAGCATCATAACATATGCTAATCAAGCAATAACATCACATAATAAGCAAGAGCAATCCACATTTCCGTAATCATGCTTACTCATTTCATCTCTTGCCACATTCCAACCATATAACAATTATATTGCTCACATTTACTTTTACATATTCCCTGCACTCATCACCACAAAGCAACATGAAACATTTACTTATATAATTTCTTGATGAATCCCTCGAAATGATACTAAGTACCTGGTGGTTTCATGCACAGCCCACCATCAATCAATAATAGGATGGTATCGCACATAGCCCACCAACAAGAATATTTACGGTGGTTTCCTACATAGCCCACCAAATGATAATATAAACGATGGTATCGCACACAGCCCATCGTGAATAAGTAATAAGGTGGTATCGCACACAGGCCACCAAAAAGGATAATTATTACGGACATTTTTCTGCACTTGCATATCTATTTCGAGGTTCATACGAGAATTACTCACTATCTATCAATATCAATCAATCTCAATCATAATTGATCTCATTCATACAATGCACCAATAAGTAACAACATGTGTATTAAAGATGTATCGTTTACGCCTAAACTTACCTCGGTGCAAAATGTTTTAGTAGACGACTTAGTCCGTAACCTTGCCTTTTCCTCGGTCAAGGTTGTTTCCGCGCTTTTCTTGATTTCTAATAATAAAATTTACTCATTCAATAACATTATAACTCATGATACATCAAAATTTCTACTTAGGCAAAAATGACCATTTTGCCCTCATACTTTGGCAAAATTACTATTTTGCCCCTAGGCTCGTAAATCATTTTTTCATCACATTTTCTCATTAAAAAAGCCTAGCTGAACATTTATTTCTCTTACAACAACTCACAAAACCAATTATTTCATGCATTTATTACACAATTACAACCTTTACAAATAAGTCCTATTTAGGTGTTTTCATGATAACACACTTCACAAAAGTTATTCCTTAACCTGCTAGCATTCATTTTCTTCCATAAAAACTAAGCAAACAACATGAACACTCTCATGGCAAGTCCTTAAACTTTTAACCATTTTGCAAAATAGTCCCCTCATTAGCTAGCTTAAGCTTTGGGGGTTCCAAAAGTACAAAAATTATCAAGAAAGACCTCTAAAATCACTTACTTGCAAGAGATTTGTTTTGCTGATAATTTGAACTCCAAGAACTCTAATTTCCCTTTAATTTTCGGTGGTAGAAGAAGCATGAATAGTAAAAGGATGATGTCTCTTTTATTTAGCTTATTTTATTCAATTTTTTTATCACCTAATTTCACCAAATTTTGACCAAAATTTAATGCCCTTCTCTCCTTGTCTCTATGGCCAGCCAACACACCCTTAATGGCCTAACTGCACTTTAAGGGCCTCCAATTTAATATTCTATGGCTACTAGACACCTCTACCTTGTATAATAGAACTTTCATCCTTTATGCGATTTAGTCCTTTTTCATGATTAAGCATGAAATCACCAAAATTAATGCACCAAAATTTTCATACATCCTTATAAACATGCTATAACACATAAAATAATATCAAAATAATTTTCTTCAACCTCGGATTAGCAGTCCCGAAAGCACTGTTTCGACTAGTCTCAAAATCGGGATGTTACATTCACTCTCCAAAGCCAAGCCTGAACTTGAAAGTAAATAAATGATATGCAAGCTAATATAAAAGATTTTGAGAAAAAGAATTTTAACTTGTATAATTTGCTTTCTAAAGTTCTTGATGATCATTAAAAGCAACTTAAGTAGCTTAAGAGTGAAAAAACCCACTCTAACAAAGTTTTTGAAAAATGAGAAAATTCAAAACAAAATTTTGTTAAAAATAGCTTTAATTTCTATAAACATAGAGGTCCCCAAAACTTTTATAAAAGAAAAATTATTAAAAGTGTATGGGTCCCCTAAAGGACTCATAACTTCTCAAGATAAGAACTTGATTTCTAAATGGATACCTAAAGGGACTAAAGTTATAGGAACTAATGCTTATGAACCCAAAAGAATTTGGATACCAAAAATGAAAGCTTAATTTTATGTTAGTAGGAAGATAAGCATTGCTTCACGGTGAACAAATAAAGCAAAAACTCATGGTACCTTGATAGTGGATGCTCAACACACATGACCGGTGACAAGAGTCACTTTATCAAATTGAAGTAAAAAAGTGAAGAAGTTACATTTGGTGACAACTCCAAAGGAAAATTTGAAGGAATATGCTCTATTGGTAAAAAAAATCAACTTTTATTGAAAAGTCTTATATGTCAACGGTCTTAAGCATAATCTACTAAGTATTAGTCAATCATGTGATAAAGGTCTCAATGTCATATTTGAGTCTAATGGTTGTAAAGTTATTGGCATTGTTTCTAATAAGATTATGCTTGTAGGACATAGGATATGAAATACATACATGGTGCATTTAGATGATTTGCATGAATCTAACATTTGTCTTGCTGCTAAAAATGAAAATAGTTCTTTATTATGGCATAAAAAACTAGGACATCCTAGCATGATCATATTGCATAAATTAGCTAAAAATGACTTATTAAGTGGATTACTTAAAATTCATTTTGAACTAGATAAAGTTTGTGATGCATGTGTTAAGAGTAAACATAAAAGAGTTTCTTTTAAATCTATTAATGATGTATCAATTAGTAGAGCTCTTCAACTAATTCACATAGACTTATTTGGTCCTATTAGGACAACTAGCTTGGGTGGAAAACAGTATGTTTTTGTATTTGTTGATGACTATTCTAGATTTACTTGGATTCTTTTCTTAAGTACTAAAGGTGAAGCTTTAGAAAAATTCATCACATTTTAAAAAATGAACCAAAATGAAAAAGGTTAGTCTATCACTAGTATTAAAAGTGACCATGGAACCAAATTTCAAAATCTTAAGTTTGAAAGTTTTTACAACTCTAATGGAAATAGCCACAATTTCTCTGCACCTAGAACCCCTCAACAAAACGGAGTTATTGATAGGAAAAATAGAACTTTAGAAGAAATTGCTAGAACCATGCTTTGTGAAAATAATTTACCAAAATATTTTTGGGTGAAAGCCACAAACACTACTTGTTATGTAACACCCCAAAATTTTCAATGTTATTCGTTAAATCCTATCATAATTAAGTCTTTTTTTCTATGGTTAAGTGCACTGTTAATGTGTTTGAGATCGGGGGTTCAAGTCACACCTTTGAAAAAAATTTTCGTTTTGGTTTGACTTAACCCTTATCCATGAATTTTGGACTTAAGTTTAATTCGGTGTAACTTGTGTCAAGAATGAGTCTGTTGGTTTAATGGTTAAGCTACGGTATATTCTTTGTTCTTGTGTTCAAGTCTTTGTCTAAGTAATAAGGAAATATTTTTGTGTTATTTGTGAAATCAATTTTTTTATTATTAATTAATTTTTTATTTTCCCAAAACCCCATTTTGTTTTTCACATTTTAAAAAATTTTGTTTTCTTCTGTTACCATCATTTTCTTCTTCCTCATGTGCTCTCTCTTTTTTCTTCTTTTTGTTATTTTTGCCGCTAGATTTTGAGGAATTAAATTGTCTTTTGTTCATTTGAAAGGCCAATAGCGTAAGTTTCGTCATCATTTTCTTCCGTTTCTACTTGACTTTGTTTATTCTTGTCGAGGTTCATTACTATTGCCAATTCATTTTGAACTTTCCGTTAAACTTCAAATTGGTTTAATTTTTAGGTGAATATCTTGAGAATAACATTCCCCCAACGCTTTAGGCCTGAGAATTTGTTGTCTTGTGCGAGAAGGTAAGTGTTGGATTTCGAGTTTGGGTTTTTGTCAAAAAAAATTGACGTAATTTAGTTTTGTGCACTAATTCTAGCATCTCATTTGGAAATAATGAGTTAATTGGTCATTGGGTTAACATTTGTAGGTTTCAGAGTCTTTTTTGTTGCTTCTACGTCGAATCGTTAACAGGTGTGTAACAAAAACCCAAAACATTGCGAACGGCAGACGCCAAAAATCATGGTTGTTGATGCTACACAGTCGTGTGGTAGGCCGTGTAACTTACTGTTTTAGAATTAGAGACACACGGGCTAAAGACACGGGTGTGTGCCTAGATCGTGTAACTCACTATTTTGGAATTAGAGACACACGGGCTAGAGACACGGGCATGTGCCCAGGCCGTGTGAGATATATTTTAGGTCTTGAGTAACACGGACATGTGTTGGGTTGTGTGCTAGACCGTGTAACTCACTATTTTGAGCCACAAAGGCCGTGTGAATCCACATGAGTGTGTGAGCCAAAAATTAGGATTTTTCCCTAATGCCATAATTGTCGTTTGAATTGAACATAGGCCTATGGTAGGTTCCGTATGATCTAAATTAGACCATGAAACCGTTATCTGATGATTTGTTACTGAATAATTTGTTATTCTCATATAAATTTTTTATATGAAATCTAATAAGTGTGATAGCATTACATGAACATGATTTGAAATTGTATTATTGTATACGCAAATCTTATATCTGTTAAATCTGCATCTACATTAGGTTGGGATTGCGAAAAGGAGGAAGTGCGGGTAGTTTAATAATCTGTCGAATTTGGTGGCTAAGCCACAAACATATATCTGACTTTGTCGACTTATCGCATTTTGATCTAACAGCTAAACTGTAAATATTTTAAAATGTGACATACAGTTACTATGTGGTGTGTAGGGATGGATGAGTACTTGATACCCTATATGATGTGTAAGGATGGACGGAGATGGTGTGTAGTGGTTGGGGGTAGGAATTTGCATCTGAATATGAAATATTCTGTAACTGCATCTGGTGTCCTCTATTTTTGTTTCTATATCTGATTTTGAGAATTGATTGATTAATGAAAAATCAAAATCACATATGTTATGTTATTGATTAATTACAAATGTAATTTACACACTGAGTTGTAAACTCATTTAGTCTATTTGTTGAATTTCAAGTAACTTGCAGACTTAGGCAGGTCGACGTAACAGGAGCTCAGTCATCTCTCTTCTAGTTATTTTACTGTTTTATCTAGACTTATACTATTGCGTGTTTTATTTCGAATTACAATTTATAAGTTTGGATTTCCACATTGGTTTAACTATTTAAATGATTTCTGATTGTTAAACTTTAAATAGTTAAGAGTTGAACTTTTCTAAAATGATTTGATCTAGTTTTTTAGAGTTGGTCTTACTGTCTAAGCCGAGTATGGGGTGTTACATATTACATTGTTAATAGAGTGATGATTAAGCCTATTTTAAAGTAAACTCCATATGAACTTTTCAAAAATAAAAAGCTTAACATTAGTTATTTTCATCCTTTTGGATACAAGTGTTTTATTTTAAATAATGACAAAGACAATCTTGGTAAATTTGATGCAAAAAGTGATGAAGGAATTTTTCTTGGTTATACTTTAAATTCTAAAGCTTTTAAAGTGTTCAACAAAAAAACTTTAGTAGTAGAAGAGTGTAACGCCCTAAAAATCCCGAAACCCTAATTTTTGTGCCTATGTATGTATAGTACCTTGAATAATATTATTAAGATAGTATCGGGATTATTTGAAGCCTTAGAGTTAGGAGTGACCATAGGGAAAATTTTATTTTTCTTACTTAGTAGACCCTAGTCTCAGGCAGGAGGCCTCATAAGCAGATTAAGAGAAGAAAAGGGACACAGATGGGCTTGTAGTCCAGTGGAAAGTGGCGTCATATAGGGGCTATAAGGTGGCGTGTTAATCAGTTAAGGAGGTCCAAGGTTCGAGGCTTAGGAGGGGAAATTAAGGAGTTTTATTTTTGTGTCTGGACAAAAGGAGTTGGCGTTGGAGGGGACTCTGAAAGGGAGTGTTCAAGAGAGAAATTTAAGGTGCAGATAAGAGAGAAAAGATAGGGATTGGGAGGTGGATATGGTGATGCCGAATTGGACTCTGAGGGAAGGGATGTTTCAGCTAGGGGGCTATATATATGAGTGCCGAATTAAGTTCCTAGGGTAATGCCAAATTTTTATTTTCCTTCTGGCCGAATTTCTTAACTTGTGAGAGGCTCAGACGTTTTTTTCTCTAAGTGTGCCAAAGCCGAATCCTTCATACTCTCCCTTCTCAAATTCCCTTTTTGGTTCACCACTTGGTTCTAGCCGAATCACCTTTTTTCTTATTCCCCCTAGTGTTGCCGAATTGCCTCTGTCACCTTACGAGTCTCAAAAGCCGGACTTAGGCTGCAGGATCAAAGGAAGATTTCAGTAAGAGCTTAGTTGAATTTTTAAAGTGTTTTATTAAAAGTCGAAGGGCTATCTAACCCTTCTTTTCCGTTACCATGTATTAACAAGGGTGAGGCTCAGCAATCGCAAGCGCGGTAGGTAAGGATTGCTATCAAGGCAGTAAGTATTCTCGACTCAGTTAGATTTTTAGTAAATGGCCGAATCTATTGTGGCTCATAGGGGTGACTTATGATCAATATGGGTCACTTGGTTTTGACGATATAGGTGTTTGGGTGCAGATCTAGAGGATAATCGCCAATAGTAGCAAAGGATGGGCTACTAGAACGTGAGGCACACGGTAAGGGTACGGTGTGGTTTCGGTTTTTGGCCAGTATGTGTTAACGCTTTGGTTAATCACTAGTAATGTCAATTGCAGGTTCATGACTAAGGGGTTTGCAGTACGCGAGGTTACCAGGTGTGTACAAACACTACATACACGATATTGGCAATGCCGAAAAGCCGAAAGTGGCTAAATGGGCCCGGTGGGCCCTGAGGCTAGGTTTGATGAAATGGTTTGGTTTGTTAAACGTATTGAGTTAGTCAGCATGATACACGTTTTGGATTTGTTTTGGGCCTAGTAGGCCGTATGATAAGATTTGGGCCTAATGGGTCGTAAGGTTGTAATTTAGGTTTGATGGGCTTTATGGGGACGTAGAAAAAAATGCTAGGGTTTATGGACTTAGGCTTAGTTTGAACAACTCTTCAATTTCATAAGACTTAATCTAATTAAACATGTCCGTGAACAAGTCGCTGGGTTAGAGTGTGGCAACGGACATACGCATATCTAGAATTGGATCTAGGGAGAGCTTGGTACTTAAACGGCCCTAGCGGCCCACCTCCTCTTCTCTAGAATCCTACCTGGTGCTTAGCGTATGTTCACTTTAGCCGCGAGGACTTGTTAATGGGCCAAACTTCATTACTAAAACCCGAGAGGGACCAATTACCCTTATATTTGAAGAATTACTAAAATACCCTTAGAATTGTAAATTACCAAAATACCTTTATTTTGTAAAAGTACCAAAATACCCCTATTTTGCAAAATTACTAGAATACCCTTGTTTTGCAAAAGTACCAAAATACCCCTGTTTTGCAAAATTACCAACATACCCCTATTTTGCCAAATTACCAAAATACCCCTATAGGGTAGAATTACAAAAATACCCCTAGGTAGTGAAATGACAAAAATACCCCTATGTGACGAATATGAGTATATGGATGTTACTTGTGTGATGATGCATTCATATGATATTCTGCTTAGGATGCATATGTGTGGGAATTATGGTGCGGAGGAAGAATTGAGGATCGAATGGCCGTATGGTATGGATCCACCGGAGGCTTTAAGCCCAATATATAATTAGCAGCTTTGCTACAACGTTCGGTAGTATCGCAACCGGGCTACCCTTGGTGTGTAGCAGAGGGGTGGGTCGAGCTAGAATTCCCTACAGGAGTCATAAGGTTGGAAGGGAAATGGTGTGTAGCGGATGGATTTTTGGGGTGGGTTTTGCATTATCTTGTTGAATATGATGCGGTATGATATGATATGAGGTCATTGTGGGCTAAGGCCCAAGACCACCGATTTCGACAAGGCTTAGGCCCAATGTGAATAATTGTATGTTGATTTGATTGTCAAGGGTTGTACACACTGAGTTTCGAAACTCACACCCTTTAATATAATGTTTCAGGTAATCCTGAATAGACAGCTCGACGTGGGAGAGGACTCGGAGATGGCCACACTACAAGCTGTTCAAATGTTTTAATTTATTCAAACAAAATTGTTTTAAATACTTTGTTTATCTTCATTGGATTGTAATAAGGCCATGTAACTCCTAAATGACTTTATACTTTGGGTTTATTATTATTTCAACTATCTGCTTAATAAATTTCATAAAATTTCTAAAGATGACATGGCTTTCAAAATAACTTAATGTGGGTTTTTCCTCCTACCTTAACAGGATAAAAGGGTTTTGGGCTTTTGGGCCCTAAATTGTTAAATTGTAAAATCATTTTGAAGTGTTCCTTTGATGTGACATTTCCAGATTTGGGCCTAACTTCTAGGCTGGGTCTGGGGGTGTTACAAAGAGTCTATTCATGTTGTTTTTTATGAGTCTAACTTTCCTCTTAAAAAGGATTCTTATATTGATGATGATGCGGAAATTTTCAATGATGATGATAAAGTGGATCAATCATCAAGTGAAAAGATACAAGAGTAAACACAAGATGCTCTAGAGGAGCTTACAATAGAGGAGAGGCAAGTCACTCATCCAAGAGAGCTTAACTATGTAAATGATGGTATGATTTTGGGAGATCCATCCAAAGGGGTAACTACTTGATCATCTTCTCATAGAAATACTTGGTAATTATGTTGCATTTATCTCATGCATTGAGCCTAAAAATATCAAAGCAACATTAAATGATGAATATTGGATATTAGCTATGCAAGAAGAGTTAAATCAATTTGAGAGAAGTAGAGTATGGACCCCAGTTGAAAGACCTCATGATAAAATGGTTTTTTAGGAACAAGGTAGATGAGAGTGGTAACATAGTGAGGAACAAGGCTAGACTTGTTACTCAAGGTTACACTCAAGAGGAATGAATAGATTATGATGAAACTTATGCTCCCATAACTAGGATGGAAGCTATTAGAATGCTTTTATCTTTTGCATGCTTTAATGATTTTAAATTATATCCAATGGATGTAAAAATTGTTTTTCTAAATGGTTTTATAAATGTAGAAGTGTATGTTGAACAACCACCCAGTTTTGAAGATCCAAAATTTTCAAACTATGTTTTTAAACTTTCAAAAGATTTATATGGTTTGAAACAAGCTCTTAGTTCTTGGTATAAAAGGTTATCAAATTTTCTTATTGAAAAAGGTTTTAATAAAGGGAAGGTTGACATAACACTTTTTATTAAAAGAAAAGACAAGGATTTTTTAGTAGTTCAAATTTATGTTTATGATTTATTTTTGGTTCTACTATTGATTTTCTTTGTTTTTAATTTTCTAAGTTAATGCAAGGTGAATTTGAGATGAGCATGATGAGAGAACTAAACTTCTTATTGGGACTCCAAATCATGTAAAGTAATGATGGCACATCTTTATCAATCCAGCTAAGTACACAAGGGAAATTCTCAAGAAGTTTGGGATGGACAATATCAACCCATAAGTTACACCAATGAGCCCTTCTACAAAGCTTGAAAAAGATGAGGATGGTAAATGTGTAAATTTAAAATTGTATAGGTCAATTTTTGGCTCTTTGCTTTATTTTACCGCAAGTAAACGTGACATTATGTTTAATGTATGCTTGTGTGCTAGATATCAATCTTGTCCTAATGAATCAAATTTACAAGCCCTTAAGAGAATCTTTAGATACCTTAGAGACATTCCTAATTTAGGTCTTTGGTATCCTAGAGACTCATCCTTTAGCTTGCATGCATTCTTGGATGCGGATTTTGGAAGATGCAAATTAGATACGAAAAAGCCTCTGGTACTTGTCAATTCCTAGGCAACATGCTTATATCATGGTTTTCTATAAAACAAAATAGTGTTGCATTGTCCACAATTGAAGCAAAATATATTTCTATCGGTAGTTGTTATGCTCAAGTATTATGGATGAAACAACAACTTAAGGACTATGGAATTGATATAGATACCATTCCTATCAAGTGTGACAATACTAGTGCTCTTTGTCTCACTAAAAATCTCGTCCAACATTTTAGGACTAAACACATTGAAATGAAACATCATTTCATTAAAGATCATGTCCAAAAAGGAGAAATGATTCTTAAGTTTGTTGACACCTTAAATCAATTAGCAGATATTTTTACAAAATCTTTAGACAAAGAAAGATTTTGGACACTTAGAGGAGAATTGGGTATTACTACATTGCCTTAATTTTGTGTTCAAATGAATTTTAGCACTTTGTTGTTTTAAAATTGTTTATAAATTAAAATTAATTGCAAAAGTATATATGCATGATTTATATGGCTCTTATATGCAAGAAGTTAGGGGGAGTTTTCGTATGGATAATTATTCTATTTTGACCCAATTAGTCTAGCATGTATTTTTTTGTTGCTCTTGAACTTGTTAGAATAGACTAATTTTTTGTTAACTTAGTCATTTTTTTTGTGAAATTATTTTGCTTCATGAATTACATGCATCTTGCTCACATTGTGCATTATTATGCACCTGTAACTATTAGGAATGGTTTTGAAGTCATATTAAGACCCTTAGAAAACATTAGGACCTAAAATTCTCATTTTTCCAATTTTTCTGCACTTGAAAAATAGAACTACAATTTGGTATCGATACCAATTTTAAAATATAGATACTTTTATAAAAATATCGGTACTTGTGATAAATTATCTATACCTCGGGGTTTTTAATGCACTTACAACTACTTCTAAAATAGATTTTCAAAAGCCCTAAAAAAATTTTCTTCCCTTCACCGAAAATCTCTCATTTCTTCTCCAAAGTTTATTCAACTTTCCTGAATTTTTCGTCAAATCTTGCCTTTGCAACACTTCCAAACATTCTTTTGTCAAGATTTGTTCAACATTGCTTGGAGATTTTGCCTATTTCAACACTTTTTAAGGTAAATCCTAATTTTCTCAATCTTTTTATTTTGTAAATATACGTTGAATTAGTGTTTCTTGATGGTTTATTAGGTTGATTTGGATTATATTTATTGTATTTTGTTGCATGGGGTTTCCATTTACTAGTCATTTTCTTATATTTTTACCCTAAAAGTGTTTGTTAAAATTCCCCAAAGAATTTTTTTTAAATGTTTAAATATCTATTTAAAATTCCCTTAAGAGAATCTTGTCGTAAAAGTGTTTAAATAGATAGAATGGCTCCTAAGAAAAGGCCTAGAATCGATGCATCTTCTTCCCAACAACCTAATGGCCCTATATCATCTTTTAATGAATGCTTTCATAACGATGCCTCTCATGACCCTTTTGCTAGAAAGTATGCATCTAAGAGAGTTTGGGAGTCTAAGAAAGTGGATATAGCCATGTTAGAGGGTATTAATTTTGTTTATATCTCTATTTTGCAAAATTGGGGTTGGATGGATTTTCAAAATATTTATTTGTCTACTTACTATAATCTTGTTCAAGCATTTTTCTCTAATGCCAAACTCGAACATGATGAGTCTGGCGACATCTTTATAGCCATCACCTTTTTTTAATGAAAACCTTATACGTCTTACCTTAGAAGAGTTTGTCGATTATCTTCATTTGCCTCCCGGAGGTAACTCCAATGAAAAAGGTCATTTTAATCACAACTTGGAACCTTCACCCTATTAAAAAACATGTGAAGCTTCGAAACTTTTTAGGAGGATAGGCATTAGCACTTATGGAAATACCCCCGCTACTTCTAATGTAACATCCTGAATTAATGGGTCTATGCGTTTAGTGTAAGGATATGTTTAATATGTTAATTTAAGTGATAGGGGTCCAATTTGGGCTCAGGACTAGGCAAAGGCCTTGGTTAAATTATCTGATTGGGCATTATAGAGTTAAAAGGTGGTAATTGTGCTTAAAATACCAAAGTGGGCTTGTGGCCCAAAAATAGGTGGCGCTGCAAGGGAGTTAGAAGGTGGCGTCACTAATAGTTAAAGGGGCCCAAGTTTTGGCCACAAGGAGCCCATGTTTTTGGGCCATTTTCGACACTTAAAAGGGAGCAAGGGGTGACGCCACAACAAGGGTGTAAGGGGCCCAAAATTTAAGTTCTATGGAGCCCAATTCTCTTAATTTAAGTAAGCTAAATTCGGCATTAGGGTTAGGTGAAGTGGACGG
Source organism: Gossypium australe (assembly GCA_005393395.2). NCBI lineage: Eukaryota > Viridiplantae > Streptophyta > Magnoliopsida > Malvales > Malvaceae > Gossypium > Gossypium australe. Next base: position 118,304,022 of record CM016621.1, read on the forward strand.
CAACAAGGCTCAAAAATAGGAGGATTTATATGGATTTTATAATTGATAATATAGAAGATAAAAAGGAGAAATGATAGGAGCTATCAAGGAAAGGTGATGGCTGAAAATCCACCGCCTAGAGGAGTAAAGAATTCGGCTACTTCATGGAAAAGGGGTGCCGAATTTTCCCTTTTTATTAGCTTGATTTTTAGTTATCAGGAAGGGTACTTTCAGTTTTTTTTATAGGAGTGCCGAAAATTCTATAAATAGGGGGGGATATCTCATTGATTCTGGCATTTGAACCCTAATTTCTTCTTCTTCCATTGTGCCGAAATTCTTAGTCTCTCCCTCTACAATTTATTTTCTTTAATTTCTTCAAAAGCGGAAACCTCTCCCTTCACTCTCTTCTCCATTCTTTTCCTCTTGTGCCGATTTCTCTAAAAAGTTGAAATCTCCATAGTTTTTCTCTATTCATCTAATCTGTGAGTTGGCTCTATTTCTTCCGGCATTTAAAACTTCTTCTTTGACATTGCCGAATCTTCTCTCCAGTGCTAGCCGAATTCCCTGTGCTAAGGTAAGTGTCGACTTCTGTTAGATCTCATGTTCTATTTCGGTTCTTGAAAGGCAAAAGCCAAAAAGCTAATAGTTTAATAGTTCTATGTTGGCCGGTATTCCGGGATTTGAAGGAAACTTGATCGTCTAGATCTAAAAGCTGAAAATCGCTAGTCTCCCATTTCGAGATTTTAAGGTAAGGAGATTTTCCCTAGATTTTTACTAGATTCGTTCATAGTACACAAGGATCTTAACTTTATGATGAGGATTAACAATCATACATTGTGATAGTAGTTCTGACAAGGACTTGTGATGGAATTAAATATGGATCAGGCAAAGGAGAGAATCCCTAAGTTTAAGAAATGAGCGATATCTGCCGTTCGAGATTGGCCACTTGGTTGTGGACCGGCTTCTGAACAACACCTTAGGCAGATAGTAGTTGTGTCGACTACGGATAACGTCGACATAGAAAGCATCGTTTTATCGGTAATCAGGTGTGTAGATCTCAAACACACTATTAATCCTGTATGTATGTCTATATATGTTATGGGCTAAAAAGCCGGAAAGAGGCTGTATAGACAGTCGAATGGAACCCTAAAAGGGTTAGGCATGGATGCCAGGTACATAAACATAGAACTCTCTATGTGTATCGAAATATATGTAAGCCTGCATGATGTTTTCTTAATATGTGTATGCTTGGGGGGGATTATGATATTGAAGGGGAAGTGCATGATAGGTCACTTGGTGATCGGTTGTAGAAAACCCACAAATATAAATGATAGGTCACATAGTTATCGGTGGCTATGCCACGTTTAATGATTCTTAAATAAGGAATAGGCAGTACGGTTGTCATTATGGTGTGTAGCGGATGGAGGGTTGATTGTAGAAATCCCCAAGGTGTGATGGTTGGTATGGGTTAGTGTGTAGAGGATGGAAACCTAGGATGGGTTGGGTTATTAATCATTTATTATTTGATATATAATCATGATTGTTGTCTTTATGCATGGGTCAGGGCCCATAATGTGTTTGTGGGCTCAGGTCGTTGTGTGTTTTGAGATTTATACACTGAGTCTCGGTGACTCACGCTTTCCTTTTTCTCTACTCTTCCAGATGAGCAGTAGATCGTGGACATGGGAGCCAAGACGGACTCGAAGGGCCATCAAGTTTTTTATTTCTACAAATTATTTTTGGGATTTCTTTAAGTTTATTTTATTTTTATTTTGGGAATATTTATGTAATAAGGCCCCTAGTTTTTATTCAACTAAGTAGTTTTCAATGTTCTGCAACTTATGAATTTATGACAAGGTTTATTTATACTTAATAATAATAATACAAAGGATTTTTTTTTAAAACGTCATTTATTAATTCAAATAATGTCTAATTAACTTACGACTTCCAAAACCAACAAGGCAAAAGTTTTTAATGTACAACTCGTAGCATACTAGATCTGGTCGAAACGCATGGGCGGGGTTTGGGGTGTTACATTTTGGTATCAGAGCCCAGTTCAAAACTCGGGCTGTGAAATAGGCCTAGTAATGTTTTGTAAAGTAATGTGAATTTGAAAAAAAAATGTGTCTTTGTTGAAGATATGGCCTTCGAGTCTACCGGCACCCGATCCATGCAGGTAAGTATTCAAAACTCTTGCTGTGTTATATATATGTGGGCTTAATGGGCTTGAGGGACGTAGATTAGTATGATAGTATTAATGGACCTTAGGCTTAGATAAACAACTCTTCAATTTCATAAGATTTAATCCAACTAAACAAACCCGTGAACTAGTCAACAGGTTAGGGTGTGGCAACAGGCATATGCATGTCTAGGATTGGATTCAGGAAGAGCTTCGTACTTAAGCAGTCCTAGTGACTCACCTCCTCTTCGCTAGAATCCTACCTGGTGCGTAGTGACTGTTCACCCTAGCTACGAGGACTTGTTGATGGGCTAAACCTTATAATTAAAACCCGAAAGGGACCAGCCACTATATTTGAAAAAAAAAAACCCCAAGTTTTGTAAAATTTTCAAAATACACTTGATTTGTGGAAAAAAAATTTGCAACCAACCATGAATTCATAAAATATTTATGTTTTGAAAATTTACCCAAAATCCTCATGTTTACAAGAGTAACTCGGATGGTGAAACTAGGTTTTCCAAAGTACCCATGTTTTAAAAAAAACAACAACAACATCATCAAAATATCCCTGATTTGTAAAATTACCAAATTACCCTTGATGTGCAAAATGACCAAAATATCCTTGAATTTCAAAATTACCGAGATACCCTTGGATTTCAAAATTACCAAAATACCCTTATTTCATAAAATCACAAAGGAACCCTATTTTGGAAAATTACAAAAATACCCCTGCAATATAAAATTACGAAAATACCCCTGGGTAGTGAAATGACGAAAATACCCTTACGTGATGAATGTGAGATCATGGATGTTGTATGTATACTGATGATGGATGATTGAATGTATGTGCTTCTTAGAACTAGGAGATGCGAACTTGAGACTGAATTGTAGATATAATTGCGAATTCGGAAGAACTACTCTTAAAACTACTATTCATAAGACTGTTAGTGGTTAAGCAGTGGAAGACAACTAATAATTCATAAAATTTCTAATCAGATAAACGCGAATCAGTAGAATGAGTACAAGGGGTCGTGGACGTCCGCCACGAGGTCATGGTAGGGGTAGGATGACGGTGTCGGAACCAGTAGGATCTGGTCATGGATCTGGAAACGAGATGCCAGCAGTGGAGGAGGAATTTCAGGATCAGACTGCCGGAGATGACGCGGTATCTCAGGCAATGTTAAGGGTTTTAGAGAGGGTTGCTGGGGCAGGTATGGACACAGGAGCCCGAAAATCTGTGCCGGAGCGGCTTAAGGCTAACGGCGCAGAAGTGTTTAGGGGAATTTCTGGTGTAGCCCCAAGTTCAGATAAGTATTGGTTGGAGGTGGTAGAACGCATAATAGATGATTTGGATTTCACGGAGGAGGAGAAGTTGAAAGGGGTTGTATCTCTTCTGCGGGATGAAGCCTATCAATGGTGGCTTACAGTTAAGGATGGTACAATGGCTGACCGTATCACTTGGGATCTCTTTAAAACGGTGTTTCAGAATAAGTACATTGGATCGAGTTATGTGGATGCGCAGTGCAGAGCATTTCTGAATCTGGTTCAAGGGAGTAGGTCAGTGGCTGCGTATGAAGCTGAATTCTTACGCCTTAGCCATTATGCTCGAGGGATGGTAGCCATGGAGCATGAACGTTGTGTTAGGTTCAAGGATGGCCTGAGGGATGATTTGCGTGTTTTGATAGCCCCACAGCGGGAGAGGGAATTTGGTGTCCTAATGGAAAAGGCTAAGATAGCCGAGGAGGTAAAGCGGACCGAAAAATTAAATCGGGATAGAGATAGGGGTGGAAATAAGAGGAATTTTGGATCGCTAGGAGCAGCTGGGCGTACTCAGAAAAGGCCCAGGACTAATGGATCGAAACGGGAAGAGAAACCTGCTGTTGCTAACCAGACACCAAAGTGTACTCGATGTGGCAAATTCCATGCCGGTGAGTGTTGGGCAGGCAGTGGGAAGTGTTTTAGGTGTGGATCTATGGACCACCAAGTTAGAAACTGTCCGCAGCAACGGGACGGTGAAGGGACCACGGGTCGAGGGAATGCTTAGCCTGGCAGAGGAGGTCAGCAGCCACAAAGAGGTCGTGGTGCAGCAAGGGGTGGTAATGGTGCTGGTCAGGGTCGTGGAGCACCAGGCCAAGGGGCAGGAAACACTGAGGTGAGACAGTCGGGGTTAGTCTATGCTGTCAGACGTCGTGAGGAGGCTGACGCACCGGATGTCATAACCGGTATGTTTTTAATTCTTGGCTTGCCTTACACTCCATTGATTGACATTGGGTCGACGCATTCGTATATAGCTAGTGGCGTATCTGGAACTCTAAGGTTAGAATCTGAAATTACCCCTAGGGCAATGACTGTAGTTAGCCCGTTAGGACAATCTGTAGTAGTGGATAAACTTTATCGGGAAGTACCTCTAAAAGTTCAGGGGATAGTTTTCCAAACGGATCTAATGGAATTACCGTTCGGGGAGTTTGATTTGATTTTAGGCATGGATTGGCTTGTGAAGTATCAAGCTAATCTAGATTGTGCGGCCAAGCGTATGGTGTTAAAAACCCCCCGAGGGTGATGAAGTGTTGGTGATAGGAGAAAAGGGGAACTGCTTGTCGAATGTAGTGACTGCCCTAAGAGTAGAAAGGATGGTGAGGAAAGGATGCGAGGCAGTTTTATTGTTTGTTCGGGCTCTGGAAGCCAAGGACCTGACTGTTGGGGACGTCAGGACAGTAAAGAAATTTCCTGATGTTTTCCCTGAAGAACTTCCGGGATTACCCCCAGATCGTGAAGTGAAGTTTGGTATCGATCTTCTTCCGGGAACAGCGCCGGTATCTATTGCTCCGTATAGGATGGCGCAGAAGGAGCTGAATCTAAGGCAGAGAAGGTGGATCGAGTTGCTAAAGGATTATGACTGCTAGATCGAGTATGACCCCGGTAAGGCTAATGTAGTGGCTGATGCTCTAAGTCGTAAAGTAGTTTCTGACTTAAGAGCAATGTTTGCTCACCTTAGTTTGTATGAGGATGGAAGTTTATTAGCTGAGCTTCAAGTGAAACCCTCTTGGATTAGCCAAGTGAAGGAGAGGCAACAGACCGATGAGTTGCTAAAGGGGAAATTGCAGCTAATCTCAAAGGATGGACCAACGGAATTCAGTATGACTGAGGAAGGACTGTTATGTTTTTGAGGGAAAGTGTGCATGCCAAAAGATCCGGAGTTGAGGCGTAGGATTTTGCATGAGGCGCATGGTGGTGCATATGCTATGCACCCTGGAGGAAGTAAGATGTTTCGGGATTTGCGAGATCAGTTCTGGTGGCCGGGTTTGAAGCAAGAAGTAACTGAATTAGTGGGCAAGTGCTTGACCTGTCAGCAAGTCAAGGCGGAACATCAGTTACCATCAGGATTATTGCAGCCAGTGAAGATTCCACAATGGAAGTGGGAAAGAATTACCATGGACTTTGTTAGTGGGCTTCCCCTCACACCCACTAAGAAAGATGCGGTTTGGGTAGTTTTGGATCGCTTGACGAAGTCCGCACACTTCATCCCAGTGCGTGTTGACTATTCCTTGCAGAAGTTAGCTAAGTTATACATAGCGGAGGTGGTGAGGTTGCATGGAGTACCAGTTTTGATCATATCAGATAGGGACCCTAGGTTCACCTCACGATTTTAGAAGGCGTTGCATCGAGCGTTGGGTACAAAGTTGGATTTCAGTACAGCGTTTCATCCTCAGACCGATGGACAGTCTGAACGGTTGATCCAGATCTTGGAGGACATGTTGAGAGGATGTGTCATTGATTTTAGAGGTAGTTGGAAAGAGTTCTTACCGTTAGCAGAGTTTGCTTACAACAACAGTTACCAGTCAATTATTCAGATGGCGCCCTATGAAGCTTTGTACGGGCGGAGGTGTCGTACTCCTACCTGTTGGACGGAATTAGGGGAACGTCGGATTCTGGGTCCGAAGTTAGTGACCGAGACAGAAGAGAAGGTTGAATTGATTCGGGTTCGACTGAAGGAGGCATCGGACAGACAAAAATCCTATGCTGATTTAAAGCGTAAGGACATAGAGTTTGCAGTGGGTGATAAAGTATTCCTAAAGGTGTCGTCGTGGAAAAAAGTACTAAGGTTTGGTCGAAAGGGTAAATTAAGTCCTAGATTTATCGGACCATATCGGGTGTTGAAGTGAGTAGGACCAGTAGCCTACCAGCTGGAGTTACCTCTGGAGTTAAGTCAAATTCACGATGTATTTCACGTCTCCATGCTAAGACGTTACCGTTCTGATCCATCTCATGTTGTGCCTGTGGAGGAAATTGAGGTAAGACCTGATTTATCCTTCGAAGAGGAACCAGTGGAAATCTTGGATCGTGATGTCAAGGTGTTGCGAAGGAAAACGGTTCCATTGGTTAAGGTGCTGTGGAGGAATCATGGTTCGGAGGAGGCTATGTGGGAACCCGAGGAAGCAATGCGGCAATAATACCCCCATCTTTTCTGATCAGGTAATTTCGAGGACGAAATTTCTTTAAGGGGGTAGAACTGTAACATCCTGAATTAATGGGTCTATACGTTTAGTGTAAGGATATGTTTAATATGTTAATTTAAGTGATAGGGGTCCAATTTGGGCTCAGGACTAGGCAAAGGCCTTGGTTAAATTATCTGATTGGGCATTATAGAGTTAAAAGGTGGTAATTGTGTTTAAAATACCAATGTGGGCTTGTGGCCCAACAATAGGTGGCGCTGCAAGGGAGTTAGAAGGTGGCGTCACTAACAGTTAAAGGGGCCCAAGTTATGGCCGCAAGGAGCCCATGTTTTTGGGCCACTTTTGACACTTAAAAGGGAGCAAGGGATGACGCCGGAACAAAGGTGTAAGGGGCCCAAAATTTAAGTTCTATGGAGCCCAATTCTCTTAATTTAAGTAAGCTAAATTCGGCATTAGGGTTAGGTGAAGTGAACGGCAACAAGGCTCAAAAATAGGAGGATTTATATGGATTTTATAATTGATAATATAGAAGATAAAAAGGAGAAAAGATAGGAGCTATCAAGGAAAGGTGATGGCCGAAAATCCACCACCTAGAGGAGTAAAGAATTCGGCTACTTCATGGAAAAGGGGTGCCGAATTGTCCCTTTTTATTAGCTTGATTTTTAGTTATCAGGAAGGGTACTTTCGGTTTTTTTTATAGGAGTGCCGAAAATTCTATAAATAGGGGGGATATCTCATTGATTCTGGCATTTGAACCCTAATTTCTTCTTCTTCCATTGTGCCTAAATTCTTAGTCTCTCCCTCTACAATTTCTTTTCTTTAATTTCTTCAAAAGTCGAAACCTCTCCCTTCACTCTCTTCTCCATTCTTTTCCTCTTGTGTCGATTTCTCTAAAAAGCCGAAATCTCCATAGTTTTTCTCTATTCATCTCATCTATGAGTTGGTTCTATTTCTTCCGGCATTTAAAACTTCTTCTTTAACATTGCCGAATCTTCTCTCCAGTGCTAGCCGAATTCCCTGTGCTAAGGTAAGTGTCAACTTCTGTTAGATCTCATGTTCTATTTCGGTTCTTGAAAGGCAAAAGCCGAAAAGCTAATAGTTTAATGGTTCTATGTTGGGCGGCATTCCGGGATTTGAAGGAAACTTGGTCGTCTAGATCTAAAAGTCAAAAATCGCTAGTCTCCAATTTTGGGATTTTAAGGTAAAGAGATTTTCCTTAGATTTTTACTAGATTCGTTCATAGTACACAAAGATCTTAACTTTATGATGAGGATTAACGATCATACATTGTGATAGTAGTTCTGACAAGGACTTGTGATGGAATTAAATATGGGTCAGGGAAAGGAGAGAATCCCTAAGTTTAAGAAACAAACGGTATCTGTCGTTCGAGATTGGCCACTTGGTTGTGGACCGGTTTCTGAACAACACCTTAGGCAGATAGCAGTTGTGTCGACTACGGATAGCGTCGACATAAAAAGCATCATTTTATCGGTAATCAGGTGTGTAGATCTCAAACACACTATTAATCCTGTATGTATGTCTATATATGTTATGGGCTAAAAAGCCAGAAAGAGGCTGTATAGACAGTCGAATGGAACCCTAAAAGGGTTAGGCATGGATGCCAGGTACGTAAACATAGAACTCTCTATGTGTATCGAAATATATATAAGCCTGCATGATGTTTTCTTAATACGTGTATGCTTGGGGGGGATTATGATATTGAAGGGGAAGTGCATGATAGGTCACTTGGTGATCGGTGGTAGAAAACCCACAAATATAAATGATAGGTCACATAGTGATCGGTGGCTATGCCACGTTTAATGATTCCTGAATAATAGGAATAGGCAGTACGACTGTCGTTATGGTGTGTAGCGGATAGAGAGTTGATTGTAGAAATCCCCAAGGTGTGATGGTTGGTACAGGTTGGTGTGTAGAGGATGGAAACCTAGGATGGGTTGGGTTATTAATCATTTGTTATTTGATATATAATCATGATTGTTTCCTTTATGTATGGGCCAGGGCCCATAATGTGTTTGTGGGCTCAGGTCGTTGTGTGTTTTGAGATTTATACACTGAGTCTCGGTGACTCACGCTTTCCTTTTTCTCTACTCTTCCAGATGAGCAGTAGATCGTGGACATAGGAGCCAAGACGGACTCGAGGGGCCATCAAGTTTTTTATTTCTACAAATTATTTTTGGGATTTCTTTAAGTTCATTTTATTTTTATTTTGGGAATATTTATGTAATAAGGCCCCTAGTTTTTATTCAACTAAGTAGTTTTCAATGTTCTGCAACTTATGAATTTATGACAAGGTTTATTTATACTTAATAATAATAATACAAAGGATTTTATTTTTTTTAAATGTCATTTATTTATTCAAATAATGTCTAATTAACTTACGACTTCCAAAACTAACAAGGCAAAAGTTTTTAATGTACAACTCGTAGCATACCAGATCTGGTCGAAACACATGGGCCGGGTTTGGGGGTGTTACATCTAACCAACCTATTAGTTATGGGCCCTTCATCATGCGGGATATCATTATGATGCCACCACTGGTACATGGATTAAGAGCGACCATCTGGCGGAAAATAAAGATGATGATATCACACCACTTTTGAAGACTTTTTGGTAACTGAATATGTTCCTTCACCCAAACATGTTCCTCGTCCGACTTTATCCTCTCAAGCATCTTAACCTTCATTCAAGATCAATAGTGCCATCCTCGATGCTATCTATTCTTTGAGCAATGATGTTCGAGGTCTTAAAGATGATGTTTGATTTCATAGGGAAGATGTTAATTCTCAGCTATCCACATTAGAGATGCAAATGGCATCTCTCCTTGTTCATTTTCCTCTGACTCATCCCTTTTCTCATCATGATGATCAGCATTTTTCATTTCCATTCATTTCATACTCATAACATTTGCACCTAGAATTTTTTTTTAATGCCTATATCTATGTTTTCTTGCACATTACTACTTTATTGGTATTTTGAGATACACTAATGTTTTAGTTCATTACCTATTCACTTTTATCTGTCTATTATGTTGAACTAACCACTTCTCTTTTTAAGCTTTATTTGTTATTTGATATAACAAAAAGGGGGGGAAGAAAAGGAAATTGGTTGTAAATTGATTGGTTGATTACTTTTATGCTATTATGCCAACTATGTGCAAATTATGTAACCATTTTCCTTAAAGTAAAATGAATGCCAATTTGTATGTCAATTTTTATTTTGGTTGTAACACCCCATACCCAGCCTAGACGTTAAGACCAAATATGGAGGCTACATCAAAACATTTAAGGGAAAACCAACCTTTAAGTATTTTAAAAATTTCGTCTTATAGGAAACACTTAACCAATTAAATCCAACATGGAAATCTGAGTTTACAAGCCATAGTCCGAAATAAAAACATATGTTAGTTTGAATTTAAACAAACAATAAATATCTAGTAAGACACTGAGCTCCTAACAGTCAAACCTTCATAAGTCTGTGGTTTATCTACAATTTAGTCAGAAATAGAATGAGTTTATAACTCAATGTGTGTAATAGTTATAAAGACAAGATAATAATGTAGAGATAACAGAAATTTTCACAAATTCAGATAAAGAATCAGAAACAGATGATACTCAGTATTATCGTAACAATTTAGATAAAATGCATAGCAGATCAAATAAAAATATAGAATAGATCAGGGTTAGATGCAATTTCATACCCCCATTTGCTACATACCATCTTCGACCATCCCAACACAACATATAGGGTATCAAGTACCCATCTAGCCCTACACACTAATTAGTGTTGGTACGACACATTTCAAAGTGATTACAGACTAGCCATCAGATCAGTATACGATAAATTGCCAAAATAAGATACAGATTTGTGGCTTAGCCACTCAATTCAAAAAGTCATTAGACTAGTAACACTTCCTTCTTCATACCATTCCCACCCAATCAGATTACATATATCAGATATCAAGGATATACATACAGTTATCCAAGTACAGTTCATAATAAGATAATGCAGATTATTGTCATTTCAGTTGTCACATCAATTATATGTATAGATAATCAGTTGATCAACTTCAAATTGTTGGACATCTAATTATACGATCTAATTCAGATCATGCAAAACCTACAGAAGGCCTACGTTCGATTCGAATGATGCTTACGACCCAGGGAAACTTTCAATATTTTGGCCCACATGCTCGCGTGGATTCACACGACCTGGGTGTTTGACCTGTGTGGTCCACACAGCCTAGCACACGTCCATGTAGACCTCTTAATGTCTCACACGGCCTATGACACGACCTGGCACATGGTTGTGTGGCTCAAAACAGTGAGTTACACAGTCTGATACACGGCCAAATGCACGTTCGTGTGACTCCAATCTCAAAATATTTCTCACATTGCCTGGACACATGTCTGTCTCCCTGGCCCGTGTGACACTAATTCACAAACATTGAGTTACACGGCCTGGACACACACACATGTCCCTGGCCAATGTGACCTTAATTCGCAAACAGTGAATTACACGGCCTAGACACACGGCTCGTATCCCTAGCGTGTGTGACCCTAATTCACAAATAGTGACTTACACGGCCTGGACACACTTCCGTGTCCATGGCCTGTGTGACCCCAATTCACAAATAGTGAGTTACATGGCCTGTCACACAAATTGACATACAGTCGTGTGACACACGTGGCCTACCACATGGCCTGGCACACAACTGTGTGGCATCGACAGCCATGTTTTCTAGCGTTCGAAATTTGTAGAAAATCAGGTTTTCGTTACACACCTAATGTAGTTTTGACGTAGAAGCAACAAGAAAGACTCCGGAATCTAATAACGCACAACCAAAGACCAACTCAACAGTTAACTCTCAACCAAACACTCAAACAGTTGAACAAAATAGTGTTATTTTGAAAGCTTCAACGTAGAAGCACTAATCTTGAGAAATTTCTCACTCACCTCGTACAAAACAGCGATATATCAAATTAACGCATTGAAGGAACGTTACCATTAGAATTCTTGCCTAAAAAGACAACCAAAACAACACTTTAAACATAGAAATCGAGCCAACGAGTAGAAAACTGATTCTTGACAAAAAAAAACAACGAAAGTTAATCATTAACATAATTTCACCCCAAAACTTATACGATCAGTCTTACCATTGAAAGGAGTAATGAAATGCGCTAACAGAGTGCCCAAACAAAAGTAAAAAAGAGGGGAAGAAAACAACAAGAAACAAAAAGAAAAGAAGAAGATACGAGGAAAGAAAGGAACGAACGTAGATGAAGAAAAGGGAAGTTTAGGAAATTTAATTAACAATAAGGGAAAAACAAACTAATTTTTACAGAGTAGCAAAAATATATCCCACTTCACTTTTGCAGAGACTCAAACACAAGACCTAGTAGCAACTAACAAGCACCTAACCACCAAACCAGCAGAGTCATTCTTTACATATATTAACCTATAAATACACTTAAGTTGAAAGCTCAGAGATACAGGTTGAATAGAAGGAAATAACATTTCCAAGAGTGGGACATGAACCCCAGATCTCAAACACACAACTAAGACACTTAACCACTGATACAAAGACTTACTTATTGACAGAATTTAACAACAGACATTCAAAACTTTAGGGCGTTACATTGGCCTTAAATTCAAAATGACTTTTATTAAAGGGAAGCAATTATTTAAAAACAAATTTACCAAATGTTTTGTTATATCAAAAAGGGGGAGATTATTAAACCAAGTTTTATTTGATAAAATATTTTGATATAACAAATTAAAGTGTTTTTGAATAAAATTTAAAATTGAACAAAATTGACAAAATGATTTTTCAATTTGAAATCTAAGAGATAAAAATTTTGAATATTTACTTTGAACTCTTAAAAAAAAATTTAACAACTTTAAAATCAAGTTAAAATGATTTTAACAAATCAAACTGTTTTTCAAATAAGTTAGAATTGCTTAATACATTTTTGGCCAAATATCGATGATTTTGAAATATCGGTACCCTTCAAAAAATGATACCAAAATGGCATTATGTATTTAAAAAAATCAACAAAGTATTGATACGGTATCGATACCTTTTCATAAAGTATCAATAAAAATTGTTTTGGTATCGATAGTTAAACTCAAACAGTCACTGAATTTAGCATTTATTATAAAAAAAATATCGATACATTTTTTTCTGGCATCGATACTCATTTTGTAGGTGTATTAAATGCTCTGGTTTTCACATCTCCAACGGCTCTATTAATTACCACAACAACCTCAACGGTTGGAAATCGATTGGATGGTATAAATACCAACTTTTAAAGTTCCTACAACAACAAGAACATATTCAAGCAAAATCATCAATCAAACAACTTTTGTGTCCAATACTTTCATAATTTTCTTGTATACACTTGTGATCCATTACTTTCATTCCTTAGTTCAAGTGTATCATAGTTTATTTGAGCTTAATTGGCAAACACTTTGATCTTGTGAGGATTATTTATTTGTTTGCTTCTTTGTAATTCCTTGAGAGGATTTGTTCTTAATATTTGGGTAGAAATCTTAAGGGAGTTGTAAGGTTAAACCTTGTCCTCAAAGATTGAGCAAATTACTGAATTTGAAAAAACCATTAATGGTGGAAAGCTAAGGTAGTGGAGTAGGCAATTGGGGTCGAACCATTCTAAATCTTTGTGTTTATTGTTTCATTTTCTCTCTTTGCTTCCACCAAATTTTTTGAAGGCCAATTCACTCCTTTTTTGGCGATTTTGGTTTGATTTATCGAGCTAACAAATTTTTAATTGTTTATTTAAAAAATAAATAAAACTTAACTAATTAACTAACTATTAAACTTGCAGAGGTACCAACTTGGGAAAAAAGGTAGTTTAGATACCATTTGTGACAAAAAAAGGTTTAAGTACCAAAATGGAGGGGGGAACATAGTTTAAGTCCTAATTTATTGGTTAAGTTTTATTTCATAGACTTAACGGTTTAACTATCGAAGATACCAACTTATAGAAAAAAAGTAGTTTAGATATCACTTATGACTTAAAAAACAATTTATGTACCAAGATGGGAAAAAAGTATAGTTTAGGTAAATTTGTGAACTAATCCAAATAAAATTACTTATAGAAAACTCTTTTCCTAAATCACTTACGCATTTCGAAAGAAAAGTCGCTTTTTCTAATGAAAAAGGCTCAACTATATAAAATTTAAGAGTATCATCCAACACTAATCGTGGATAAATCCGAATAGTCTAAACCAAACTCCAAAGCAATATTCTCATCCAGCATCCAATGTACCAAACAATGTGTGACGCAATTGGTTGACTTATGGGTAGGGGTGAGTATTCGATCGATTCGAATCGAATCGAGTCAAAAAATTTCGAGTTAGTCGAGTTGATGAATCCTATTTTAGAATCAAATTCAATTTGATTTTTTTTTTCGAATCGAGTAAAAAAATTTCAAGTCGAGTCGAATTAATGAATCCTATTATTTATACTCAATATTCCGTTTACATGGACCGATTATTTTACAAGTAGACGAAGTACAAGCTTTTAGATTAATTTTGAGTAAAGGAAAAAATGAGAGTGGGGCGATTCGGGAAAGAAAGTAAGACTAATGGATAAACATTTATCAAAACAACGTAGTTTTACTTTTTAACTTGATAGTTTTGACTTTTAATTTTAAAAAAGGTAAACATTTATCTAAACGACGTAGTTTTGTCTTTTTTTATTTAAATTTTCGGATAACTCAAATTAGGGGTGAGCGTTCGATTGAATCGAGTGAAACCGTTTGAGTTAAATTAGAAAAATTAATAATGTTAAATTAAAAATTTGTACAATATAACTATTTCCATATTAGAACACAAAAATTTGAAATAATATATATGTGAAAACTTTTTTAAGCAAAATAATAATAATAAAAAAGATATTTTAGTATGATAAACTTGAATCATTAATCACTTATTTAGATTACAAAAATATTATTTTATTAAATTTTTTATATATTTTTAAAAAATTTATAATTTTTTTAAAAAATATAAATTTTAAAATTTCTATAATATTTTGAATTTTAAAAATTATTTTCAAATTTTGAAAATTATCTTGACTTTTTTGTAATTTTTGTTAAGAGAGACCAATTTGGTTACTTTCAAAATTGATAAAGACCAAAACAGTATTTATACTAATCTGTTATTCGAATTATTCGAGCTATTCGAATTATTCGAGCTATTCGAATTGTAAAAATTCAACTTGAATTATTCGAATAACTCGAATAACTCGATTCGATTAACTCGAAATTTAATTTTTTTTCGATTTTTTTCAAATCGAATCGAATTTTGCTGGGTAAAAAAAAATCTAATAACATCAAAAAATTCGCAAATACCTAAGACCTATCAAACAATACGATCAAAAAGAGATAAATCAAGATTTCAGCTCTAGAACTTATTTTATATTAACTTGTAAGTAATAAACACAAAAAGTTACAGAAAATAGTTTTTGTAAATCATTTTGTCTGAAACAAACATCGTAGGGTTTTATTGTAGGCATTAAAGAGTTACAATATATTATTCGTTTTGATTTTGAGTAGGAAAATAGCTTCTCTTCTGCCCATTTTTCTTAGCCTTGAGCTCAGCAAATATTATATTGAGCTGACGAGAGCAGCATCTGAGTTGGATCTGATAGTTGCTGAATTCACGGCGCGGCAATTTGATCTAATTTCTCCTTCCGTACCAGTTAAAGGGCTTATATTTCCCATTCTGATCATAGATTCCACAAAGCTTTCAAAGAAAGCTGTTTGATTACTACTAAACCTATTCACAATTTCAATTGTATCAGCACCCTCAGTCGAAAATAAATTCTGATCACTTCGAAGCAAGCCTCGATTAACTTGTAGATTGGTGAAGTAGTTATTGTCGAAACCATCAGGTGTTGTGGGATCAAGATTTGTCAACACACTACCATTTCCACCCTGTGGGCATATTTGGCGTAGTTCTTCCAAGTATGTGGTGTTCAAGGTCGGATCTGTATCACCCACTCCCGTAAAATTGTACAATCGACTGGTAAAAGTTAAACACTGAGCTCTGCCAAATGTGTGAGCACCTGACATCCAAAAAAAAAAAAGGTAAAAAAGTCACATCTTGTCACAGTAAAAAGGACCTTAATGTATACTTTTGGTTATTTCAGGCAAATAAAGAAAGATTACCAGACAAGGCTACTAGATCAATGCTGGTGTTAAGGCCCACATTGCTAAACCTGTCTTTTAATCGGTCGAGAGTATTGTTGAAACCTGGCAAGTTTGAGTTGGCGAGTGTCCGGTTTGCTGTGAACCCATCCCTTCTTCCTAGTGGAACTGCCCATGAAGGACCGCCTGCCTGCAACCATGAACTAATTTTAGACCAGATTTGTTGTATTATACTGAACTAATTTTAGTAAATTACTTACCAGGGTGCTGACAGATTGCTCAGATGCAATAGCGAGAATATCAGCGCAGGAAACAGTGTTGGGGCAAGCACTCTCTAAGGCAGCCTTCATGGCATCAATAACTTCATAACCCCTAGCTGAATTATTATTTGGAATAGCTTCTTTCTCACCATTAACAGGATCGTCCAATAAAATCGACGCATCACATCCCTGAAACAAACACAAGGTGTCTTTCCTTATAAAAAAACAAAAAAAAAAAGACTTTTTTTTTCAATTTGACTGTGGTGACAGTAATCGAAAAAATAAACAAATGACCATGTGTTACAGATTGTTTTACTTGAACAAAACAATCATGGAAGTGAAGCCTGATGAGACTGGCACCAATCCTTGGATCTGAAAACGAAGCATTCACGAGCACTTGTCTGATAATGGCTGTCACGTTTGGGCATGTTTCATCGTAAAATGTCGGTGTCAGTTGAGCTTTTGATAACGATCCCTCAAGTAAAACTGCAAAGCATAGAGCAGCTACTATATATTGAAAACAAGCCATTTTCTCAGGCATTCCCCCAAAACAAATGACTCCTGTATTTAGTTTAAATGAGATGGAAGGTGAGTTCAGAGTCTTAAATCATCTTTATTTATAGACGGACAAAGGTGTTTGGCAGCTTATTCACGTCTATATCTTTGCAATTGAAAAAATATATATAAGGATAAATTTAATTTTTAATGTTTATATATATATATATATGTTAATTTTATCATTATTTTTTAAATTTAAATTTCATCTTCAATTTTTTAGAAAATAGTCTAACCTTACCATTAACATTTTAAAATAGAGTCAAAATATTTTTTTTATACATGACAATCAAAGTCAAGTTTATTGTATGTAGGAGCCAAAGTATAATTTTACAATTACTAATTTAAAATTTATAAATTATAAAAAGATTAAAAGGAAAATTTCATTTTAAGGGATGAGAGTCTCTGCCAAAATCCTTGACTGCACCCCTGATGACAATTCAGGTGTACTCCATACTTTTTTTTTAAAATTTTATAAACTTTTTATATATTTTTTAAATTTTGAATCTTCTTATATGTGAAAACTTTTATAATTTTTAAAATATATTGACATAGTATATAAGATAAATATGCTACATCGACATAAAATAGATGTGGATTGTCATGTCAAAATTATTTTTAAAAAATTAACATTTTAATTATATTTTTATTTAAAAATAATAACTTAGATTTTTTTAAAGACTAATGAATAAATTTTAACTCTAAAATAAATAAAAAGTCAAATTAACAACAGATCATAACTAAATGTTTGAAAAGTCAAATTAATTATTAGTATACTATTTAACATTGATGTGACATAGAGTTGGCTTCTTTGGAAAGGTCTTGTATATTGTTTGTCGGTTAGCGAGTAATTTCTTTGGTTTCTAGGCAATGATTTCTTACACGGTTAGTTAAAAGCATTTAGAAAAAAAGAATACTACATCTTTGAGAGATTTTGTTTCCTAATTGCCATTAAATCAAACTCGTGGACTTTCAATCTTCTTTGATTTTTTTTTCACTACAGCAAACCTGGAATTGTTGTTATTTGAAGGGTAAAACACCATGTTGCTCTTAGAAGCTGAGCTTGAGTTTCTTGAAGTAGCTGATCATGCCATGCTGTATTCAATTTTTGTTGCAAATGGAAAAGAGGTTAAAGTTTAAGTGAAACGAAAGAAAGGAAGATTGGATTGAGAGGCTTTGATTGAATTGGATTTTTAATTTCTTTATTTTGGCTTGGAGAATTATCTGATATTCACAGTGTGAACTCAATGTTTCCTTCCCTTAAGCTTCTGCCACCTCTGCCCCATATCCTATCTCTTTGGATAATGTGATACAAATCATCCTTAAATGATTACGTCACACAAAAATAAACTGGCTAACTTACGCCTATGTTTTAGTTATTTAACTCTAAAAAATTACAAAATATCATTAAATAATTTAAAAAATTTTCATTTAAGATCTATGTTATATGGCTCTCTATTTGTATCGCTTATACTAATAAAAAGTTATCCTTCCCTTTCTATTCTACAATTCATTTTTTTCATAAAATAATTTTTAACGTCACGAATATGTGAATCAAGTTTCAAACAGTTTTCTTCTCTGATTTTCAATACCGACTGTCAGATCGACTTAGATTCTGAATTGATCTCGCCCGTTCATAATTTCAATTTTTATTTGTTGAGTAATAACTTAAGCCTTCAATAAAATACTTCTTGTAGAATATCAATAGATATTTCAACCCATTGTTTTCTATTACGAAAAAAATGAAACATTCCATTAGCTCATAAATCATGACAACGATTAGATCTCTCTATATCTATGAAAGAATAAAAAATAAATCTTTTTTTTATTATTCTTTCTTGTTTCTTTTTTGTTCCTATTCTGCTTTCGGATCTGATAAAACCACGAATGGGGCTTAAACTAAAAAATAGTAAAGGATTATTTCGTTCCTGATAGTCATTACTTTAATCGGCAGATAGGAGGATACTCTGGACCGGGTATGTTCTTTTACTCATTAACAGGAGCTGATCCATCATACAAGTTATCAAATAGTAGCTTGGAGCTCCCTAGTCAAACTTTAAAAAAAAATTAATAACTCAATGATTTAAATGAAAACTTTTGAATAATTCAATAATCATTTTGTAATTTTTTAAAATTAAATGACTAAAACATAAACTCACTAATAATTTTGTGACTATAAAAATAATTTATTCAAGAAAATAATATTATTGTATAGTGGATTATGTCATACCGTGATGTAAAAAGTATATATTTATATATAATTAAATGAACTTTTAAGTAGTATTGGTGATCGGTAAAATTAAAGTTTCAGAATCATTAATACCTTCGGTTTGAAATCTTTTAATTTGTGAGGGTGTTATTGATTTTATATATATAAAAAAAATTAAAACATAATAATAATTTACTTGATTAAAATTTTTAATTATTATTTAGCTAAAGCAATATCCAATAAATTCACATTAACTTAATCTTTAATATATTACATAAATATAAAAAATAACATATGAACACAAATATTACAAATATAAAAACCTGTCCTATTCTAGGGGTAGAATAAATATCATCTTTGAAAAGTCTAATTAATTAAAGGAAGTTGTCCCTTTTGAAAGCTCAAATATATTCCATGTCGTTGTGGGTAGCAAGTAATTTTCATGCAAGGGGTAGAAGGGTTCAATCTTATAAATAAAAAATTACATCTTTAAATAATTTTCTTCTAATATTTTTTAACCATAAACGCTTTAAATTTTTTTTTCTAAATTTGCAGGCAATGAATCCTGACATGGTTTGTGAAAAGCATGACTTCACAAGCGTTTAGAAAAAGAATATAGCATATTCTCAAAAGATGTTTCCTAACTATGATATTGCCCTTATTTCAAACTACCCGACTTCTTTCATTTTTTACGAAAACAAGCCTTGATTGTTGTTGATTGAAGGGTTAGTGTCGTTCACAAGAGCTAGAGCGGACGAATTTAGGAGGATTTCTAAGGTCGAAATTTAGTTATAAAAGAATTTTTTTTATTAAGTATAAATTTACTATATATGAATATATAATTTCATTATTTATATAGGGGCTAAACTGAAAATTTTCAATTTGTTAAAGAGAGTTAAAAGTGTAATTTTCCTACCCTTAAATTTGTCCTTCAACTATTGGGTAACCATTATAACTTTAGAATTTATATATAGATATATTAACAAAGAAATTGTGTGTCATATTGTAATTGCTTGAGAAGTGTTACGTAGCATATTCTAATTATATCATATGTCAGTTAAATTTTTAATATTGTTAATACCATTAGGTCAAAGTTAATTAACATAATATAATTGTAGATATCAATCTATATTAAAATTGAAAATATTAATATACTTTAAAAGAAGCCAAAAAGTATACATTTATAATTCAAATAAGTATATATTATATTTTCCCAAGCTTAACCCTAGGGGTAATATATAGGGCATATTTTCCTAAATACCGAAATTTATTCTGATATATTGTGAATATAATTTTTGGACTTTATATATAAGCTGAAAGTGATAATAAGTGTTTTATAAAATATTAAAAAAATAAAATATAACTTGTGAAATTAAAAAAAATATTTGGATTAATGAGACAGGGAATGAATTGTAGAGGAGGCCAGGATTTTCAAACATACATGCATTATTTACAACTTTGTCTAAGTATTAATAATTAACTTCTTTGAAATTGATTTATTGATTCACATTTTTTGTGTGAAATATAAATGGAATTGGATTCTCCACCCTTTCAGCTGGTCGGATGCTTTCTGCCACTAACTGGTAGGGTAAAGAAAAAATAGCGACAAAAGTGAAAAAAGGGTATATTAGTGACGGTACAAACATTGAACCGATATAGAGAAACACTGCCATAAACTTTATTTGGTCTTTGAGCCTCCATGATTGACTTACTAGTTATACAATAATTTACTACAATCACCATAAAATCTCACTTCTAAATTATTATTGGAGTTACGTAATTCAATTTATGTGGTATGTGATCAATTGAAATTGTAATCATTAAATTTGAATTATAAAATTTAAATATATACTATTTATAATTAAGTATGGAATATAGTTAATTTTTTTATAAATGCATTTTTTTAAGTTTTAAATGTAAAATATTTAACGAATGATATTAAAAGAAATAAATAAAATAAAAATAATTGAAAACCTTTACATTAATGCTACATTTGATAAATGTATTATAATTCCAACAGTAAAAGTATAAGGGAAGCGAAGCCCTGTATTTAGGGGCGAATTGCATTTCAATCTCTCTACTGAAAAAATGCGTAAATTAACCCTTATACATTTTGAAACATGCAAATTATCCCTTATACATTTCGAAACATTCAAATTAGCCCTTCGTTAAAATTTATCTTTTAAATGATTATGTGAAACGTTAATTTAAATCGTTAAATACTAATTTGGTCCCTAAACTATAGCTAAAACAACATTTTGATTTTTTAAAAACTTAGTTAAGTTAGTTATTGCTGTATCTTAAGGTTATTTTCACTTTCAGTCCTTAAACATTGGTTGTAAGACATTTTTAGTTTTAGTTTAATATATTTCAGTTTCATCTACTTTAGATCTGTTAAAGTTTGTTCCTTTTATGTTTCTTGCTTTAGATTTTCTTGTTGAATGCTTCTCTTTACATGTCCTTCAAGTTTTCTTGCATAAAAATCCCAAATTTTAACTTTTTCTTTGTAACAGCCTGATTTTGGGGCTAGTCGAATAGTGGTTTCGGAACCACTAATCCGAGGCCGTAGAAATTATTTTTTATTATTTTATGTGTTAAAGCATGATTATATGAGTGTATGAAAGTTTTGGTGAACTAATTTTAGTGATTGCAAGCTTAATTTTGAAAAAGGACTAAATCGCATAAAGTACGAAAGTTTTGTTTTACAAGCTAAAGGTGTCAAATAACTATAGAACCTTAAATTGGGGGTCCTTAATGTGCAATTAGGCCCTTATAAGAGTGTTGGCCGGCCATAGGGGACAAAGAAATGAAAATTGGTCAAAGTTGGTGGCATTAGGTGACTTAATTGATGAAATAAAAATAAAATAAAGAGAAAAAGATATCATCTCTTCATCTTCCTCCCTACCACCAAAATTTTCAACAAACTTAAGGGTTTTGAGAGCTCAAAATTTCAGCCAAGCTTATCTCTTGCAAGTAAGTCATTTTAATGATCATTTTTGTTGATTTTTGTGTTTTTGGAACCCTTGTAGCTTAATCTAGCTAATGAGGGGACTATTTTGCAATATGGTTGAAAGCCTAGGGTTGTGACATGAGAAAATTAGTGTTGTTTGCTGAATTTTTATGGAAGAAAATGAATCTTGGTTGTTAAATAAACAACTTTTGTGAAAGGGGTTTCCATGAAAACACCTAAAATAGACCTTTTTTAAAGGTTGTAAAATAGGTAGTTAATGTGTGAAATAATTGGATTTGTGAGTTTTTATAAGCTTAAAATTGATTCGGCTAGGCTTGGTTAATGAGGAAATTTGATGAAAATCGTTTTATGAGCCTAGACGCAAAATTGTAATTTTGCGAAAGACTAAGGGCAAAACGGTAATTTTGCCAAAGTAGGAATTTTGAAATGTTTTGAATTATGTAGTGATTAAATAAGTGGATTTGTCATTATAGATCAAGAAAAATGGAGTTCGGACCTTGACCGGGGAAAAACCAAGCTAGTACACTAATTCAATCTAGTCGCCCACTTTTTGTATACCGAGGTAAGTTGTACGTGAATAATACAACTCTATTGTATATATGCATTTAACAATTGATATTGCATAAAATGTTTGTTTATTGCTATGATTATACATGACAAAAGTTGATGTGATATACTCCCGGTTGAACCTTAGGAATAGATTGGATATCCAAGCCATGACATTTGGGCGATATGTGTGCTAGTGTAAGACCATGTCTGGGACATGGCATCAGCCACATTTTGAAAGCCAGTATAAAGCCATGTCTGGGACATAGCATCGGCGATGATATGTGTGCTAGTGTAAGACCATGTTTGGGACATGGCGTCAGCCACAATACAAGAGCCAGTGTAAGACCATGTTTGGGACATGACATCGGCCTCGACATGTGAGCTAGTGTAAGACCATGTCTGGGACATGGCATTGGAATTTTACACTCTTGTGTGAGGCTTGTCGGGTATCCTTTGGTATTCCAACTGGTTCAACAGGAAATTTAAAGTTTGTGCCAAAAGTGAGAAAAGTACGACTATGTTGTAAGTGATACAGGTACCTACATGAAATTCATGAGAAATGAGCTTGATCTATGTTGTATGATTAGTAAGGATGAAAATGAGTAATTTATGTCTTTAGTTATTTAAGAATTTGGTGCAAGTTTATGATATGATATGAGTATGATAATGCATGGTAATTGTTGTTAATTATTTACCTATGACTTACTAAGCTTTGTGCTTCTCCCTTTCCTTTTTATTTTCTTATAGTATCTGATGTGATCCGGCTCGGGTTAATCGAGTCGTTTCACTTGTTTTCCCGATCGTCGACGAGGAGATTGTTCGATGCGTTGAAATTGTAAGTTTGGGGAAAAATATGTGGAAGCTAACAAAGAGGGTTTGAAAAGAATGGTAGGTTTAGAAATATATAGTAGGCTCGGTTTAACAAAAATAATAAAGATAGATAATTTTGGGATAAATGGTGGGGATGGAAAATGAACTTAACGGAAGAAAGATTCAACACTATATCATAGTGTCACCCCGAGACTTATATGGCTTAAGGGGAAGGATGGAAATAGTTGACGGACCTCAACTCGTTACTTAGCGAAGTAAGAACCGAAGTTATAATTGAATGGATGAACGCCACACCAGGTTGGTGATAAGTTCGGAAGGAGTTCGGTTGACGCCACTAGCACGATAGATAAGTCAATTCGGGACTCACACGAAATATGAGAGGGAGAACCTCACAAGAACAAAAGTTCATAAAATTTTATCAAAGTTCAAAAATTCAAAAGTTCAAAAGTTCCCTTCAAAATGGCTGGTTACACATATTTACAAGGATAGAAAAGCTAGCTGAAAGGTCACATCTTAATGTGTTAATTAAAACTGAAATTAAACTCAAGACTCTTGATATTCTTGTAACAGTTTACTCTATGCTTGAATTCACTTTAATTCAGCTTGAATGATCATCCTTGAATGCTTAAAATGTCTCTTGAGTTGTCCCTTGGCTAGCCTAGCCAAAAAGACACCAGCAACTAAATGGTGTTTTGTATGCTTGTTTTCATCTTCAAATGAGCAAAAACTGCTGGTAGGTGAAAGAGGTTGCTGCTGAATTTAAGAGGAGTTAAAATGCTCCTTAAAACTCCTTAATTGATGTATTAAATATCCCTTGTAACAGCCACTTCATTTGTAACCAAAAATCACCTAAAAAGTCACTTCAATTAAGTTGTAACAGCCTTGAAATGTAACGGTTGTGAGCTGAAGAGACACTTGCAATAAACATATTAAAATGAACTTATTAAACACAACTAAACACTAATTAAACTTAAACACATTAAACACTTGACTTCAATAAATGAACTAAAAGTAAAGACATCAATTAATGCAGCAACTAGTTTAATTATAGAAGCAGAATTAAACAAACTTAAACTCATGCTCCATTAAATTATCCTAGTAACTAGATTAATTCAAAAAGCTTCTTATTAAATGAAGTTCAATAAAAACACTTATTAATTAAACTAAGATGAGTTGTATAAATGTCCAGCAACTCATTTATTAAATTAAGATGCTTAAATGCATAGTTTGAAATGCAAACTAAATAAACAAATGCAAGACTTAATTTAATGATGCAGACTTAAACTAACATGGGAGTTACATAATGCATAACTTCATTAAATGCAAAACACACAAAGTGCAAATCTAAAATTAAAAATATGCAAACTTATTAATTTAAATAAAACTATATTAAATTAAAAAGTCTTTAAAACGTTGGCCCAATAATCAATTAGGCCTATGAGATGTTTCATCTTGCACTTGGGCCCCTCAAGTTTAGGCCATTCTCGTTGTCGGTGGTTTGTGTTGAAACATGATACGACCAGGTTCGTATCAGTATCGCCAAGATAGCTTGGGGATCAAAGGACGTAGGGGGCTCGATCACACTATCAATTGAAACATTTGGTATAGTTAGATTTATCATTTTGAGTATGGCATGTATAGGGGCTTGGTCTTTTGTCAAGTGTTATATTGTTTTGGCCAAATGTGTTGGCTTGTCTTGAAGGTGAATTTGTTTTATACATGGTCATGGATGATGGCTAATACTTATTATTGATATATGAAAATGATGATGTTTTTCATGGATGTGCAAATTGCATGATTGAGTAGGTTATTTAAGGTGGCTTATTTTGCTGCAAGTAAGGGTGGCAAAAAGGGTTTGGTAAATAGCCTTGTTATTGTCCACACGGGTAGACACACGGGCGTGTGTCTAGGTCATGTGTGACACACGGTCTGCCCCATGGGCGTGTAGCTCAGCCGTGTGTCCCCCTGCACCCTAAGTTGGCAAAATAGAATGCCTAGTAGTAACCACACGGGCTGAGGCACGGCCGTGTGTCTCAGCCGTGTGGAAGACACGACCATAGGACATGGGCATATGTCTAGGCTGTGCGAAGTCTGCACTTGAATTTAGGAATTTAATTCACCACGCAGCCTAAGGACACAGGCGTGTGCCTTGGCCGTGTGACCTTATTTGGTTGATGATGTCAGAAACAGAATGTCAATATTTTTATACACGGGCGTGTCATGGCCGTGTGAGGGACACGGGCCATAGACACGGGCGTGTTCCAGGCCGTGTGAAAACTTTTGTAGGTTCGAATTGAGAAATAAATCCACACGGACGTGGGACACGGGTGTGTCCCTATATGCTTAGGCCGTGTGAGTTACACGGTCCTTCAGCATGGCCATGTTATTATCAAGTCACATGGGCGTGTCGCCCTTCCACACAGGTGTGTGCCCCTATTTTTAGTGACATTTTCGAAATTTTTCTAAAGAACTCGATTTGGTCCTGAACCATTTTTAAAGTGTGTTTTCGGCCTCGTAGGCTCATATTAAGTATTTTAAGAAAAAGTTTAAAAAGTTTTAAATTTGAATGAACTTTTATTACTTGAAAATGTATGCTAGTACGTGTTTTAGTAAGGTAATGCCCCGTACCCTGTACCAGCGTCGGTTACGGGTAAGGGGTGTTACATTTAGTGGTATCAGAGCTATGGTTTAGTCGATTCTTGGACTAATCTAGCGTGTGTGCAAGTCTAGCTATACATGCCATATATAAATTATGATAGTGTGATGACTCCTAACAATTTAAAATGTATTTTTATATAGTAAATGGATCCTGACGGAGCAGTGGCGGGTGATGTTGAGAGTAATGTGCCGGCTCCCGTAGAAGGGACTGCGCCAGTCAAAAGTGAGCCTATGACACTGAGTCAGGGCGGAGGGGCTAGAGAAGCCTTCTTCGATACGATGAATGTATGGTATTCGGAGTTTGTTCGTGCAAACTCGAACACTCCACCTTCTCCACCCCCTCCAATTCCCCAGCCTGCCCCTACAACTCCCCAAGTAGTGGAAATGATTAGAAGAAAAAAAACCTTCAGTAAACAGAATTTGAAAGCAAGGGGCTGAGGAATTTAGAACGAATATAGATGATGACCCACAGAGGGCAGAATTCTGGCTAGAAAATACCATTAGGGTATTTGATGAATTGTCTTGCACACCTGAGGAGTGCATGAAGTGTGTTGTGTCACTCCTGCGAGACTCGACCTACCAATGGTGGAACACCCTTATGTCGATTATACCAAGGGAAAGGATTCATGGGATTTTTTCCAAGAAGAATTCCAAAAGAAGTATATTAGTCAGAGGTTTATAGACCAGAAGATGAATGAATTTCTAGAATTGAAGCAAGGCTGAATGACAGTAACAGAATATGAGCGTGAGTTCGTGAGACTCAGAAAATATGCTAGGGAGTGCGTATCTACCGAAGCCATCATGTGCAAGAGATTTGAGGACGAATTGAACGAAGATATCCGATTATTAGTTGGCATCTTAGAGTTAAGGGAGTTTGTGGTGCTTGTTGAAAGATCTTGTAAGGCTGAGGAATTGGCCAAAGATAAAAGGAAAGCTGATATTGAGTCTCATGACTCAAAGAAAAACTAGTTGGGGAAATTGTTTCAGTCCTCGTTCAAGAAATCAAGAGAGTTCATTACTCGATCCAATGCTTCAGTTGGATTCTCGAACAGAAATAAGAGTAAGCAATACACGGCGGCTAAGGATCAGACCACTTCAATTGTGAGTGTTGGTAGTGCCCGACCTAATAAACCGGAATGCTCATAGTGTGGTAGATGTCACTTTGGTGAATGTCGAGGAAATGAAAGAGGCTACTTCAAGTGCAGTTCACTAGACCACTTCATTCGAAACTGTCTTGAGATTGAGGAAAAAGATAGAAAGCAAGAAGTGCGAGCGAGTAATGCACCTTCGAAGGGTAGACCACAAAATAACCCTGGAAGTAGGGCTAGCAGCAGAGGTGTGCCTAGAGATTCCACCGTAAGGTCCGAGGGCAGAGCGCCTACAAGGACTTATGCCATTCAAGCTCGCGAAGAGGCATGTCACCAGATGTGATTACAAGTATTTTTTCTCTTCATGATATCTCTGTTGTTGCTTTGATTGATCCGGGGTCTACCCATTCCTATATTTGTATGAAATTGGTGTCTAGTATGAATATGCTTGTTGAGTCTATAGAATTTCTGATAAAAGTGTCAAACCCGTTAGGCAAGCATGTGATAGTTGACAAAGTGTGTAGAAATTGTCCTTTGATGATTAGAGGCCATTGTTTTCCGGCTAACCTCATGCTACTACCGTTTGATGAATTTGGCCTAATTCTTGGCATGGATTGGTTGATTGTTCATAACGTGTTAGTAAATTCAGGTAGTAAGTTTATTGAACTGAGATGTGAAAATGGGGATACTATTCGGGTTGAATAAGGTGAACCAGATAGCTTACTTGTACTGATTTCTTCTATGAATGTTGAGAAACACATGAGAAAAGGGTATGAGTCCTATCTTGCATTTGTGTTGAATACCAAAGAGTTGGAAGTAAAGATTGAGTCAGTGCCTGTGGTATGCGAGTATCCGAATGTGTTTCCGGAAGAATTACATGGATTGCCTCCAATTAGGGAAATTGAGTTTGGTATTGAGTTGGTCCCTGGATGGCACCTATTTTGATTTCCCCGTATAGGATGGCACCGTTGGAGTTAAAAGAATTGAAGGCTCAGTTACAAGAGTTGACGGATAAAGGTTTTGCAAGACTGAGCTATTCTCCGTGGGGTGCTCCCGTACTTTTTGTGAAAAGAAAGACGGGTCGATGAGATTGTGTATAGACTACCGACAGCTCAACAAGGTTACAGTTAAAAACAAGTATCCTTTGCCAAGGATCGATGATTTGTTTGACCAATTGAAGGGAGCCACAGTGTTTTCTAAGATAGACCTGAGGTCCAGTTATTACCAGCTGAGAGTTAAGGAACAAGATGTACCGAAAACTGCATTTCGGATGAGGTATGGCCATTATGAGTTTCTCATCATGCTCTTTGGCTTAACAAATGCTCCCGCCGTGTTTATGGATTTAATGAATCGTATTTTCTGACCATACTTGGATAAGTTCGTTGTTGTTTTTATTGATGATATATTAATTTATTTCCGTGATGAGAGTGAGCACGCGGAGCATTTGAGAACTGTTTTACAGACTTTAAGAGATAAGTAGTTGTATGCTAAGTTTAGCAAAAGTGAATTTTGGCTTCGAGAAGTCAGATTCTTAGGACACATCGTGTCGGGTGATGGAATTAGAGTTGACCCGAGCAAGATATTGGCTATCGTTGATTGGAAACTGTCGAGGAATGTGTCAGAGATTAGAAGCTTTTTAGGTTTAGCGGGATACTACAGAAGATTTTTTAAAGGATTCTCCATAATTGCTACACCGATGATGAGGTTGCTACAAAAAGATGTTAAGTTCGAATGGACAGAGAAGTGCCAATAGAGTTTTGAGAAACTAAAAGCATTGTTGATTGAAGCCCTAGTTTTAGTGCAACCGAAACCGATAAGGAATTTGTGGTGTATAGCGATGCATCCTTAAATGGATTAGGGTGTGTGCTTATGCAAGAAGGCAAGGTAATTGTAACGCCCTAAAATCCCGAAACTCTAAATTTCTGTGCACTGAAGTTGGTATGTACAAGTAGCACTTAGAATATTAATTTTAAGGTATTACCAGGGTTATTTGAAGTCTTAGGGATAGGGAAGACCATAGGGAAAATTTTAATTTTTGCCTTAGTGGACCCTAGTCTCAGGTATTAGGCCTCTTAACCAGATTAAGGGGAAAATAGGACACAATTGGGCCTGTGGTCCAGTGGCAAGGTGGCGTCACTTGGGAAGCTACAAGGTGGCGTTACTATCAGGTGAAGAGGTCCAAGGTTCGAGGCTTAAGAGTGGTGAGTTGAGGGGTTTTATTTTTGCACATGGAAGAAAGGTAGTGGCGCTAGAGTGGACTCTGGAAAGGAGTGTTCAGGAGAGAAATTTAAGGAAAAGATAAGAGAGAAAAGATAAAGAATTGAGATTTGGATGTGTTGGTGCCGAATTGGACTTTGGGGGAAGGTAGTTTCGGCTTTGGCTATAAAAGGGGGGTGTCGAATTCCTTTGAGAGGTTCCCTGGGTTTTCATTATTTTTTCTTTTCTTCCCCTCATTCTTTTTCTTCCATTGCCAAATTACCATCATCCCTATTTGTCGAAATCCCTATTTGTACCGATTCTTTGTTGTTTTTCCTCCATCACAAATCTGTTGATCAAGTGTTAAAAGCCGGATCTCGTTCAGTAGCTATCTAGGCCGCAGGATCAAATGTGGGATTTGGTAAGTACTCAGTCAACCTCCTTAGTGTGTTTTGTTAAAAGCCGAATGGCTATCTAACTTCTCCTTATCGTGAACCTTGTATTAACAAGGGTAGGGTTCAAAGATCGCAAGCGTGGTAAGGATCGTTAGTAAGTGGTAAGTGTACTCGTCTCAGTTGTGGATTAGTGGGTGGCCGAATGTAAGTATGGCTTATAGAGGTGACTTGTGTGGAATATGAGTCACTTGACTGTTGATAGTATATGTGTGGGTGCAGATCTACGTGAATGGTAGCTAAGGAAGGGCTACTAGAACTGGTGGCACACAGTAAGGTTATGGTAAGGCTTCATTTTTGGGTAAATACCGTGGTTAAGTGTGTATTGATTGGAGATTGGTATTGGTTGTAGGTTCAAGGCTGAGGATAGTGTAGCACGTCGCATTGATCAGGTGTGTACATACACTTCACACACGACAAATCGGAAAAAAGCCAAAATATTGAAAAACCCGAAATGCCGAAAAGTCGAAAAGCCGAAAGGTTGGCTCTGTCAACCACACGAGCGTGCGAACATTCGTGTAGGAACACCGATATGATTACCGGGGCCAAAAGAGCGATCTCATAGTCTCGGGCCACTGTTTGGTCGACTGGGCCAGATGGGGCTAAATGGGCCTACCGAGCTCATGGGCCCAAATCGGCAAGAGTTGATATGTGAAATTGAATGATGGATTGATATGGATGGTTGTATGATTTGATTATGATCGGGCTTAATGGGCTACATAAACATGATTGGGCTTAATGGGCTATATGGACATGATTAGACTTAGCGGGCCTTATGGGATTTTAGAAATGCTTGCTAGGGTTTTAATGGACTTTAGGCCTAGTTCTGATAAATTCTTAAATAGCATAAAACTTAATTTAATAATCAAACATGTCTGTGGACAAGTCGCTAGGTTAGAGTGTGGTAATGGACATATGCATGTCTAAGATTGGATCTAGGGAGAGCTTGCTACTCAAGCGGTCCTAGTGACCCACCTCCTCTTCTCTGGGATCTTACCTGGTGCATAGTATCTGTTCACTTTATCCGCAAGAACTTGTTGATGGGACAAAGTTCATAACTAAAACCTGAAATGAAAAAAATTACAAAAATACCCTTGTAGGGTAGATTTACAAAATACCCCTGGGTAGTGAAATGACTAAAATACCCCTAGGTGCTCAATGTGTGAAAATGTGTATGTTGCATTCATGATATATATGTTGCACTTAGGTGGGTTTGATGATACGGAAGAAGATATGTGAGGATCGCATAGTCGCTTGACGACTGTGGATCCACCTATGGCTTTAAGCCCATTATATGCTTAGCAGCCTTGCTGCAACGTTTCGGTAGTGCCGCTGTTGGTGCTACCTTTGGAGTGTAGGGATGGGTGGGTTGATATTTATATCCCCACAGGAGTTCAGGGTTGGAAGGGAAATGGAGTGCAGGGTTGGATTTGGGATGGGAGCATTGCATTTGTGTGATACTAATGTGATATGAGGTCATTGTGGGCTAAGGCCTAGGACCACCGATTTTGATAGGGCTTAAGCCCAATGTGATAATTGCATGTTGATTGGATTACCAAGGGTCGTACATACTGAGTTTCGAAACTCACACCCTTTTATTAAATGTTTCTGGTGACCCTCAGTAGACGGCTCGACGTGGGAGAGGACTCGGAGATGGCCACATTGCAAGATACTTAGAAGTTTTTATTTATTTGTTTTGAATGACTTTATTTAATTTACATTGAGATGTAATAAGGCCTATTATCTCAAACTTGACTTTACCTTTGGGTTATTACTGTTTCAACTGCCTAATTATTAAACTTAAATAAATTTCTAAAGTTTAACATGGTTTTTCGAAATAACTATAACATATGGACATTTTTCTTAAAACATGGGCTTTCATCGTAACTTAACAAATTGCAAGGATTTTGGGTTTCTAAATCTTAAACTTAAGTTTTTAACTAAACAAAGTCGTTTTGGAATTATCCATTTGATGTGGCATCACCAGATTCGGCCATAACGTTTAGGCCGGGTCTGGGGGTGTTACAGTAATAGCATATGCCTTGAGACAACTGAAGCCGCATGAGAAAAACTATCTGACTCATGATTTAGAGCTGGCCACTATAGTATTCACACGGAAGATTTGGAGACACCATATGTATGGTGAGAAATGCCGAGTATTCACCGACCATAAAAGTCTAAAGCATTTGATGACTCGAAAGGAGTTAAACCTATGGCAGCGGAGATCGTTAGAGCTGATAAAAGATTATGAGTTGATAATTGACTATCACCCTGGAAAGGCGAATGTGGTCGCCGATGCTTTGAGTAGGAAGTTATTGTTTCCCTTGAGGGCTATGAATACCCAGTTGTCTGTGACCGATGATGGTTCGGTTCTAGCCGAGTGGAGAGTGACTGTCAAAATTAGAGCTTTAAAATTTATAATGAGAATGATCAAACCTGGAAACTAACTCTGACAACGATTGTAAGGCAAGCGCACCTATCGAACAGTAGTATAGCTTAGGCAAGACCGAAATATCGAATCCCAAAGGAACCAAAAGTACTAATACTAACTCTCTTTCTATTATTTAGCCTAAGAATTAAGTGAATGTTTATCTAATCTATATTTAACTATCAACTAAACTAAAGATGCAAAGACAAAATGAATGAATTGAGGGAAAATAACTTGGAAGAAAAACCAATTGATTAAGACGATACCCTTAGGACGAATCTACCTAGACTTCACTTGTTATCTAACACTAAACCAGAAGATGTATTCACTTGATTTGATCCGTAAGATTCCCTAAGTTATATTAAACCCTTTCTCGAAGCGAATAACGTCTAACCCTAGGTTGATTAATTGAAATCTCTTTCTAATTAAAACCCCTAGAATCACATTAACTCGATCTATGGACTCCCATATTAGGTTTCACCCTAATCCGGCAAAATCTCGTCACCCTATCTCTAGGCGCGCGATCAACTCCGCTTAATTATGCTAGATCTACTCTTAAGTAGAGACTTTTGCTCCTCCACCTAAGCACATCATACTTGAATTAATATCCCGAAAATATTAACACAAGAATTAAGTACACATAATTACGAACAAATCAAATATTTATCATATAGTTCAGAAAACAATAACAAGATCCATCTTAGGTTTCATCCCCTTCAGGTATCTGAAGGGTTTAGTTCATATCAAATAAAGAAAACATCTCAGAAGAAAGGATAAAACAAAACATAAGAAATCCCTAAAACTCCCTGAAGGAATTGAAGGAGAGATCCGCCGTCTTGAGTAGAATTTCGGCTTTTTGAGATGGATCAACTGGCTATCTTCGCGTGATTCTCCATAAATCTGGTCTTTCTGGCTCAGCTCATTGGCCCTCCTTCAGGTAACACTTAGGGGGTTTATATAGACTTTCAAAATATGTTTCTTCATCCCAAAATATCCAAATCCGAATGAAATTGCTCTTTGCCACGACAGGGACACAGCCATGTCACATGCCCGTGTGACTAGTGGTCAGGCCGTGTTCGAACTTCTTTAATGAGGCATCGTCGTGTAAGTCGAGATCAGGCCATTGTCTAGTAGATTGGTGTGGCATAGCCGTGTGGGCTTAAGTCCACGTTGTCTCGATTTCCTCTTTGGCCCAATTTGGTCCTTTTTAAGCCCGTTTCTCGTTCTTTTCATCCTCGGGTGCTTTCCTGAGTATATAACATTAAAACAAAGGATTAAGAGCACCTTTTTACATAAATCGAGGCTTAATTCATCCAAAAGCATACTAAATGTGGGCTTAAAATATGTTACTTTTACGGTTTATCAAATACCCCCACACTTAAGCTTTTGCTTGTCGTCAAGCAAAATTCTCAATTTACAATTAAAATGAACTTTCCATAATTCATAATTCCTACCGACAATGTCTCATCATAATTCATAGATAATTTATACATGGATAATCTAACTCGAAGAGTCCTAAAGATTCAAACAATCAAAGTCATACATTTGTAGCACAAAAACATAGTTGTTTTCCTTTACCCGAATAATTACTTTTAATTCAAAACCTATAAGGACTGACTTCCTCACAAAAGATTCACTCAAATCACTCAAAAAGTGTTTAAGGTTCAAAATTAAGCACTCATAAGTCGAACCTGAAAAGTTAATCCCATAGGCTTGCCTGAAAATCAAATCTCCACCACTGTAAAATGAGATGATAAACATATCAAAAGGTCTTTAACAGGGTTGTAACGGGGCTTTGGTTAAGGGTATGGATATAGGCTGAATTAGAAGGTTAGAATCGAGATTGAATTGATAAGTTACCTACCTAGAAAAAAATGGACTCATCCTAAATAATTACATCAATTGGAAACTGATAATACTACTATTGATAATACTCTAATACGAGCCTTTTCTTCAATAATTGGAATTTAATGCATAAGCTCACTTAATCACACAACTAAAAATGAATATAATTTGTTTTTTTTTTTAAGAACAAGTCAAATATATAAAGGATAAATTTAACTACTGAAATAATATAATTAGGTAGCTAATCAAATCAAATCTCGATATAAGGGTAGTCAAAAAGGAATGGTGATAACAAATACAAAGGGTTTTGGGTTAATATTAGCGGGTGAGTCAATAAAAAGGGTTGTTAGGATCAACGGGGTTCACTAAGGGTTAATTATGAATGTAGGCTTTTAGTGGAGTAAGTGGGTTAAATCCTAGGTTTCTTAATCATTTCTGTATATCAAATCATAGGTGTGGTCTCGATCTGTATGAACGAGGCAAGTTCTAGAATAACAATTCAAAGTCGACACACTCATAATCAATAAAGTGAGCATGAAAAAGAATATATGCTCTAATAGGCTCAAAAATCTCACAAAAAATTATGGGTGTTTTTGACATCATCCTTGCAAATTTCAAACTTCAACACATTCAGATTCAGGTAGATAACCTAACAAAAATTTTAATTCTGAAAAATAGACTTATCATGCTTGATTCTCTAATATTCTTCATCAATGCACAATTAACTATGACTTACTCAAAAGCATGTCAATAAAAATCATAATTCATCAGAAATTTCATCCTAATTAGTAATATGAGAAAATTGATTAAAAATAAGGCTAATTTCAGGGATTTTAGAATAATGCAGAAGTTAGGCACTTTTTTCAAATAAATATTCACCCCCCACACTTAAGATGTACATTGCCCTCAATGTACAAGCATAAATATTCAATTTAATAGAGAGGGAGAGTTGAAACTTCCTGAATTTGGATGGTTTCCTGGAGTTGGAAGTCAATAGGGGTGGTGGCTGCTACCGAGCTCTGTGCTAGATGAAGAAATTGGGGAGTTCGTAGAGAGTTAGCCAGGAGTTATTAAGACGCATTTAAAATGTATAAATAAAGATAAGAAAGATAAAGAAAAAAAGACTAAGAAGGAAAATAAACTAAGACTAGAAGATAAAAGGGCTTGAGAATCCTTATTGGTAGATGGTTTGTGAGGTGGGTGTGACTTCTAAGGCGACGGAAGTGCTGGTGGTGGCGGAAGTGGCGTGATTCTCAAGCAGCCTTTTGAACTTCTTAGGCTGCAGTGGTGGTGGTCGTGATTCCCAAGGTGTGATTCCCTAGCAGCCTGAAGAACCTAACACTAAGAAACTAAATT
This sequence comes from Gossypium australe, assembly GCA_005393395.2. Classification (NCBI taxonomy): domain Eukaryota; kingdom Viridiplantae; phylum Streptophyta; class Magnoliopsida; order Malvales; family Malvaceae; genus Gossypium; species Gossypium australe. The sequence goes on from CM016621.1 coordinate 118,339,220, forward strand.
AAGCATAAGATTGTCAAAGAGAAGGAAATTGAAGCAAAAGAGAAAAGAAAAAGAAAAGATAAATGGTCTCAAAGACCCTTGGCTTGTTGTTTGGATGAAGCGGCCGGGCTGAGCTTGTGTATATCAATCTCTCTAAGGAGACTACGCTTGCTTTCTTCTGCTTCTTTGTCATGGCTTTGGTGTGGCTCAAGGGTTTAAAGACTTGTTATGGAGAGGAGAATATGAGAAAAGGGGATAAGAAAAGAAGTGGGAAGTGGATGGGAAAGATGGGGAGGGGGTTGGTGTTTAAATAGAGGCTCAATTCTGGTACTTTCCCACGCCCGTGGACCAAGGGCGTGTTGTTTCACACGGTCGCCTCGCACGGCCGTGTGTCTAGGCATTTTGATTCTCCATGCCCGTTTTTCAGACAGCCACACCCGTTCTTGATAAGTCAGTGTCGTCCACGGTCGCGTCGCACGGCCGTGGGCTTTTGTCGGTGCCCGTGTTGGAGTGGTTGGGTCCGTGAACTTCAAAAGTTAGTTGAGTCTGAGTTGTATCGCCTCTGCCATGTTGGTACAAAGATTCTTGAGGTACACACGGCCAGGGCCACGCCCGTGTGCAAGGCCATGTGGCCTGGAAATCTGCACCCTTGTTTAGTTTAGAATTAGGTATAAAGAAAAGAAGAAAACAAAATGAATTGAAAACAAAATGTGAAAATAAATTGTGTTAGTACTCGGGTTGCCTCCCGAGAAGCGCTCATTTAAAGTCTTAAGATAGACTCTCCTCGTATTGAAAAATCAGGGAGGTTTAAAGGTTTGAATATCTTCCCTCATGCTGACAGTTCTATTTTCTTAATGAAGTGTACCTTAAAAGTGCCGAATATGGGATTGCTTACCTCGACTGTTCCGTATGGGAAGATATTACGTACCTCAAGAGGGATTTCTTTGTTCGTGGTCAGGTCTGATGTGATGACACAAGGATCTGCCTTATCTATTAGTACCTGGTCTCCTATTTTGAGGTGATTTGATGTTCCTATGAGCTCTTCTGGAGGCTCTTTCGGTTTTTCTTCGTGCGCTTCTGGTTCCTCTTTAAAGTGCATCGTCCATTTTTCTAATTTGTCGATCTCAAGGCTTCATTCTTTGTGTGATCTTTTTGTGTCGACATGGGGGCCATGCTTCGGCTCAGGTTTGTAACCTTGTGGTCTTTGCTATGATGAAGTTGGAACAATCTGGTTATCAACTCAATTTACTTTCTCACCTTCATCAATTGTTGTCCTGGCCGAGTCAAGAGCTTGTAGGCTGATCGACTCGTCACCTACTTGAGGTATTAATTCTATTGTGCTAACATCAATTTTAGTCATGGCAGTTGCTAAAAAAGGTCTTCCTAAAATTAAGGGAATCGGATTATCCTCATCCATGTCTAAGACAACAAAATCTACTGGGAAAACGAATTTATCAATTTTTACAAGAACATCTTCGATAATACCCCTAGGGATTCTAACAGTTTTATCAGCTAATTGAATGCTCATCCTAGTTTGTTTGGGTTTCCCTAGACCTAGTTGTTTAAACAATTTATAAGGCATGACATTTATACTTGCCCCTAAATCAGCTAATGCATTATCAACAGTTAGTCTACCAATTAAACATGGAATTGTAAAACTCCCTGGATCTTTTAGCTTCCGTGGTAGTCTATTCTATAACATTGCTGAGCATACTGTGTTTAATTCCACATGTAGCTCCTCGTCTAATTTATGCTTGTTCGTCAGGAGCTGTTTTAAAAATTTCCTCGAATCCGGAATCTGAAAAAGAGCTTCAAGAAGAGGTAAGTTAATATGTAATTTCTTTAAAAGTTTAAGAAACTTACCGAACTGTTCCTCTGTATCGTCTCTTTTTATCGCTTCGGGATAGGGTATGCGGGGTTTGTACTCTTTGATTATCGGTTTCAGTTTCGGTTTTACTATCTTGAGCTGTTATGGCTTGAATTTGCTCCCTTGGGTTAGTCTCGGTGTTGCTCGGTAGTCTTCCCTATGGTCTCTTAGAAATCTGCTTAGCAAGTTGCTCAAATTGATCCTTGAACTCTTGTGACAATGCCTCAATTTTTGTTTCTATCTTCTAGAAACGTGTGTCTGAGGCTGTTATGAAGTTTGTCAGCGACTCTTCAAGGTTCGACTTCTTTTCCTGTGGGTAGGGCTGTTGTTGGAAGTTTTGGGATGGTTTTGATCTTTGATTTCTTTGACCGCCCCATGAAAAATTGGGGTGGTTCTTCCAACCTGGATTATAAGTGTTACTATAAGGGTTATTGTTAGATCGGAAATTATTACCCATATAGTTCATTTGTTCTCTCTCCATGCCCTGTCTGTAGGGTGGGTACTCAAGATTCACCACTCCTTCACTTGCGTCGCACTGCATAACTGGATGTGCCTGCGAAGAACCATAGAAACTATCAAATTTTTTATGTAACAATTCCACCTAATTTGATAGCGCGGTCACTACGTCAATGTTGAAAACTCCGGCTGCTTTGGTTGGCCTTGTCCTTGTAACTTGCCACTGATAGTTATTCAGTGACATCTCCTCTATAAACTCGTAGGTTGCTTTAGGAGTTTTGTTGTTCAGGGTTCCACCGGCGGCTGAATCGATTAGTTGCCTTGTTGAAGGATTCAAACCGTTGTAAAAAGTTTAGACCTGTAGCCACAATGGTAATCCGTGGTGTGGGCACCTCCTTAACAAATCCTTGTATCTCTCCTATGCATTGTATAGTGTCTCTAAATCTATCTGCACAAAAGAAGAGATATCATTCCTTAATTTGGCCGTTTTGGCCGATGGAAAATATTTAATAAAATTTTTTCGGTCATTTGATCCCATGTAGTGATTGACCCTCGTGGAAGAGAATACAACCACTGTTTGACTTTATTTCTCAAGGAAAAGGGAAATAACCGAAGACGGATGGCATCATCAGAAACGCCATTTATTTTGAAGGTGACGCAAAATTCTAGGAAATTTTCTAAGTGTGTGTTAGGATCCTCATCCTGCAAACCATCAAACTGAACAAACTGTTGTATCATCTGTATAGTGTTAGGTTTTAGTTCAAAATTATTTGCAGCAATAGTAGGCCTAACAATACTAGACTCAGTTCCTGTTAAACTAGGTTTAGCATAATCATACATAGTACGTGGAGCATGATGTTCAGCCATCTCTAGAGGTGGCGGATTATTCTTAGCCATCTCTTCTGTGGTATGTATTTCGGCTTCTTGCTCTTCGTCTATGTAGTTTAGGCTTCGCCTTATTTCTCTGCGATTTCTACAAACGGTACCTTCAATACCACTGTCGTAAAGTAGAGGTCTTGTTAGGTTCCTTCTAGTCATAAACTAGAGGTACCTGAAAGGGACAAAAGAAAGAAGAAAGAAAATTTAGAAAAATAAAATAAAATTGCAAAAATTAAAATAAATAGTAAATATGGCTAAAGTAATAAAAATAAAGCTTTCTTAATATTTTAGTTCCCCGGCAACGGCGCCAAAAACTTGATTGTCGAAATCAGAGCTTTAAAATTTATAATGAGAATGATCGAACCTGGAAACTAACTCTGACAACGATTGTAAGGCAAGCGCACCTATCAAACAGTAGTATAGCTTAGGCAAGACCGGAATATCGAATCCCAAAGGAACCAAAAGTACTAATACTAACTCTTTTTCTATTATTTAGCCTAAGAATTAAGTGAATGTTTATCTAATCTATATTTAACTATCAACTAAACTAAAAACGCAAAGACAAAAAGAATGAATTGAGGAAAAATAACTTGGAAGAAAAACTAATTGATTAAGACGATACCCTTAGGAAGAATCCACCTAGACTTCACTTGTTATCTAACACTGAACCAGACGATGTATTCACTTGACTTGATCTGTAAGATTCCCTAAGTTATATTAAACCCTTTCTCGAAGCGAATAACGTCTAGCCCTAGGTTGATTAATTGAAATCTCTTTCTAATTAAAACCCCTAGAATCGCATTAACTCGATCTATGGACTCCCATATTAGGTTTCACCCTAATTCGGCAAAATCTCGTCACCCTATCTCTAGGCGCGCGATCAACTCCGCTTAATTATGCTAGATCTACTCTTAAGTAGAGACTTTTGCTCCTCCACCTAAGTACATCATACTTGAATTAATATCCCGAAAATATCAACATAAGAATTAAGTACACATAATTAAGAACAAATCAAATATTTATCATATAGTTCAGAAAACAATAACAAGATCCGTCTTAGGTTTCATCCCCTTCAGGTATCTGAAGGGTTTAGTTCATATCAAATAAAGAAAACATCTCAGAAGGAAAGATAAAACAAAACATAAGAAATCCCTAAAACTCCCTAAAGGAATTGAAGGAGAGATCCGCCGTCTTGAGTAGAATTCCGGCTTCTTGAGATGGATCAACTGGCTATCTTCGAGTGATTCTCCACAAATCTAGTCTTTCTGGCTCAGCTCCTTGGCCTAGCTAACCCCCTCCTTCAGGTGACACTTAGGGGGTTTATATAGGCTTTTGAAACTTGTTTCTTCGCCCCAAAGTATACAAATCCGAATGAAATTGCTCTTTGCCATGACAGGGACATGGCCATGTCACACACTCGTGTGACTAGTGGTCAGGCCGTGTTCAGACTTCTTTAATGAAGCACGGCCGTGTAAGTCGAGATCAGGTCGTGTTCTAGTAGATTGGCGTGGCACGACCGTGTGGGCTTAAGTCCAGGCCGTGTCGATTTCCTCTTTGGCCCAATTTGGTCCGTTTTAAGCCCGTTTCTCGTTCTTTTCATCTTCGGGTGCTTTCCTGAGTATATAACATGAAAACAAAGGATTAAGAGCACCTTTTTACATAAATCGAGGCTTAATTCATCCAAAATCATACTAAATGTGGGCTTAAAATATGTTACTTTTATGATTTATTAGAGAGCGAAATCAATGTTTTTGCAAGAGATCTATGAAGCTCAAAAAGGTGAAAAAGAATTGCAAGCTAAGACAAATCAATCCGAGATGGGTCAGATTTTCGGATTGGTTCAGATGGCTGTTTAATGTTTCGAGACAGAATTTGTATACTGAAAGACGACGAGCTTATTCAGAAGATTTTGAATGAGGCACATAGCAGTTGTATGTCTATCCATCCGGGTAGTGTGAAAATGTATAATGACTTGAAGAAAATGTATTGGTGGTCGGGAATGAAAAGAGACATCTCAGAGTTTGTCTCTAAGTGTTTAATTTTTCAACAAGTGAACGTCGAACACTAAGTACCATGGATTTTGTGTCCGGGTTGCCGTTGAAGCCAAAGAAGAAAGATGTTGTTTGGATTGTGGTTGGTAGACTTGCGAAATCGACCCATTTTATACCGGTGCGTACCGCTTATCCACTTGAGAAATTGGTCAATTTGTATGTTTCTCAAATTGTGAGACTTCACGGGGTACCTTTATCGGTCATTTTGGATAGAGATCCGAGGTTCACATCCCGGTTTTGGAAAAAGTTGCAAGAAGCGTTGAGGACAAAGCTGAATTTTAGTATTGCTTTCCACCCGCAAACCGACGGTCAGTCGGAAAGAGTAATTCAGATTCTTGAAGATATGATGCGGTGTTGTGTTCTTGAGTTTCAAGGTAGTTGGGAAAAGTACTTACCATTGGTAGAGTTTGCCTACAACAATAGCTATCAGTCGAGTTTGAAAATGGCGCCTTGTGAGGCTTTGTATGGGCGCAAGTGCCGACTCCCTTGTATTGGACCGAACTCAGAGAAAATCAGATACACGAGGTTGACTTAGTCAGAGAAACAGAAGAGAAAGTAAAAATAATTCGTGGTTGTTTGAAGGCCGCTTCGGATAGACAGAAATCCTACGCGGATTTGAAACAAAAATAAATTGAGTTTCAAGTCGGTGATAAGGTGTTCTTGAAACTATCTCCGTGGAAGAAAGTCCTCAGATTCGGTAGGAAAGGCAAATTAAGTCTACGTTTTGTTGGACCTTTTGAGGTGACTAAGAGAATTGGATCGGTAGCTTATCGATTAGCCTTGCCATCCGAGTTAGAAAAGATCCACGATGTAGTCCATGTGTCTATGTTGCGCCGTTACCGTTCTGACCCATCACATGCAATTGCACCAACAGAGGTTAAGATTTGTTTAGACATGACCTATGGTGAAGAGTCGGTTAAGATTTTAGATCGAGAGGTCAAGCAGTAGAGAAATAATAATATAGCACTCGTGAAAGTACTATGGCATAGACATGGGGTTGAAGAGGCCACATGGGAGTCCGAGGAAACTATGAGAGAGCAATACCCGAACCTTTTTGCTGGTAAAATTTTCGGTGACGAAAATCCCTAAGGGGAAGAATCATAACAACCCGATTTTGGGCTAGTCAAAATAGTGGTTTCAGAACCACTCATTCGAGGCCGTAAAAAATATTTTTATTATTATTTTATATCTTATAGCATGATTATATGAGTGCATGAAAATTTTGGTGAACTAATTTTAGTGATTGCAAGCTTAATTTTGAAAAAGGACTAAATCACATAAAGTGCAAAAGTTTTGTTCTACAAGCTAAAGGTGTCAAATAGCTATAGAAATTTAAAATTGGAGGTCCTTAATGTGTAATTAGGCCCTTAGGAGAGTGTTGGCCGGCCATAGGGGACAAAGAAATGAAAATTGGTCAAAGTTGGTGGCATTAGGTGACTTAATTGATTAAATAAAAATAAAATAAAGAGAAAAAGATATCATCTCTTCATCTTCCTCCCTACCACCAAAATTTTCAGCAAACTTAAGGGTTTTGAGAGCTCAAAATTTCAGCCAAGCTTATCTCTTGCAGGTAAGTCATTTTGATGATCATTTTTATTGATTTTTGTGTTTTTGGAACCCTTGTAGCTTAATCTAGCTAATGAGGGGACTATTTTGCAATATGGTTGAAAGTCTAGGGTTGTGCCATGAGAACATTAGTGTCTTTTGCTGAATTTTTATAGAAGAAAATGAATATTGGTTGTTAAATAAACAACTTTTGTGAAAGGGGTTTCCATGAAAACACCCAAAATGAACCATTTTGTAAAGGTTGTAAAATAGGTAGTTAACGTGTGAAATAATTAGATTTGTGAGTTGCTATAAGCTTAAAATTGATTCGGCCAGGCTTAGTTAATGAGGAAATTTAATGAAAATCATTTTACGAGCCTAGGGGTAAATTTATAATTTTGCAAAAGTCTAAGGGCAAAACCGTAATTTTACCAAAGTAGGAATTTTGAAATATTTTGAATTATGTAGTGATTAAATAAGTGAATTTGTCATTATAGATCAAGGAAACCAGAGTCCAGACCTAGACCGGGGGAAAACCAAGCTAGTAGACTAATTCAATCTAGTTGCTCACTTTTTGTATACCGAGGTAAGTTGTATGTGAATAATACAACTCTATTGTATATATGCATTTAACAATTGATATTGCATAAAATGTTTGATTATTGCTATGATTATGCATGACGAAAGTTGATGTGATATACTCTCGGTTGAACCTTAGGAATAGATTGGATATCCAAGCCGTGACATTTGGGCGATATGTGTGCTAGTGTAAGACCATGTCTGGGACATGGCATCAGCCACATTTTGAAAGCCAGTGTAAGACCATGTCTGGGACATGGCATCGACTATGATATGTGTGCTAGTGTAAGACCATGTCTGGGACATGGCGTCGGCCACAATACGATAGCCAGTGTAAGACCATGTCTGGGACATGGCATCGGCCTCGACATGTGGGCCAGTGTAAGACCATGTCTAGGACATGGCATTGTCATTTTACCCTCTTGTGTAAGGCTTGTCGGGTATCCTTTGGTATTCCAACTAGTTCAACAAGAAATTAAAGGTTTGTGTCAAAAGTGAGAAAAGCACGACTATATTGTAAGTGATACAAGTACCTACACGAAATTCATGAGAAATGAGCTCGATTTATGTTGTATGATTAGTAAGGATGAAAATAGGTAATTTATGTCTTTAGTTATTTGAGAATTTGGTGCAAGTTTATGATATGCTATGAGTATGATAATGCATGATAATTGTTGTTAATTATTTACCTATGACTTACTAAGCTTTGTGCTTACTCCCTTTCCTTTCCATTTTCTTATAGTATCGCTAAGCTAGCTCTGGGATCAAAGGACGTAGGAGGCTCGATCACACTATCAATTGAAACATTTGGTATAGTTAGATTTATCATTTTGAGTATGGCATGTATAGGGGCTTAGTCTTTTGTCAAGTGTTATATTGTTTTGGCCAAATGTGTTGGCTTGTCTTGAAGATGATGGCTAATACTTATTATTGATATATGAAAATGATGATGTTTTTCATGGATGTGCAAATTGCATGATTGAGTAGGTTATTTAAGGTGGCTTATTTTGCTGCAAGTAAGGGTGGCAAAAAGGGCTTGGTAAATAGCCTTGTTATTGTCCACACGGGTAGACACAAGGGCGTGTGTCTAGGTCGTGTGTGACACAAGGTCTGCCCCATGGGTGTGTAGTTCATTCATGTGTCCCCCTACACCCTAAGTTGGCAAAACAGAATGCCTAGTAGTAACCACACGAGCTGAGGCAAGGCAGTGTGCCTCAACTGTGTGGAAGACACGGCCATAGGACATGGGCATGTGTCCAGGCCGTGCAAAGTCTGCACTTGAATTTAGGAATTTAATTCGCCACACGGCCTACGGGCACGGGCGTGTGCCTTGGTCGTGTGACCTTATTTGGTTGATGACGTCAGAAACAGAATGTCAAGGTTTTTATACACGGGCGTGTCATGGCCGTGTGAGGGACACGGGCCATAGACACGGGTGTGTTCCAGGCTGTGTGAAAACTTTTGTATGTTCGAATTGAGAAATAAATCCACACGGACATGAGACACGGGTGTGTCCCTAGATGCTTAGGCCGTGTGAGTTACACAGTCCTTCAGCATGGCCATGTTATCAAGTCACACGAGCGTGTCGCCCTTCCACACGGGCGTGTGCCCCTATTTTTAGTGACATTTTCCAAGGTTTTCTAAAGAACTCGGTTTGGTCCCGAAATTTGAACGAACTTTTATGACATGGAAATGTATGCTAGTATGTGTTTTAGTAAGGTAATGCCTGGTACCCTGTACCGACGTCGATTCCGGGTAAGGGTTGTTACATTCTTAAGCTTTTCTTTAATGACTTGCTTGTCATTTTCATGTTTATGAGCTTTATTTTCAGCATGAGTAACTAAACTTTTAAAGTGAGTTAGTTGATGGAGATGTGGTGAGCTAATTTTTGGATGATGGACCAAATCGTAATAAATTGGACTAATTTGAATGAACCTAAAAAACTTAAGATTAACAACCTTAAGGGAATATCTAGGCAAGTAAGATCGAGAAAAGATCTTGTTGGGCACCAATTCATTACTCCCAGGTTAACCAATGAGATCGAGAGATAATCTAAATTAATTTGTCTAACTTGGTAAAATTGAGACTGAAAGGTAATATGGAGTCATTTTGGGAGTTTAAGCGAACTGGATCCTTAATTCAAAGATTGGTGAACTACATCGAGATCAATCAGCCACTATTTGTTATTTAATTCTTAATTCCATAACTTTGCACATTTTATAATTTAGTCCATGTTAGCTAGATCATAGATTAGCTTAATTCCGCTTGATTTTATGGTTTGTCATAATATAATTTTTTGCAATTAGTAGATTCTTTATTTTGCATGCACGTTATTTAAAAATTGTTCAATCCATGATTCTCCTGGGTTCGATCCCATTGAAATACTAAAAATATTACAATTGATCTGTCACACTTGCATTAAATACGCAATATTTATATTCATTTAATCCCAATGTTGATTCCATATCTCTCTTCATTCGTGAGGACGAAAAGAGGCGGTCAGTTGTGTTTATAAAATTTGCATTATTTATAAATTTTATTAAACTTTTGACCTTTTGAGCTATAACTATGTATTAGCAAACACCGTACATACAAACAATTTATATGCATCAAATTGCATTCAAACATAATATATTCTTATTAAAACACTTATTAACATAGAACTCATTAATGTCCCTATGATTAATGACCCTATGCAAAGAAACTACAAATTGATTTTTGTGGAAATTGCCCGCGTTTGACAATTATAACCCAAATTTTGACATTTCAAAATCAAATTAAATATGCGATTCGAACGACATTTGTTCTATTTTTTTAGTTATCATTCAACTAACATTTTACCTATGAAAAATTATCATCCCACTACCGATTTTCGCAAGTATCCAATTAATTAATTAACCATTAAACTATCGACCAATAAGATATATTATAAAATTGATTAAGACTTAATTGGACATGAAATCATGAATATGGTTATTTAGATTAGGCAATAACAGATCATAGAATAAATCTAATACAAAACTGCAATCGATTGAAAATAATTGGAATTTGTATACATAAATGGCTTTGATATCACTGTTGGACCATCAAAGAAAAGTTAGTATAGTAAAAAATAACAATATGATGAACCCGCATTATGGATACATGTGCAAGAAAATGACTTTAAAATAAAAGAACATCAAAAAATGTTAGGCCCAAAAATACTAAGTGAGGGTGAATTGGTATTTTAAAAATCTCTACAAACTATTTTTTTTTGAAATGAAACTAGGTTGTTTATTAAAATATAAAACCAAACAGAATCCAAAAACAATAAGACGGCCCAATGATCATGAATGGCCCGCCAGTCCTATCAGAAAAACAAAGAAAAAAAGAATTGGCATAAAGAGACAACCTAGCATTAATGAGCTGTTGTTTTCTAGAAGGCTCTTTAAAAAATATCTCCTTCATCATTTACAGCTCCAAGAGAAGAACGAAAGGCTGGTAGCATTTAACTTTTCCTTCTCTAAACCATAACCTTTTGATATTCTTCATCCCCATCCCCGATCTACCTCTGCTTCTGTGATTCCTTCGTCAACTGCTCTGTGAATAAGGTGAGTATTTCCTACCATTTTTAAACCTTTTGATGCCAAATTGTGCGCTTGCTCATTTGCTATTCTTCTTACATAATGAAACTTGCTCTCATAGAAAATCTTACTCATTTCTTGAATGTATTGAACGTATGCACCTATTACAGATTTATCCCTACTTTTAGTTTGGGTTTTTTTTTATCACCGTTAAGGAGTTCCCTTCAATATTGACAAATTTTAATCCCAAATCCCTTCCCAGTATAACTACTTGTAAACATGCAATGGCTTCTGTTGCAAACCCTGAGGGTACATTCTCATGAGTTGTGGTTTTTGTGGCTAAAATTTCCCCGTTCCAATCTCTGACAATGAGTCCCGAACATGATCTCTTCATTGTGAGATCAAGTGCAGCATCGAAATTGATTTTGTAGAAACCCTGCTCCGGAGGCCTCCATTTAGCATATATCAGACTAAAGGCAAGCTTTTTCTGATTAAGATTATCTAGATCTTTAAGTACTTTAAAATAAAACTTGATGACTCTGCTCCTAATCTTCTTTGACCTTTGTGAATCCATTTATCCCTAGCCGGCCATATACCCCAGATGGTGCAGATAAAAGCTCAGCAGATATTACAGCTACTGCTTAACACAATCCAGGTAAACCATTCCATGAATTCCATATTAGATACATTCTCAGGCCAAGCAAACTTTAAGCTATCCCATGTTTCCTTTGAAACAACACTGTCACGGAAGACGTGTTCTCTGTTCTCCACTCCTTGCATACACCTCTGGCATACAAGTTCATTAATTAATCTTTTAGTTCTTAGACTTGCTAGTGTAGGAAGGTAGTTTAGAGTGGCTCTCCCAGCTGTAATAATTATCTTTGAGGGGAAGTCACTGTTCCACAATTTTTTATCGTGTCTAAGAGTTTTAATATTTATATAATGAATGATCTAGCCTAGAAACTAACTGTCACCATGATTGAGGCAAGTGCACCTATCGAACAGTAGTATAGCTTAGTGGCAAGACCGGAATGTTGAACCCAAAGGAACCAAAAGTACTAGTACTGACTTTCTTTTTATTATCTAGCCTAAAATAAAGCGGATTGATGTTTATCTAACTTATTCCTAACCTAAGGATGCCAAGACACAGAGAATGAACTGGGAAAATACTTTTGAGAAAATTAATTGACTAAGACAATACCTGAGGAAGAATCCACCTAGACTTCACTTGCTATTTAACTCTGAACCAGACGATTTATTCACTTGACTTGATCTGTAGGATTCCCTAATTTATATTAATACCTCTTTCGAGGCTACTAACTTCTAACCCTAGGCTGATTAATTGAAATCTCTTTCTAATTAAAACCCCTAGTCTTGCATTAACTCGATTTATGGACTCCCATATTAGGTTTGACCCTAATCCGGTAGATTTTCGTTGTCCTATCTCTAGGAGTGCGATCAACTTCGCTTAATTATGCTAGATCTACTCTTAAACAGGGACTTTTGCTTCTCTGAATAAGACATTAATACTTGAATCAATATCCTGAAATATTAAAGCAAGAATTAAGAACACATAATTAAGAACAAATTAAGTATTTATCATATAGTTCAGAAAATAATAACAAGATCCGTCTTAGGTTTCATCCCCCTCAGGTATTTGAGGGGTTTAGTTCATGTTTATAAAAGAATACATCTCAGAAGAAATTAAATGACAAAACATAAAGAAAAACCCTAAAACCCACTGAAGGAAATTGAAGGGAAAATCCTCAATCTTGAGCGTGATTCCGGCTTCTGAGATGGATCAACTGGCTTCTTCGAGTAATTCCCTATATTCAGCCTACTCTGGCTTCGCTTCCTGTCAAAAGTCCTGACAGAAGGCTTCTGTCAAACTCCTCTTTTAGGTTGCCCTCTAGGGTGTTTATATAGGCTTTCGGGATGCCTTACTTGGCCCACAAGTATCCTATTTCGAGTGGAATTAAAATGGGTCACGGCAGGGACATGCCCGTGTGAAACGCCCGTGTGAATCGAGCCTAGGGCCGTGTTCGAGTCTGCTAAAGTGGCAGGGCCGTGTGGTGAACTCCAGGCCGTGTTGATTTCTTACTTTGGCCCATTTTCTCCATTTTTGGCTTGTTTCTCGTTCTTTTCATCCTCCTATGCTCTCCTAAGTATAAAACATGAAATTAAAGGATTAGGAGCATCAAATTCCACAATTCAAGGGATAAATCATCCAAACGTATGCCGAATGTGGGATTAAAATATGTATATATTATGGTTTATCAATTTTTTTGTAGCATTTCCTGTTTTCATTCGAGTTGTATCTATTGTTGTTGACAGAATTACCATGTAATAGTAGTTTGTACCCACTCCTTACTGTGTACTCGCCTGTTGGTTCGCCTCTCCAAGCCAGAAAATCATCCTGTGGAGAGTAAGCTAGCGGGATTTGGAGAATTCTTTAAGCATCTTCTTCAGAGGAGGTACCTTTAATCAACTTTGTTTTCCATGATCTAGTGTTGCTATCAATCGGGTCTTCTATCTTCGAAATATTTTACCTTCTTACCAATTGTTGAATATGCATATTTTCGCCATTCAGAGCCCATACATCTTCTTCGACTCAAATATTCCTTCCATTGCCCTCTCTCCAGCATAGTCCTGTTTGCAAAAGACCTTTTGCTGCCCATATATTTTCCAAGTATATGAAGGTAAATTCCCTAGCTCTGAGTTTAGAAAATCGAAATTTGGATAATATTTGGCCTTCATCGTTTGAGCTAAAAGAGACTTAGGATTTTCAATTAATCTCCATCCTTACTTTGCGAGGAGGGCCAGATTAAATTTTGCAAAATTGCGGTAACCAAGACCACCAAAATCTTTTAATTCGCATAAGTTATACCATGAGCACCAGCGTATCCCTTATTTCCCAGATCCCTTTTGCCACCAAAACTTGGCTATTATATGTTCCATATCTTTACATACTGACTTCGGTAATAAAAAACATCCCATTGTATAATCTGGAATTGCTTGTAAAACTACTTTAATGAAAACTTCTTTTCCCTCCACGACAGTAATCGAGTATTCCAACAATCAATTTTTGCTTTAATACGGTCTTTTAGGTGTTGGAAAGCTAGCCTTTTTCTCCTACCCACCATATTTGGCAAGCCCAGATATTTCTCGAAATTGTTTGACCATTTGACCCCCAGCCTATTTGAAATAATTGAATGAATTCTTTAAGTGGTATTTGAGCTAAAAAAAACTGTCGACTTTCGATAATTGATGCACTGCCCCGAGCATACTTCATATTCCTTTAAAATCTTTTCAAAAATTTTTGTACCTTTTTTAGTTGCTTCCCCAAATAAAACACAATCATCCGCAAAAAGAAGATGAGTAATCTGAGGACTTCTTCTACTCGACTTTACTCCTCTCAAGATTCCTTCCTCACTAGCAAGTCTTAATAAGGTAGACAACCCCTCACTGCATATGAGAAATAGAAACGGGCTCAAAGGATCCCCTTGACATAGATCTCTCCCTGGAGTAAAAACCTTCCATGGTGTCCCGTTCAAAACGGCCGAGTACGAAACAGTACTAATGCATTTCATAATAAGCTGAATCCAAGACTCGTCAAAACCCATTCTAGCCATCATTTGCTTCAAAAAATCCCACTCCACCCGATCATATGTTTTACTCATGTCAATCTTAAGAGCCATAAGACCTTTTTTTCCCATCCTTTTATTCCTCATAGAATGTAGAATTTCATATGCAAGAAGGACATTATCGGTAATTAATCTACCTGGTACAATGGCACTTTGAGCCGGATCAATACAATAATCAAGGGCTTTTTGGAACTTGTTTGCTATAGTTTTTGAGATGATTTTATTAAAAAACTGAGCAAAGACTAATTGGTCTAAGTTCTGATGGACTTTTTAGGTGGGGTTTCTTTGGGATTAGCACTATATTCGTATGATTTAAAAGGTCTAAGGATTTTCCTTTATTAAGGACTTTTAAACAAAAATCACTTTCCTCCTTTCCTACGATATGCCAGAATTTTTGGAAGAAAATGGCTGGAAAGCCATCAGTTCCAGAAGCTTTTGTCAGCCCTATATTTTATTGCTTCAATTATTTACACCTCTTTATAATTTGCAACCAACAGTTGATTCATATTTTCAGTGATATTGCGATTAACACCTGAAATGAGGTAATTTGTATTGCCAACTCCTTTAGATTCGAAAAGCTTCACGAAGTAGTCTCTTATTATATTTTCCATATCTTCTTCTTCTATTTTGAGAATTCCTTTATTGTCTTCCATCCCTCGTATCCTATTCATTCGACGTTTCTGAGATGCTTGGCTATGAAAGAAAGTCGTATTTCTATCCCCTTGACTCAACTAGTTCAATCTTGCTCTCTGCTCCCAATACATCTCTTCTTTCTCTATTTTCCAGTTTAATTCTAACTTCACATCATGTAACACCCTTAACCCACTTCCGTCGCCGGATTAGGATTACAGGATATTACTAGACATCGCAAAGACCATAGCAAAAGAAGTACTATATAATTAATCATAACCGAATATTTAGCTAAAGATAATATAACTTCATGGAACAATTAAGTAAATGTGCTCTCAACTTAACCATAATCAATCAAATATACGCATGAAAGTATATACTTATATCACCTATTAAAAACACTATTCATTTGGTCATTTTAGAAGCAAAGGCAGAATATGCATATGGTTCTTATTCATTTTACCAACAATGTGCTAAGCATTTTAGACCAAATATACTCATGCCAAAACTTAGCCAAACCAAACTAGCTTAAACATAGATCAATTACAAAATTTATTGTGGAGTACATTCAACTACATAGTACTCATTTTCTTATAAATGACATAACTAAAATACTCAAAACCATACATTTCATATATATATGACCTAAATCATATAATAACCATTTCCAATCAAGAACTCACACATATTATATTCAAATATACACACTCAAGAACATAACTCATGATATCATTTACTCTCTATCATGTAACCATACTCACTAATTCACACGTATGTGCCCTTATTCAATCATTCACAAAACGCATCCAATAGTTATATATATAGGGCATAACATAGTTATTTTATAACTTAACATATGGTACATACATATACATATGCATGAATTCATCCAACAACCATAATATAATATATGTCTCACTCAAAACCATATTCGTGCATTCAAATATTATATATATATAACATATCGGAAATGAGTTTCCAAGTTAAGCTTATAACAAGGCCGACCATACACAAATATTATCATTATCATGTATAACCAAATCACGCCTACATATAAAAATATAGCCATTTTCGCATGGCCTTTGTTATACATCTTAGTTATAATAAACTCAAAAGATTAATATAGCCTATACATGCCATAGTTCCAAAAGTTAAACTTATAAAAGGTACCAAAGATAGTTGATAGTGTGATTGACTTTGACGATGATCCCCGAGCTCGAACGTAGACTTCAAAATCTATAAGATAGTCAAATGAACACATACAGTAAGCTAACATAGCTTAGTAACTTATAAGCAATGGTAAAATATACAATTAATCATTATACAAATTAAATCAATCTAACCTAATCATCAACGAACTCATAACCGTAAATATACATCATATCACCATTCAATAACTACCATATTTAGTAATCTCAAAACCGAATACTCATATATCATTATTCCATCTCAAACAAACTCAAAAATTAATAATCACAATTCATTTCTTTAGTTTCATAAACAAGAATAACTTACCTCATTATTACTAAATTATTCAACTATCATGCATCACTTACCTGTTTATTTCCTCTCGTTTATCTCCATTCATTAGTTAATATCCTTGGAGGATCTGTAAACATGCACACATAGTGCAAATCATGTAACGTATCGCATACTTAGTGCCGTTACTTTGATAAAGTGCACACATAGTGCCATTTACTTGTAATGTAGTGCACACATAGTGCCATTTACTTATTTTCCGCACACTTAATGCTAGACGACCGATCTCGCACACATAGTGCTCAGTATTTAAGCTCGCACACATAGTGCTCATTAATCCATCTTTCCTCTTTCATAAAAAACACATGATTTCATTCCCATTCATATATACACATATATGTATATGTTCAAACAACTCATTTCTCCTACCAAATATAAATACCATCACATTCGACAACACTCAATATACATATATACATATATATATCCACCAATCCAAATACAACCATCTCTCTCTTTTCATTTTCACATTTAACTAACTCTTGTACATATATATACACATTCATTCAACTCAAATAATCAAAGCTTATATATAGATATACTAACCTTACATTCGGATAATATATAATACATTCAATGTCATATTCGGCACTATGAGATTAAACAAACTTATTTCTATTTACATATGCATATTTATTTAGATTAAAATTCAATTCAGCCCAATTGCTTAAAAACTTACCTCGAAAATTGACGGAGTAAGTTTCCCGGCTATTCGTTCAACTTTGCTTTTCCTCGATCCAATCCTGATTCTTTTTGTTCTTGATCTAAATAATTTCAAATTAAGCTCATTGAAATATATTTTCATTCAATTTAATCCAAAAACACATAATTATGCAAATTACCATTTTACCCCTGACATTTATAATTTTTTTTACAATTTAGTCCCTATTGCACAAAACACAAAATACACAAAATTTGAACATACCCCTTTAGGGCCAAATGTTATTCATGTCCATACAAATCCATACAATCCATTTATTTCACATTTTAACCTATCAATTTACAAATTTCACAATTTAGTCCTAATTACTCAAAATCATCAAAATTTCCAATATAAAACATATTAATCTAAAACATATCTTTAATATATAATCATCAAACATCACAAACACAAATTCTAATTAATGGCCGAACTCCAAACATGCATCAAAATCAGAAATTCTAGCATGGGTCGGATAGTATTCGAAGCAACGATCTCAGAAACGTAAAAATTATCAAAAATCGACCTAGTTACATACCTTGATTCAAGCTTAAGAGTGGCTGAACCTAAGCTTTGTCTATTTCTTTCTTTTATTGCATGTATTCGGTCAAGAGAACAAGATGAACAAAATAATATTATTTTATGTTTTATTAACATATATATTAACTTAATATTTAATTACTTTTATAACCTTTATTATAATTTAATAAAACATTATAATATAAGGTCATTATAGTCCATGACAGGCCACAATCTATTAAAATGGACTTTTTGCATCTTAAATGCTTCCAGTTAAAAAGACATCCACAATTTGGTCCTAACACATTAAACTATCAAGTTTTCACTTTACGCGATTAAACCCATTTTAATAATTCGACATTCAAACAATAAAATTAAATCACGAAAATTTCACACATAGCAATTCACACATAAATAACTCAGAAAATAATATTTAAAAAATTTTCCGACTCGGATTCGTGGTCCCGAAACCACCGTTCTGATTAGGGCTAACATCGGGCTGTTATAACTCTCCACCCCTTAAGGGATTTTCGTCCCCGAAAATCTTACCAATGAATAAATGTGGGTAGCATTCTTTCATTGAATCCTCAAGCTCCCATGTTGCTTCTTTGACCCCGTGCTTATGCCATAGTACTTTCACCAACGAGATTTTCTTATTGTGCAACTCTTTCATTTCGTGAGCCAAAATACTATTCGGTTCTTCCTCATAAGTCAAATCAGATTGAATCTCAATTTCTGATGGACTAATCACATGAGAAGGATCGGATCTATATCGTCGAAGCATCGAAACATGGAAAACATTGTGGATCTTTTCTAACTCAGGTGGTAACATCAACCTGTACGCAACCGATCCGATACGCTCAATAATCTCGTACGGCTCAATAAATCTCGGGCTCAGCTTTCCTTTGCGACCAAATCTAAGTATTTTTTTCCAAAGCAAACTTTTCTGATTTTGTCAAGTTGAGCAAGTAGGAAATGAAGTTCGAAAATAAAATTAATCACTAGCATCTCGATCTTGGGAGAACAAATTTCGGGCATTACTAGTATTATCAAACATTATAAAGGAAGAAAGAAAGAGAGAAAGAAAGATAAATTTAGAAAAAAGAAAAAGAAAAAAGAGAGAAAAAAATGTAAAAGGAAAAAAAAAGAGAGAAACAATGTAAAAGGAAAAAGAATTAAAAATATTTTTTAAAATTTTTTATGGCGAGGCAAACTATTATTGACTATTTTTTAATAGATATAATATTTTGGTGTAAAATGGGTAACAGAGAAATAGTTTAGATACCACTTGTGATAATAAATGTTTAGGTACCAAAATGAGAAAAAAAAACATAGTTTAAGTACCAATTTAGGGGTTAAGCCTTTTTTTTTTGAAATAGACTTAACAGTTTGACCGGTGAAAATACCAAAATTGAGGAAAAAACATAGTTTAGCTACCAAGATGGAAAAGCACTATAATTTAGGTACCAATTTATATGTTAAACCTTTTATTTTTTTATAAAAACTAACTTGAATAAACTTATATATTAATAAAAAATTTTAATTTAATTTAGAAAAATATTAAAATATTCAATATTATACGTAATTAATTATATTAATAATATAATAAATTATTAATATAATTAATATAATATATTTTTAATGAATTATCTAATATTAAAATTTTATTTAATAATAAAATTTAACAACAATAATTTAAATTTAATATATTAATATATTTTTTAAAATATTTATATATATATATAATAAATTTATATTTATTTATAATATTTAATAATGAATTTTTTAAAATATAAATATGAATATTTTAATAAATATGAATTTTTGTTTAAATCATGCTTACCGTCATTTATCCATTCCAACTCTAATGTGCCACTATCCACTCTTATATATATATATATATATATATATATATATATATATATATATGTAATTTAAATTAAATTTTAATTAGGAGTTGTTTATTATTTAAGTTTATATAAGATATTAATTATTATAAATTATATATTATAAAATAAATTGAGGTTATCAAAAGAAAATGTTACCATAATATTTTGTAACAAATATATTTATGTTGTATTTGCTTCACTAAGAACAACTTTTAAAAAATGGTTTTAGGAAAATTTGTCAAGAAGAAAAAAAAAATATCTTTTACAAAATCATCCAAACATAAAAATAAAATAAAAAACAGTTTTTCCAAAAAAAACAATTAATTTTTCAAAAATTATTTTCTAAATTACTATTTTTAGTTAACAAACGCAACCTCCATTTAATTTTGCAATGTTGAATAATATATAACCATGTAATGCTATATATGTGATTTCAATTAATCGTTTACTAGATTGAGATCCAGATAGTTATAGATTATAGCCTATATAGTATAATATTACATAATATAGTAAATCATTATAGCTTGTAAGACATAAAACATTTTTAACATTTTAATATATTAATTTATCTCATTGTGTTATATAAATATTTTTATATGATATATAATACATATAAATAATCTATATTACTTAATATCACAACTATATGACGGAGAGGTTTAGATTAAGTTCCGGAAGATTAATTTTTAAATTTGAAATAAAATATTTATAATTTATAAAATTTCAAAATTATTTGAATTCTCTTCCGCCGCAAACTATCCTAATATGAGAAAGAAATCTGAAAATAAAAAAAAATTAAATCTAAAATAACTTGAATTTAAAAAAAATTCAAATTCAAAATTATCTAAATTTAATAATATCTGATCTTTAACTAAATTGAATTTAAAAATATTTTTGTTGAGTGTTTTTGTGAGCCTATCTTTCTAATAGGTTAATTTCCCTATTTATATGATATGGTTTTTAGATGTGATATTCTAGGTAAGCCCTCATGTATTCTAACACATACACTATTCTAAGGTTAACATGTATTCCCTAAATGTGGGTTTGCTTGCATGATGATACAAACCCATCACGTGCGAATTCATGTGAGCGAACTATACAGGTGATCGTTACCGAAATAAAGAAGATTGGGTCAATCCCAGTTAAATAAATGAGTAACAAGTCAGTATTTTAAATAAACCAAAGATGAACTCAAGATAATTCAGATAAGAAAAATCTAAATTCCAACACAATGGAATCCAAAATCGTTTGAATTCAGTCGTCTACGAGTTAAGAGCCACCTTTGTTAACTTAAACTTTTAAAGATTGTGATTAAATTAGGCGCAACAAGAATATTTGTACCAACACACGCAAACTGAATGCGTTGTAAAGGAAAACGTTGACAAAACAAAAGGTAGATGGAGGCTTTGAAAAGTAAATAGAAATTTTAGTTTAGGTGCATGAATGCTATGCTCCTACCTATTCTTTAAGATAGTTGCGGTTCTAAAGCATACCTTCACCTATATATGCTAGTCTTTTACTAAAGTTATTAGCTAAATTAAGCTTAGGTATCATTTTCATCATGCTATAAAAATAAATTAATAAACATACAATACAATGGTGAATATTGAAATAATAATGTAAGAGCCCAATTTTGCCCGGGCTTTGAAATAAACCAAAAAAAAAAAAACAGTGTTTTAAACAGTCCAGTTACATTAACCCAAATACACCCTGGCCCAAAACAATAAACTAACCAGCAACCCAAACTGACCCACTACCCAATTAGCCCAACAGACTTCAGCCCAAAACCGTTACACCCTGGTTCGTTACATTAAGCCCCAAATTACAAAAACACCCCAGTAAACCCTACCCAAAATTTACACGGCCCAAGAGGGCCCAAAAATTAAACAAGTTTCAGACCTAGGGTTTCTGGGGAAACCCTAGGCGTCGCAAGCTTCGCCCCAGAAATAGCCCAATCGTTGCGCCGCAATCTTCGTCCGGCCTTCAATCACGCCTTTCTCGTGCAGCCACCAGCCATCATCGATGCCAGATTCCTCACCATTTTGCTGCAAAAGGAAAGAAATGACAGAAAATTAGCGGGGTAGATTTGATTTCCTTTTTGTGAATTATTTCGGGTTTATATAAACCCTAAAAAAAAACCTGTAACGGAGACAGGGAGAGACAGAGAGATATACAGAAACAATAAAAAAAATACATAAGATACAGAATACACAAGGAGTAAAAGGTCAGAGGTGATTCCTGATTTATTTCGTGTAAATTTATTATCTGTACAGTTTTTTTTACTATTTTCAACAAATAAAACATGTTCTATAAAAGGAGGCAAAGTTTTTTACCTTGGGGCCCCCGTAGACGACGGCGCGTAAGGTGTGTGCACCGGCGCGTGCGACGTCACCTTAGGCAGAAGGCTAGAGAGGATTTGGAGAAGGCCTTCTGATTTTTTTTTTTTAAAAAAGGGTGTTAGAATGAATTTTTTGGGCTGACATTGGCTTATATAGTAGTATAGAAACGACGTCGTTTCTGTTTAATCCCATAAGCATAAAACAACGTCGTTTTAATGGGGAGATCCGCACGTTGACCCGAAAACCCGGGGAGGATCCACGCGTTTTATAAAAAAGGAAAAATTACCCTTTTAGTCCCTCTGCTATTTCATTAAGTTTAATTTCATTCAATTCGACTTTTTATTTATTTTTAAATTAGCCCAAAAACTTACACTATGTTAATTCCTCGGGCTCTTTAAAGGTAAAAATCGGAACAAGGCCGTTTTAAAAAAGGCCTTAATTTCCATATTAGTCCCTGGGATTTAATGCGTGTTTCGCTTCAGTCCTTTTATATCTGTTTTAATTGCTTATTAACCCTTATCTTCTTTGTTTTTATTTTTTAGTCTTTTTATTTTATTTTATTATTTTACATTATATTAAATTATTTTATTATATTAAATTATTTATATTATTGTCTTTATTATAATTTATTCATATTATAAAGTTTATATATATTTTTATATATAATATCCTTATGTATATATTAAATAATTATTATTTATTATTTTATTTAGCTTAATATTATTTCTTTTACATATTATTTTTATTTATTATATATATATTTTTTAAATTTCTACATTATATAAGTATTATGTTATATTATGTATATTACTTCTAATTTTTTTTATTACATAAGATATTTAATTTATGTTGTATTATTATGTAATTTTATGATCAATATATTATATTATGTTTTTATATAAAATTATTATATACTATTTATTGACTATTTTTTATAGTTATTAAATTATTAAATTCTATATATTTATGGTAGTGTTTTTTTTTTTCTTTTAATTTTTGTTATTATGAATATATATTATCATTTTAAAAAAAATCATCATATTTTTTTAATACTTAAATATGTTATTCCATTTTTCATTCAATTTTTGTTATTTCATGAAAATTTCAATTATTGCTATATTACATGTTTATTTATATTCTTTAGATTTTTTATTATTGTTTAGTATATTCCATTATATATATTCATGTTATGTTATCCCTTTATTATTTATTATTAGTGTAATTTGTAATTTTGTAAAATTGTTATTTGTATATTTAAACCATTTTTATAAAAATACCTTTTTGATGCAGTTTTAATTAAAAAAATACGGTGATATATGATATTTGGGGACTTCGAGAAGAATTATGCCCTAACTTACTGGGTTTCGATTTTTCTCGTAGAACTTAAGGTATTAGATATCCCTTCTATTTCAAAACCGAAACTTACACATTTCAAATCAAAAACTTATTCTTGGGAATTCAAAACTTTGTGCCTTAACTCACTGGACATGATGTTATGTTATCTCAAGATAAGAATTTTAGAAAACAAGGCAATGTTTCGTGTTTGGAAGTTAGAGAAATTGTGCCTTAACGTGCTGGGTTTCGATTTTTCGTTTGTCCAAATAACTAAATATCCTTTTAACATGTTTTGTAAATCATGAGATGATTTTGATTATGAAGGTTTTAAAACATCGTGTCCTAACGTGCTGGATGTGATGTTTATATTCCTTTGGAACAAAGAAATCTCAAATTTTAACTTAAATTATTCAAGTTTTAAAGTAATCATGTTTTTTTTTTTTAAAATCTTTTCAAATCTTCGACATTAGGACATGAAGTTATCAATTCGGTACCAAATTTTGGGTGTTACGAGGGTGCTAACCCTTCCTCGTACGTAACCGACTCCCGAACCTGTTTTCTTGTATTTCGTGGACCAAAATTAATGTTTTGAAATAAAACGTTTTATAAGGTGATCCAGTCACACCTAAGTAAAAAAAAGGATTGGTGGCGACTCCCACTTTCATTTTTAAAAGTCGATCCCCGTTTTTTCAAACCCTATAAAAATGGTTTCGACAATTACAATTGAAAATGGAATAAAATAGAAATATAAATCTGATTGTGGGTTGGGTTTATATATGATATTAGTACATTTTATGCTTGTCCAAATATAACTGGGTTAGAAGTATGAGTTTAAAATTTTATTTAAGCTCCACTTATATTTATAAATAGCTAATTAGATTTGTTTTAGGTCGGCCAATATCTTTTTATTTTATTTTATTTTATTATTTAATATTTTAGATTTTTTTTTCCTTTTATTAAAATTTTAGATATAGACAACCTAATTTTTTTTAAAAAAAATTACATATTATTATATATATAATTTTATGTGATATAAATATAAAAACAAAATAATATTAGAAAACAGGTCGAACTCAGACCTGAAATGTTGAAGTTCAAGTTCGACCAATATATTAAACGAATCTTTGTTTTGCCCAAGCTTATTTTTCAGGTCTTATAAATTTGTCTAAACTGTCTCATATTTTACATGAATCTTTGGACTTGAGCGAGTAATCCAACCCTTGGAAAGGTCTACACACTACACTTACAATATCAGTTAGATTTTTTTTTTATAATGAATACAAAAATAACACCACGGCCTTATATAACAAGTTTCTAATGTCAAGTGCATTGCACGTGATTTTACATGTTTATTTTTAATTAATTAAATAACATATTTTTACAATTTCACAAAATATATTTGTACTAATTTAACGACGATTAAATTAATTTATTGTATTATATGTCGATAATGACAGTAAGAATGACCACAAAGCAATAATAAAGAAAAATAAGAACACAAATTTTACGTGAAAAACTCTTATTGGGAAAAACCACGGGCAGAGGAGGAGAAAATCACTAATGTTGAAAAATAACAATACAAGAATTTTTTGACTACACACATTTTAAGGGTTAAACAACCTTGTTATAATCAATGTCTAATAGAAGAAGTATAGTCATTTGCCTCTACAAATCCCTTATTTTGACTCTATTTTATTTCTTTAATAAGTGAGTTGCACTTCAAACTTTCCAAGTCGAATCAAACAAGATTCGGGTCATGTAACTCTAACAGATGTTCAAGTGATGGAGTTAATAAAGGGTGCATAATAAAATTAAATCGTAAAAAATATTTTAAGATAATACTTTGGTTAAGTGGTAAAGTTAATGTTTTCTTGACGTAAATATCATCTGTTCAAATTTCACCACATGCAATTTTTTAGGTTTTTTCAAAAATAATTTGACTAAATTACCCTCAAATAATATAATTTATTTTAATTATGAAAGGAAAATTTTGTAATTTCCTTAATCGAGTTGGTGTCTAGCTGACTTATGACAACAACTCAATCAGTGGCTTATATAATATTATAGATACACAATTGATGGAGGTAACAAAGTTAAAATGGTCAAAATATTTTAAGATAAAGTTTTGGTTGAATGGTAAAGTAAATGCTTTATTGATGTAAATAAAATGACTTCAAATGCCACTATATGTAAATTTTTAATTGTCTCTTAATATATATATATATATATATATATATATATATATATATATATATAAACTAATTGTACCATTGACTATATGGCTTATTTTAATTACGGAAGGACACTTTCGTAATTTTCCTAACCGAATTGGTGTTTGATTGACTCGTAACACCAATTCAGTCAGGGTTCTAATAATAGTATAAATATATAATTGATGGAGGTAATAATATGTGCATAATAAAATTAAGGCTTAATGTCAAATTTAGCCCTCAACATTTCATATTTTGTCAATTTGGCCTTTATTCATTTTTTAGCTAAATTTGCCCTCAATATTTTAAAAAAAAGTTAAATTTGACCATCAACCTTTTAAAAAAGAGTTGAAATGATTTTTTTTTAATGAGAATACTAACTAAAATGTTAAGTTTTTAAACATGTCAATTTGCATGACGGTTCACATGTACTCTATGCTAATATTTTTGAAATTTTATAATTTTTTTATATTTTATAATTTTAATTTTTAGATTATTTGTTAACGTGAAATATAAGACAAATGATGTTATGTTAGCATGACGTACACATGGACTATCAAGAGAGTAGCCAAGCCAATGATATTAAAAATTAATGTTTTAGTTGTCATTTTCATTAAAAAAAGCAAATTGACTCTCTTTTGAAAGGTTAAGAGTCAAATTTAGCTAAAAAAAAGAATAAGGGCCAAATTGATAGAAAATGTAAACATTGAGGGCTAAATTTATTATTATGCTTAAAATTTAAATGTATAAAATTCTTTTATATAATGTTTTGGTTGAGTGGTAAAGTTAATGTTTTATTTATGTAAATAATTTGAGTTCAAATCCAATCATATCCAACCATATTTATTTTAATTACAAATCGATATTTTTGTACTTTTTGTGATAGAGTGATGTCCAATTGACTCATTACACTAATACAGTGAGAACTTAAATTATAGTATAAATATAATTTATTTCTTTTAGTTGTTAAAATTGTATTTAATAAATCAAAGCAATGATTCAACACTAGTATACTCGTTTTTTAGAACAACTATTGTTATTACGTAATTCATTTGGTTTACAAGTTCGTGTTTTGAGTTTATGTTCCATTGAAATGGAACTGATCGTTGACAAATTAGGTTGTCAATGTCACTATCTTGATCACTTATATTTTATATTCATATGACCAAGTCTTTTTGCTTTTTGTTTTCGGTGTTGGTGAGAGTCTGATTATCCATTAAGTTCATGATATATGAATTACTACAAAAACCTGATTGAACTTACATTGCAACACAAAGCTTGATTTGATTGAGCATCCCAAATTCAAATGCCCTCTATTAGATTAGACCCAAGGGAAGTAGGAAACACTAAAAACACAACCTATGCTAGATTGACTCGATGGCAGAGTGGTCTGTGTTGACTTAACTAGAGGCTCGAGCCTTTTATAACCTGTTTTGATGCTAAACTATTTTTGGATTAGAATTACTACTAGTCCATCCCTGTTTATTCTTATTTTATGTAGTACACATAGTAAGTGATTGAACCTTGGTTTAAATAGAGGTGACAAGCCGAGCATCCGCTCAAGCAGTAGTGATTGAATTATTTGCATTGATGACCCTGCAGTTGAGTCTTGCCTCTCCAACCATAGCCGCTGGGGGCCTCTCATATTCCCCATTCGTATCATCGATTCCGCGAAGGCCTCGAAGAAAGCGGTTTGGTTACAGCTGAATTGGTTATCGATTTCGACTATGTTAGTCCCTTGGGTTCTAAATAGAATTTGATCGCTTCTAAGAACACCTTCTTCAACTTGAAGGTAATTGAAGTAAACGTTGTCGAAATCGTCTGGTGTTGTAAGGTTTGTCAGATTCGTTAAGCCCACAGTGGGGCATATCTCACGTAGTCTCGCCACCAATGTCTCGTTTAGGTCCGTGTAACATCCGGGATTTAGGGGTTATGCGTTTAATGCATAATTCAGGTGATAGTGGGCTTCGTGTGTGTTTGGATGTGTTTTAGGGTTGTAGGAACCCTAGGATGTAGGAGAGTGCCTTAGAAAAATAGTAGAGTTTAAGTCTAAAAAGGGGGAGCTAGGCTAAGGAGGCCTTAAGGAAATTTGTGAGGGAATTTGGACACAAAGATAGCCTTGGAAAAGTGGCAAGGGATGCCACCTAGGGTGCTGTGGAGTTTGCGTCAAAGGGGGCTTTAGGAGGGAGGAGGTTCGAGCAACGTGGGAAGCAGTGGGAGCTTTTATTTTGCGTTAAGGAGGAGAGGAGTTGGGCAGCAATTGGACTTTCAAATGGATGAGGATGAGGCTTGGTTTTATTTTAAAATTCGGCTAGAAGAGTTGGATAATTGTGGATTTATTTTATTTATTTTAAATGGGTAGATAAGAGATAAAATAGGAGAGAAATTTGGGATTTGATAAGGAAGGATGTAGTGGCCGAATGTGGGGCTCTTTGGGGTTGGTATATTCGGTCATTTAGGGGGGAGTAAGTGTCGAATTTCCTTTTAATGAGCACCCACTTTCTTCCTTTTTCTCTCTTTGTTGCCTTGCCGAATTTCTTCCCACTTTCTCTTCTTCTTCTTTTCTTTTTCTTTCTTCCAACCTTAATCCTACATCTTTTCTTATATGGCCGCATACCCTATTTGCAACTAGAGTCATGGCCGAACCTTATAAGTCCCTTATCTCCTTTTCTTTGTCACACATCTTTAAAACCGAAACCTCTCCCCCATTGATCACCATTGCCGAATCTTTCAATCTCTCATTCTCCCTTCTTTTTCGCAAGTTTTAGAGGCCGAAACCTTTTCTCTTTTAGTCTCTTCAAGCAACGTTGGTGGTAAGTACTCCTCTTAGTAATTGGTTTTATCTTTTTTTCATAAGGGTGCCGAATCAAGTGATTAGGCCTTGGTCTAAGGTTGGCCGAATGTTCATATGGCCATAGTGATGTGTTCTTTTGTGTGTAGCCGAAGGAAAGGAACGCTAAGGATTCTTTCGGGATTTGAAGTGATCAAGGTAAGTGATATATGGTTTTCAGCCGAGGGCCATCTTCATAGTGTTCTTGTATTGAGCTGATTCTAACAGTGGTTAAGCAGGGATTTCGACAACTTCAGGACAAGCAAGGTTTTGGGATTTAGACGAGCGAGGTAGGTGGTTGCTAATATTCGGCCATAGGCCATATTGATTTTGGATGTTAGCCGATTCTGATTATGGTCTTTTAAGGGCAGATCGACAGTGGTTAAGATGAGCTTTCGGGATTTTGACCCATTCGGTAAGGATGTTAAGTGTAGTTTCTATTCGTTTAGATCTCGTATATTGATGATTAACCGTTTGATTCTGATTAAGTATTGTTGATGGAGGCAAATACCAGTCAAGGAGAGAAAGGGGTAGTCCCTATCCCTAAGTTTAAGAAGAGATCAGTCTCTGCAGTGCGGGATTGGCCACCGGGGTGTGGGCCAGCGTCAGAGCAGGAGCATGGGCAGATAGCTGTAGTTTCGATTAGTGATAGCATCGGGATTGAGGCGTAGTACTTCAAGTTATCAGGTGTGTGATTAACCCACCGTTTTCCGGGTATATGTTATATTTACATGTGTTATGTATGTGCTAATAAGTGCAGTGGCAGTTATGAAATGGATACCCTTAAGGGGTATAATGATAACCAGGTCAGTGTTAATTATTGATGAGACTGTGAATATGCCTATGAAAATGTGATTGAATGCCTGAATAACATGTACATGCATCATTTATCATGGCACTATTGTACGTTGCATGTGCATGGGATGGGAAATGAATATGAAAGAAGGATAGGGTGTACTTTATGTACGTGGTTTAGTGATGGCTACGAGCCTCACGTGGATTGATGAGTGGCTCTGTGCCTCATCGTGGTTGATATCGGCTATGTGCCATATCGTGGTTGGTGATGGCTATGTGCCTCATCGTGGTTTTGGTGTGAGCTACGAGCTACATTGTGGATTGGCACTGACTGAGGTCGCGTTGTGGATTATTTGTGATTTAGTTCACGTGGATGGCATTAATTTCCAAATTGGTGTGTAGAGGTTGGAGGGTGATTTAGTAATCCCCTGGTGTGTGGTGGCTGGATACGGGGGTGTGTAGAGGATGGACCCTAGGCTGGGTTGGGTGCATTTTGCATAAACCTGTGTGGTATGTGGACTGGTGTGGTAATGGGCCAAGCCCAATATGTGGAATCATGTGGATAAATTACATTACTATATGATATGTGGTGTGGTAATGGGCCAAGCCCAATAAGTGAAAGCATGTGGATTAATTGCCTTATTATCTGATATGTGGTTTAGTGTGGTTGTGGGCTAAGCCTACGTGGGTGGAAATCTGTGGACTAATTACACACTGAGTCTGTTTGACTCACCCAAATTTTTACCAAACATCGCAGGTGATACGTGAATCTTGGACCGGGTTGGAGCGGGTACAAAGGTGGCCATGCAGAAGATGTTTTATTTAATTCATGCACTTTATATTTTCAGTATTTTTGAATAGTCATTTATTGTAATAAGGGCCACTTAAAGTACTTGGAAATTTTTATATGTTTAAGTTGGATTGACGATAAAAATTAGTACTTGGAAATGTTTTATTTATATTTTTAAAAACAATCATTATCTTAAAAACATACATTAAAGTTTTAAATCCGGAAGATTTGTAATAACACAATTTTTACTTAGAATTTTAAATACACAATGTTTTATTGAAGACAACAAATTTTTATGTTTTTACTTTTAAGTCAAAATCTTTTCAAACGTTTTCCGCAGTGGCATTCTAAATTCGGCCGTGGTGTATGGGCCGGGTTTGGGGTGTTACAGTTTGGTATCAGAGCCCGATTCAAAACTCGTCTTTGAGGGTTTTGGGCCCAAAAACATTTGTCAAAGATGGAATTTTCAAAAATATAGGCTTTTAGGAAATTTTCAGGTTTATTCTGGCATGGCACTTGTACCTCCGACCCGAAGTCCACCAGGTAAGTAACCCTAACTACTGAAGTGATTTTGTATATGTGAACTTTATGGGCATTATGGGATCGTAGATTAGTAGATTAGGGCTATTGAACCCTAGGACTAGTCTACTTCAACACAAGATACATAAGACTTAAGAACAACCGAACAAACCTGTGAAGTATGTCGCCGAGTTAGGGTGTGGCAACAGTTGTGCGCATGTCTAGGAGTGGATTCGGTAAGAGCTTGGTATTTAAGCAGTCCTAGTGACTCACCTCCTCTTCACTCGAATCCTACCTGGTGCGTAGTGACGGTTCACCCGAAATAAGAGGACTTATTCACGGGCTAAACTCCATAACTTAAAACCCGAAAGGGATTAGCCATATTTTTTTATAAAAACCCTAGTTTTAAAAATCCTCAAATTACCCCTTTGATTTGTAGAAAAATTATTTTTGAAAATTTTTCCAAAATATTCCCAATTTACAAAATTACCCAAATACCCCTGGTTTGTAAATTACCAAAATACCCTCGACTTTTGTTAAAATATTCTTACTTTACAAAAATACCAAAAACCCCATTTTACAAAATAGCAAGATACCCTGATTCGGAAAAATTTACTAAAATGCCCCTGACTTTCAAAATTATCAAAATAACCCCGATTTTTGAAATTTCTGCAATACCTTTGATTTGGAAAATTTTCAAAATACCCTCGAGTTTTGAAAATTCTAGAATGCTTTTGATTTGTAAAGATTATTTTTGAAATTGACCCCGATTAATTACTAAAATACCCCTGTAGAAAAAATGACGAAAATACCCCTGGGTTGGGAATGGAGAAAGATGCCCATAATAGTGTGATGAATGTTGTTGATGAATGAATGTGATTCTATGAATTAGAATAGTGAACTGGAGCTGAAAACTTTGGTTGATCGAAAGAATTACTTCTAAAAACTTCTTTTCATAAAATTGCTCGTGAATAAACAGTGGAACTAAAAGTACTACTGCATAAAATTCTTTAAATCAGATTAAATCGCGACGTTAGATATGAGTTCTAGGGGACGTGGTAGAGGCAGAATGACAGTATCGGAACCAGTAGGGTCTGGCCATGGGTTAGAAAATGATGTGCCGCTGCCAGTAGTGGGCGCGGAGGATCAAGACCAGACAGGAGGAGATGACGCAGTATCGCAGGCTATGCTGTGAGTGCTAGAGCGAGTTGTAGGAGCCAATGTGGGCAATGGAGCTCGGAAGTCAGTGTCTGAGAGGCTTAGGTCAAACAGAGCCGAGGTTTTTAGAGGAGTATCTGGGGTAGCTCCAAATGTAGCGGAGTATTGGTTAGAGGCAGTCGAAAGGATCATGGATGATTTGGACTGCACGGCGGAGGAAAAACTGAAAGGTGCTGTTTCGTTGCTTCGGGATGAGGCTTATCGATGGTGGCTCACTGTCAGACAGGGTACCCCTGTAGATCGAGTGGATTGGGGGTATTTCAAGGCTAAGTTTGAGGGGAAATATGTTGGAGCTAGTTACCTAGACTCGCAGAGAAAGGCGTTTCTAAACTTGGTACAAGGAAGTAAGTCGGTAGCAGAGTATGAAGCGGAATTGCTGCGGTTAAGTCAGAATGCTAAGGGGATTGTGGCTACTGATTACGAGAGGTGTGTCCGATTTGAAGATGGATTACGGGATGAGCTGCGGGTGTTGATTGCTCCGCAGAGAGAGAGGGACTTTGCTATTCTAGTGGAGAAAGCTCGGATCGCTGAAGAAGTCAAGAGGACTGAGAGACAGAACCGAGATAAGGATAGGAACAGGAACAAGAGGAGTTTTGGACCGTCAGAATCATCTGGAGATTTTCAGAAAAGACCAAGGACTGAGAATTTTGTACGTGCACCTGTACCAGTTGCTGAGAATCGGGGTCGTCCGTGTGCTTAGTGTGGGAGAGCTCATGCAGGAGAGTGCTGGGGAAATAGTAAGGAATGTTTCCGGTGTGGTCTAAGGCTCATTTGGTTAGGAATTGTCCTCAAGTGATGGATAGGATTCAGACAGTAGGCCAAGGTTATGTGCAGCCTGCCAGAGGTGGTCAACAGGCAACAAGGGGTCGTGGTCCGAACCATGGAGGGAATGGTTTCGGCCGAGGTCGTGGAGCACCAAGCAGAGGTGCTGAGGGTTCAGATGCGATGCAACCAAGGTTGGGTTAGGCAGTCAGTCGTCGCGGGGAAGAAAGGTGTGCCAGATGTGATATCGGGTACGTTCCTTATTTCTAGAATACCCTTTACTGTCTTGTTCATTGTAAGATCAGCCTATTCTTGTAGTGCTAGTAAGGTGCTTGGAACCTTGAATGTGAACTTTGAGACCGTATCTAGGAAGATGATCGTACTTAGTTCGTTAGGGCAATCAGTAGTAGTAGCCAAACTTCTCAAGGTAAGTGCTTTTAGAGGTTCAGGGAGTAGTAGTGCTCTTGCGTAGTTTAGCCAAGTAATTTCGAGGACGAAATAATTTTTAAGGAGGGTAGAACTGTAACATCCGGGATTTAGGGGTTATGCGTTTAATGCATAATTCAGGTGATAGTGGGCTTCGTATGTGTTTGGATGTGTTTTAGGGGTTGTAGGAACCCTAGGATGTAGTATAGTGCCTTAGAAAAATAGTAGAGTTTAAGTCTAAAAAGGGGGAGCTAGGCTAAGGAGGCCTTAAGGAAATTTGTAAGGGAATTTGGACACAAAGATAGCCTTGGAAAAGTGGCAAGGGACGCCACCTAGGGTGCTGTGGAGTTTGCGTCAAAGGGGGCTTTAGGAGGGAGGAGGTTCGAGCAACGTGAGAAGCAATGGGAGCTTTTATTTTGCGTCAAGGAGGAGAGGAGTTGGGCGGCAATTGGACTTTCAAATGGATGAGGATGAGGCTTGGTTTTATTTTAAAATTCGGCTAGAAGAGTTGGATAATTGTGGATTTATTTTATTTATTTTAAATGGGTAGATAAGAGATAAAATAGGAGAGAAATTTGGGATTTGATAAGGAAGGATGTAGTGGCCGAATGTGGGGCTCTTTGGGGTCGGTATATTCGGTCATTTAGGGGGGAGTAAGTGCCGAATTTCCCTTTAATGAGCACCCACTTTCTTCCTTTTTCTCTCTTTGTTGCCTTGCCGAATTTCTTCCCACTTTCTCTTCTTCTTCTTTTCTTTTTCTTTCTTCCAACCTTAATCCTACATCTTTTCTTATATGGCCGCATACCCTATTTGCAACTAGAGTCATAGCCGAACCTTATAAGTCCCTTATCTCCTTTTCTTTGTCACACATCTTTAAAACCGAAACCTCTCCCCCATTGATCACCATTGCCGAATCTTTCAGTCTCTCATTCTCCCTTCTTTTTCGTAAGTTTCAGAGGCCAAAACCTTTTCTCTTTTAGTCTCTTCAAGCAACGTTTGTGGTAAGTACTCCTCTTAGTAATTGGTTTTATCTTTTTTTCATAAGAGTGCCGAATCAAGTGATTAGGCCTTAGTCTAAGGTTGGCCGAATGTTCATATGGCCATAGTGATGTGTTCTTTTGTGTGTAGCCGAAGGAAAGGAACGCTAAGGATTCTTTCGGGATTTGAAGTGATCAAGGTAAGTGATATATGGTTTTCGGCCAAGGGCCATCTTCATAGTGTTCTTGTATTGAGCCGATTTTAACAGTGGTTAAGCAGGGATTTCGACAACTTCAGGACAATCAAGGTTTCGGGATTTAGACGAGCGAGGTAGGTGGTTGCTAATATTCGGCCATAGGCCATATTGATTTTGGATGTTAGCCGATTTTGATTATGGTCTTTTAAGGGCAGATCGGCAGTGGTTAAGATGAGCTTTCAGGATTTTGATCCATTCGGTAAGGATGTTAAGTATAGTTTCTATTCGTTTAGATCTCGTATATTGATGATTAACCGTTTGATTCTGATTAAGTATTGTTGATGGAGGCGAATACCAGTCAAGGAGAGAAAGGGGTAGTCCCTATCCCTAAGTTTAAGAAGAGATCAGTCTCTACAGTGCGGGATTGGCCACCGGGGTGTGGGCCAGCGTCAGAGCAGGAGCGTAGGCAGATAACTGTAGTTTCGATTAGTGATAGCATCGGGATTGAGAGCGTAGTACTTCAAGTTATCAGGTGTGTGATTAACCCACCGTTTTCCGGGTATATGTTATATTTACATGTGTTATGTATGTGCTAATAAGTGCAGTGGCAGTTATGAAATGGATACCCTTAAGGGGTATAATGATAACCAGGTCAGTGTTAATTATTGATGAGACTGTGAATATGCCTATGAAAATGTGATTGAATGCCTGAATAACATGTACATGCATCATTTATCATGGCACTATTGTACGTTGCATGTGCATGGGGTGGGAAATGAATATGAAAGAAGGGCAGGGTGTACTTTATGTACGTGGTTTAGTGATGGCTACGAGCCTCACTTGGATTGATGAGTGGCTCTGTGCCTCATCGTGGTTGATATCGGCTATGTGCCATATCGTTGTTGGTGATGGCTATGTGCCTCATCGTGGTTTTGATGTGAGCTATGAGCTACATCGTAGATTGGCACTGACTGAGGTCGCGTTGTGGATTATTTGTGATTTAGTTCACGTGGATGGCGTTAATTGCCAAATTGGTGTGTAGAGGTTGGAGGGTGATTTAGTAATTCCCTGGTGTGTGGTGGCTGGATACGGGGGTGTGTAGAGGATGGACCCTAGGCTGGGTTAGGTGTATTTTGCATAAACCTGTGTGGTATGTGGACTGGTGTGGTAATGGGCCAAGCCCAATATGTGGAATCATGTGGATAAATTACATTACTATATGATATGTGGTGTGGTAATGGGCCAAGCCCAATAAGTGAAAGCATGTGGATTAATTACCTTATTATCTGATATGTGGTTTAGTGTGGTTGTGGGCTAAGCCTACGTAGGTG
Organism: Gossypium australe; assembly: GCA_005393395.2. NCBI lineage: Eukaryota > Viridiplantae > Streptophyta > Magnoliopsida > Malvales > Malvaceae > Gossypium > Gossypium australe. Next base: position 118,374,789 of record CM016621.1, read on the forward strand.
GAAATCTGTGGACTAATTACACACTGAGTCTGTTTGACTCACCCAAATTTTTACCAAACATCGCAGGTGATACGTGAATCTTGGACCGGGTTGGAGCAGGTACAAAGGTGGCCATGCAGAAGATGTTTTATTTAATTCATGCACTTTATATTTTCAGTATTTTTGAATAATCATTTATTGTAATAAGAGCCACTTAAAATACTTGGAAATTTTTATATGTTTAAGTTGGATTGACGATAAAAATTAGTACTTGGAAATGTTTTATGTATATTTTTAAAAACAATCATTATCTTAAAAACATACATTAAAGTTTTAAATCCGGAAGATTTGTAATAACACAATTTTTACTTAGAATTTTAAATACACAATGTTTTATTGAAGACAACAAATATTTATGTTTTTACTTTTAAGTCAAAATCTTTTCAAACGTTTTCCGCAGTGGCATTCTAAATTCGACCGTGGTGTATGGGCCGGGTTTGGGGTGTTATAGTCCGGATCTTGATCTTCCACGCCGCTAAAATTATACAATCTTTGGTCGAAAGCTAAACACTGAGCTCGTTCGAATGTGTGAGCACCCAAAATTGAATATATTTATACATCGAATATTGTTTAAACGGTTCCTTGCTATTAATTTATATATATAAATATTGAAAATTAAGGAAAAAATTACCTGAGAGGGCAACTACATCAAGAATGGTATCAAGTCCAACGGCAGCAAACTTGGCTTTGATTAGGTCAAGCGGATCATTGAAACCTGGCAAGGTTGTGTTGGCAAGACTCCGGTTTGCTGAACGGCTATCCTTTCTTCCTAGTGGAACCGCCCATGAAGGACCCCCTGACTGTATATAATAATAATAATAATAATAATAATAATAATAATAATAATAATAATAAATGGGAGACAAGAAACAGCAGCAGACAGGGAGGATGGCGGATTACCAGGACGACAGATTGTTCAGATGCAATGGCAACAATATCAGCGCAGGAAATTGTTTGGCTGCAGACATTCTCCAAAGCTGCCTTCATTTCATCAATAACCTCAAAACCTCTAACTGAATTAGCATTTGGGCGAGCTACTTTCTTAGTAGTGTTCGGGTCGTCCAACAAAATCGAACCATCACACCCGTGAAATAGTTACAACCAACAATTAGCCATGAAAACCTATTAAGTATATTAAAATGTTGAGATCGAAAAGGTCTTTTACTTGAACAAAACAATCATGGAAGTGAAGCCTAAGAAGGCTAGCAGTAATCCGAGTATCATTTAGGAAAGCTTTGAGGAGGATTTTCCGTATGATGTGGGTGACATAGGGACATGTTTGGTCGTAATATGTTGGAGTAAGTCGGTCTTGGGCAACACATACCGATGTCTAAAGCAAAGCCACACAGAAAAGAGCTGCCACTATATGCCTAGAAAAAGACATTTTCGACCACACACCCATAGAATATCGATTGTTCAACATTTCGATGTTTGAGAAAGTTTGTTTGGGAGATCATTCATAAATGACCATCATTTATAGAAAAACAAACTATGGGATTTGCAGCTATAAAGAAGGTTCTCGTTTTAGATGCTTATTAATTAATAGTAATTACACAATTATTAAAATTGCAACAAGTGGCGTATCTATATTTTTTGTATTTAAATAAATATTTTATAACATCCTACGTCCGACCTGATTGCCGGGTCGAGATATGAGATGTCGCATTTGTTGCTGAAGTAACTATGGTTCTATTTCAATATTTAACACGTCATACAAGCAAATTTGTTTTAATCCTTAATAAAACACATATATAATCATATTCTGGTTATGCATGAGCTTACGAAAACTTTCATACTAATTCGATGACGAGAGAGGGACTAGAATGTAAAATAATCAAAATAGGGATGCATTGTCCTGACACCAAATAGTAATGTCGTGACCCTGAGTTACAAATTTCTGATGTTGCGACTTCATATAGAATGCGTCTCGACATTATAAGCAAGATCTCGACATCATGACTTCAATAGGGGAACGTCGCAACTTTGAGGATAGGGAATTTAATCTTCTGACCTCAGCTAGGGAGAATCATGACTATTAACATAGGAACTTGATGTCTAGGGGAGTGCCGCAACCTTGGAAGTAGTCACAAACTTTAGTTCATTCATCTCAAACCTGCCATGCACAAAACTCATATGGTCAAATGACCTAAAACTTATCACTTAACAGTCTTAGGCATTAATTAAAGTGTCGATTTATCATTCACAACATAACAACATCTACCTATATGCAGTCACAAGCTCATATACATGTTTGTTTACTTGACAAGTAAGATATGGCTCAATCATAAGCATGACATAATCCATTAGATAAAGAAAACATTAACTCACTAGACTATTTTATATACATAACATTAAACATATATAGTGTAACACCCCTAACCCATATCCGTTGCCAGAATAGGGTTACGAGGCGTTACTGGAACGGTGGAAATGTGCAAGTGTACACAATCATAACAAGTAATAAAGTGACAAGTAAATGTCGAGTTATCGTACCCACAGGGATTGTAAAAGGATTATTTATGAAAATGGTTCAAACACTTTGGTGACAGAAAAATATTTGGTTTTGAGAAGTACTAAAAAAACTAAAAGAAAAATAAAATAAAACAAAGTTCTAATGCACGATTTCAAAAACTGATTTTAATCAAGATGACATAATTGTGTTGTATTAATCACATTTCTTACCTTAGAATTATTAAGCTCGTGTTTATACTTGTTAAAACATGGCAACTCGGTAATTTGCTAACTTATGAACATACTTACAAATAAAAATCCATTCATCTCTTGTACATATTTCTATGCAAATTCGAACGATAAAACAGACTTCTACAAGTAAGCATGTTATTGCACATACATACTTATTAAATTAAACAATCTCTCGCATATACCTATGTCGATTCAAACAATTAATTCAACCTAACAAGCATATAAAAGATCATGTGAACTAACAAAGTATTTTTACCTTGAAACAATTTAATCACAAAAATCCTGCAAGTTATGCAAGGCATATGTATTGTCAAATACAATGCTAATTTAATCTTCAGCTACCTTAGAAGAATTAAACATGCACAGATTAAGTATTTTGTCCATTAATTTCAATGCGTTTAAATAATTAATTCATCAGCTATCTAAACAATTATAATGCCAGATAACTTAGCATAATTTTACTTAATCAAACATTTCACCGAGGCCTTTAACAGCATAAACATAATTTTAATAATCTAAGAGAGCGAAATGAAATCAAACCAACACGAATTAAATTCAAGCTAAATTGATTAAATTAAACATTTCAAAAGCATGAATATTCATAAGCATGTTTGTCAAAACAACAACAAATAATTTAAAGAGATAGGGAACAAGAAACAAATCCGGTGGCTCTCCGTGGCTTGTCTGATTGATCCCTTCTTCGTTCTTTGTTGTCCTCAGCTATCAAGGGGCTTATGAGCACTTCAATTGCTGCTTCCAATGGCTGGAAAATACCTCTTTTCCAAGAGGGGAAATCGGCACAAGAACACCAAAAAGGGAAAAAGGGAAAATGGGGAATTGAGAGAAAATGAGAGAGAAGAATGTGAAGGCTTGAGGTGTGTTTTGAATGAGCAGCTAGGGGCTATATTTATAGGTGTTTAAGGCTGCTAAAAATAGCAATTACCAGCAGCAAAAGAGGCTCCCTTGGCCGGCCATCCCATGTGGCAAAGTTGAACGTTTCAACTTTGCTAAATATAGCATGGGGCAATCTAAAAAGCCATGAATTTTGGAGGGGTTTGAATGAGATTTTGAAAGATCTTCAAGGACTCCTTTGCAAGCTGAATTAATCAGCTAATAAGCTGATTTGGGCCTTCATTGTGGACGGTTTACGCTGCCCAAGTGGTGGCTGGTCCGGTTCACTCGGTTCGGTTTAGCAAGTGCGGTTCAACTAGCCCTTTCTTCCATAATTAATTAATAATAATTTATTTAGCCCAAATTAAATTGGGAATAAATTAAAATTAATTATATTATGATTGAATCTTCATAATTGGACCGTCTTGGGCTGGAAATAAATTTGCCTTGAACTTCAAATTGCTTCTTGGTTTTGTTCTTCGAGTAGTGTCTGCCGAGCCGATTTTCGCCCTTTGTGCAAATATGTTGAAAATAGTCAAAATTAAGCAAAATTTACTATAAAATTAATTAAAATTCATCATGTTCATATTTTTAGCACACTTTATTATTTTATAATATTTAATTATTTTTCGACAAGAATTTACTCGAAACCACATGAATTTGGGTCAAAAAGGGCATGAAAAAGTATATAACTTTTTGTGTTTCCACACCCCAAACTTAATTCATTGCTCGTCCCGAGTAATGCAAAAATTTAAAAAGAATTTTCTTGGAAACACCTTTGAAAAACTCCTTCAGAACAACTTTTTTCACAAAATTATGAATTGAATATACTTAGGCTCAAAGATAAGAAATTTGATAGTTATACTACTTAAGCATTCACAATTACCTCCAACATTTATTATACAAGCAAAATTAGACTAAATGCTTCTTAATAAAGACATGTTGCTCGCTACGAATTTGATCTTAATTCCTTATTCAAAAAGTAAACTGCAATCATTAAGCTTAACTAATGTCTTCATATGTTGAACAGAGCAATTTCTCTCCACTAATGTAGGTAACATTGGAATTTTGAATCAATAGGTCTTTAATAAGGTTGTAACGTGGCTGGGCTTAGGGGTAGGTAAAAGATAGACAAATTTTTGGCTTAAAAACCCTAGACTCAGCTTAAAATCGAACCTTCGGAATTTTCACCCTTGATACACCAACTTTTGCTATTTCGATCACTTGTTTCATTTTGAGTACATGTTTTTTTTTTCAAATTCAAGCTCAAACTCGAGCACTTGCTTCATGTACAATTTTTCGAGCCATTGATACTTCTTTTCAACTCCCCCAAACTTATTTTTAAACGATCTTCTAAATAGTACTGAGTCTAGTGTTTGGGACAATTTTAGAAGTAATGAAGAGAAAATTGATGGCTAAATATTGCATAGGTCCAAATAAAATTAGGCCATATAGTCTCAAAATTGGGTTTCAAAGGATAATTTTATCAGGGTTAGCTTGAAAGGCTCAAACGGTTCAAACAATAGTTGTCTAAATCATTTTCAATATTCCATGTTTCCTAGGATTTCACCTCAAGAAATTACTAAGTCAATTCTAAAGACTTAAGCTTTCATGCATGCCTAATTTTTTTCGTAGGGAACTAAAAAAATTTATGGTATGAACTTGCATGCATTATTAAAAATACACTTATATCATTATTAAGCTAACATAATAAATTATTGAAATAATAGAACTTTATTAATACTGAAGTTTAGCATAATTAACAAAATTTCAAATTATTGAACAAAAATATATCCTAATCATAACTAAAAGAAAATTTTATTCTGAGTGGAATCAATTCAAATTTTCGGTCCCCCCTACTTAAAGTGAACAATGTCCTCATTGTTTAAAGTGAATAAATACTATACACCAGGTAGGATAATTAGAAAAGAGGAGGTGAGTCAAATTGACTGCTTAAGTACCAGGCTCTTTCTAGAATCCAATCCTAAACATGTATATATCTATTGCCACACTTTAGCCTTTGAGACTTGTTCAGATTTTATTCATGCTTCCTATCTCTTATTTTATTGTGCAAAAATAGAAATTCCTAATTAACCTAACTCTAAAATACTTAAGAAAGAAATAAACGAAAGTTGATGTCCTCCCCTTTTTTTATTTGTTCGCCGATCCTTTCGAATTTGACTCATCTTTTGCTCCATTAGTATTGTCTTTGCATGAATCGCCTTGCTCCCTCTTCGATGATGAAATCCATGGCTCAAATATAAAATCTGGAAACTCAGGCACAAAAATAAATGGGTCATTATAAATTTTCTTGATGGCACTCCTCATCGAGTCATCCCTTATTTTTGCATATATCCAGTAAGCTTGTTGTTGCCATTGCATGTGTTGCATTAAGTCCATTAGCTTCAACAGCTCATCACGATGATCTGGGCTAGGCGGCAGAGCTCTAAATATTAAGGGTTCGATATCAGGTTCAGCTTCTGGTTCCATTGATTCTACCTCATTAGGGACTTCAGTTGATTGCTCTGGCGGGATATCTGTGGGTTCATCTTCTGCTTCTTCGGGATCCTCACTTTCTTCAATTCGTTACTGAAGAACAGAATCTCCAGCCACTCGGTAAAGATCCCAATCGGTGATTGTGCCTTGACTATACTCTGTCTTCTTTACGTCCGCAAGGAGTTTTGCTTTTAAGCACAAAATTGTGATCGTAAAGGGGAAATAGGCAGGGCCAGACCGTCTAACGGTACAATTTCGCATTTCTCTCAGAATGATTTTGCCCACATCAATGGTCTTTCCAGTTAAAATCGAGTATAATAGGACCATTCGCTCTAATGAAATTGTAGTCCCATGCGAACTAGGCATAAGGCTGAACCGAATGAAATAGAACCATACCTTCGCAAGTGGTGTCAAATACTCTCTTCGACACGTGTGGATTCCTTGCTTTGACACAGTCCACTTAGAACCTGGCACTGTGTAACACCCCTTACCCGAAACCTTTGCCGGAGTCGAGTATGTGGTATCACTAGACTTGACTATTTATTTAGGGCATAAAGATGTAAAGCTGTCCAACTGCGTCATGCTGACTAAATTGACCGTAACTCGAGTTACAAAACTCGAGATTTAGATCCGCAAATTTTCCTTGAAACTAGACTCATATAAATTTTCACCATAATTTTTACAGAATTTTTCATATGGCCAATTTGTACAGTTTATTTATCAAAGTTACCCCTATTTCACTGCTTGACAATTCTGACCTATCTTTACAAAAACGCAGTTATCTCATTGCACAAAATTTCAATAATGTTCTTGTTTATTCCAATCAAAAATAGACTCATTAAGGATTCTAGGAATATAAACCATGCTCCAAAATTATTTTTGTGCAATTTTTGACAATTTTTCCAAAACAGAACAGAGATTCACGAACTCATTTAGGACAAGTCTCACTAAAACTTAAATATCTCATAATATGTAATTCATTTGCCTACTATGTTTCTTTTATGTAAAAATAGATATAATAAGGTTTAATTCTATATCTTATCCACTCTCTAATTCCATTTCTCCTATTTTTGGTGATTTTTCAAAATCACATTACTGGTGTTAACTAAAACTGTTTCATTTAAACTCCAAACGTTAATCATACTTATACACAAAGTATAGCCATTTTCGCATGGCTTATACAAGTATATACACAACCTCAGACCAACAATAGTAAAACTAGACTATACATGCCATGTAACTAAATCTCCAAGCATTTATTAACCGAAACAACAATTGGATAGTGTGTTGCGATCTCCTTTGACCTCCAACCCGAGCAAGCCTTGGAAACTCTATAAACATAGGAAAATTTCACAAAGTAAGCTTTGAGAGCTTAGTAAGTTATAAGCAAATAAATCACCATAGAAACATATATAATTTAATTCAAATAGGCTAATTTTGTTAATCGCCTACACCTATACAATCACTTTCCTCATATAATCCATGTTCCTTGTTAGGCAGCTTCTCTTACTCATAATTCATGTCATCATTCGTAAACTTTCATCTTTTATAACCTTAAAGCCAACCACTCATACATGCAAAAAGAGATTTCATATCGATCTGTAAATCATTTTCCCATCTCAAAACAATACACATACGTTTGTTCACGTATATACATATTAACTACCAAAATTTTCTTTCTCACCTTTCAATCCATATAATTTATATATATAACCGATCATTCAAAGTTAAGTAAACTATCGCATGTACTCAAATATTCGAATCTAATATAATATCACGTATGACCACTTATACACAAATTCAATTCATCATCAAATATACACATACCTTTGTGACTGAACCTTTAAGGTTAATTAAATCAACTTATTTGATGATAACGGATTCGTAATTTCATTTACATGTATCATGCTACCATTCAACAACTATCTTGATCAATAGGTCTCAAAATCAACTACCAAGTTACCATTCATCCATTCAATCAAACTCATAGGTTATTAGTAACCTCTTGATACTTTAAATTACACAATTATCATACATCCCTTACCTATCTATCACTTTTCGGACAGCTCTATTCACTGAATTATATTTCCGTAAAATACTTAAATCCGCACCCACAATGTAATTGAGGTAACGTATTACTCAATATAAGCTTCTCTTATCTTGTTATTCCCTCAATATGCAATATATATATATATATAATTCACATTTACCTTACACACAAGAATATACACTTATATATGTATAAGGTATATATATCCAAGTGTTCAATTTCCAAATACTATATTGCATTCGATCTATACCACGTCAACCCATCATAAACTCCGTTTAGTATGCTTAAATCTCATTATAATATCATCATTAAAATTTCCTATTTCATGCTTCTAATACAACAACCAAGTACCATCACCTTCAACCATTTCTTATCAATCTCAAGTACATGTATATAAATATATTTATATATTCGACAATGCCTTGAAATAATCATCAACATTCAATTTAAACTTATAAGTAATCATTTCTTCAAATTAATACCATTACTTGAGACTTACTCAAGTAGTTCCTTGAACATATCAATTACCATCCCTCACATTCGGTAATAGTAATTATAATTATAAACATTTCAATTCAGCATGAATAATTTACATTTAGTTACAATTAAGAACAATCCTTTACTTATAGACTTACACATACCTGAACACCGAACTTATTTACCGAATTAAGTTCCATATCATCAAAAATCTATTTAAGCATATACTTATAACAATTCACCGGCATAAAGCCTGCTAGGCATAAAGCCCGATATTATTCACCAGCACAAAGCCTGCTAGGCTTAAAGCCCGATATTATCCACCGGCACAAAGCCTGCTAGGCTTAAAGCCCGATATTATTCACCGGCACAAAGCCTGCTAGGCTTAAAGCCCGATATTATCCACCGGCACAAAGCCTGCTAGGCTTAAAGCCCGATATTATCCACCGGCACAAAGCCTGCTAGGCTTAAAGCCCGATATTATCCACCATCAATATTATTCATAAGATTCCATCCCATCAGTTTCGGCAATCTCTAACGCACATAAAGTATTTTTTTTCAAACCCAACCATTCTTCTTATGGCTTACCATCCATTCGGTCACACCCATACATACAAAAAGTTGTTCATTTGATCATATCATCACCTATTCAAGGTCCACCCATGTCTACTACTTAATACATAAATGTTCATCTATTTCAAGTATATATATATATATAATTTGATGCATTATTCAACCATACATTCGGCCACATATACCTTGCCATAATGTTACATTCGGCCTTACCTAATTTAATAAGCTTTATTCAATCAATCATATACACATTAATATCCCATAAAAATAAGAATTTAATTCAACCAAAGTAGCTTAAAAACTTACCTCGACAGTTGTCGAATTAAGCTTCCCGGCTACTCGTTAATTTTCCTCGATCCAAAACCTTTCCCTTTTTGTACTTGATCTAATTAATTTAAATTTGAGCTCATTCAATACTTTTCTACTCGATTTAGCCATATACGAATAAGGAACAATTATAAATTCGACCTTGATATTTCACATGTTATCCAATTATATACAAAGTTTATAATTATTCAAAATCATGCCAATTTATTTACTAATGAGTTAAGGCCGATTGATCCTTAGCTCATTAAAGTTCCATATAATACTCAATTTAGTCCAAACATAAAATTTCTCCCAATTTTTTTTTTTATACCTAATTTCACATATTTTCCTCATAGCCGAACCTACTTAATAACCATATAAAATCATACAACTTATTTAACAAGTTAAATACCACTATTTTTCATCTCATCTAAAAATTTCTACTTAAAACATATTGAGTTTAAACATACATTATATTTATTTATCAAGCATAGCTAGCCCAAATTTAATCACTAATGGTTGAACCTATATCATGTCTAAATCTCAAAATCTTCTACATGGGTTCGGTAATACTCAAAGAGATGGACCTAAAAATACCAGAATTTAAGAAAATGAAGTTCAAAAGCTAACCTCATAGGAGCATGCAAGAACCGAATGAAAATGCTTAAACTTCTCTTTTCTTCCTTCCAATTTCGGCACTCCAAGGCTAAAGGTAGGAGATGACTCTCCACTACTTGTTTTATCCTTTATTTTACTTATTATAATATACTTCAACTAAAATAATGCAGCCATTCTACATATAAAATTGTGTTTCCTAGCATGCTTGCCGTCCACCTCATGAAATTTGGGCAATTTGACATGCAAGTCCTCATGCAAGAAAGACAATTCAATTAGGCCCTTCTAATCTCAACATAGTTATCTTTCATATTTGTTCCATTTTAGTCCTTCACTTAAAATAGTTCATTAAAACACCCAATTTAACCTATGATATTATAACATATTCTTAATTACACAACATTGATATCAAATTAATAATTCAATAACAATCTAACACATTTTGTCTCTTCATCCCTTTTTATGGCCGCATATACTACTTCAACACACATATATATCTCAACATATATATATATATATATATATATATATATATATATATATTTATATATATATACAAATTTATAAGACCAAACAATTTAAACCAACTCAACATCATAAACATTCACCCAAACATTAGCCGAATGTAAAGGGCATTTCTATGCTCAATTTACAATAATTTCCCTAACATTTCAAACAATTTAAAACTACTATTCTCTATTTCCTCAAATTCCCTTCCTTTTATTTTATAAACTAAATACTTATTTTAAGTCAATTATAAAAATGTAAGTTTAATGCCACTAACTAAAATAAATAAATTCAATATATACATCCATCATGATGCCGTCCACCTATTTCAAGTTGGACAATTTACCATGCAAAACCTACATGCAAAAAGGACAATTCAATTAACCCTCCAACTTAATAGATACTGTTTTTACTACTTTAACTATTTAGTCCTTTCTCTAAATTTAAACACACCAAAGCAATTAAGTTCATAAATTTCCACACATATTTATTCATGATTATTACACACGACACAAAAAAAATAAAAATAATATTAGGAAATTTTTCCGGCTCGGATTTGTGATTTCGAAACCACCGTTCCGATTAGGGTTAAATTCGGACTGTTACACACTGTGAGTTCCTCGAGGATTTCTTGTAGATTTTCAGGCTTAATATTGCTCAACAGAGAGGAATATTCATCGTTGTCGAAATCAGGTAATTCAAAGAACTCATTAATAGCATTAGAGTTTATGGGTACCTTAATTCCGTGGACTGGAACTTCGGTCAATTCGCTTGAAGTTAAGTTCGCATAGAATTCACGAACTAGTTCTTCATCCACACTTGGTCTCTTTTCACAAAACAATTCCCAATTGAGTGCTTCAGTAACTTGACGAATACGTGCCATAAAGTCTCTGTAGTTGCTTTCCTTCAATGTGAAGCCTTTCTCTGGATGCATCTGTTGGTTTTTGAAGATATTTTCGTATCTTACTTTGGCTTCTTCACAATGAAATTTGCTTTGTGTTTTGTTGATTTGAGCAGAGGCACGAGTTCTCCTGCGAGTCATAATTAACCTGAACATAAGATGGAAAGAAAAAATAAAAAATTAGTTTCTTAAAAATTTAATTAATACAAATTATTAATATTTCAATAGATAAAAATAAATAAATAATTAAGTAAAAATTAAACCTAAGAAAGAAAATTATTCTTACCACCTTCCTCGTAAAATTTATGAACTCCAAAAATAAATAAAAACTAATGAATCAAAAGGGAGAATTTAAAGGAGGGTTGGCTTAGGTTGGGGGAAGGGATATGTGCGCATAGGTGCACAAGCCAGCAAGCAGGTGGCGCGCAAGGTGCAACACAAGGCAGGCCACAGGCTGGTCTGTTGTGGGGCGACGGTGCACACAAACGTGCGGCTTGAGGCAGCAGACGTGCGGGCCACGACCTGGGCAGGAGCCGGTGCTGGCGTGCGACTTATGCTGGAGCGGACTGCTTGTGTGGCGTGTGCTGAAGCAGCTACTGGCCGAAAGGTGGCTTGGGGTGGTGCGGCACTTGGTGTTTTGGTGGATGGGAGTTTGAGTGATAAGTGAATGGTGAGAACAAGGGTGCAATTTATAGATGGAGGAGTATAAATTGGAATAGAACTCTTAGAACAATTAAAACAAAAAAGATAAGAGTCCCCTTCTAATTTTACTCATGATAAACAACAACTAATAATTAAATAAACATATATAAAATTATCAATTGCTATTTAATTATTATGATAAATATGAAATAAAATTAACTCTCATCCTAAGCTAAATTAATAAAAGTTAATATATAAATTATAACAAATATAATTATATATTAAAGTTTATCAATAATTTATGAAAATAAAAATATTTATTTTAGATGCCCTTTAAAAATATTTACAAGAAGAGGCACCTACTTTTTATTATTTACGAAAATAGCAACCAAAATTTGAAAATAATTCAATTAAGTCCTTAGACTTAATGAAAATTTGAAATTGAGTTGCAAGTTAAGACTTGGGTCAAAATTGACCTTTTTATTTGAAAAACTAAAAATTTATTTTGTCATTTAGGGGCTAATTCCTTGGAAAATTATGCAAAAATCAATTCCCAGGAAAGATTGGAGGGGTCGCAAGCGGTCCCGCTTAAGTTCCAATCTCCTAGACAGAATTTATTTGAGCATAATAAACCCGGAAATATTCCCTAAATAATTTATTGAAAGCAATAAAAACTAAGGGTTAGATAAACTAAACGAGATTTTATCCCGTTCAGGGGTTCCTCCGTAATAATGTTTCAAACGCTGAGCATTGACTTGAAAATTACCTCTCTTACCTTGGAGTTCAATAACTCTGTATGGATAGACGCGATGAATTGTAAATGGACCGGACCAACGTGACTTCAACTTACCAGGAAATCTGGAATTAAATAACGAGACTTGCTGACCTGCTTCAAATTCTCGAACTCGGATATGCTTGTCATGCCATTTCTTGAGTCTTTCTTTAAGTAATTTGGCATTTTCATATGAGAACATTCGAAATTCCTCTAGCTCGTTGAGTTGGAGCATTCGTTTCTCTTTAGCAAGCTTGAGATCCAAATTGAGTCGTCGAAGAGCCCAGTAAGCTCTGTGCTCTAACTCCAGAGGTAGATGACATGCTTTCCCAAAGACCAACCTGTAGGGTGACATTCCTAAAGGTGTCTTGTATGCTGTTCTGTAAGCCCATAAAGCATCATCTAGTCTCTTGGACCAATCTTGTCGGTTCGGACAAACTACCTTCTCAAGTATGCCTTTGATCTCCTTATTTGCTAGCTCAGCTTGTCCATTTGTCTGTGGATGGTAAGCTGTAGCAACCTTGTGTTTCACTCCATGTTTATCTAGCAACCATTTTAACCACTTGTTCACCAAGTGGGTCCCTCCATCGCTGATAATAGCTCTTGGGGTTTCGACCCATTTGGACACATAGTCTACTGCTACCAATATATACTTGTGACCAAAAGACAGAGGAAAGGGACCAAGGAAGTCAATACCCCAAACATCGAACAATTCTACCTCAATGATATTTGTTCGAGGCATCTCGTTTCTATTGGTTACGTTTCCAACTCTCTGACATCGATCACAACTCTTCACGTAAGCGTATGCATCCTTGAATAGTGTTGGCCAAAAGAATCCGGCTTGTAATACTTTGGCTACTGTACGAGTACCTCCAAAGTGTCCTCCACTCGGAGCTGAATGACAGTGGTATAAAATCTTCTGTATTTCATTTTCTGTCACACATCTCCTAATCATCTGATCTGCACACTTTTTAAACAAATATGGCTCTTCCCAGAAATAGTACTTCACATCGTGGAGAAACTTTTTCCTTTGCTGATAAGTTTTATCAATCGGCATCAAACCACTAGCTAAATAGTTAGCAAAATCAGCAAACCACAGAATATTATGGACATAATTTACCTTCAGTATATGTTCATCTGGAAATGTCTCATGGATCGGTACAAGTGGAGAATTTCCCTCTTGCGGCTCCAATCTGGATAAGTGATCAGCTACTTGGTTTTCTACTCCCCTTCGATCTTGATTTTCTAGATCAAACTCTTGAAGTAGAAGCACCCACTGGATCAATCTTGGCTTAGCATCTTTCTTGGCCAATAAGTACTTAATCGTGGAGTGGTCCGTATAGGCAATCACTTTGGTACCTACAAGATAAGATCGAAACTTGTCGAAAGCAAACACAATAGCAAGTAACTCTTTTTCTGTTATCGTATAGTTCAATTGAGCTCCGGGTAGAGTTCTACTTGTGTAGTAGATGGGATGAAAAACTTTGTTCCTTGGCTGGCCCAAGACAGCTCCAATGGCAAAGTCACTTGCGTCACACATCAACACGAATGGTGAATTCCAGTCTGGTGTGACGATTATGGGTGCGGTGACTAATCGATTCTTCAGATTATTGAAGGCTTTTAAGCATTCCTCATCAAACTTGAATATCGAGTGTTTCTCCAATAGCTTGCATAAGGGTTTAGCCACTTTGGAGAAGACCTTGATGAATCTTCGATAGAAACCGGCGTGGCCTAAAAAGCTCCTAACACCTTTTACAGATGTTGGAGGTGGGAGTTTCTCGATAACATCTACTTTTGCTTTGTCCACCTCGATCCCATGTCTCGTTATCCGATGACCTAGAACAATTCCTTCTCGTACCATAAAATGGCATTTTTCCCAGTTGAGTACGAGATTCGTTTCTTCGCATCGCCTCAGTACCTTCACTAGATTGGCTAAACAATCATCGTAAGTATCTCTAAATACTGAGAAATCGTCCATGAAAACTTCCAAATACTTCTCAACCATGTCAGTAAAAATAGACATCATACATCTTTGAAATGTAGCTGGTGCATTACATAAACCAAATGGCATGTGTCTAAATGCGAATGTACCGTACGGGCAGGTGAATGTCGTTTTGTGTTGATCTTTCGGTGCTACTGTAATCTGATTATACCCTGAGTATCCATCGAGAAAACAGTAGTAGTCTCGTCCTGCAAGTCTATCCAGCATCTGGTCCAAAAACGGCAGAGGAAAGTGATTTTCCTAGTTGCCTTGTTCAGCTTCCGGTAATCGATGCAGATTCTCCATCCCGTAGCTGTTCTCGTTGGTATCAACTCATTATTCTCGTTCTCCACGACCGTGATACCTCCTTTCTTCGGCACGCACTGGACTAGACTCACCCATGAACTGTCTGAGATGGGGTAAATTATACCCGCATCCAACCACTTAATAATTTCCTTTTTCACTACATCTTTCATGATGGGGTTCAGTCTCTGTTGTCCATCAATCGTTCCTATCTCGCCATCTTTTAATATGATCTTGTGCATAATACAGATGGGCTAATACCGCGAATATCGGCTATGGTCCATCCGATAGCCTTCTCGAATTGTTTCAACACTATGATAAGTTTCTCTTCTTGTTCAGTAGTTAATTCAGCTGAAACAATCACAAGCAGAGTAGAGGTGTTACCTAAATAAACATATTTCAAGTGTGAAGGTAATACCTTGAGTTCTAATTTAGGTGGCTCCTCGATTAATGCTTTTGGCTGGCTGTAATCTTTTTTCTCTAATTCCAAAGATTCAAAATGGGATTGTGGATTAAATCCCTTTTGATTAGCTTCTAGCAAAGCTAAGTATTCGTCCTCCTCTTCATCATTTGGAGGATCCGATGTCAGAATTCTTTCCAATGGGTCATCAACACAGTTGAGTTCTGTCTCTACTATTATTTCCTTTAAATCAGCTACTGCAGAACAATCATCCATTGTGTCAGGAAATCGTATTGACTTAAAAACATTAAATGTTACCTGATTATCCTGAACACGCATAGTCAGCTCGCCCTTTTGCATATCAATAAGGGTCCTTCCAGTTGCTAAGAATGGTCTTCCTAGGATGGTTGGCACTTCTTTGTCTGCTTCAAAGTCTAGAATTATAAAGTCAGCAGGAAAGACAAACTTATCTACACGTACCAATACGTCCTCGATTTTTCCTTCTGGATGCGCTAAGGATCGGTCTGCTAGTTGAAGTGTAACCGTAGTTGGTCTAACTTCTCCTATCCCTAACTTCCTAAATATTGACATAGGCATCAAGTTGATAATTGCACCTAAGTCACATAATGCTTGACCACAATATGTTGATCCAATGTTGCATGGTATGGTGAAACATCCAGGATCCTTCAATTTTGGGGGTAGTTTGTTCTGAAGATATGCACTACATTCCTTCGTCAGAGCTACCATCTCAAATTCTCCAAGTCTTCGTTTCTTTGACAAGATATCTTTCATGAACTTGACGTAGTTCGGCATTTGCTCAAGTGCTTCGACCAACGGGATGTTGATGTGAAGTTGCTTGAGTACGTCAAGGAACTTCTTGAATTGAATCTCCTGCTTCAGCTTTTGAAGTCTTTGAGGGTAGGGTGGCGGTGGTTTCATTACTGGAACTGATTCTGGTTGATTTGCCTTTGGCGGTAATTCTGCTTCTAACGACGTTGTTGGTTGATCAGAATTAACTGGTCCTGAGGTTTCTTTGCATGGTTTTGCAGATTTCGGTTCTGGTGAAACTGAGGTTTCAACACTTGGTTGAACTTCTTCTGAGTCTTGAAGATCAGCTTGCTCCTTTTCAACTTCGACAGTGTTGGGCTCTACTATCTTTCCGCTCCTCAATGTTAACGATTTGCAATGTTCCTTCCTCGGATTTCTAGGGTTTTCCGTGTCACTAGGTAAAGCACCTTGTGGTCGGTTCCTAAGTTCAGTTGCAAGCTGGCCCACTTGATTCTCCAAATTCTTTAATGTAGCTGCTTGGCTTTGGATTAAAGCATCATTCTTTGCTAGATATGTCTTTAGCAAATTTTTAGGCTATTGGATGCTTCAGCTTGAACTGGTTTCTGAACTTGTTGCAAAAAAATTAGGCGGCCGGGTCGGTCTGGGTTGCGTGTAAGTGGTACTGGTTCCAGCCCCTTGGTTACTCTAGGAAAAATTCGGGTGGTTTCTCCATGATGGGTTATAAAAGTTGGATTGCAGCCCTTGCCTTCCTCGGTTTTGGTTCTGATTGCCCATGTAGTACACAAATTCTGGATTTGACGGACATTCTTCAAACAAATGTCCCTCTCCACAATAGACATAGGCTATATTCTCAAATTGATTAGGCAGTTGTGCTGCAAAACTATTAGACCCATTAGTAGTAAGGTTTTTAAGCATTGAGGATATCGATGATACCTGAGATGCGAGTGAAGTAAGAGCGTCTACTTCATGTATTCCAGCAACTCGTCTTCTTGACGCTGCTCGAGTGGTTGGCCATTGATAGTTGTTGCTGGCAATCCTCTCGATAATTTCATAAGCCTCGTTATAAGACTTAGAAAGGAGAGCACCATTAGCAGAGGTGTCCACTACCATCCTTGTGTGAGCGTTGAGACCATTATAGAATGTCTCAAGTTGAATGCAATGAGGAATTCCATGATGAGGTCATTTTCGTAATAACTCTTTAAATCTTTCCCATGCCTCATACAAGGACTCACCATCCATTTGGTGGAAAGCAGTGATCTCGTTCCTTAGTTTAGCATTCTTGCTTGGTGGAAAATACTTCATGAGGAATCTCTCGGCTAACTCTTGCCATGTAGAAATAGAGTTTGGTGGCAATGAATTCAACCAGGCACGAGCTCTATCCCTTAACAAATATGGGAACAACTTCAATCGTAAGGCATCTTCGGATACTCTTACTAACTTGAAAGAATCGCTCACTTCCATAAATAGTCTTAAGTGAAAATGAGGATCTTCAGTAGGCATTCCACTGAATTGGCCCACTGTCTGAAGCATCTGGAACATGACTGGCTTCAGCTTGAATTGTTGCGCCTCTATTTCGGGTCTCCTAATACCCGGATTAAGATCGTTAAACACTGGCACAACATATTGTCTTAAGGCTCTATCCCTATCATCAGCAATAAGGATAGGATTCTAAGTAGGGTTTGCTCCGTTTCCTTGGTTCATATTCTCGAAATTCATTCCTTCGGTCCTTCTCTGGTTTGCTTGTCTTCTTCATTGTCGAAAGGTTCGTTCTATTTCAGGGTCCACAGGGAGTAAGTCAATAATCTGCCAATACTCATAAACACCTGAAATAATCATAGAAAAACTGAGTAAGTAAAAATACGTAAAATAAATAAACCAAAATGCAAAATAGATTCACAAATAATGGATTTGAAAACAGTCCCCGGCAATGGCGCCAAAAACTTGGAACGGTGGAAATGTGCAAGTGTACACAATTGTAACAAGTAATAAAGTGACAAGTAAATGTCGAGTTATCGTACCCACAGGGACTGTAAAAAGATTATTTATGAAAATGGTTCAAACACTTTGGTTACAGAAAAATATTTGGTTTTGAGAAGTACTAAAAAAACTAAAAGAAAAATAAAATAAAACGAAGTTCTAATGCACGATTTCAAAAACTAATTTTAATCAAGATGACATAATTGTGTTGGATTAATCACATTTCTTACCTTAGAATTATTAAGCTCGTGTTTATACTTGTTAAAACATGGCAACTCGGTAATTTGCTAACTTATGAACATACTTACAAATAAAAATCCATTCATCTCTTGTACATATTTCTATGCAAATTCAAATGATGAAACATACTTCTACAAGTAAGCATGTTATTGCACATACATACTTATTAAATTAAACAATCTCTCGCATATACCTATGTCGATTCAAACAAGTAATTCAACCTAACAAGCACATAAAAGATCATGTGAAGTAACAAAGTATTTTTACCTTGAAACAATTTAATCACAAAAATCCTGCAAGTTATGCAAGGTATATGTATCGTCAAATACAATGCTAATTTAATCTTCAGCTACCTTAGAAGAATTAAACATGCACAGATTAAGTATTGTGTCCATTAATCACAATTTCAATGCGTTTAAATAATTAATTCATTAGCTATCTAAACAATTATAATGCCAGTTAACTTAGCATAATTTTACTTAATCAAACATTTCACCGAGGCCTTTAATAGCATAAACACAATTTTAATAATCTAAGAGAACGAAATGAAATCAAACCTACACGAATTAAATTCAAGCTAAATTGATTAAATTAAACATTTCAAAAGCATGAATATTCATAAGCATGTTTGTCAAAACAACAACAAATAATTTAAAGAGATAGGGAACAAGAAACAAATCCGGTGGCTCTCCGTGGCTTGTCTGATTGATCCCTTCTTCGTTCTTCGTTGTCCTCAGCTATCAAGGGGCTTATGAACAGTTCAATTGCTGCTTCCAATGGCTGGAAAATACCTCTTTTCCAAGAGGGGAAATCGGCACAAGAACACCAAAAAGGGAAAAAGGGAAAATGGGGAATTGAGAGAAAATGAGAGAGAAGAATGTGAAGGCTTGAGGTGTGTTTTGAATGAGCAGCTAGGGGCTGTATTTATAGGTGTTTAAGGCTGCTAAAAATAGCAATTACCAGCAGAAAAAGAGGATCCCTTGGCCGTCCATCCCATGTGGCAAAGTTGAATGTTTCAACTTTGCTAAATATAGCATGGGGCAATCTAAAAAGCCATGAATTTTGGAGGGGTTTGAATGAGATTTTGAAAGATCTTCAAGGACTCCTTTGCAAGCTAAATTAATCAGCTAATAAGCTGATTTGGGCCTTCATTGTGGACGGTTTAGGCTGCCCAAGTGGTGGCTGGTCCAGTTCACTCGGTTCGGTTCATCCAGTGCGGTTCAACTAGCCCTTTCTTTCATAATTAATTAATAATAATTTATTTAGCCCAAATTAAATTGGGAATAAATTAAAATTAATTATATTATGATTGAATATTCATAATTGACCGTCTTGGGCGGGAAATAAATTTTCCTTGAACTTCAAATTGCTTCTCGATTTTGTTCTTCGAGCAGTGTCTGCCGAGCCGATTTTCGCCCTTTGTACGAATCTGTCGAAAATAGTCAAAATTAAGCAAAATTTACTATAAAATTAATTAAAATTCATCATGTTCATATTTTTAGCACACTTTAATTATTTTATAATATTTAATTATTTGTCGACAAGAATTTACTCGAAACCACATGAATTTGGGTCAAAAAGGGCATGAAAAAGTATATAAATTTTTGTGTTTCCAGTTACCTATCAAATCACAACATACAACATACATTTCTCATCAAAGAATCCATTAATATATAAACAACAATCCAACATCATCACATTGTCCCTTATAAGGCTCTACGAGACCTTAAAACATACCCGAAAGAGGTTCCAGACTAAATTGATAACATTTGAAAACTTTGGAAAACTTATAAAATTTTCAAGCATATAGGGATCACACGCCCGTGTGAACAGGTTGTGTGCCTCACACGGCCACCAGACATGCCCGTGTCACAAGCCATGTGAAAATAGAGCACATACTGACTTGGGTCACACAGCTGACCACACGCCCGTGTGCTATTCGAAATGGCCACACACGCCCGTGTGCCAGGCCGTGTGCTAGACCGTGCCAATCCTATAGGGTATATTGACTTATGCAACACGGCCAAGTGACATGCCCGTTTGCTAGGCCGTGTGCCATTTCGGGGGTATACTGACTTGTGCCACACGGCCAATCACACGCCCGTGTGTGAGGCCGTGTGGAGCATACTAACTTCAATTCAATTTCAATACCAGGGGACACACGACCGTGTAACATGACCGTGTGTTGCACACGGTTGAGACACATGCCTGTGTCTCTACCCATGTGGACAAAAATAGGTCATTTGCAAGGTCAATTTTCCACCATTTTCTCATGCACACCTAACAACAAAAATGATACCATTTCATCATACAATAGGCAGCCTAAATCATCATTCAAATGCATCATTTATACCATATCCAATTCAACCAAATTCAATACTCAAGTCAATGCCAAATACCTATTCAAAATTTATATCATCAAGCATTGCATTCACAAGCACATGACTTCTCAAATTATCAACTTCAATCAAACCATATAGATCATTTACTAAATTCAAAATATAACCATTTGAACATCTATAATACCCTAGCCACATTTATTCCAAAACATACCAAAATAAGCCATCATTCATAGCTATATAAACAAAGCAAACATATTCATTTACTAGCCAATTCTCATGGCTATATTCACAACCAAAGTACTACAACTAGTCTATACATGCCATATACCATATATACATAGCTTCAAAAGTACCAAAATAGATGATTGATAGTGCGATGAAGTCTCTGATGATTTTCGGATCCGAGCTAGTTTCGATTACCTATAAGACAGGGAAAGAACACACAAAGTAAGCTTTAAAAGCTTAGTAAGCCATATACAAATAAAATTACCACATAAATCAACATCATTTACATCAATAGGCAAACTATGAGTAAGCACATATAAGCTCACAAACCTTTCCCAATGTATACATATTCAATATCATAAGTGAATTCATCAAATACTTCCCTTTTCAATACTTGTATGTATCTCGTACGCACCTGAGTCACTTAACTCAATCACACATTCTTTCTCGACTTGACTTTGCCCGTTGAACCTTTTTGGAATTGTTAAGGATACTCAGAAATCACATATAACTCGTACAATGCCATATCCCAGATATGGTCTTACATGTTATCACATATCGATACCGATAGCCCAACTATTGTAACACCCCAAACCCGGCCTAAACATTACGACCGGATCTGGCATGTCACATAAAAGGGTTGTTTAAAAACTGCGCATTTGTTAAAAATTTCGAGTTTAAATATTTATTCGCTTGATATCCTTTTGTTAACATTTTGGAAAACGGTTATTAAGGGTTTAGGACATTCCCGTATTGAACATTTGATAACAATAGGCATCAATCATATTAAAAGCTAAACCAGATAAAATACCAAAAATACAGTTAAAGTGGCCTTATTACAACTTAAAATCCCGAATTAAAAATAAGTTGAAATAAGAGAACAAGTTTAAGAGAAAATAATGTATGGCCTTCACGAGTCCGCCTCAGCTCCCAAATCCGCGATCTAACGATTACCTACAAAATTAACTAAGGGGTGAGTCATCGAGACTCAGTGTGTAAATCCCCATCCAAAGTATGTTAAGCTCATACATAGATCCATGTGCAAATATGCTTGTCATGCAACCCATCCATCCTATCCATCCGAAACTCCCAAATCTACCCCGTGTGGTCAAAACCACTGGTGGTCAAAACCACTAGTGACCATAGTCACAAATAATATCGGTGTGGTCAAAACCACTGGTGACCGTAGTCACAATAATATGTGTGGGGCCAACCCACAATGTGGTCAAAACCACTAATGACAATCCCGTATATCGATATGTGGGGCCAACCCACTGTGGTACCAAACCACTGGGACGAGTCACAAAGATAGCAATATATGGTCAAAACCACTGGTGACCGTAGTCACAAATAATATGTGTGGGGCCAACCCACAATGTGGTCAAAACCACTGATGACAATCCCGTATATCGATATGTGGGGCCAACCCACGGTGGTATCAAACCACAGGGACGAGTCACAAGATAGATATATGTGGTCAACACCACTGGTGACCGAAGTCACAAATAATAGATGTGGTCAACACCACTGGTGGTCAAAACCACAAGACTTAGTCACAATAATATATGTAAAGCGGGGCCAACCCACTGTGTGGTCAACACCACTGGTGACAGTCTAAATCATCCTTCCCCCTCCTCTCATCATACCCATGCAATATGACATAATAATTCGTATGCAGTATGACATGTATGCAAATCATATATCACAGATAACGTATGAAATGAATTACCATCATAATCAGAATAACAATTACGACATAATCAAGCCAATCAACCTCTAAGGGTATAACAGTAATTTACCTTCTAGGGGTATTTTGGTAATTTACCCACTAAGGGTATTTTAGTAATTTCGTACCTGGAATGGCCTTTCCGAAGGCCCAATGTCGCCCCGAGCGACTCGACTACCAATTCTGTCTTTACCGGACTATTGGGCCTAAAACCTGATTCTGGCCCATTCAGGCCCACATGCTCGTGTGGCCCACCTAACATAAATCTAGCCACGTATATAAGTTCCACCTAGTCTAGTTCACTATATACTATACCATCATACATTTTGCTCAATTGGGCCCACGGGCCCATTGGGCCCATTTCGGCCCATCGCGGCCCAAGCAGCCCCAACCCACAAGAACACTACTGATGGCCTCAACTATCGCGTCGAAGCCCCACACATGCGCTCGCACGCTCGTGTGGCTACTATTACCATGACCGGCACTTTGGCATTTGCCGCTCTACAACTAGAGTAGAGAGAGTTACACACCTGATAGGAATCTGAAGCTGCTAAACCGCGCTCTGAGCACTCCTTTGCCCAATGCCAACCAGGTATGATAACTCTCCTCTTGGAATGCTCTTTATATAGCTAGCTCTTCACCTTCCTTCTTTGTATCTTTCTGATGTGGGATCTCTTCGTCAATAGAGTTTAAATTCAACTGAAACTCTTGCCGTCCAATCCGCAAAATAAATACTCCCTTGCTTCTCATAAGATTCGAACCCAGGCTCCCTTGCAACATAATCCACGTCGCTAACCAATTGGCCACAAGCTCCTCTTGTGCCTTAAACCATGCGCAACTAAATATAAACTATGGCCCAAATTCTAAGATCCAAGTAAAAGAAACTAAAATGCAATAGCCAAGACTTGAACCTTGGAGCTCCTTCCTTCCTTGTGGCGTCACCCCCATGTCTCTTATGTGGCATCACTTTGCCACTACACCACACACTCCACTTGTGTCATTTTCCTCCATTTTTTATTCTTAAGACCTACCTGCCAACTTCCAGGGTTTTTTTCGCCTAAAACCAAAATTTCCCCAAAGCCAAAGTTTGATCCCGGGACTTCATAAAAGCCCTCTAACCTTCCAAAATCACTTATCTAATAAGTCCAACTTGTACTAAAGCCGATCTCCTGTTCTCCCAAAAATTTTAAACGCTACTACTCCTAAGGCCCATTGGGCCCAATCCTACTAGGCCCAACTTCGGGATGTTACAACTATGGTCTTACATGAAATCAAATAATGATGCCAATATCCTAGACATGGTCTTACACGTAATCACATAATGATGCCAATGTCCCAGACATGGCCTTACACATAATCACATCTCGTTAATCCAAATGTCATGACATTTGTATCCTATACTATTCCTAAGGTTTGTACGGGACTTTTGGATATTGTAACTCTATCGATTCTTGCTCTTATTTAATCATTCAACATTCATAGTAGTTCAATGACAATTAAACATATATAATTCAATTTTAAAACATTTATTTGCATATGAACTTACCTCTTATTCGGGATAAATGGATTGGATCAACTATTCGATAACCTTTGGTTTTCCCCGATCTAAATCCGATTTCTTTGGTTCTTGATCTCTATACATTCAAAATTAACTCGTTTATTCATCAAATCATTCAATTCAGTCCACAAACACATATTTGGGCATTTTTACACTATCCCCTAAAGTTCCACATTTTTACAATTTAGTCCCTATTTCACAAATATACAAAATTCACACAATTCAACAATACTCATGTAACACCCCTAACCCAAAACCGTCGCCGGAATAGGGTTAAGAGGTATTACCGGACAATATAATCATTTCACAACCCATTTACGACACCAAGTCAATCATCATCATAATACATCAAACATAAACAATTCGTCCCTTATTAAGGCGTATAAGACCTTAAACACATGCTAGGGAGGGGTCGGGACTAAACCGAAACACGTACAGAAACTTCTCAGAAATTTAAACTTTTCTAGGTTTCAGAGGATACACGCCTGTGTGGGTAGGCCGTGTGCCTCCCACGGCTGCTAGACACACCCGTGTGTCCTCCCCATGGTTGAAACAGACTTAGCTCCACGGCCACCAAGCACGCCCGTGTACCTTGGTTGTGGTCGATCCTGTTGAAAACAACACGGCTACCAGGCATGTTAGTGTGCCATGGCCGTGTGCTCTTAGGCCATATACTGACTCACGCCCACGGTCATCAGGCACGCCCATGTGCCACCACCGTGTGAAAAATAGGCCATTTGCAAGGCCAATTTGCCACCCACACAAGGTCAATTCCTACAAGCACAATTGAGCATCTTTAAACACACAATTTGGAAACCAATTTCATGTCAAGTAATCATCATATCGTCACATATAACCTCATTTCTAAGCACGCCAATTTATACAACCAAATTACATGTAAGTCTAGGTATAAATCATCCATAACTTCACTAAATCACTAAGGCATTAATTCATCATTGAACTCACCATTCATATGCTAATTCATTACCATCATGCCATATCAAAATATGCATCAAATACCATATTCACTCATGCACATTACCAACATTTAGCTAGCCATATCACATGGCTATTTACACATCTCAAATATGATTCAAAACAACTAGCTTATACATGCCATATTTCAACTATGTACATCTTTCCAAAAGTACCGAAATAGAATGCCGATAGTGTGATTGAGATGCTGACGATTCCCAGATCCGAGCTAGCTTTACTAACACTGCAAAGCAGAGAAACAAATCACACAGTAAGCTTTACAAAGCTTAGTAAGTTCGTAACATAAAACATTATACTAAACCAACCATCACATAGATTATATCTCAAACAACTATGTACCATACCATATCAACTAATATGTTCTATTAACATTCCATGATCCCAATCATAATTTCATCAACCACATAGGTTTCGAACGTACCTTAGCCAACACTTAGTTATCGATCACATACTACTAATCACTCACTGATTTCATTTCTATCAACTTTCGTCACTTCCTCGGTTCATTCGCACACTCAGTGTCCAAATCATTAGACAAAGCTTAGTAACATCGCATACTTAGTGCATTTTATATCAAACCGATTATATATTGGTATCGCACACACAATGCCCACCACAAGGATGAAGCTTATATTATTTCGCACACACAGTGCTAATTATCTCGGTTCCATCTCTAAATACACACACTTAGTGCCACGTAACATCGAGCTTTTACATAGCATTCCTAATGTATTAATTCCATACCATTCATTCTAAACATTAAACATAACTAAATATAATACACGTATTATGTCCGAACTTACCTCGGACGTCGAACTATCGAAGCGGTCGATTAATCGAGCACTTTATCTTTGCCTCGATCTCGATCTCGATCTCGATCTTGATCCGAACCTCTCCTCTCTTGGTCTATACACATTCAAATTTAGTCCATTCAATCGCCTAATCATTCATTTTAATCCAAACACACATTTTCAGGGCATTTTACACAATAACCCCCACATTTTCACATTTCGACACTTTAGTTCCTATTTCACAAAATCACCAAATTCACATAATTTCTCCTAGTACTAGCTTAGCCAAATTTTCCTAATGTCTATACAAACCCACACATTTCATTTATTTCACATTTTAGTCCTTCAATTTACACTTTTCTCAATTTAACCCAAAATACTCAATTTCACTAAAAATCTTAATACAAACTATGTTAATCCTTCATCTATCTTTCATATTTCATCATCAACTAACACAAAGCTCAAGCATTCATCAATGGCATAACTCAAAATCACCATCAATTCCTAAAATCAAAGTATGGGTTTGATAGTACACTAAGCAACGATCACCAAAACATAGAAATTATCAAAAATCGAGCTCAAAACATACCTCAATCAATAGTAACAATGGTCGAATGCTTTAAACCCTCTTTCTTTCTTTTTCTTCTTCACATTCGGCTAAGAAAAGTTGATAATGGTCATCTTTAATGTTTTGTTTTATTATTATTACCATATTTAACATTTTACTCATTTTCCCTTTCATTAAACATATAAAACAAATATTTATTAAGGCTAATTTTTCATTTAGCCATCCACTATCTTTAATAGTGGCTTAATAACAACACAAGGCCTCCACCTTAAAAAGCCAACAACAATTAAGTACTCATAAATCAGCACACAACAATTTTACACTTTATGCAATTAAGTCCTTTCTCTTAATTCAACATGCAAACGATCAAATTATCACACAGAAATTTCACACAGACTAAGTCACAAACCATTCACATAGAAAATAACATTAAATTAACATTCTGACCTCGAATTTGTGGTTTCAAAACCACTGTTCCGACTAAGGTCTAAACCGGGCTGTTACAACTCATGCTTAGCCTAATTTCATATAAGTCCCTAGCAGCCCAAAACTTTCATTTATTTCACATTTCATCCACCCAATTTACACTTTTCACAATTAAATCCCTTTTTGACATTTTTGTCAAAAATCACTTTACAAAACATGTAAAACTATCATTAAGCTTTCATTTTTCATCATCAAACATTCAAAAGCTGAAGTACTCATCAATGGCACTTCACAAAATCATTAACAAATTCAAAATTTAAGGCATGGGCTAGCTAGAATACAAAGCAACAATCTCAAAAACGTAAAAATCATCAAAAATGGATCAAAAACTGTACCTTAATTAATTGAATTAACCCACCCGAATGAAAACCTAAAACTTTTGCTTTCTTCTTCTCTAATTTTCGGCCAACATGAAGAAAGATGGACTAAATTCCTTTTTGTTTTATTAATATATCATTTAATAACTAAATACCAATTTTAACCTTTATAAATGAACATTTAAATCATCTAATATAAGGCCATCTATGTCAGATTCCACTATCAATGATCTAATAACATCATAAGGACATTGCATTTAATAAACCATAGCTATATAACACCTTTATCAAGTAGAATGCAACTTTTTCATTTTACGCGATTTAGTCCTTTTTCTCAAATTGAGCAATTAAACGATAAAATTAGCTCACGAAATTTTCACACATACTTGATGTCATGCTGTAGACACATAAAATAATATTAAAATAACTTTTTGACCTCAAATTTATGGTTCTAAAACCACTGTTCTGATTTAGCTAAAACCCGACTGTTACAACTCTCCCCCTTAGGGATTTTCATCCCTAAAAATCTTACCAGTGAATAGGTTCGGGTATTGTTTTCTCATAGCATCCTCGAGTTCCCATGTACCTTCTTCAACCCCGTGTCGATGCCATAATACTTTCACTAATGCAATTTTCTTATTTCTCATCTCTTTGATCTCACGAGCTAAAATTCAAATCGGTTCTTCAGGATATGACATATCAGACTGAATTTCAACCTCAGTATGGGAAATATTATGTGAAGGATCGGTATCGTCGAAGCATCAACACATGAAACAAATTATGTATTTAGTCTAACTCAGACGGTAAAGATAGTCGATAAGCAACTGGTCTGACTCGCTCGATAATCTCATATGGTCCGATGAATCGCAGACTCAATTTCCCTTTTCGACCAAACCGCAATATCCTTTTCCACGATGACACTTTCAGAAAAACTCTATCCCTAATCTGAAACTCAATATCTTTTTATTTCAAGTCTGCGTACGATTTCTGTCGATTTAAAGCTGCTTTCAGACTATCGCGAATTACTTTCACTTTTTCTTCAGTCTCTCTGATCAGATCAATCCTGTGATTCTTATTTTCACTGAGCTCACTCTAATACAACGGTGTTCGAAATTTACGACCGTATAGAGCTTCGTATGGTGCCATATTTATACTTGATTGAAAGCTATTATTGTAAGTAAATTCAATCAATGGTAGATATTTTTCCCAGCTACCTTCAAACTCAAGAATGCAACATCTCAACATATCTTCAAGTGTCTGAATAACTTGCTCGGATTGAGCATCTGTTTGCGGGTGAAACATAGTGCTAAAATGTAGCTTTGTACCTAAAGCTTATTACAATTTCTTCCAAAATCGTGATGTGAACCTCGGATCTCTATCCGAAACAATAGATAGTGGCACTCCATGCAATCGAACGATCTTTGAAATATACAACTCAACCAATTTATCAAGTGAATAATCCATACGTACAGGAATGAAATGAGTCGATTCCGTCAATCTATCAACAACAACCTAGGTTGCATCTTTCTTTCCCGGAGATAAAGGCAATCCCGATACAAAATCCATTGTTACTCTATCCCACTTCCACTCAGGAATCATAATAGGCTGTAATAAACCTGACGGTACTTGATGCTCAGCTTTGACTTGCTGACAAACCAAACATTTCGAAACAAATTCTGAGATATCTCTTTTCATGCCATGCCACCAATAAAACTGTTTCAAATCATTATACATTTTCGTGCTTCCTGAATGTACTGAAAAACGACTACTTTGTGTGCTTCATTTAGAATCTTTCAAATGAGCTCGAAATTCTTTGGTACACATATTCTACCACGAAACATCAAACAGTCATCAGACCCAATTCAAAACTCGGAATCAGAAATTGACTCACACTGAGCTCGTTTTGCTTGCAATTCATTATCAAATTTTTGAGCTTCACAAATCTACTGTAAAAATAATAGTCTCACTTTCAACTCAGCTACTATCGAACCGTCATCAGACATAGCTAACTGTGTGTTCAAAGCATGTAAAGCAAATAAGGACTTTAGACTCAAAGCATCAACAACTACATTCACTTTTCCCAGATGATAGTTAATTACTAATTTATAGTCTTTTAGCAATTCTAACCATCTCCGTTGTTGCAAATTCAAGTCTTTCTGTGTCATCAGATATTTCAAGCTTTTGTGGTCGGTATAAATATGTCATTTCTCACCAAACAAGTAATGGCGCCAAATTTTCAATGCGAACACTATCGCAACTAATTCAAGATCGTGCGTCGGATAATTCTTTTCGTGTGGTTTCAACTGTCTCAAAGCATAAGCTACAACTTTGCCTTCCTGCATCAAAACACAACCCAGGCTATTTAATGATGCATCACTGTAAACTACAAATTCTTTACCTGACTCAGGCTGAACTAACATTGGTGCCTTTGTCAATAATGCTTTCAACTATTCGAAGCTCTGTTGACACTTTTTTGACCGCTCAAATCTAACATCTTTTTGAAGCAATCGAGCTATCGGAGTCTCAATCATCAAAAAGCCTTTCACAAATCGTCTATAATAGCCAGCTAGTCCCAGAAAACTACGGACTTCGGTTACATTTCTCAGAGGCTTCTAATCTATAACAGCAGAATTTTGCTCGGGTCTACTTGGATACCTGCGGCTGAAACTATATGTCCCAGAAAACTGACCTCTCATAGCCAAAATTCATATTTTCTAAACTTTACAAACAACTATTTATCTATCAAAGTTTGTAACACGATTCTCAAATGCTTGGCATGTTCAGATTCATCATGAGAATAGATCAAAATGTCATCAATAAACACAACTACAAATCAATCTAAATACGGCTTGAAAATTCGGTTCATCAGGTCCATAAAAAAGTAGGTGCATTTGTTAGTTTGAAAGGCTTAACAAGAAGTTTGTAGTGTCAGTACCTCGTTCTAAAAGCAGTCTTTAGCACATCGGAGTCTTTAACTTGCAACTGGTAATAACCCAATCTCAAATCAATTTTTGAAAACACTGTTGTCCCTTTTAACTGACCAAACAAATCATCTATTCTTGGCAAAGAATATTTGTTCTTGATCGTCACTTTGTTGAGCTGCCGATAATCTATACACATTCTCATCATTCCATCTTTCTTTTTCACAAATAACACAGGTGCACCCTAGTGAGAGAAACTCAGTCTAGCAAAACCTCTATCTGTCAACTCTTGCAATTGGGCTTTTAATTCTTTTAACTCTGTCGGAGCCATTCTGTACGGAGCTATCGATATCGGTGTTGTACCCGATACTAATTCAATATCAAACTCTACCTCTCTGATAGGTGGTAAACCCAGTAATTTTTCAGGAAACACATCAGAAAACTCACATACAACTGATATTGATTCAATCTTTCTCTCTGTCACATTCGTATCAAGTACATAAGTAAGATAAGCTTCACACCCTTTTCTCGCAAATCTCTGAGCTAACATAGACGAGATCACAACTGGTATACTGTTCAAATCATTAGATTCAATTCTAATAATCTCATTATTCTGACATTTCAATTCAATTGTCTTTCATCTACAATTCACTATAGCACTATGCATCGTTAGCCAATCCATACCCAAAATCATATCAAATTCGTCGAATGGCAAGAAGATCAGATTAGCGGGAAAATAGAAATCCCGATGCTTTAACGGACAACTCTTGCAGACTTTTTCAACCAAAACACATTTGCCTAAGGGGTTCGATACTCTAATCACAAGTTCAGTAGACTCTACAGGAAAAGTCTTACTGGATACTAAATTCATACATATATAAGAATGAGTTGATACTGGATCTATCAATGCAATCACGTTAGTATCATAGAGAGTGAAAGTACCAGTAATCACGTCTGGCGAGGATGCCTCTTCCCGTGCACGGATAGCATAAGCTCGGGTAGGTGCTTGTGCCTCAGATCTCACAGTAGAGTCTTTTGTTGCTCTCTGACTATGACTCACATTACCAGCATATCTGGGTGATCTCCCTCTAACTGCAGTATTATTCGGCCTCATACTCTGAGCTTTATCTTTTTTAGCTAACTCTAGGAAATCTCTGATAAAATGATCTAACGACCCACATTTAAAACAAACCTGATCATTCAATCTACAATTACCGAAATGCTGTTTTCCACATTGTCTACATTTGGGTCGATTTGGTTTTGCACTCCTGACACTAGCTATTGAGATAGCCGGAGCTTTAAAGCTTGAATGTTGCCTTTCACGATCTCTGTTTGAATGTCCAACTGATGCATTAGAACGATTGAACGAGTCTCGAAATTTCTTAGATGAAGATTGATACTGCTTACTCATTGATCTTTTTCTTGAGTCTTTAGCTTCTGAATTTGCCTTTCATTTCTCTTTACTAAGATCCTCGGCTTTGCAAGCCTTCTCGACTGGAACGAAAAAATCGTTCAACTCTAAAATTCCGACTAGTAATTTTATATTTTCATTCAATCCATCTACAAATCGTTTGCACATGATTTCTTTAGTGGAAACATATTCCCGGGCATACTTGCTTAACCGTACGAATTCTCTTTCATACTCAGTGACAGTCATCCGACCTTGTTTTAACTCCAGAAACTATTTATGCTTTTGATCAAGGAATCTTTGATTAATGTACTTCTTTCGGAATTTGATAAACTGTAATATATACATATTTTAATCACACATTTAGCATACTTTTGAATGATTCATTCCTTGAATTGAGGAATTTGGTGCTCCCAATCTTTTAATTTCATGTTTTATACTTAGGAAAGCACCGAAGGATGAAAAGAACGAGAAACGGGAGTAAATGGGCCAAATCACAAAATCAACACAGCCTGGGCCCAAGACCACACGGCCATGCCTCCTTAATAGACCTGAACACAACCTGGCCACGACTTACACGGGCGTGTGCCATGGGCGTGTCCCTATCGTGACAAAGAGGAATTTTACTCGGATTAGGGTACTTAGAGGCAAAGAAAGCCATTCCAAAATCCTATATAAACACCCTAGAGGCCAACCTTCAAAAGGTGTCCAGTTAGGCCGAAGAGCCAAGCCAGAGAGGCCAGAATTGTGGAATTTACTCGAAGAAAGCCAGTTGATTCATCTCAAGAAGCCAGAATCATACTTAAGAAGGAGGATCTTCCCTTCAATTTCCTTCAGGGGGTTTTAGGGTTTTTCTTATGTTTTGTTTTATATTTTCTTCTGAGATGTATTCTTTTATAATTATGAACTAAACGCTCAAATACTTGAGGGGGGTGAAATCTAAGACGGATCTTGTTATTGTTTTCTGAACCATATGATAAATACTTTATTTGTTCTTAATTATGTGTTCTTAATTCTTGCTTTGATATTTCAGGATATTGATTCAAGTATTGATGTGCTTAGGCAGTGGAGCAAAAGTCCCTATTTAAGAGTAGATCTAGCATAATTAAGCAGAGTTGATCGTAGCCCTAGAAATAGGATGACGAAAATCTGCCGGATTAGGGTCAAACCTAATATGGGAGTCCAGAGATCGAGTTAATGCAATTCTAGGGGTTTTAATTAGAAAGAGATTTCAATTAATCAACCTAGGTTTAGACATTAGTAGCCTCAAAAAAGGTATTAATATAAATTAGGGAATCCTATGGATCAAGTCAAGTGAATAAATTGTCTGGTTCAGAGTCAAATAACAAGTGAAGTCTAGGTGGATTCTTCCTCGGGTATTGTCTTAATCAATTGGTTTTTCCCACAAGTATTTTTCCCAATTCATTCTCTTTGTCTTAGCATCTTTAGCTTAATAGTTAGTTAATTTTAGATTAATTAATAATTCCCTTAATTTTTAGGCTAAATAATAGAAAGAAAGTAAGTATTAGTACTTTTAGTTCCTTTGGGTTTGACAATTCGGTCTTGCCACTTAACTATACTACTGTTCAATAGGTGCACTTGCCTCAATCGTTGTCACAGTTAATTTCTAGGCTCGATCATTCTTTATATAAATTTTTAAGACTCTAACATACGATTAAGTTTTTGGCGCTGTTGTCGGGGAACTAAAATATTAAGAACGCTCAATTTTTATTACTTTAGCCATTTTTGTTTTTGCAATTTATTATTTTTATTATTTTTATTTTTCTTTTAACCTTACTAATTTTCCTTCTTTTATTTGTTCCTAGCAGGTACCTCTAGTTTATGACTAGAAGGAACCAGACAAGACCCTTGATTTACGACAGTGATATTGAAGGTACTGTTCGCAGAAATCGTAGATAAATAAGGTGAAGCTTAAATTACATAGAAGAAGAGCAAGAAGTCGAAACCAATACTACCGAAGAGATGGCTGAGAATAATCCGCTACCTCAAGAAGTAGCCGAAAATCATGCTCCTCAAACTATGTATGATTATGCTAAACCTAATTTAATAGGAACTGAGTCAAGTATTGTTAGGCCTGCTATTGCTACAAATAATTTTGAACTAAAACCTAACACTATTCAGATGATACAGCAATTTGTTCAGTTTGATGGTTTGCAGGATGAAGATCCAAATAATCACTTGGCGAATTTCCTAGAATTTTGCGATACCTTCAAAATAAATGGCGTTTCTGATAATGCCATTCATCTTCAGTTATTTCCCTTTTCTTTGAGGAATAAAGCTAAACAGTGGTTGAATTCTCTTCCACGAGGATCAATCACTACATGGGAACAAATGACTGAAAAATTTTTATTAAAATATTTTTCACTAGCTAAAATAGCCAAGTTGAGGAATGATATCTCTTCTTTTGTGCAGATGGATTTAGAAACACTTTACGATGCATGGGAGAGATACAAAGATCTATTAAGAAGGTGCCCACACTATGGATTACCCTTGTGGCTACAGGTCCAAACTTTTTATAATGGTGTGAACCCCTCAACCGGTCAATTAATTGATTCAGCCGCCAGCGGAACCTTAAGTAACAAAACACCTGAGGCTGCTTACGAGTTCATTGAAGAGATGTCACTGAATAACTATCAGTGGCAAGTCACAAGGACCAAGCTAACAAAAGCAGTCAGAGTTTTCAACCTCGACACAGTAACCATGCTATCAAACCAGGTAAAATTATTAAATAAAAAGATTGATGGTTTATGTGATTCTTTGCAGGTACATCTAGTTATGCAGTGTGATGCGAATGAAGGAGGGATGAGCAATACAGAATATCCACCTTACAACCCGAGCGCTGAGAACGAGCAAGTTCACTAAATGGGTAACAATTTTAAATCTCAAAATAACCCTTATAGTAATACTTATAATCCAGGTTGGAGGAACCACCCCAATTTTTCATGGAGTGGTCAAGGAAACCAGAGACAACAACCCCCTCAAACTTCCAACAACAGCCCTGCCCACAGGAAAAGAAGCCAAACCTTGAGGAGATGCTTATAAAATTCATAGCGGTGTCAGAAACACATTTTCAAAACACCGAGACAACACTTAAAAATCAACAAGCATCAATTCAAGGGATCGAGAACCAATTAGGGCAACTCGCTAAGCTGATATCTGAACGACCACAAGGCTGCTTGCCAAGCAACACTGAGACTAACCCAAAGGAGCAACTTCAAGCTATAACAGCTCAGGATAGTGTAGGGTTAGATGAGCCTAAATTAAGCCAAGAGAATTCGGTAGAGAATGGTAAGGTCGAGGTAAGTCACGAGAAGCCAAAACCGGTAATTAAAGAGTACCGACCTCGTATACCTTATCCTGATGCGATGAAGAAGGACAACACAGACGAACAATTCGGTAAATTTCTTAAACTTTTAAAGAAATTACATATTAACTTACCGTTTCTTGAAGCTCTTTCGTAGTTGCCAAATTCAAGGAAATTTTTGAAAGAGCTTTTGACAAACAAACAGAAGTCAGACGAGGAATCGCATATGGAATTAAACGCAGTGTGCTCAGCAATGTTGCAAAATAAACTACCACGAAAATTAAAAGATCTAGGGAGTTTTACAATTCCATGCTTAGTTTATCTGTTGATAATACTTTAGCTGATTTAGGGGCAAGCATCAATGTTATACCTTATAAATTGTTTAAACAACTAGGTCTAGGGAAACCCAAACAAACTAGGATGAGCATTCAATTAGCTGATAAAACTATCAGAATTCCTAGGGGTATAATTGAAGATGTTCGTGTGAAAATTGATGAATTCGTATTCCCAGTAGACTTCGTCATTTTAGACATGGATGAGGACAATAGTATCCCCTTAATTTTAGGAAGGCCCTTTTTAGCAACTTCCAGGACTAAAATTGATGTCAGCGCAGGTGAACTTATACTTTGTGTAGGTGACGAATTAATCAGTCTTCAAGCTCTTGACTCGGCTAGGACATCGAGTTATCAAGGTGAGAACATAAATTCTATTAATAACCTTTCAGTTAAACCTTCTTTTCAGGAAGCACCACGAAACTACACAACTGAGCTAGATTCTAGACCTCATGCCAACAAGGAAATAACTCATGAGGAACGAAAGCTTCAGATCAATGAACTAGACGAGTGGAAGACACACTTCAAGGAGAAATTAGGAATACACAAAGCAGAACCAACACCATTCCGTGGGACAAACGAATTTAAGATCGGAGATCAGGTATTGTTAAATAAAGCAGACCTTCGAATATCTCCTCCTGACCCTAATACAAATGAAGAAATCTCTTTTAGGGTGCTCAAGGTTTTCCCATACGGAACAGTCGAGGTAAGTAATCCTATATTCAACACTTTTAAAGTAAACGCTACTCGACTCGAATTACATACTGATAATAGGACTGATAGCATGAGGAAAGATTTTCAGCTCCTGAAACCACCATGATTATGCAAATGAGAGGTAAGTCTAGCTTAAGACTTTAAACGAGCACTTCTCGGGAGGCAACCCGAGCACTAACCCCATTAGTTTTTACATTTTTATTGTTTCTTTAAGTTTTCCTTTTTAGCACCTAACTATAAACTAACCAAGTGCAGATTACCATACCACACGGCCTCACACATGGTCGTGTCCGTGGCCGTGTGGATACTACGGATTTCCATACTGACATGGCAGAGATAGTATGAAATAGAACGAAAAATATCTTCAAGCCACGGCCCTCAACTGAACACCACAGCCATGCGATGCGGTCGTGGCCGACTCTGTTTTAGAAGCGTGGGCGTGGCGACCTGCACATGGGCGTGGGAGAAACGAACGAAGCATAACACAGCCGTGCGACACGGCTGTGTAACACAACAGGCCCATGGTACATGGGCGTGGGGATGTACCAGACATAAAATTTCTATTTAAACCACCCCTCTCCCCTTCTCACCTACTCCTTATTCTTCTTCTTCTTCCATAACCCTTTACACTCTTAACTCTTCATTTTCATTTTTTCATCATTCCCCTAACTCAAGATCTAACCATACCCATGTCGAAGAAGCGGAAGGATCCTAGCACAGTCTCCCTCTATGAGACCGATCTCCATAAGTTCATGCTGACCACTTCATTAACTTGACGGGAAAAGGACCTTTGAGTCCATTTAACTTTTCCTTTTATTTTCCCTTCTCATTTATTTTCCTTTTCTTTAGTTTTCTTTTACTTAGTTTAATCTATTTTATTTCGTTTTCTTTGATGTAGGTTCTAAAGGCTGCTTGGGAATCACACACCACGGCCTTAGAAATCACACCCACCTCGCTAACCATCTAACAATAAGGACTCTTCGGTCCATTAATCTTTTCTTTTAATTTTATTTTACTTTTTATTTTCTTTCTCTTTATCTTTCTTGTCTTTAAATATATATTTAGTATATTTTGAATTATTATCATTATTTCTTGGCTAATTCTTCACGAGCTTCTCAATTTCTTCATCTAGCACAGAGATTGTCGGCGAGCATCAAACCACGGCACTCCCAACTCAAGGAAGCCATCCAAATTTAGGAAGTTTCACCTCTCCCTATCTCTTAAATTTCATATATATCTTTGTACATTGAATGCAATGTACATCTTAAGTGTGGGGGGTGAATATTTATTTCGAGAAAGTGCCCAACTTTCTGCATTATTCTCAAATCCTTAAATTACGCCTTGAATTATACCTTGTTCTTAAGTAATTCTCTCATATTATGATTAGAATGAAATTTCCTTTGAATCATGATTTTTATTAATATGTTTTGGATTAAGTCATTGATAATTGTGCAGTGATGATTTAAACTTTAGGAGACTAGAGAAACAAGCATGATGAGTCTATTTTCCAAAATTAAATTTTTGATTAGGTTGTCTACCTGAATCTAATTATTACCTTGAAGTTTGAAATTTACAAGGTTGATATCAAAAACCCATAATTTTTGTGAGACTTTAAGCCTTTTAGAGCATACATTCTTTCGTGCTCACTTTTTGATTATGAGTATGTTAACATTGATTTGTTATTCTAGAACTTGCTTCGACTATACATGTTAAGACCACATTATTGATTTGATATACAAAGATGACAAAGGCACTTAGGATTTAACCCACTCACTCCACTAAAAACCTTACCCTCACAATTAACCCCTAGTGAACCCCTTTGATCCTAACAACCATTTTTATTGACTCACCCACTAAAATTAACCTAAAACCCATTTTGTATTTGTTATCACCATTCCTTGAGTCCCTTTTTGTCGAGATTTGATTTTGAGCAATTACCTAACTATGTTCCATATTTCAGTTGTAAAACTTCTTTCCTATACTTGATTTGTTCTTAAAAAAACGAAGTATATTCAATATTAGCTCTATGTAATTGAGCTTATACGTTTAAATTCCACATCTTGAGAAGAAGCTCATGTTATTAGTATTTCATGTTTTCAATTGATATAATTATTCAGGATTAGTTCATTTTCTAGTTAGGTAAATTGTCAATTCAATCTCGATTCTAACCCTCTGATTCAGCCTTTACCCACATCTTTAACCCGAGCCCCATTACAATCCTTTTTACCTTTTGATTTGTGTATCATCTCATTTTACAGTGGTGGAGATTTGATTTTCAGGCAAGCTTATGGGATTAACTTTTCATGTTCGACTTTTGAGTGCTTAATTTTGAACCTTAAACACTTTGAGTGATTTGAATGAATCTTTAGTGAGGATGTCAAATCTTGTTGATTTTGAATTAAAGGTGATTATTTAGGTAAGGCGAAACACCTATATTTTCATGCTACAAAAACTATGACTTTAATTGTTTGAATCTTTAGGATCATTCTATTTAAATTATCAATTTATGAATTATCTTTGAATTATGATGGAACATTATTGATGAATATTATGAATTTAGGAAGTTTCTTTTAATTGTGAGTAGAGGATTTTTGATCGTTATGTCAGAGTCTTAAAAATTTATAAAAATAATAATCGAGCCTAGAAACTAACTATGACAACGATTGAGGCAAGCGCACTTATCGAACAGTAGTATAGTTTACTGGCAAGACCGGATTGTCGAACCCAAAGGAACCAAAAGTACTAATACTAACTTTCTTTTTATTATTTAGCCTAATAATTAAGGGAATTATTAACTAATCTAAAATTAACTAATTATTAAGCTAAATATGCTAAGACAAAGAGAATGAATTGGGGAAAATACTTGTGGGAAAAACCAATTGATTAAAACAATACCCGAGGAAGAATCCACCTAGACTTCAGTTGTTATTTAACTCTGAATCAGACGAATTATTCACTTGACTTGATCCGTAGGATTCCCTAATTTATATTAATACCTCTCTTGAGGCTACTAACGTCTAACCCTAGGTTGATTAATTGAAATCTCTTTCTAATTAAAACCCCTAGAATTGGATTAATTCGATCTTTGGACTCCCATACTAGGTTTGACCTTAATCCGGCAGATTTTCATCATCCTATCTCTATGGTTGCGATCAACTCTACTTCATTATGCTAGATCTACTCTTAGACAAGGTCTATTCCTCCTCTGCCTAAGCACATCAATACTTGAATCAATATCCTGAAATATTAAAACAAGAACTAAGAATACATAATTAAGAACAAATCAAGTATTTATCATATAGTTCAGAAAACAATAACAAGATCTGTCTTACGTTTCATCCCCCTCAGGTATTAGAGGGGTTTAGTTCATAATTATAAAAGAATACATCTCAGAAGAAAATATAAAACAAAACATAAGAAAAACCCTAAAACCCCCTGAAGGAATTGAAGGGAAGATCCTTCGTCTTGAGTATAACTCCAACTTCTTGAGATGAATCAACTAGCTTTCTTCGATTAAATTTCACAATTCTGGCCTTTCTGGCTTGGCTCTTCGGCCTAACTGGACACCCCCTGAAGCTTGGCCTCTAGGGTGTTTATATAGGCTTTTGGAATGGCTTTCTTTGCCTCTAAGTACCCTAATCCATGTAAAATTCCTCTTTGTCACGGCAGGGACACGCCCGTGCAAATAGTGGCCAGGTCGTGTTTGGGTCTGTTAAGGTGGCACGGGCGTGTGGCTTGGGCCCAGGCTGTGTTGATTTTGTGATATGACTCATTTACTCTGTTTTAGGCCCATTTCTCCTAAGTATAAAACATGGAAAAAAGGATTAAGAGCACCAAATTCCACAATTCAAGGCTTAAATCATCCAAAAGTATGTTAAATGTGGGATTAAAATATATTCATATTATGGTTTATCAAATACCCCCACACTTAAGCATTTGCTTGTCCTCAAGTAAAATTCTCAACTCACAATTAAAATGACCTTCCTTGATTCATAATATTCATCAACAATGTTCCATCATAATTCAAAGATAATTCATACATTGATAATTTAAGCAAAAGGGTCCTAAAGATTCAAACAATCAAAGTTATAGTTTTTGTAGCATAAAACTTTGGTGTTTTCCTAAATAATCACCTTTAATTCAAAATCGATAAGAGTTGACATCCTCACTAATGATTCACTCAAATCACTCAAAGTGTTTAAGGTTCAAAATTAAGTACTCAAAAGTCGAACATGAAAAGTTAATCCCATAGGCTTACCTGAAAATCAAATCTCCACCACTGTAAAATAAGATGATACACAAATCAAAAGGTCTTTAAAATTGGGTGTAATAGGGCTCGGGTTAAAGGTGTGGATAAAGGCTGAATTAGAAGGTTAGAATCAAGATTGAATTGACAATTTACTTAACTAGAAAAATGAACTAATACTGGAATAATTACATCAGTTTAGAAACTTGTAATACGAGCTTTTTTTTTCAAGATGTGGAATTTAAACGTATAAGCTCACTTAATCATAAAACTAATAATGAATATACTTCATTTTTTTTAAGAACAAATCAAGTCATAATAAAAGATGACTTTAACTACTGAATTAAAGATTATAGTTAGGTAACTGATCAAATCAAATCTCGATATAAGGGTGGTCAAGAGGAATGGTGATAACAAATACAGACCGGGTTTTTGGTTTAATATTAGTGGGTGAGTCAATAAAAAGGGTTGTTAGGATCAAAGGGGTTCACTAGGGGTTAATTGTGAGGGTAAGCTTTTTAGTGTAGTGAGTGAGTTAAATCCTAAGTGCCTTTATCATCTTAGTATATAAAATCAATTAATGTTGTCTTGACATGTATAATCGAAGCAAGTTCTAGAATAACATCTCAATGTTGACACACTCATAATCACAAGGTGAGCACGAAAGAATGTATGCTCTAAAAGGCTCAAAATCTCACAAAAATTATGGGTTTTTAATATCAACCTTGTAAATTTCAAACTTCAAGGTAATAATTAGATTCAGGCAAACAATCTAGCAAAATTTTAATTTTTGAAAATGGACTTATCATGCTTGATTCTCTAGTCTCCTAAAGATTAAATCATCACTGCACAATTATCAATGACTTAATTCAAAACATATCAATAAAAATTATGATTCAAAAGAAATTCATTCTACTCATAATATGAGAAAATTACTTAAGAACAAGGTATAATTCAGGGATTTGAGAATAATGCAGAAAGTTAGGCACTTTCTTGAAATAAATATTCACCCCCCACACTTAAGATGTACATTGCCCTCAATATACAAAGATATATAATAACAATAAAATCATAAGATAGGGAGAGAAGTGAAACTTCCTGAGTTTTGGACAGATTCCTTGAGAATGAAACTTGTAGGTATGGAGTATAAGAAATGCATGATAAACTAAGCAGATGTGAAGGTATGTGAAAATATTCCAGTACCTTAGTAGCACTTTGAACCTTTTGAAACTGCAGAGTCATCAGTAACTTTTTTTAGGGGGTTTTGTTATGATATTTACTTGAAGATTAGACAGTCGGAGATAAAAGAAATTAGAATTTCACTAATAAAATTTTTAAAATAA
Source organism: Gossypium australe (assembly GCA_005393395.2). NCBI lineage: Eukaryota > Viridiplantae > Streptophyta > Magnoliopsida > Malvales > Malvaceae > Gossypium > Gossypium australe. Next base: position 118,416,749 of record CM016621.1, read on the forward strand.
AATAAAAAGTAAATGTGTGAACTAGCAAATTATAATAAAAGAGTACATCAAAATCAAATAAAAGCAAAAAATAAAAATAAAAATAAAGATAGAACTAAAAATAAAAAAGACTCAAAAGTCCTCATCATTGGTTGGATCGCAAGGTGGTGGCCGCGACGATATGTGAAAGTGATGACAAATCTGCTGAAGAGTCACCTCAATGCCATCGAATCGTCGAGCGGTGCCATTGAATTGTTGAGTACAGTAGTGCTCGAACTGAGTGAGACATGCGGAGATGTCTAAAAGTGATGCAGCTGCATGAACTGGTCGATGGCTCGGTTGTGGTTCCTCATGTGGGTGTAGGGCATTGTCAGTAATGTCCTCAGGATCCTCCTCTTCGGTGATAGGTGCTAGCCAATATTGGGGAGGATCAGTCCCACGTTGATGTTGGATCATCCTCATGTGTAGTATTGTCTGGATGCCCTGTGGGGACATCTGACCTATCAGTGTGAGTGAGGAAATATGAGCGGCGGTGTTGAGGAGCCTGAAATATCGAGCCAAGCATGTGATGTAGGGGCCCATAGATATGACCCTTCTCCTATGTTGCTCCGTCTGATGTTGAATGGCACCAGCTATGAAATAGGTTAGGTCAAAAATGTGCCCGTTTGCCATGCACCATAGGAAGTAGGCGTCGTGAGTGTTGACGATGCCAATGCTCTCTCGCCTACCTGTCAGTGTATGAGCTAAAGTAGCTTGTACGTACCTCAAGGATGGGGCGAGAGCCGTCGCCTTAGAGCGGCTAGGGTCATAAGTGGCTGATTTGGGAGCTATATTGTACCAACATCTCGAGGGGGTGTTATGGATATGGTGGTGGAGGTCCTCGAGTTTGTTATCCTCCATGAATTCGTCGGTATAGAGTCCCAGAGCAGCTCCGAACTGTGGGACACTCATCTCACGGACCAGACCTCCGAGACGTAATTGGATAGTGCCAGAGTTGTCGAAGTTAGTCATCACCGTCTGGAGGTGGAAAGTAGAGCAGAGTTCCAAAGTGAGCTCTAGGTATGTGGGCTCAATGCTGTCGAAGAATTGCCCCCACGGGTCTGTGAATAATAAGGCCCGAACCTCATCTGCTAGCTGGACCTGCTCTAAGGCGGTCCAATCGATACACCTTCCTATGCCAAGAGGTCTTGCGCATAGTATCTGATAAAGATCTTCCTGAGTTCCCAGAGGAAAACGTAGGAATGGGTGTCGTATTTCAATAGAGGCACTTGAAGAGGCCGCACTGTGTCTCTTTCATTTTTTTCGACGTGCGAACGGTAGTTTTCTTGCCTCAAGATGATGACATTATGGTCCTGTAAATAACATATATTCAACGATTCAAGTAACATTTCTAGCCAAGACATATTGTATATCATTTAAGAACTCAACATTATCAAAAATATAACAAGGAAAAAAATCATGATAAGAATAAACTAAAATTTTGCATAAATACTAATCGTTATTTATTTAAACAAGGACTAAACGAATAAATGAATCTAATAATGAATATAACTAATATTAAACAATAAGAATAAACTAACTAGAGACTAAATAAAAGTCTAGTGATAAAATAGTTTAATGGAGGAAAATGTAAAAATAAGAGGTGACCAATGGAGTTTTTGGCGAGGAGCGGCGCGGCTGAGGTGGTGGTCGGAGCACGGACGTTGCGTGGTGGTGCATGGGCATGTGCTGCAAATAGATATGGGAACACGGCTGTGTTGCATTTTTGGACGGGCGTGTATTCTGTCAGCACAGGCGTGGACTAGTTTTCTATGTGTATGTGAAAGAGAGAAAGAGATAAGGGATAGGGAAAGTCAAGGGGGAAGAGGATTTTGCTGGTGGCCGAAATGGGGTAGTGATTTTGGAGAGAAAAGACTAGGGTTGGGGAAAATTTTGGGGGAGACGGGCGTTGGTTGCTTTAAATAGGGGGTGGGAGACACGTTCAGGGGCCACGTCCGTGTTCCCTTTATTCAGCCCGTGTTTTTCGAATTTTTAATTTTAGGCGCGTTTATGTTGTATTCCACGCCCGTATCGCACGGGCGTACCTGACGTTGTTCGTTTCTCCCAAGCCCGTGTCAATGCTCCTACGCCCGTGTTCGTAAGTCAGTTTCAACCACGGCCTTAGAGCACGTGCATGTTTTATGCCCGTATCGTTTTCTCAGAATCAACCACGAGTTGGATGCATGGGCGTGTCACACACTCGTGTTGATTAATCAGTTTCGACCACGGTCGTATCGCACGGTCGTGTCGTTTAGTCGGATCCCGTGGCTTGGAGAAAGTTTTTGTCCTGTTTTTACACCATCTTTGCCATGCCCATGTATCTATTCATGGTGTTCACACGGCCACGACCACGCCCGTGTGCAAGGCTGTGTGGTAGAGAAACCTGCGTTTTACTGAATTGGTTAGTTTGTAGTTAGGTGCTAGAAATCTAAAATATGTCATTAGTGTAGTTAGTAGTCGGGTTGCCTCCTAAGAAGATCTCGTTTAAAGTCTTAAGCTAGACTCACCCTGTTTTCATCTCTAAATGAAGGTTCATGGAGCCGAAGCTCCTTTCTCATATCCCTAAAATCTTCACCATTATAAAATTTCAGTCGCTGACCATTTACCTTAAATGTGCCATGAGTTGGATGAGTTACCTCGATTGCGCCATAGGGAAAAATAGTTTTGATCCTGAATGGATCTGACCATCTTGATTTCAGCTTTCCAAGAAACAATTTGAGCCTTGAATTGTACAACAAGACTAAGTCTCCTACTTCGAATTGCTTTGATTGCTTTAAACGAGCATCATGGCGTCACTTTGTTGCCTCCTTATATAATCGTGAATTTTCATAGGCATTAGCTCGCCATTCATCTAGCTCATTCAATTGCATCATCCTTTTCTCACCTGCAGTTTTAAGATTGTAATTTAAGAATTTTATAGCCCAGAAAGCTTTGTGCTCTAACTCAAATGGTAGATGACAACTTTTTCCATAGACAAATTTGTGTGGGGTAGTTCCTATGGGAGTTTTAAACGCTGTTCTATAGGCCCATAAAGCATCGTCTACTTTTAATGCCCAGTCTTTTCTGTTTGATTCAACTGTTTTCTCTAGAATACGCTTAAGTTCTCGATTTGCTACTTCTACTTGCCCACTGGTTTGAGGGTGATAAGGGGTAGCTGTCCTGTGGTGTACTCCATATTTTTTTAAGACTTTATCAAATTAAGTATTACAAAAGTGAGTACCCCTATCACTAATAATTGCTCTGGGTGTTTCGAATCGAGAGAAAAGTTTCTTAAGAAACCTTACTACTACTCTAGCATCGTTAGTAGGTAAAGCTTGAGCTTCCACTCATTTTGACATGTAATCTACTACTACTAAGATGTATTTATTTCCAAATGAACTAGGAAATGGACCTATAAAGTCAATACCCCATACATCGAATATTTCACATGATAGCATATATGTTTGAGGCATTTCATCACGTTTAGAGATATTACCTGTTCTTTGGCATTTATCACATGAAGTAACATACCTGTTGGCATCTTTAAACAGAGTTGGCCAATAAAACCTGATTCAAGCATTTTATGTGCTGTCTTAATCCCGTTGTAATGCCCTCCTGAAGGTCTTGAGTGGCAATGTTCTAGAATTTCGCTTGCTTCTACCTTTGTAACACATCTCCGAATTACTTGATCTGCACATATACGAAAAAGAAAAAGGATCCTCCCAAAAATAATTTTTCGCATCAGCAAAGAATCGCTTCTTTTTGATAATGTGTTAACCTTTTTGGTAGGATGCTAGCAGCTAAGTAATTTGCAATGTCTGCGAACCAAGGTACCTCGGAGTTAGATATAGCAAATAGTTGTTCTTTAGGAAACGAGTCATTTATCTCATTCTCATTTACTTTTTCAATATACGAATTTTCAAGCCTAGAAAGATGATCTGCTGCAAGATTTTTAGCTCCTTTCTTATCTTGAATTTATAAGTTAAATTCCTGTAAGAGTAAAATCCATCTTATGAGTCGAGGTTTTGCATCGAATTTAGTTAAAAGATAACGAAGAGCTGAATGGTCAATGTAAACGACAACTTTAGATAATATCAAATACTGTCTAAATTTATCAAATGCAAAAACCACAGCTAGCAATTCCTTTTTTGTGGTGGTGTAATTTTCTTGTGCAGCCGTTACTGTCTTGCTAGCGTAATAGATCGGCTGAAAGTGCTTGTCTCTTCGCTGTCCCAGAACTGCACCTACTGCAAAATCACTCGCATCACACATTAGTTTAAAGGGTAAATTCCAATCAGGTGCAATTATAATTGGAGCATTTATTAATTTATCTTTTTGAATATTAAATGCATCTAAACATTCCTGATCAAAATTGAAAGGCACACCTTTTTCTAGTAATTTCGTCAAAGGCTTAGCTATTTTAGAAAAATCCTTAATAAATCTTCTATAAAATCCAGCATGTCCTAAAAAGCTTCTAATAGCCTTAACTGAACTAGGAGGAGGTAATTTTTCTATGGTTTCGACCTTTGCTTTGTCTACCTCAATCCCTTTACTAAAAATTGTATGTCCCAACACAACCCCCTCTCAAACCATAAAGTGACACTTTTCCTAATTTAAAACAAGGTTCGTTTCCTCACATCTCATTAGAACTCGTTTTAGATTTTTGAGGCAAAGATGAAAAGAATTACCAAATACTGAAAAATCATCCATAAATACCTCCATAATGTCCTCCACAAGTTCATCAAAGGTAGCCAGCATGCAGTGCTCAAAAGTAGCAGGAGCACTACATAATCCAAAAGGCATTCTACGATAAGCAAACGTACCGTATGGACATGGGAATGTTGTCTTTTCTTGATCCTCAGGGGCTATTGGGATTTGGAAGTAGCTGAAGAGTCCATCCAAGAAGCAGTAGTACATATGCCCAGATAATCTTTCCAACATCTGATTAATAAAGGGAAAAGGGAAGTGATCTTTTCTGGTGGCATCGTTCAACTTTCTATAGTCAATACAGACTCTCCAACCTGTGACTGTTCTTGTAGGAATTAATTCATTCTTTTCGTTGGCTACAACAGTCATGCCTCCTTTCTTTGGAACGACCTGCACAGGACTCACCCAAGTACTGTCAGAAATAGGATAAATTTTTCCAGCATCTAGGAGTTTAATTACCTCAGCTTTAACAACTTTTTTCACGTTGGGATTCAATCTTCTTTGAGGTTGCACACATGGTTTATACTCATCTTCCATTAAAATTTTTTGGGTGCAAAACGATGGGCTTATTCCTTTAATGTCAGAAATTTTCCTAGCTATGGCTCTTTTATGTTCCCTTAGTACTTTTAGCAACTCATCTTTCTCTTCGGGTTCCAGATAATTACTGGTAGCGTAGAATTATCCCCGAGGAATGCATACTCTAAGTGTTTTGGCAATTGTTTTAATTCCAATTTCAGTGGCTCATCAATAGAAGGTTTTTGTTTAAATTCATCGTTGATTTCAATGTCCTCCTCTTTCTTTTGTCTAGAGGTAGATGTATTAGAATTCAACTCATCGGAATCATCATCTTCCCCCTTACCTTGGGCAGACATAGTTCCATCGTGTCGTCATGTATGATTTCATGCAAAGAATCTTTGATAAAATGATCAATGGCATCAATAAAATAACATGAATCATCTTGTTCTCTAGAATACCGCATAGCATCGTAACTTTGGAAAATAATTTCCTCGTCGCCTACCCTCAATGCGAGTTTACCATTACCTACATCAATAACAGCTCTAGCAGTAGCTAAAAAAGGGCGCCCCAAAATTAAAGGTACCTCAATGTCTTCATCCATGTCAAGCACAACAAATCAACAGGGAATATAAATTTATCAACTTTTACCAGAATATCTTCAATAACTCCTCTAGGATATTTAATAGATCTGTCAGCTAATTGAATGCTCATCCTAGTGGGTTTGGGTTTTGGTTCCCCAAGATCAAGTTGCTTAAACATTTTATAAGGCATTAAATTAATACTAGCGCCTAGATCAGCTAGTGCTTTCTTAATATGTAAACTACCAATTAAACAGGGAATAGTGAAACTTCTTAGATCTTTTAATTTGGTTGGTAGCTTGTTTTGGATGATAGCTGAACATTCTTCATTAAGTTCCACTGTTGATATTTCTTCAAATTTCCTTTTATTTGTTAGAAGCTCTTTTAGGAATTTTGCGTATGTCGGCATCTGTGAAATAGCTTCAACAAAAGGTAAGTTAATATGTAACTATTTAAAAAGTTTAAGAAATTTATCGTATTGTGCATCTAATCGGTCTTTCTTCAACTTTGCCGGATATGGGATTGGTGGTGTAACATCCCGATTTTGGGCTTAGTCGGAATAGTGGTTTCGGGACACAAATCCGATGTTGATAAATTTATTTTATTTATATTTTTTATGGTCTACAATTTCACGTAATGATTTTGTGAAAATCTCATTCGAAAATTTTGACGTTTGGGCACTTAATTTAGTCAAAAGGACTAAATTGTAAAAAGTGCAAAAGTTGAGTTCTACAAGTTAGAGGTGTCCAATTGTAATGAAATTTTAAATTGGAGGTCCTTAAATGATAATTAGGCCATTGGTTAAGTTGGTGGACAAATATGGACATGGATGGGTATGTTTCAAAAGATTTTTTCAAGGGCATTTTGGTAATTTAATGAATTAAATGAATTAAAAACAATATTTAAATGCCAAATTTGTCCATCTTCAAGTTTAGGCTGAATTTAACATGTGGGAAGCCAAGGATAGGGTTTTCAAGCTTTCCAAGCTTCATGGTAAGTCCATTCTAGCCCCGTTTTTCATGTTCTTTATTTTTTTTGGAGTCCTAGTAACTTGATTTAGCTTATTCTAGCAATAATTTAACCTAGGGTTCATATTTGGAAAAATACCCATAGGGGAAATGTATTTATTTTGATGTTTTATGGTAGAATATAAAGCTTAGAATTATGTTAAACAACCTTTACTAAGCGATTTTAAGTGAAAACGAGTAAAACGACATAATCGACAAAAATACCTAATGTACATAAGTGCATGTTAGAGCAAGAATTTGATGTTGCCATAAAAGGGAAAAATGATTAGCATGTTATAAAACATAAGAATAAGGGGTGAAGTTTAATTTTCGAGCCTAGGGGCAAAATCATAATTATGCAAAAGTTTAGGGGCAAAATTGTAATTTCGCCAAAGTTTGAGTTATGGACTGTTTTGAGTAGTACATTAATTAAATAAGTGAAATGTGATGTCTTAGACCCCGAAAAATGAGATTTGAACCTAGAACGGGAGGAAAATTGAAAATCGGGAAAGTTGGTAAAATGACTGTTTTGGTATCGAGGTAAGTTCATATGTTTAATAAGCATTTAATTATGCATATTTGAATGATAAATTGATATTTTGTCCATAAATACTATAGTATTGAGTTTTAGATATAATGATTAATGTTCGATAATAATTCGATATTGGAAAGAGAACTTGTATAATTTATATGTTAGACCATATTTTGTATTATGGCTTTGTATGATAACAAGAAAGTATTGACTAGCATAGTTTGATGAGAATAAGTTAAGTTGATGATATGATGAGATTTAGAATGTAAGTATGTAAGTTGAGTAGCATTTTATTATTATGCAATTATTGTTATTAGTAATGTTATTATTGAGTTATGCGACTAACCTTGAGAATTTGAGCAAGTATGTTTCAGCTATGACTTGACAAGGCATTGATATCTCAAAGTCCATGGCTATACCATGGCAATTAAGGAAGAATTTATGGAAAAGTCCATGTTCATAACATGGCATTTAAGGAGGAATTGACGGTTAAGGATACCATGTAAGACCATGTCAAGACATGGCATAGGTAAGGCAAGGATCCCGTGTAAGACCATGTCAAGACATGGCATCGGCATTGATTAAGGACTCCATGTAAGACTACATCAAGATGTGGCATTGGCGCTAAGACAAGGATACCATGTAAGACCATGTTTGGAACATGGCATTTGGTAAGACAAGGGTACCATGTAAGACCATGTTTGGAACATGGCATTTGGTAAGACAAGGATACCATGTAAGACCATGCCAAGGCATGGCATTGATAAGTTCTATAAGGCAAGGAAATCATGTAAGACCATGTCAAGACATGGCATTGATGAGTTACTATAAGGCAAAAGTCCCATGTAAGACCATGCCAAGGCATGGCATTGGTGAGTTCATAAGGCAAGGATACCACGTAAGACCATGTCAATACATGGCAATGGTAAGTTCAAAAAGGAAAAGGTTCTCGAGTAGTCCAAAGAGCAAGTCAAAGAAATGACAAGGTGAGAACATGAAGAAAGAGTACAGGTATGAGTACAGGTATGCATTTAAAGCATATTTGATATTGAGATTGTAAGTAATTGAGATTATCAAGTATTAAGTAAGTGATGAGTTTTCAGTTATGCTTGTGACACTTTATGACATGATTGGAAATATGCCTATATTATGAAAGAGTACTCATGTGTTAAGTGAGAATGTTGCAGGTATCTAAGCAAGCTATTAAGTAAGGTGCCCTTTATATTCTGAGCCTTTGGTAAGGTTACCAATGAGTTCACCGGGAAAATCGATTAAGTGAAATTATGTGTGGCTTGTAGTGATAAGTGTAGGTATATGCATGTGAAACGTATGAGCAATATGCTCGATATGTAATCAGAAATTTGAAAGATTGTTATAGGTAAGTAATGAATACAACTAAAGTGAGTGAGAGCAAAAATTTAAAAATAAAACTGTTTTGGACAGCAGCAGTTACGTGATTTTGAAAAATCACCAAAAATAATAGAAATTGAATTATAAGTTGGATAAGATATTGACTTAAAAATTATTGTGTCTATTTTCATATAAAAGAAACAGAGCAAACATATAATTTCTATAATTTGAGATATTTAAATTTTTGTGAGACTGGTTCAGAATGACTACGTGATCCCCTGTTTTGTCTTGGAAAAATCATTAAATATTGTACAAAAATAATTATGTGATATAATTTATATTCCTGAAATTCTGAATGAGCCTAGTTTCAAATAAACTAAACAATAAGGTCATCTAAATTCTATAAGAGGAGATAATTGATTCGTAGTAAAGAGAGGTCAGAATAGTCGAACAGTGAAACAGGGGAAATTTTAATGAATAAACTGTACTAATTGACAAGACCAAAAATTCTAGAAATTTTATGGTATGAAGATATGTGAGTCTAGTTTCAGGGAAAATTTGTAACACCCCCAAACCCGGCCCATACATTTCGACCAGATCTGGTATGCTACGAGTTGTACATTAAAAACTTTTGCCTTGTTGGTTTTGGAAGTCGTAAGTTAATTAGACATTATTTGAATAAATAAATGACATTTTAAAAAAATAAACTCCTTTCTATTATTATTATTAAGTATAAATAAACCTTGTCATAAATTCATAAGTTGCAGAACATTGAAAACTACTTAGTTGAATAAAAACTAGGGGCCTTATTACATAAATATTCCCAAAATAAAAATAAAATAAACTTAAAGAAATCCCAAAAATAATTTGTAGAAATAAAAAACTTGATAGCCCCTCAAGTCCGTCTTGGCTCCCATGTCCACGATCTACTGCTCATCTGGAACAGTAGAGAAAAAGGAAAGTGTGAGTCACCAAGACTCAGTGTATAAATCTCAAAACACACAACGACCTGAGCCCACAAACACGTTATGGGCCCTGGCCCATACATAAAGGCAACAATCATGATTATATATCAAATAATAAATGATTAATAACCCAACCCATCCTAGGTTTCCATCCTTTACACACCAACCCGTACCAACCATCACACCTTGGGGATTTCTACAATCAACCCTCCATCCGCTACACACCATAACGACAGCCGTACTGCCTATTCCTGTTATTCAGGAATCATTAAACGTGGCATAGCCACCGATCACTATGTGACCTATCATTTATATTTGTGGGTTTTCTACCACCGATCACCAAGTGACCTATCATGCACTTCCCCTTCAATACCATAATCCCCCCCAAGCATACATATATTAAGAAAACATCATGCAGGCTTACATATATTTCGATACACATTGAGAGTTCTATGTTTACGTACCTGGCATCCATGCCTAACCCTTTTAGGGTTCCATTCGACTGTCTATACAGCCTCTTTCTGGCTTGTTAGCCCATAACATATATATAGACATACATACAGGATTAATAGTGTGTTAGAGATCTACACACCTAATTACCGATAAAATGATGCTTTCTATGTCGACGCTATTCGTAGTTGACACAACTGCTATCTGCCTAAGGTGTTGTTCAGAAGTCGGTCCACAACCAAGTGGCCAATCTCGAACGGCAGATACCGCTCGTTTCTTAAACTTAGGGATTTTCTCCTTGGCCTGATCCATATTTAATTCCATCACAAGTCCTTGTCAGAACTCCTATCACAATGTATGATCGTTAATCCTCATCATAAAGTTAAGATCTTTGTGTACTATGAACGAATCTAGTAAAAATCTAGGGAAAATCTCCTTACCTTAAAATCCCGAAATTAGAGACTAGCGATTTTCGGCTTTTAGATCTAGACGACCAAGTTTCCTTCAAATCCTGAAATGCCGCCCAACATAGAACCAGTAAACTATTAGCTTTTCGGCTTTTGCCTTTCAAGAACCGAAATAGAACATGAGATCTAACAGAAGTCGACACTTACCTTAGCACAGGGAATTCGGCTAGCACTGGAGAGAAGATTCGACAATGTCAAAGAAGAAGTTTTAAATGCCGAAAGAAATAGAACCAACTCACAGATGAGATGAATAGAGAAAAACTATGGAGATTTCGTCTTTTTAGAGAAATCGGCACAAGAGGAACAGAATGGAGAAAAAAATGAAGGGAGAGGTTTCGGCTTTTGAAGAAATTAAAGAAAAGAAATTGTAGAGGGAGAGACTAAGAATTTCGGCACAATGGAAGAAGAAGAAATTAGGGTTCAAATGCCAGAATCAATGAGATATCCCCCCTATTTATAGAATTTTCGCCACTCCTATAAAAAAACCGAAAGTACCCTTCCTGATAACTAAAAATCAAGCTAATAAAAAGGGAAAATTCGGCACCCCTTTTCCATGAAGTAGCCAAATTCTTTACTCCTCTAGGTGGTGGATTTTCGGCCATCACCTTTCCTTGATAGCTCCTATCTTTTCTCCTTTTTATCTTCTATATTATCAATTATAAAATCCATATAAATCCTCCTATTTTTGAGCCTTGTTGCCGTCCACTTCACCTAACCCTAATGCCGAATTTATCTTACTTAAATTAAGAGAATTGGGCTCCATAGAACTTAAATTTTGGGCCCCTTACACCTTTGTTGTGGCGTCACCCCTTGCTCCCTTTTAAGTGCCTAAAATGGCCCAAAAACATGGGCTCCTTGCAGCCAAAACCTGGGCCCCTTTAACTGTTAGTGACGCCACCTTCTAACTCCCTTGCAGCGCCACCTATTGTTGGGCCACAAGCCCACATTGGTATTTTAAACACAATTACCACCTTTTAACTCTATAATGCCCAATCAGATAATTTAACCAAGGCTTTTGCCTAGTCGTGAGCCCAAATTGGACCCCTATCACTTAAATTAACATATTAAACATATCCTTACACTAAACGCATAGACCCATTAATTCAGGATGTTACAGTTCTACCCCCTTAAAGAAATTTCATCCTCGAAATTACCTGATCAGAAAAGATGGGGGTATTGCTGCCGCATTGCTTCCTCGGGTTCCCACGTAGCCTCCTCTGAACCATGATTCCTCCACAGCACCTTAACCAATGGAACCGTTTTCCTTCGCAACACCTTGACATCACGATCCAAGATTTCCACTTGTTCCCCTTCGAAGGATAAATCAGGTCTTACCTCAATTTCCGCCACAGGCACAACATGAGATGGATCCGAACGGTAACGTCTTGGCATGGAGACGTGAAATACATCGTGAATTTGACTTAACTCCGGAGGTAACTCCATCTGGTAGGCTACTGGTCCTACTCGCTTCAACACCCGATATGGTCCGATAAATCTGAGACTTAATTTACCCTTTCGACCAAACCTTAGTACTTTTTTTCCACGGTGACACCTTTAGGAATACTTTATCACCCACTGCAAACTCTATGTCCTTACGCTTTAAATCAGCATAGGATTTTTGTCTCTCCGGCGCCTCCTTCAGTCAAACCCGAATCAATTCAACCTTCTCTTCTATCTCGGTCACCAACTCCGGACCCAGAATCCGACGTTCCCCTAATTTCGTCCAACAGGTAGGAGTACGACACCTCCGCCCGTACAAAGCTTTATAGGGCGCCATCTGAATACTTGACTGGTAACTGTTGTTGTAAGCAAACTCTGCTAACGGTAAGAACTCTTTCCAACTACCTCTGAAATTAATGACACATCCTCTCAACATGTCCTCCAAGATCTGGATCACCCGCTCAGACTGTCCATCGGTCTGAGGATGAAATGCTGTACTGAAATCCAACTTTGTACCCAACGCTCGATGCAAAGCCTTCCAAAATCGTGAGGTGAACCGAGGGTCCCTATCTGATACGATCGAAACAGGTACTCCATGCAACCTCACCACCTCCACTATGTATAACTTAGCTAACTTCTGCAATGAATAGTTAACACGCACTGGGATGAAGTGTGTGGACTTCGTCAAGCGATCCACAACTACCCAAACCGTATCTTTCTTAGTGGGTGTGAGGGGAAGCCCACTAACAAAGTCCATGGTAATTCTTCCCCACTTCCATTGTGGAATCTTCACTGGCTACAATAATCCTGATGGTAACTGATGTTCCGCCTTGACTTGCTGACAGGTTAAGCACTTGCCCACTAATTCAGTTACTTCTTGCTTCAAACCCGACCACTAGAACTGATCTCGCAAATCCTGAAACATCTTACTTCCTCCAGGGTGCATAGCGTATGCACCACCATGCGCCTCATGCAAAATCCTACGCCTCAACTCCGGATCTTTTGGCATGCACACTCTCCCTCGGAAACATAACAGTCCTTCCTCATTCATATTGAATTCCGTTGGTCCATCCTTTGAGATTAGCTGCAATTTCCCTAGCAACTCATTGGTCTGTTGCCTCTCATTCACTTGGCTAATCCAAGAGGGTTTCACTTGAAGCTTAACTAATAAACTTCCATCCTCATACAAACTAAGGTGAGAAAACATTGCTCTTAAGTCAGAAACTACTGTACGACTTAGAGCATCCACCACTACATTAACCTTACCCGGGTGATACTCGATCGAGCAGTCATAATCCTTTAGCAACTCGATCCACCTTCTCTGCCTTAGATTCAGCTCCTTCTGAGTCAAAAGATACTTTAAGCTCTTATGATCTGTGTAAATGACAGAGTTCTCTCCGTACAAATAGTGCCTCCAAATTTTTAAGGCAAACACCACCGCCGCCAATTCCAAATCATGTATGGGATAATTTGATTCATGCGGTCTTAACTGTCGGGATGCATATGCAACCACCTTTCCCTCTTGCATCAACACACATCCTAGTCCTGCGTGTGACGCATCACAGTAAATTACAAACTCCTTCCCTGCCTTCGGCTGAATCAACACCGGAGCCTCCGTCAGAAACCTCTTTAACTTTTCGAAACTCTCCTGCTACTTATCAGACCAAACAAACGGAACTCCTTCCGTAGCAACTTAGTCAACAATGCCGCAACTGAAGAAAATCCTTCAACAAACCTTCGGTAATACCCAGCTAAACCAAGAAAACTCCTAATCTCAGCCATAGACCTAGGTGGCTTCCAATCCAACACCGCTTCAATCTTTCGAGGGTCAACCCTAATCCCTTCTGCCGACACAACGTGCCCAAGAAATGTAACTTCTCTTGGCCAAAATTCACACTTACTGAATTTGGCATACAACTGCTTCTCTCTTAGAATCTTCAAAACTATTCGCAGATGAGCATCATGCTGCTCCTTCGACTTCGAATAAACCAAGATATCGTCTATAAACACCACGACACACCGGTCTAGGTAGGGTTGAAACATCCGGTTCATCATGTCCATGAACGCTGCTGGCGCGTTGGTCAATCCAAATGGCATCACCATAAACTCATAATGACCGTAGCGAGTCCTAAAAGTCGTCTTATGAATATCCGCCTCTCTGGCCCTAAGCTGATGGTACCCTGACCTCAGATCTATCTTTGAAAAGACTGAGGCTCCCTTTAACTGATCGAACAAGTCATTGATCCTTGACAACGGATACTTGTTCTTAATTGTTAGCTTATTCAACTGGCGATAATCAATGCACATACGCATTGATCCATCCTTCTTCTTAACAAATAACAACGACGCTCCCCAATCCGACACACTCGGTCGACTAAATCCTCTATCCATCAACTCCTGAATTTGCGCTTTCAACTCCACCAGCTCCTTCGGCACCATCCTATCCGGAGCAATAGATACTGGCGTTGTTCCTGGAAGAAGATCGATACCAAACTCCACTTCACGATCTGGGGGTAATCCCAGAAGTTCTTCAGGGAAAACATCAGGAAATTCCTTTACCGTCCTGACGTCCCTAACAGTCAGGTCCTTGGCTTCCAGAGCCCGAACAAACAATAAAACTGCCTCGCATCCTTTCCTACCATCCTTTCTGCTCTTAAGGCAGTCACTACATTCAACAAGCAGCTCCCCCTTTCTTCTATCACCAACACTTCATCACCCTCGGGGGTTTTTAACACCATACGCTTGGCCGCACAATCTAGATTAGCTTGATACTTCACAAGCCAATCAATGCCTAAAATCAAATCAAACTCCCCGAACGGTAATTCCATTAGATCCGTTTGGAAAACTATCCCCTGAACTTCTAGAGGTACTTCCCGATAGAGTTTATCCACTACTACAGATTGTCCTAACGGGCTAACTACAGTCATTGCCCTAGGGGTAATTTCAGATTCTAACCTTAGAGTTCCAGATACGCTACTAGCTACATACGAATGTGTCAACCCAATGTCAATCAATGCAGTGTAAGGCAAGCCAAAAATTTAAACGTACCGGTTATGACATCCGATGCGTCGGCCTCTTCACGATGTCTGACAGCATAGACCAACCCCGACTGTCTCGCCTCAGTGTTTTTTGCCCCTTGGCCTGGTGCTCCACGACCCCGACCAGCACCATTACCACCCCTGGCTGCACCACGACCTCTTTGTGGCTGCTAACCTCCTCTGCCAGGCTGAGCATTCCCTCGACCCATGGTCCCTTCACCGTCCCGTTGCTGCGGACAGTTTCTAACTTGGTGGTCCGTAGATCCACACCTAAAACACTTCCCACTGCCTGCCCAACATTCACCGGCATGAAATTTGCCATATCGAGCACACTTTGGTGTCTGGTTAGCAGCAGTAGATTTCTCTTCCCGTTTCGGTCCATCAGACCTGGGCCTTTTCTGAGTACGCCCAGCTGCTCCTGGCGATCCAAAATTCCTCTTATTTCCACCCCTATCTCTATCACGATTTAATTTTTCAGTCCACTTTACCTCCTCGACTATCTTAGCCTTTTCCACTAGGACAGCAAATTCCCTCTCCAACTGTGAGGCTATCAAAACACGCAAATCATCCCTCAGGCCATCCTCGAACCTAACACAACGTTCATGCTCTGTGGCTACCATCCCTCGAGTATAACGGCTAAGGCGTAAGAATTCAGCTTCATACGCAGCCACTGACCTACTCCCTTGAACCAGATTCAGAAATGCTCTGCGCTGCGCATCCACATAACTTGATCCAATGTACTTATTCTGAAACGCCGTTTTAAAGAGATCCCAGGTGATACGGTCAGCCACTGTACCATCCTCAACCATAAGCCACCATTGATAGGCTTCATCCCGTAGAAGAGATACAACTCCTTTCAACTTCTCCACCTCCGTGAAATCCAAATCATCCATTATGCGTTCTACCGCCTCCAACCAATACTCAGCTGAACTTGGGGCTACACCAGAATTCCCCTAAACACTTCTGGCTCGTTGGCCCTAAGCTGCTCCGGCACAGATTTCCGAGCTCCTCTGCCCATACCTGTCCCAGCAACCCTCTCTAAAACCCTTAACATTGCCTGAGATACCGCGTCATCTCCGGCAGTCTGATCCTGAAATTCCTCCTCCACTACTGGCATCTCGTTTCCAGACCCATGACCAGATCCTACGGGTTCCGACACCGTCATCCTACCCCTACCATGACCACGTGGCGGACGTCCACGACCCCTTGTACTCATTCTACCGATTCGCATTTATCTGATTAGAAATTTTATGAATTATTAGTTTTCTTCCACTGTTTAACCACGAACAGTCTTATGAATAGTAGTTTTAAGAGTAGTTATTTCGAATTCGCAATTATATCTACAATTCAGT
The DNA here is from genome assembly GCA_005393395.2 of Gossypium australe. Classification (NCBI taxonomy): domain Eukaryota; kingdom Viridiplantae; phylum Streptophyta; class Magnoliopsida; order Malvales; family Malvaceae; genus Gossypium; species Gossypium australe. The sequence continues at coordinate 118,433,148 of CM016621.1, forward strand.
CTCAAGTTCGCATCTCCTAGTTCTAAGAAGCACATACATTCAATCATCCATCATCAGCATGCATACAACATCCATGAACTCTCATTCATCACGTAAGGGTATTTTCGTCATTTCACTACCCAGGGGTATTTTCGTAATTTTATCCTGCAGGGGTATTTTTGTAATTTTCCAAAATAGGGTTCCTTGGTGATTTTGTGAAATAGGGGTATTTTGGTAATTTTGAAATTCGGGGGTATTTCGATAATTTTGAAATTCAGGGTATCTCGGTAATTTTAAAATTCAGGAATATTTTGGTCATTTTGCACATCAAGAGTAATTTGGTAATTTTACAAATTAGGGATATTTTGATGTTGATGTTGTTGTTGTTGTTGTTGTTGTTGTTTTTAAAACAAGGGTACTTTGGAAAACCTAGTTTCACCATCCGAGTTACTCTTGTAAACATGAGGATTTTGAGTAAATTTTCAAAACATAAGTATTTTATGAATTCATGGTTGGTTGCAAATTTTTTTCCACAAATCAAGTGTATTTTGAAAATTTTACAAAACTTGGGGTTTTTTTTTTCAAATAGAGTGGCTGGTCCCTTTCGGGTTTTAATTATAAAGTTTAGCCCATCAACAAGTCCTCGTAGCTAGGGTGAACAGTCACTACGCACTAGGTAGGATTTTAGCGAAGAGGAGGTGAGTCACTAGGACTGCTTAAGTACCAAGCTCTTCCTGCTTCCAATCCTAGACATGCATATGCCTGTTGCCACACCCTAACCTGTTGACTCGTTCACGGGTTTGTTTAGTTGGATTAAATCTTATGGAATTGAAGAGTTGTTTATCTAAGCCTAAGGTCTATTAATACTATCATACTAATCTACGCCCCTCAAGCCTATTAAGCCCACATATATAACACAGCAAGAGTTTAGAATACTTACCTGAGTGGATCGGGTGCCGGTAGACTCGAAGGCCATATCTTCAACAAAGACACATTTTTTTTTTCAAATTCACATTACTTTACAAAACATTACTAGGTCCATTTCACAGCCCGAGTTTTGAACTGGGCTCTGATCCCAAAATGTAACACCCCCAAACCCGGCCCATGCGTTTCGACCAGATCTGGTACGCTACGAGTTATACATTAAAAACTTTTGCCTCGTTCGTTTTGGAAGTCGTAAGTTAATTAGACATTATTTGAATAAATAAATGACATTTTAAAAAAAATAAAATCCTTTGTATTATTATTATTAAGTATATATAAACCTTGTCATAAATTCATAAGTTGCAAAAAATTGAAAACTACTTAGTTGAATAAAAACTAGGGGCCTTATTACATGAATATTCCCAAAATAAAAATAAAATAAACTTAAAGAAATCCTAAAAATAGTTTGTAGAAATAAAAAACTTGATGGCCCCTCGAGTCTGTCTTGGCTCCCATGTCTACGATCTACTGCTCATCTGGAAGAGTAGAGAAAAAGGAAAGCGTGAGTCACCAAGACTCAGTGTATAAATCTCAAAACACACAATGACCTAAGCCCACAAACACATTATGGGCCCTGGCCCATACATAAAGGCAACAATCATGATTATATATCAAATAATAAATGATTAATAACCCAACCCATCCTAGGTTTCCATCCTCTACACACCAACCTGTACCAACCATCACACCTTGGGGATTTCTACAATCAACCCTCCATTCGCTACACACCATAACGACAGCCGTACTGCCTATTCCTGTTATTCAGGAATCATTAAACGTGGCATAGCCACCGATCACTATGTGACCTATCATTTATATTTGTGGGTTTTCTACCACCGATCACCAAGTGACCTATCATGCACTTCCACTTCAATATCATAATCCCCCCAAGCATACACATATTAAGAAAACATCATGCAGGCTTACATATATTTCGATACACATAGAGAGTTTTATGTTTACGTACCTGGCATCCATGCCTAACCCTTTTAGGGTTCCATCCGACTGTCTATACAGCCTCTTTCCGGCTTTTTAGCCCATAACATATATATGACATACATACAAGATTAATAGTGTGTTAGAGATCTACACACCTGATTACCGATGAAACGATGCTTTCTATGTCGACGATATCCGTAGTCGACACAACTGCTATCTGCCTAAGGTGTTGTTTAGAAGCCGGTCCACAACCAAGTGGCCAATCTCGAACGGCAGATACCGCTCCTTTCTTAACCTTAGAGATTTTCTCCTTTGCCTGATCCATATTTAATTCCATCACAAGTCCTTGTCAGAACTACTATCACAATGTATGATCGTTAATCCTCATCATAAAGTTAAGATCTTTGTGTACTATGAATGAATCTAGTAAAAATCTAGGGAAAATCTCCTTACCTTAAAATCCTGAAATTGGAGACTAGCGATTTTCGGCTTTTAGATCTAGACGACCAAATTTCCTTCAAATCCCGGAATGTCGCCCAACATAGAACTATTAAACTATTAGCTTTTCGGCTTTTGCCTTTCAAGAACCGAAATAGAACATGAGATCTAACAGAAGTCGACACTTACCTTAGCACAGGGAATTCGGCTAGCACTAGAGAGAAGATTCGGCAATGTCAAAGAAGAAGTTTTAAATGCCGAAAGAAATAGAACCAACTCACAGATGAGATGAATAGAGAAAAACTATGGAGATTTCGGCTTTTTAGAGAAATCGGCACAAGAGGAAAAGAATGGGGAAGAGAGTGAAGGGAGAGGTTTCGGCTTTTGAAGAAATTAAAGAAAAGAAATTGTAGAGGGAGAGACTAAGAATTTCGGCACAATGGAAGAAGAAGAAATTAGGGTTCAAATGCCAGAATCAATGAGATATCCCCCCTATTTATAGAATTTTCGCCACTCCTATAAAAAAATCGAAAGTACCCTTCCTGATAACTAAAAATCAAGCTAATAAAAAGGGAAAATTCGGCACCCAATTTCCATGAAGTAGCCGAATTCTTTACTCCTCTAGGTGGTGGATTTTCGGCCATCACCTTTCCTTGATAGCTCCTATCTTTTCTCCTTTTTATCTTCTATATTATCAATTATAAAATCCATATAAATCCCCCTATTTTTTAGCCTTGTTGCCGTCCACTTCACCTAACCATAATACTGAATTTAGCTTACTTAAATTAAGAGAATTGGGCTCCATAGAACTTAAATTTTGGGCCCCTTACACCCTTGTTGTGGCGTCACCCCTTGCTGCCTTTTAAGTGCCGAAAATGGCCCAAAAACATGGGCTCCTTGTGGCCAAAACTTGGGCCCCTTTAACTATTAGTGACGCCACCTTCTAACTCCCTTGCAGCGCCACCTATTGTTGGGCCACAAGCCCACATTGGTATTTTAAACATAATTACCACCTTTTTAACTCTATAATGCCCAATCAGATAATTTAACCAAGGCCTTTGCCTAGTCTTGAGCCCAAATTGGACCCCTATCACTTAAATTAACATATTAAACATATCCTTACACTAAACGCATAGACCCGTTAATTCAGGATGTTACAAAATTAGCGGTTTGTAATTTGGAGCTCTGTAGTTCAAGAAATAAATAATTTAGTGATAGCGATTCAAGTTGACAGATTAATATGAACATGAGTAATAAGGTATAAGCATGTGGTTTAATGATTGTATCAGAGAACTTGTTGTAAGGATTTGTCTCGTTGAGGCTTTGGTAAGGCTATAAATGAGTAAGTTGATAAAGTAAGAATTTAGCATTATTTATGCAAGTTTTGACAGCTTAGTAGTAAGCTAAATTCATTGCTAATGCTTATTATTTTTACATGTGAACTTACTAAGCTTTATAAGCTTACCCCCTTTTCTTTCCCATGTTTCAGAGGCCTATTAAACAAGCTCGGGCTGAAGGTCGTCGGAGATCGCTTCACACTATCAAGCTATCTATGGGTATCTTTATTTATAAATGATTTAAGTTATGGCATGTATAGGGGCTTGACAAAGTCATTTTGTATATGTGTTAATTAATTTGATTAAACATATTGCTTCATAACGGTAATAATGATTATTCTGTATTTAGCCACGAGTTGTGGCTCATATTGGTCCTGGAGCTATAATGCTTGTGTATGCATGTGTTTGTTAAAGTTTAAATTTTAAGTGAAATTTTGTGGCTCGGGATTTGGTAGAATGTATTGTTAAGTCTGGTAATGCCTCGTACCCGGTTCCAGCGTAATATACGGGTAAGGGGTGTTACAGGTGGTTTACGTTCTTCGCGTACCTGCATTACCTTCTCAACTACCTCATCTTTTGCCTTATCTGTTTCATGTGGTATCTTCTTTGTTGCTTCAATCAATTCCTTTCCACTTCTTAATGTAACTGTTTTCATTTGCTCTTTTTCCCTAGGTAAACTTTCTAGTTGTCTTTCAGAAACTAACTTAGTTAGTTGTCCAATTTGATCCTTAAGCCTTTGAATTGATGCTTTCTGATTGTTCAATATTGTTTTGGTATTTTGGAAATGGGTTTCTGACACCTCTATAAATTTTGTTAGCATTACTTCAAGGTTTGGCTTCTTTTCTTGTGGGTAGGATTGTTATCTTTGGTTTCTTTGACTACCCCACGAGAAATTTGACTGGTTCCTCCAACCTGAATTGTAAGTGTTACTATAAGGGTTATTTTGAGGTATAAAGTTGTTACCCATATAGTGAACTTGTTCGTTTTCAGCGCTCGGGTTGTAAGGTGGATAATCTGTGTTGTTCCTCCAACCTCCATTTGTATTGCACTGCATAACTGGATGTACCTGCAAAGAATCACATAAACCATCAATCTTTTTATTTAATAGTTCTACCTGGTTTGATAGCATGGTTACTGCGTCGAGGTTGAAAACACTGGCTGCTTTTGTTGGCTTGGTCCTTATGACTTGCCACTGGTAGTTGTTCAGTGACATCTCTTCAATGAATTCGTAGGCAGCCTCAGGTGTTTTGTTGTTCAATGTTCCATCGGTGGTTGAATTGATTAACTGCCTAGTTGAGGGGTTCACACCGTTGTAAAATGTTTGGACCTGTAGCCACAAGGGTAATCCATGGTGTGGGCACCTTCTCAATAGATCCTTGTATCTCTCCCATGCATCGTAAAGTGTTTCTAAATCCATCTACACAAAAGAAGAGATATCATTTTTTAACTTGGCCGTTTTAGCCGGGGAAAATATTTTAATAAAAATTTTTCGGTCATTTCTTCCCATGTAGTAATTGACGCTCGTGGAAGAGAATGCAACCACTGTTTGGCTTTATTCCTCAAAGAAAAGGGACATAACCGAAGATGGATAGCATCATCAAAAACGCCATTTATTTTGAAGGTATCAAAAAATTCTAGGAAATTCGCCAAGTGATTGTTTGGATCTTCATCCTGCAAACCATCAAACTGAACAAATTGCTGTAGCATCTGAATTGTGTTAGGTTTCAGTTCAAAACTATTAGCAGCAATAGCAAGTCTAACAATACTTGACTCAGTTCCTGTTAAATTAGGTTTAGAATAATCATACATAGTTTGAGGATCATGATCTTCGACCACCTCTGGAGGTAGCGGATTATTCTCAGCCATCTCTTCGGTTGTATTAATTTCGACTTCTTGCTCTTCTTTTATGTAATTTAAGCTTCACCTTATTTCTCTACGATTTCTGTGAACAATACCTTCAATATCGCTGTCGTAAATTAGGGGTCCCATCGGGTTCCTTCTAGTCATAAACTAGGGGTACCTGCTAAGAACAAATAAAAAAAGGAAAATTAGTAAAGTTAAAAGGAAAATAAAAATAAAAGTAAATTACAAAAATAAAAATGGCTAAAGTAATAAAAATTGAGCGTTCTTAATATTTTAGTTCCCCGGCAACTGCGCCAAAAACTCGATCGTTATGTCAAAGTCTTAAAAATTTATAAAAAGAATGATCGAGCCTAGAAACTAACTATGACAACGATTGAGGCAAGTGCACCTATCGAACAGTAGTATAGTTTAGCGGCAAGGCCGGATTGTCGAACCCAAAGAAACCAAAAGTACTAATACTAACTTTCTTTTTATTATTTAGCCTAAGAATTAAGGGAATTATTAATTAATCTAAAATTAACTAATTATTAAGCTAAAGATGCTAAGACAAAGAGAATGAATTGGGGAAAATACTTGTGGGAAAAACCAATTAATTAAGACAATACCCGAGGAAGAATCTACCTAGACTTCACTTGTTATTTAACTCTGAACCAGACGAATTATTCACTTGACTTGATCCGTAGGATTCCCTAATTTATATTAATACCTCTCTCAAGGCTACTAACTTCTAACCCTAGGTTGATTAATTGAAATCTCTTTCTAATTGAAACCCCTAGAATTGCATTAATTCGATCTTTGGACTCCCATATTAGGTTTGACCCTAATCCGACAGATTTTCGTCATCCTATCTCTAGGGTTGCGATCAACTCCACTTAATTACGCTAGATCTACTCTTAGACAAGGTCTATTCCTCCTCTGCCTAAGCACATCAATACTTGAATCAATATCCTGAAATATCAAAACAAGAATTAAGAACACATAATTAAGAACAAATCAAGTATTTATCATATAGTTTAGAAAATAATAACAAGATTCGTCTTAGGTTTCATCCCCCTCAGGTATTAGAGGGGTTTAGTTCATAATTATAAAAGAATACATCTCAGAAGAAAATATAAAACAAAATATAAGAAAAACCCTAAAACCCCCTGAAGGAAGTGAAGGGCAGATCCTCCGTCTTGAGTATAACTCCGGCTTCTTGGGATGAATCAATTGGCTTTCTTCGAGTAAATTCCACAATTTTGGCCTCTCTGGCTTGGCTCTTCGGCCTAACTGGACGCCCTCTGAAGGTTGGCCTCTAGGGTGTTTATATAGGCTTTTGGAATGGCTTTCTTTGCCTCTAAGTACCCTAATCCGAGCAAAATTCCTCTTTGTCACGGTAGGGACACGCCCGTGCGAATCATGGCCAGGCTGTGTTTGGGTCTGTTAAGATGGCACGACTGTGTGGCTTGGGCCCAGGCCGTGTTGATTTCGTGATATGGCCCATTTACTCCATTTTAGGCCCGTTTCTCGTTCTTTTCATCGTCCAGTGCTTTCCTAAGTATAAAACATGGAAACAAAGGATTAAGAGCACCAAATTCCACAATTCAAGGCTTAAATCATCCAAAAGTATGTTAAATGTAGGATTAAAATATGTTCATATTACGGTTTATCAATTTTGCTTGAGGACAAGCAAATGCTTAAGTGTGGGGGTATTTGATAAACCGTAATATATACATATTTTAATCCCACATTTAGCATACTTTTGGATGATTTATTCCTTTAATTGTGAAATTTGGTGCTCCTAATCCTTTAATTTCATGTTTTATACTTAGGAAAGCACCGGACGATGAAAAGAAAGAGAAACGGGCCTAAAACGGAGTAAATGGGCCAAATCACAAAATCAACACGGCCTGGGCCCAAGACCACACGACCGTACCTCCTTAATAGATCTGAACACGGCCTGGCCACGACTTACATGGGCGTGTGCCATGGGTGTGTCTCTGCCATGACAAAGAGGAATTTTACTCGGATTAGGGTTCTTAGAGGCAAAGAAAGCCATTCCAAAAGCCTATATAAACACCCTAGAGGCCAACCTTCAGGGTGCGTCCAGTTAGGCCGAAGAGCCAAGCCAGAGAGGCCAGAATTGTGGAATTTACTCGAAGAAAGCCAGTTAATTCATCTCAAGAAGCCGAAATCATATTCAAGACGAAGGACCTTCCCTTCAATTTTCTTCTGGGGGTTTTAGGGTTTTTCTTATGTTTTGTTTTATATTTTCTTCTGAGATGTATTCTTTTATAATTATGAACTAAACCCTTAAATACCCGAGGGGGATGAAATCTAAGACAGATCTTGTTATTGTTTTCTGAACCATATGATAAATACTTGATTTTTTTTTCTTAATTATGTGTTCTTAATTCTTGCTTTGATATTTCAGGATATTGATTCAAGTATTGATGTGCTTAGCCAGTGGAGAAAAAGTCCCTGTTTAACAGTAGATCTAGCATAATTAAGCGGAGTTGATCGCAACCCTAGAAACAGGATGACGAAAATCTGCTGGATTAGGGTCAAACCTAATATGGGAGTCCAGAGATCGAGTTAATGCAATTCTAGGGGTTTTAATTAGAAAGAGATTTCAATTAATCAACCTAGGGTTAGACGTTAGTAGCCTCGAAAGAGGTATTAATATAAATTAGGGAATCCTATGGATCATGTAACATCCTAGATTAGGGGTTATGCGTTCGTGCGTAATTCATGAGATAGTGGGCTCAGTGGGTGGGTTATTCTTTTATTTTTAAGAGATAAAGGGTGGATAAATAAGGGATAAATAATGGATTTATTTTAGATTATTTTCAAGAGATAAATGAGGATTTATTCTTTAATTTTTAAATAAAGTGATAAAGATATGAGAGTGGTGGCCAAGTAAGGGACTCTAGCCTAGTAATTTTGGCTATAAAAGGAAGAGTAAGGCTATTCTTCATTCATTCTTTTCTCTTCAAGAAAACCTCTGCCGAAATTCTCTAAAGTTTCTCCTCTTCTCTCTGCCGAATTCTCTCTGCCATTATTCTCTTTTTCTCTTTTCTTTTCTTCTTCTATTACAAACACAATCAAAAGCCGAAGATACCAATAGCCCTAGTCGATTTCTCACTAAGCCTCAAGAGCCGAAATTGTTATCCACATCAAAGCCATAGCCGAATACTGCTAAGGGTTCAAGCAATAGTTCCATCAAATTCTTCAGTAAGGGTAAGATTAGGTTAGATTCTCATTCTATTTCTTTTAAGGCTGTCGAAATTAAGATTCTAATACCCTTAATATCTGTTGCCGAAGAGATTTTTCGAGATTTACTAAGTGTTGACTACAAGGAAGGAGAAGTTCTTTTCCCAAAGGTACACCATAGGCCGCGTGTTCCCTAGTTATTCGGTGAGTTTCGGGATTTAAAATCCACAAGGTAAGTGTCTATAGCATTCGGCCAAGGCTTATTTTGATATCTAGATCTATTTCATAATTTTTTAAAAAGCCGAAACTAACATGGGATGTGATTTAATGTTTGGTCGAATACAAGAAGGAATACAACAAAGTTTGGGGACTTGATTCTTAAGTCAATCGGCAACAAGGTAAGTTTTAGTGTACTAATCCTAATAGGATTTGGATTTATGGCCGAATGGCTCTTTACTAAGTATTTAATGATTGATTAAATGTAGAGATCTAAGATCTAAGGCATTAGATCAAGCTTTTCGGGATTTGGATTGGAAACCTTAAGCGAATCAGGTGTGTACCCCACACTATTTCTCAATAAGTTTTATGGCATGTTTAATAAATATATATATGTGATATTAAGAATATGAAAGTGTAAGAAAGTTGCTAAGGTACCATGTTATGGTACAAAGTACTCAGGTACGTTTCCTACTCCTACTAGGAATATGAAATATGTTACATTTAACATGTGAATAAAGATAAGAATGTGAAATTTGGCATGATTAATGCATACTATGTATAATATGGGGCATATGGGTTATTGAAAAGGGGAAGTGGATGTGGTGACCTAAGACCACGCTATCTGAATGCGGTGACCTAAGACTGCTATATCTGAATGTGGTGACCTAAGACCACGAAATCTAAATGTGATGACCTAAGACGACGATATCTGAATGTGGTGACCTAAGACCACGAAATCTGAAAGTGGTGACCTAAGACCACGAATTTTATAAGGGCGATGAGCACGTCGACTGCAGCGACTGCCTTCGATGGAGTGTAGCAGAAGGAGGGTCGACTTAGTAGTCCCCACGGTGTACAGGTTGGTACGGGGAAGTGTAGCGGATGGCTAACTAGGTTTGGGTTTGGGTTGCATCATTATTTTTACCTGTTATTTGAATATGTATGTGATATGATAATGCATGCCTGAAATGTTAAGACTTAGTGTTTGTGTACACATTGAGTCCGTTTGACTCACCCCGTTGGGGAACTTTTTCTTCCAGGTGATGATCAGTAATAGACCGGGTCGGCAGGAGCTTAAAGGTGGCCATGCACAGCAAGGAAAATTTTATTATTTGGACTTTTATTTTATTTAAGCACTTTAATTCATTTTTGGGAATTATTTGATGTAATAAGGCCATAGTTGAACTACTTTATTTTTCTTTCTTTTATTTATTATGTTATGAATTTTTAATGGTTATAAGATTAAGTAAATTTGGTTTAAAATAGACTTTAAATATTTTGTCACCTGAAATAAATGGGTTTTCAATATAAAATCGAATTCGTTTTCAACTCAAGCCCAACCCAAAACCATTTTACTTTCAAAACACACAAATTTTTCCTAAGTAACAAAAGAAATTTGAACCGGTTTACATCGAGGAACATACCAGATCCGGTCAAGGCTCGTGGGTCGGGTTTGGGGTGTTTAAGATCAAGTCAAGTGAATAAATCATCTGGTTCAGAGTCAAATAACAAGTGAAGTCTAGGTGGATTCTTCCTCGGGTATTGTCTTAATCAATTGGTTTTTCCCACAAGTATTTTTCCCAATTCATTCTCTTTTTCTTAGCATCTTTAGCTTAATAATTAGTTAATTTTAGATTAATTAATAATTCCCTTAATTTTTAGGCTAAATAATAGAAAGAAAGTTAGTATTAGTACTTTTAGTTCCTTTGGGTTCGACAATCTAGTCTTGCCATTTAACTATACTACTGTTTGATAGGTGCACTTGCCTCAATCGTTGTCACAGTTAGTTTTTAGGCTCGATCATTCTTTATATAAATTTTTAAGACTCTGACATATGATCAGAATTCAGATTGGAAAAACTCCCAAGTAACCCGTTATCTAGGAACCATAGATATCAACATTTTCCACCAATGGTACGTATTATCTCTCAGCAAAGATACAACACATTTGATACACTCATCAGGAGTACAAAACAATTCATCAAATACTTTGATTGTATTTTCGAGCCAGAACTCAGCTCTCTCCACATCATCATCAACAGTAGCCCGAAATTCTTTAGCCCCATGTTTCTGAATCTTGTCTATTGGCAACTTGTTCAATTGTATCGGATCTATAACTTGAGGAAAAACAGGGATTTGTTGAGGAACAAGTGCGGGTGAAGGTTGTTGAGCAGCCGAATTCATTCGAACGAACTCCGTGAATCACTCACTCACCATCTGGAAAAAGGCTTGTTTAGCCTCTCCCTCGTGGCTACTCGTAACAGGCCTAGAATCAGATGGCACTGCCCCTTGAGCAGGAACGGGTGCACTACTCTTTACATCGTTAGCTACAGCTTTTTCAGGATCCATTACTATAAGAAAACACAATTTAAGCTGTCAGGAATCATCACACTTTCGCAGAGTATATATATGGTATGTATAGCTAGACTCTCATACACGCTACGTTAGTCCTAAAATCGACTAAACCGTAGCTCTGATACCAGTAAATGTAACACCCCTAACCGTATCCGTTGTCAGAATAGGGTTACGAGGTGTTACCTATCAAATCACAACATACAACATACATTTCTCATCCAAGAATCCATTAATACATAAACATCAATCCAACATCATCACATTGTCCCTTATAAGGCTCTACGAGACCTTAAAACATACCTGAAAGAGGTTCAGGACTAAACTAATAACATTTAAAAACTTTGGAAAACTTATAAAATTTTCAAGCATACAGGGATCACATGCCCGTGTGAACAGGCCGTGTGCCTCACACGGCCACCAGACATGCCCGTGTCACAAGCCGTGTAAAAATAGAGCATACATATTGACTTGGGTCACACGGCTGACCACACGCCTGTGTGTTTAGCCTGTATGCCCTTCGAAATGGCCACATTCACCCGTGTGCCAGGCCGTGTGCTAGACCGTGCCAATCTTGTAGGGTATACAAACTTATGCAACACGGCCAAGTCACACGCCTGTGTGCTAGGCCGTGTGCCATTTAGGGAGGGTATACTGACTTGTGCCACACGGCCAATCACACGCCCGTGTGTGAGGCCGTATGGAGCATACTGTAACACCCCTTACCCGTATGCAAGCCGGAACAAGGTTTGAGCCATTACTTAACTAACCTTGCTTAAACATCTCAATAGGGTTATAAAATTTCATTTAAGCCCATCACTTGCACATACTCGGCCTAGGAGGCTCTAAACATACTTTCGAGAGGTACCGGAACTATTCCGGGAACTTTTACGAGTTCGAGGAACTTTCCAACAAAACAGGGGCCACACGCCCATGTTGGTCTAGGGACACGCCCGTGTTCCCCTAAGACATGCCCGTGTCTTTCACCCGTGGTCGACACTGACTAATTTCGCACGGCCTTGACACGCCCGTGGTCCTAGCCCGTGTGCCAAACCTTGGCATTCCGACTTATCCACATGGCCTATACACACGTCTGTGTGCTCCATCTGTGTGTCGATTTAAATCCCAAGTGCAAGGTGCAGACTTCCCACGGCCTGGGTATACGCCTATGTGCTAGCCGTGCCTCCCACACGGTCTAGACACACGCCCGTGTGTCTACCCATGTGGACAATTAGCAGGCTATCTACCAAGCCCTTTTGCCACTCTACATAGCACACACATATACACCAACACAATTCAACATATAAAACTCCTATCCCAATGGCACATTTAAAAACTCATTCCAACATCAAAGAAAATCAAAGGTATCTCTAGGAACTCAAAGATCAAAATATACAAAAGGACATATACTTCATGAAACTCATCTTCATTAAGCAATAGAACTTGCCAAGTATTTGCCTAACTTATAAGGCCATTTACAAAAATGACTTTTATAACTTACATAGCCAACACTTTGACTAACAATTACAACTTAACAAAATACCCAAGTCCTATACATGCCATACTCAAAATAAGTCTAAATTGTTATACCAAAGTGATGTCAATAGTGTGATTTTTGAACTCCTATGTCCATGATCCTTAAGTTATATTGGCAATACTACAAGGAAGAAAGGCAATGAAAGGGGTAAGCATAAAGCTTAGTAAGTTTGCATGGAAATAAATAGCAATAATAAGCTCATAATATAATCCATCCATGGCACTAACTAAACATACACAAGTCATAGGCTCCTTGCCATACTTACCTACAATTGCCCTTATTTAGCACATACCGTACCACACTTCGTAATTGTTTTTTCGTGACTCATTCACAAGTACTTTTTTTCACTCAATCACATGACTTCAGTAAAATTCTCATTTCTACTTCTATACTCATCTATTTATCCCTTTAATCACTAGAGATAGTCAAAGACGCATATCAGTCGTCATTCTTGTAGGTACGAAGTCAATGCCACATCACCGAGGTGGTCTTACATGGAGTCACTTCTAAATGCCAATGCCATATCCCGAATATGGTCTTATATGGGTTTTCAAATTTAATATTGATGCCATATCCCGAATATGGTCTTATACGAATTCCATATTCATTATCGAAGCCATATCCCGAATATGGTCTTATACGGGATCTCAACTCAGTGTCGAAGCCATTTCCCAGACATGGTCTTAGATGAGACCTTTTCTACCTCATATCTCGATGATAGCATTTTCGTATTTAATATAGTCCACTAGGACTTCAACATCTCATTCATCATGAATCTAGTAGAGTATCATGCATAAATAGGATACCAAGCATTCTCAATTATGCTAGCATAAATATCGCATTAATCACATACAAACTTACCTCGATTTCAAAATAAGCTAACTCGTTGGTTTAGTCCAAGACTTTGTTGTTTCCCCGATCGAGGCGGATTCTTAGTTCTTATTGCTCTATAATAGCAATTTAACTCATTCTAATCACCACATTAATGAAAGCATTTCAATAATCATGCTTAGGAAAAATTACCATTTTGCCCCTAGACTTTGGCAAAATGACAATTTTGCCCCCAGGCTCGAAAATTAATTCTAATCACATTCTGACCTTCAACAAGCCTAGGTGAACATTTAATACTCTTATAGCTATCACCAAAACTCAACATTTCACATAATTACTACAAATTTGTAACCTTTTCATCAAGGTCCAATTAGGTGTTTTCAAGACAACACCATTCACAAAATTTGTTCATCTAACAACTAAGACTCAATTTCTTCCATAAAAATGTAGCAAATAACTATGATAGCTCTCATGGCAAAACTCTAAAATTTTCACCATAATGCACAATAGTCTAGTCATTTGAAAGCTTAAGCCTTAGGGGTCTCAAAAGTACAATTGTTTTCAAGAAAAGATCACTAGTTCACTTACTTGAATGGATGAGAGTTTGCTGGAATTTTGAGCTTTCGAAAACCCCTATTTGCTTGCTATTTTCAATGGAGAAGGATGAGAAAAAATATGGACATCATCTTTTCTTTATTCTAATATTAAACTAACAATTTAGTCCACCAAACACCACCAACTTTGACCAACTTGGTCAATTCTTGTCCCCTACGAAGTCTATGGCTGGCCAAGCCAATATTGGGGGTCAAATTGCCTTTTAAAGACCCCAAATTGTCAATCTATGGCTATTTGGTACCTTTAGTTTATAGAATGGAACTTTCACACTTTATGCGATTTAGTCCTTTTTTGCGATTAAACATAAAATCGTTAAAATTAAAGAACCAAAATTTTCTTGCACATATATTATCATGCTCTGACTTATAATATATCATGAAAATAAATTTCTCTAATCTCGAATTAGTGATCCTGAGATCACTACTCCGACTAGCCCCTAAATCGGGTTGTTACACATACTAACTTCAATTAAATTTCAACACTAGGGGACACATGGCTGTGTAACATGACTGTATGTCGCACACGGATGAGACACACGCCCATGTCTCTGCCCGTGTGGACAAAAATAGGCCATTTGCAAGGCCAATTCACCACCCTTTTCTCATGCACACCTAACAACCAAAATGGTACCATTTCATCATACAATAGGTAGCCAAAATCATCATTCAAATGCATCATTTATACCATATCCAATTCAACCAAATTTAATACTCAAGTCAATGCCAAATACCTATTCAAAATTTATATCATCAAGAATTCATTCACAAGCACATGACTTCTCAAATTACCAACTCCAATCATACCGTATAGATCATTTACCAAACTCAAAATATAACCATTTGAACATGTATAATACCCTAGCCACATTTATACCAAAACATACCAATATAAGCCATCATTCATGGCTATATAAACAAAGCAAATATATTCATTTACAAGCCAATTTCTATGGCTATATTCACAACCAAAGTACTACAACTAGTCTATACATGCGATAACCATATATACATAGCTTCAAAAGTACCAAAATAGATGATCGATTGTGTGATGAAGTCTGTGACGATTTCCGGATCCGACCTAGTTTAGATTACCTATAAGACAGGGAAAGAACACACAAAGTAAGCTTTAAAAGCTTAGTAAGCCATATACAAATAAAATTACCAAATAAATCAACATCATTTACATCAATAGGCAAACTATGAGTAAGCACATATAAGGTCACAAACCTTTCCCAATGTATACATATTCAATATCATAAGTGAATTCATCAAATAATTCCCTTTTTAATACTTGTATGTATCTCGTATGTACCTGAGTCACTTAACTCAATCACACATTCTTTCTCGACTTGACTTTGCCCGCTGAACCTTTTTGGAATTGTTAAGGATACTCGAAAATCACATATAGCTCATACAATGCCATATACCATATATGGTCTTACATGTTATCACATATCGATGCCGATAGCCTAGCAATGGTCTTACACGAAATCAAATAATGATGCCAATGTCCCAGACATGGTTTTACACATAATAACATCTCGATAATCCTAATGTCATGACATTTGTATCCTATACTATTCCTAAGGTTCGTACGAGATTTTTGGATATTGTAACTCTGTCGATTCTTGCTCGTATTTAATCACTCAACATTCATAGCAGTTCAATGACAATTAAGCATATATCATTCAATTCAAAGATATTTATTTGCATATAAACTTACCTCTTATTCGGGATAAATGGATTGGATCGACTATTCGATAACCTTTGATTGTCCCCGATCTAAATCCGATTTCTTTGGTTCTTGATCTCTATACATTCAATATCAACTCATTTATTCATCAAATCATTCAATTCAGTCCACAAACACATATTTGGGCATTTTTACACTTTAGCCCCTAAAGTTCCATATTTTTACAATTTAGTCCTTATTTCACAAATACACAAAATTCACACAATTCAACAATACTCATGCTTAGCCAAATTTTATATAAGTCACTAGCAGCCCAAAACTTTCATTTATTTCACATTTCATCCACCCAATTTACACTTTTCACAATTAAATCCCTTTTTGACATTTTTGTCAAAAAAACACTTTACAAAACATATAAAACTATCATGAAGCTTTCATTTTTCATCATCAAACATTCAAAAGCTCAAGTACTCATCAATGGCACTTCACAAAATCATTAACAAATTCAAAAATTAAGGCATGAGCTAGGTAGAATACAAAGCAACGATCTCAAAAACGTAAAAATCATCAAAACGGATCAAAAACTGTACCTTAATTTCTTGAATTAACCTAGCCGAATGAAAACCTAAAACTTTGGCTTTCTTCTTCTCTAATTTTCGGCCAACATGAAGAAAGATGGACTAAAGTCCTTTTTGTTTTATTAATATATCATTTAATAACTAAATAGCAATTTTAACTTTTATAAATAAACATTTAAATCATCTAATATAAGGCCATCTATGTCAAATTCCACTATCAATGGTCTGATAACATCATAATGACCTTTCATGTAATAAACCATAGTTATATAACACCTTTATTAAGTAGAATGCAACTTTTGCATTTTACTCGATTTAGTCCTTTTTCTTAAATTGAGCAATTAAAAGATAAAATTAGCTCACGAAATTTTCGAACATACATGCTGTCATGTTGTAATCACTTGAAATAATATTAAAGTAATTTTTTGACCTCATATTTGTGGTTCCGAAACCATTGTTCCAATTTAGCTAAAATCGGGCTATTACATATAGTCATATCTCAGTGTTGTCATTTCCTACCAATTGAACCACAACATTCAAAATTGAACTAAAACCAACTTATGATCTCATGTACATGCCACTAATTATAATTATGATAAAACTTATACAAGCTTTGTTGAGCCAAGAGCTGAGTCCTGGATGTTGATGTACTTCTTGAATCATCGAGATCTAATGGTACCTGTGCATGGAATAAATAAGCTTTACACTGAGCAATAGGACTTAGTGGTACTTTCATGATTTAAATCAATAACACAATAAAAATATTATATCAAAATATAACTCATAATGTAATTTAGTGTCCAACCATTTCAAACTACCATTCATGTCTCATGTACCAGAACTCATACTGTAATTCATTTGGAAAACACATATGAACATATCATACTATATTTTTTTATCATCATATCGCAATCACTTATGTATCATAGCATGTTACAAGGTTAATTCTTTATTCTTATTTCAATTTCAAATCCACTCATTCATTTTACTCTCATATCGTCTGCTAGGACTTCTTTAACATGTTCACATGATCTTCCACATGCTATCTTTTGTCACTTCAAAATTTAAATACATGATATTGTTGGGAAAAAAGTCTAGTTTAAAAACAGTTTTCTTGCATAACGGAAAATAAAAATTTTGAAAACTGACTCGATTTGTGATATTCATAGAAATAAACCTTAAACCGAAACCATACTTGTGCTTTTGGATAAGCGGATCTTTAATGTTTTTCAGCTTTCAACCAAACAATCTTCTCCACTATTCTCCTACCACGAACTGCTTCGAGTGTGGGCTCGAACCAATCGAATCAAAACACAAAACTAGAAAAAGTTTTCCTTTTAGGGTGAAAATGAAAACTATCTATTCCATAATAGAAAATGTAAAATTGTTATTCCATTAAAATATATGTAATCATTGAGAATAAATTCTATCTATTTTTCAACAGAATCACAATCTCTCAAAGTTAGCTAAATAACTCTACTAGTGACATCTATTTATAGGAACATAAGGTAGAACCCTTGTAGAGTTGTAGAAGTTTATTTTAAATAGAAAACCAACATTCTACTTGGAGTTGGAAAGGGGTCAACGACTCACCCGCCTTTATGTTATCTGAAGGGTTTTGGGCCCCTCTCACATTGGGTCTAGTAACGAGCACTTCCTAAGCCTTTTTGATCCAATACTCTGTAATGTGATCCAACCTGATTTAGCTTTTCTATTTCTCAAATAAAATTTAATATTTACATATTAAATAATTTTCTCATCCCAATTTTACTTTAGTAAAATTTTGACGATTTTACCCCTATTAAAATTTTGACAATTTTACCCCTGATAAAATTTCAAGAAAATTCGTTCAATATGTCACAACTTAGCATGTTCACTATGACAGAATGATTTATTTTCATTTTCGGGCTTCAAAACAATCCAAAAACATAAACTCATTATTCCATCATTTTTTAAGTAATCCTATATAGGATTGCAAATTTCCATTTTCATTTTCATTTCCATTTTTGGATACCTACATTCATATTCATATGATTCCATTTCTCCATTTCAGAGAAAATCATAATCGTTCCTAAATGTTTCATGTTTCTCTTTTTCTATTCATTCCTTTCATTTTTATTCAAACACACAATAAATTTCTAGTTTCAATGAGCTAGTAGAGGGACCAATTGGACATATGAAGTTGAGGCTCAAACAATTTATAATTAAGTTACAATTTTTCACCTATTAATTATAAACTCATTTATTCACAAAGTTATTCCACTATAGTATTATGACTAAGCTCTCCCCAACGATATACCATTATGAAACCAACTACTTAGTGCTCGTCCAATGACCTTATCATTAATGTGTTACCCTCATAGGATATCCTTGATATCTTTGAGATGATATCTTTTCTCCCAATATGATATTATTTTATCTCATGGTAACCATTATATCTTTCTTCATGAAAATTCAATCACTATCAATTAGTGATCAAGTCATCTATCACAAAGACAGACGGCCCGTGGCCGCGTTTACTTTTCATCAACCATGTAATGCCAATGAGAGGATATTATTTACCTATGTTTTGGGCTATGAATTCCTTTACTATGAATGACACTACATACTACAGAAGCCGTACACCCAACGCACCAGCTGTCGGTTCCTTATCTATTTGATCTAAGGCTTTTACTTACATCAAAGTGTACGAGTCACACATAAATAGTCCGCCATCCACTCAGGATTTAGGTATGTCACCCTATGAATGTTACAAGTGAATAAATCCATAAACAGATTCAGGATCTATTCTTCTTGGGCCATGTAACAGTCCGAATTTGACCCTAATCGGAATAGTGGTTTCGGGACCACGAATCCGAGTCCAAAAAATTTTTAAATAATATTTCTTGTGCTTATTATATGTGAATTAATGTGTGTGAAAGTTTCGTAGAAAAATTTGATTGTTTGTATGTTTAATTTAGAAAAAGGACTTAATCGCATAAATTGTAAAAGTTGCATATTAAAGTGAAATGTGTTAAATTGATAATGGCTTATTAAAAAGAGGTGTTAAAAGGGAAATTAGCCCATTTTAGGAGTTAGTGGGTGGTCATGGACAAAACTAGCCTTAAATTATAAAATTTGGTTATGTTTTTATAATGGCCAAATAGGTAATTAGATAAATATTAATATATATGTTAATTTTAATAAAATAAGAAGCCATAGTTCATCTTTTTTGTGGCTGAAAGTGAGCAAGGGAGGAAGAAAGAAAAGCTTCAATACATTCAGCCTTGTTCAAGCTTAATTAGGTATGAATTTTAGCTCGGTTTTTGTCGATTTTTACGTTTTTGAGACCGTTGCTTCGAACATTAGTTGACCCATGCTAGAATTTTTAAATTTGAGCATGCTTGATGTTCAGCCATAGTCATGTTCTTGTGGTTTTTGATGTTTGATAATTTTATATTAAAGTTATGTTAAAGATTAGTATGTTTTGTGTTGGAAATTTTAGTGAATTTGAGTATTTTGGGCTAAATTACAAAGAATAAATTTTTGAGGGGCTAAAATGCAAAATAAATGAAAGAAATGGGCTTGTATGGTTCCTATGAATATTCGGCCCTTGGGTGGTATAGTGAAATTTTATGTATTTTGTGTTTTGTGCAAATAAGACTAAATTGCAAAAATGTGAAACATTAGGGGTAAAATGGTAATTTGCCCGTTTATGTGTTTTGGGACTAAATTGAGATGAAATGTGCTTGAATGAGCTAAATTTTAATGTGTTTAGATCAAGAACAAAGAAAAACGGATTTGGATCGAGGAAAGGCGAAGGTTATCGAATAGCCGGTCTACGTTGTCCGACGATAGTCGAGGTAAGTCCTTAAGAAAATATATGTCAAATAATTATTTAAGGTTATAGTAAATGATGAAATTTGGAAACTTTAAGCATAAATACATGAGATAGCCGAATGTGGGGGTGTTATATTGGATTTACTTTATTTTGTTTAATGTAATGTGAATAAGTAAGTTCAGTTTGATGTGTGAAGGTAATGTGAATTATATGAGATGGTTGTGATGTTAGCATTAATAAAGGTGCATGGAATGGTTAAATATGTTGATATTCGGGCTTCAAGCCTAACAGGCCTTGTGCCGGTGACCTATATCGGGCTTAATGCCTAGCAGCCCTTGTGCCGCTGATCTATATCGGGCTTAATGCCTAGCAGGCCTCGTGCCGGTGAATTATATCAGGCTTTGATGCCTAGAAGGCTTAATGCCAGTGACATATTTAATTAAAGTCATGAATTATTTACAAGGTGGAATGTAGCTACTGCAATAAATAAATGTTCGGGTAAGTATAAGTTCTTGCCTAGATACCAAGAATAAGGTAAGTAAATATATATACCCTTTCGAAGTATGTAAGTTGTGATGTAGTCAAAGCTTCTAGTGAAGTGTTTAAGTGTGCATTTGAATTTATCAATAATGAGCATGATATGTATATTGAAGTAAAAGCTTAGTTATGCTATTGAGATTCGGACATGTGTATAAATGTTAAATGTGAGAACAGTTGGATATGCTTGTATATGTGTATGACTAATATCATGTGGCTAAAATGCATATCATAGTTAATAGTTTTGAAACATGCAAATATCTATGGTATTTAAATGCTTTGGAGAGTTGAACACTAAAGATGGGTGATTGTTGAATGTAAAATGAGAATAATGGCATTCGGCCTTAGTGAAATTTATATGGTAATGTAACACCCTAGTTTTAGGGGTTATGCATCTAGTGCATATCCCAGGTGTTGGTAGGCTTCTCGTGTGCTTAGGCAAGTTTTTAGGGGGTTTGGAGAACCCTGGAAGATAGGGAAGACTTTAAGAAATTTTTGATTTTTAGTGGGTAAAAGGAAGCTTGGCTTGTGAGGGGTCTTAAGGGAATTATTTGGCAAGTTTTAGCACAAAAGATGGGCTAGCAAAGTGGCAGGTGAGACGCCACTAAGGCCTTGTGTGTGTGGCGTCATTTGCAGGAAGGAAGGGTCTTGTGTTCAAGCTGCGGAGTGGCCACCTTTTGGCTTTCTTTTTGACGCCAAGGAGGGGAGAGTTTGTAGGCAGTTCAAACTCTGCCTTGGACCTAGTCAATGGGTGAGATGGATGGCAAGGAGTGAATGGTGGGATTTGACTAGTTCAAATTTGTTTGAACTAGTGGCTTGGGGAGTTCCTAGGTGGTGGCCGTTTGGTGGAGTCTTTAGGTGGGTGTGTGGCCGGTTTTGGAGGTGTTTTAGGAAGGGGAATGCCGTTTGTCTTAAGGCATTTTGTGGGTGATTTTCGGCCAGCCTTAGAAGAGGGTACCAAAAGCCGAATTCTTCCAAGCAACTCTCTCCCATTTTTGCTTCTTGAAACCAAAACCTCAAACACCTTTACTTGTCGAAATTTGCTTTGCCTTTCTTAATTGTGTGCTTGTGGCCGAATGCTCTTTTCCATGTGCTTTTCCTTTTTCATTTGAGTAAGCCGAACTACTACTCTTTCCTCTTCATACTTTTTCCTTATCTGAAAATCTTGGTAGCCGAATGTTCATCTCTTTCCCTTCCTTTTCCAATTGTTGAAGCCGAACCTGGTGATCCTTCTTTCTCACATTTCTATTCTTTTACAACTTTTGGTGCCGAATCCACATTGCCTTCTTAGCCGAATGTTCCATTTGTTTCTTACCATTTCATTAAGCCGAAACCATTTTACTTTGTTCTCCTAAATTCCATCTTCTTTTCTTAATACCATCTTACCGAAACTGTACTCTCTATTCACATATTTTCTTTTCTTACTCCAAGCCGATCTTTGGGGTGTTGTACACTTTGGCCGAATATCCCTTCTCTCCTAGTGGTTTGGTTGGCCGATTAGTAGTTGGTGTTGGGGAGTTAAGTATTTCGTTTTAGGGTCTCCGGATTTTGGTGGTGATCAAGTGAAGCAATCACCTTTGAGTGACCATTTGGTAAGTGGTGGTAAGGGTGGATTCTTTTAGCCTATTCGGTTGGTTTTTGTTAAGCCAAGTTGTTAAGAGATTAACCGTTTTCATTTCTAGGGGGTGACCGATTGGTAGAAGAACCACCGTTTGGTTCGGGGTTTGGTAGGAAACCAAACCAATAGCAAGGAGCAAGAGGATCAAGGGTCTTAGTTGGTTCTTTGGTTGTGGCTTGCAGGTGTGTACTTTCACACTCTTCTAGTAATATATATGTGTTTATGATATTGTGTACATATACACACTTCTTGTTGTTATAAATATATGTATATGAGCTGTGTGTTATGTGGATCCATGGTAAGGTGGATGTGATACCATTATGGTATGAGGAAAAGGGCCAGGTAAGTCCCTGTTTTGATGCTTTTGGTAAGCATGGTATATCCGTTATGTGTACTGTAATACTTGTTTGTGATAAACAATATGTATGTTGCTAACCAGCATGATGGTATATTTTGTTATATGTGCATGATTGCTGTGGGTTGTACGAGTGGAGGGGGCAGTGATATTTTGTGCTGACGAGCACCAGTGTTTTGGTAACACAACTTTGTGACTTTGGGTCACCAGAGGTTTGGCACCTCAGCGTCTCGTCCCCGTGGTTTCGCACCACAGTGGGTTGGCCCCACAAGGCGGTATTGAGGGATTGACGCCAGTGATTTGGTATCACACGATGGGTTGGCCCCATCACTCGATTATCGTGACTACGGTCACCAGTGGTTTGGTACCACATTTGTGTCTTTGGGACACCAGAGGTTTGGCACCTCATTGCGACTCATCCCTGTGGTTAACACCACCGTGGGTTGGCCCCATAGTTGAGATACGGGATCGTCGCTAGTGATTTGGTATCACACGATGGGTTGGCCCCATCATTGGATTTGTGACTTCGGTCACCAGTGTTTTGGTAACACACTTTGTGTCTTTGGGACACTAGTGGTTTGGCACCACATTGATGATTATCGTGTCTTTGGGACACCAGTGTTTTGGTAACACATTGTGACTATATGTCACCAGTGGTTTGGCACCACCAGTGGTTTGGTACCATACGGGGTAGAGAAAGGTGTTGTGGATGGCTAGGTTGGGTGCATATCAATTGGATGCATGATGAGCATGATTATGTTTGTATATGATGTTTTGCTAATCCGGGAAAAAGGGTTGCACACTGAGTCTTGGTGACTCACCTTTTTCCTTTAACCATTTCAGGTAGTGCATAAAGCTGGACCGGGATCGGAGAGGACAAGGTGGCCCATGCCGAAGATGAGGTTTAAATTGTAATAAAGGCCATTTTAATTATTTTGGTATTACTTTAACTATGGTTTAGTTGATTTAAATTCTTATTAAGTCAAAAATGTTTTTACGCAACAAAAGAAATTACTTGAGTTTCTAAATAAGATGAACTTGTTTTACTCACATATCTGATTTAGTTTTCAAGATTACTATTTCAAAATGAAATAGGAGGTTTCAAACAATCATGCCCAAGATTTTTACGAGAATAAAATGTACAAAAAGATTTTCAACCGTCTTTCCGCAATAACATAACCAGATTCGGTCGTAGTGAATGGACCGGGTTTGGGGATGTTACATTTTGGTATCAGAGCCCGGTTCAAAACTTGGCTTTGAGGGTTTTGGGCCTAAAAACATTTTCCAAATGGGCTTTTCGAAATATGGGTTTTTTTTTAAAAAAAAAAAGTTTCTCAGGTTATTCTGGCATGGCACCTGTACCTCCGGCCCGAAGTCCACCAGGTAAGTACTTCTAGCTCTTGAAGTGTTTGTTTGTGTGATTTATTATGGGCTTAGTTTGGGCTCGTAGATTAGAATGATAGGATCTATTGGACCCTAGGATTAGACTACTCGAACACATGCATAAAACTTAAATCTCTTAAACAAACCTGTGAAGTAAGTCATCGAGTTAAGGTGTGGCAACCCTGGTACGCATGTCTAGGAATGGTATTCAGTAAGAGCTTGGTATTTAAGCAGTCCTAGCGATTCACCTCCTCTTTACTTGAATCCTACCTGGTGCGTAGCTACGGTTCACCTTAACCAAAAGGACTTGTTCATAGGCTAAACCAGTTATTAAAACCCGAAAAGGGAATTAGCCTTGCTGTTTTCTAAAATTCCCTGTTTTAAAATTTTCAACTTTACCCCTTTGGTCTATAAACCCTAAATCTAATTTTGAAAGATATTTTCTCGATTTACAAAATTTCCAAAATGCCCCTAGTGGCAAAATTACAAAAATGCCCTTGTGTTATAAAATTACCGTACTACCCTCAACTTTAATAAAATGATCTTTACTTTGTAAAATACCAAAATTTTGAGTTTTCAAAATATTAAGATACCCTGGTTTGTGAAAATTTATAAAAATACCCCTGGTTGATAAAATTACCAAAATGCCCTTGGTTTCTAAACTTTTAGATTTCTCTCGACTTTTACTGAAATATTCCTACCTTACCAAATATCAGAAAATCTTATTTTGTGAAGTATTATGATATTCCGATTTGAAGAATTTACGAAAATGCCCATGATTTCCAAAATTACAAAAATAACCCTGCTTTCTGAAATTTTTTTTGCAACACATTTTGTTTGAAAAAAAAATTTTCAAGATGACCCCCGAGATTTGTAAATTCTGAAATATTTTTAAGTTGGAAAAAAAATTATTTTACAAAATCGACCCTGAGTTATTACCAAAATACCCCTATAGAAAAATGACGAAATTACCCCTGGGTAGGAAGGAAACTTTGATTGCTCGAAAGAACTACTCTCGAAAACTTCTTTGCATAAAATTGCTCGTGGATAAATAGTGAAACAATAATTTCTAATGCATAAAATTTTTAATCAGATTAAATCGAGGCGTTAGATATGAGTTCTAGGGGGCATGGTCGCGGTTCTCGTGGACGCGGTAGAGGCAGGATGGCAGTTTCGGAACCGGTTGGGTCAGAAAGCAATGTGTCGCCGTCACCAGCTGTCGAGACTGAGCAGCCGGATCAGACAGGAGGAGACGACGCAGTATCACAGGTTGTGCTGCGGGTGCTCGAGCAAATGGCAGGAGCCAATATGGTCAGTGGTATCACTATCTTCGTGGAAGAAGCTCCGATAGCTGAGGAACTCAGAAGGGCTGAAAGGCAGAATAGAGATAGAATAAGGAATCAGAACGAGAGGAGCTCGGGATCGTCGGAATCGTTTGAGAGGTCTCAGAAAAGACCGAGGGTCGAGGCATCTGCTCGTGTTTCTAAGTCAGTTGCTGGGAATCCAGATCGTCCGTGTGCACAGTGCAGAAGGTACCATGTTGGCGAGTGCTGGAATCGAGTTCGGGAATGCTTTAGATGCAAGTCCAAGTCTCATCTGGTTAAGGATTGTCCCCTGAATCCGAAAAGGACTCGGACAGTGGGTCAAGGTTTTGTGCAGCCTGGCAGAGGTGGTCAGCAAGCGACGAGTAGTCGTGGTCCGAACCATGGAGGAAATGGTTTCGGTCGAGGCCGTGAAGCATTGGTTCGTCGGAAGAAGGATAAAGATGTGCCGGATGTGTCAGCGGGTAAGCTTCTCTTGATTGGAATTTTCCTTGTTGTTTTGTTCGTTTTGGTGGCTGCTTGTTTGTTGTTGATAGAATACCTAGGAACTTGTGGTAGAGACTTAGGAAGTAAGCCTAGGAAGTGTGTTAGCTCTTGGAGATCAGAGTGCGCAGCGATAGCGTAGCATGGGCAGTTAGGATGTGGACTGTTAGTCTAGCTAAGTAATTTCGAGGACGAAATTATTTTAAGGAGGGTAGCATTGTAACACCCTGGTTTTAGGGGTTATGCATCTAGTGCATATCCCAGGTGTTGGTAGGCTTCTCGTGTGCTTAGGCAAGTTTTTAGGGTGTTTGGAGAACCCTGGAAGGTAGGGAAGACTTTAAGAAATTTTTGATTTTTAGTGGGTAAAAGGAAGCTTGGCTTGTGAGGGGTCTTAAGGGAATTATTTGGCAAGTTTTAGCACAAAAGATGGGCTAGCAAAGTGGCAGGTGAGACGCCACTAAGGCCTTGTGTGTGGCGTCATTTGCAGGAAGGAAGGGTCTTGTGTTCAAGCTGCGGAGTGGCCACCTTTTGGCTTTCTTTTTGACGCCAAGGAGGGGAGAGTTTGTAGGCAGTTCAAACTCTGCCTTGGACCTAGTCAATGGGTGAGATGGATGGCAAGGAGTGAATGGTGGGATTTGACTAGTTCAAATTTGTTTGAACTAGTGGCTTGGGGAGTTCCTAGGTGGTGGCCGTTTGGTGGAGTCTTTAGGTGGGTGTGTGGCCGGTTTTGGAGGTGTTTTAGGAAGGGGAATGCCGTTTTTCTTAAGGCATTTTGTGGGTGATTTTCAGCCAGCCTTAGAAGAGGGTACCAAAAGCCGAATTCTTCCAAGCAACTCTCTCCCATTTTTGCTTCTTGAAACCGAAACCTCAAACACCTTTACTTGCCGAAATTTGCTTTGCTTTTCTTGATTGTGTGCTTGTGGCCGAATGCTCTTTTCCATGTGCTTTTCCTTTTTCATTTGAGTAAGCCGAACTACTACTCTTTCCTCTTCATACTTTTTCCTTATCTGAAAACCTTGGTAGCCGAATGTTCATCTCTTTCCCTTCCTTTTCCAATTGTTGAAGCTGAACCTGGTGATCCTTCTTTCTCATATTTCTATTCTTTTACAACTTTTGGTGCCGAATCCACATTGCCTTCTTAGCCGAATGTTCCATTTGTTTCTTACCGTTTCATTAAGCCGAAACCATTTTACTTTGTTCTCCTAAATTCCATCTTCTTTTCTTAATACCATCTTACCGAAACTGTACTCTCTATTCACATATTTTCTTTTCTTACTCCAAGCCGATCTTTGGGGTGTTGTACACTTTGGCCGAATATCCCTTCTCTCCTAGTGGTTTGGTTGGCCGATTAGTAGTTGGTGTTGGGGAGTTAAGTATTTCGTTTTAGGGTCTCCGGATTTTGGTGGCGATCAAGTGAAGCAATCACCTTTGAGTGACAATTTGGTAAGTGGTGGTAAGGGTGGATTCTTTTAGCCTATTCGGTTGGTTTTTGTTAAGCCAAGTTGTTAAGAGATTAACCGTTTTCATTTCTAGGGGGGTGACCGATTGGTAGAAGAACCACCGTTTGGTTCGGGGTTTGGTAGGAAACCAAACCAATAGCAAGGAGCAAGAGGATCAAGGGTCTTAGTTGGTTCTTTGGTTGTGGCTTGCAGGTGTGTACTTTCACACTCTTCTAGTAATATATATGTGTTTATGATATTGTGTACATATACACACTTCTTGTTGTTATAAATATATGTATATGAGCTGTGTGTTATGTGGATCCATGGTAAGGTGGATGTGATACCATTATGCTATGAGGAAAAGGGCCAGGTAAGTCCCTGTTTTGATGCTTTTGGTAAGCATGGTATATCCGTTATGTGTACTGTAATACTTGTTTGTGATAAACAATATGTATGTTGCTAACCAGCATGATGGTATATTTTGTTATATGTGCATGATTGCTGTGGGTTGTACGAGTGGAGGGGGCAGTGATATTTTGTGCTGACGAGCACCAGTGTTTTGGTAACACAACTTTGTGACTTTGGGTCACCAGAGGTTTGGCACCTCAGCGTCTCGTCCCCGTGGTTTCGCACCACAGTGGGTTGGCCCCACAAGGCGGTATTGAGGGATTGACGCCAGTGATTTGGTATCACACGATGGGTTGGCCCCATCACTCGATTATCGTGACTACGGTCACCAGTGGTTTGGTACCACATTTGTGTCTTTGGGACCCCAGAGGTTTGGCACCTCATTGCGACTCGTCCCTATGGTTAACACCACCGTGGGCTGGCCCCACAGTTGAGATACGGGATCGTCGCCAGTGATTTGGTATCACACGATGGGTTGGCCCCATCATTGGATTTGTGACTTCGGTCACCAGTGTTTTGGTAACACACTTTGTGTCTTTGGGACACTAGTGGTTTGGCACCACATTGATGATTATCGTGTCTTTGGGACACCAGTGTTTTGGTAACATATTGTGACTATATGTCACCAGTGGTTTGGCACCACCAGTGGTTTGGTACCACACGGGGTAGAGAAAGGTGTTGTGGATGGCTAGGTTGGGTGCATATCAATTGGATGCATGATGATCATGATTATGTTTGTATATGATGTTTTGCTAATCCGGGAAAAAGGGTTGCACACTGAGTCTTGGTGACTCACCTTTTTCCTTTAACCATTTCAGGTAGTGCATAAAGCTGGACCGGGATCGGAGAGGACAAGGTGGCCCATGCCGAAGATGAGGTTTAAATTGTTTCATGCTTGATTTTGATATAAGTATTTTATTTGGATTGTTGGGTTGTAATAAAGGCCATTTTAATTATTTTGGTATTACTTTAACTATGGTTTAGTTGATTTAAATTCTTATTAAGTCAAAAATATTTTTACGCAACAAAAGAAATTACTTGAGTTTCTAAATAAGATGAACTTGTTTTACTCACATATCTGATTTAGTTTTCAAGATTACTATTTCAAAATGAAATAGGAGGTTTCAAACAATCATTCCCAAGATTTTTACGAGAATAAAATGTACAAAAAGATTTTCAACCGTCTTTCCGCAATAACATAACCAGATTCGGTCGTAGTGAATGGACCGGGTTTGGGGATGTTACAGGTAAACTATTGTATTCAATGTCATATATAATTTGGTATTTATTTATATATATATGTGTGTGTGTGTGTGTGTGTGTGTTAATGCTTGAATGTTTGATTGTGCATCGTAATTGCTTGAGACTTACTAAGCTAGTAAGCTTACTCTGTTTATGTTTAATGTTCTGTTTTATAAATTTTGGTCAAGCTACGGGCTCGGGATATCGTCAGCAAAGTCAACCACACTATCGACTTATTTTGGTACTCTTAGAAGTTGAATTTTAAGCATAAGGCATGTATAGGCTAGCTTGATATTTTGAATAATACTTTGATAATGTTCATAGCCAAGCGAAAATAGCTTATCTTTTATTATTAACTTAAGGTTATGCAAATCTTGATTGTGGTAAAAGTGCAAGTTTATTTGGATAATGATTATGGATGTGTTTTTAAATCATGCTAAGAAAAATGTTGGAATATGTATATATGATTTGTAACCACATATACCAGTCTTTGATAGACCTTTCCAGTGTGAATATGTGTGTGGTAGTTTAAATAGATGGATTAAGATTCGGTATATTATTTTTGATATGAATTTTTGGAAGCATGAGTTAACTTTGTAAACTTGTAATCGGTAACATGGGATACTAATGGACATGCATTTGAATGGCATATTCGGGTATGAAAATCATGGGTACACGTGTATCCAATTCATCTTATGTGAATTAGTAATGAGATAGCTAAATGTTGGAAATATGGACTTGATAGCATTCGGCCATATGCATGAACAATTATAAATTTCAATTGATAATATATGTATGCATGTGATAGTAGTTTGATTGAGTTTTGAGTTCAATATGTCATGCATAACATCTACTAGATTGTCTTTTTAGAAGTTGATCTTACTATGCATATTGAGACCAAAGAGGTTATATTTGGGAAATGAAAATATGCTTGAATGATTTGCAAATTAGGTATGATTGGTGTATGTAAAAGTAATGAATAAGTTGCATAATTATTTATAGCTCGATTATGCGTATATCAACAGATTAAAGTGTGCATTGGATCGACTGAGTATTGGTTCTATTTGATTTTGGTATAATAAATGTACATGTGATCTCATATTATGTTAATTTGAATGCCATGATTGTTACATAGTTAAGAATTAACTTACATGTATAATTATATATCTGTATTAGGTTAAGGTGACTTGATTGATTAATGAATAGAACCAATTTGTAAATCATTGCAAGGAACCATTTGAAGTATGTTCGAATTATGTTCTTTAATGATTATGTTGCATATGACTTAGGTCTAACATGATAAGTATGTTGTAAGAAATTAATTGTAATACATATTACATGCAAGAGTAATCGTTTTAATTTATTTGTATTTTTTTATATATGATTGTTTATCTATGACTTATGTGATTCATTAAAAGTTGTGTCATTGTAACATCCTGAATTTCTGGGCCTATGCGTTTAATGGGTAAATATGTGTAATGTGTTAATTTAACTGTTATGGGTCCAAATTGGGCTCAGGATGTGGTCAAGGCCTTGGTTAAATTTTTGTTTGGGCACTATAGGGTTTAAAAGGTGGTATCTGTGTTTAAAATACCAAAATGGGCTTGTGGCCCAGTGGTCAGTGGCGCCACTTAAGGAGCAAGGAGGTGACGCCACACAAGGGAGTAAGGGGCCCAAATTTAAGTTCCATGGAGCCCAATTCTTTTAATTTAAGTTAGCTAATTTTTGGCATTAGGGTTAGGTGGAGTGGACGGCAACAAGTCTCAAAAATAGGAGGATTTATGTGAATGGGATAATGTAGATATTATAGTTGGTAATATGGAAGATAAAAGGAGAAAAGATAGGAGCTATCTGCAAGGCTAGGTGTTGGCCGAAATTCCATCACCTAGAGGAGGGAAGAAATAGGTTTCTATTTGCCATAGGGGGTGCCGAATTCCCCCTATTATTTGTTTAATTTTTAGCTATTAGGAAGGGCACTTTCGGGATTTGTTAGGTAAGTGCCGAAGTTCTCTATAAATAGGGGGTGGTACTCTTCAATTCTGGCACTTGGAACCTTATTTTTTTCTTCATTCTCTATGCCGAAATCCTTAGCCATCCTCTGCAATCTCTTCTTTTGATTTCTTCAGAAGCCGAAAACTCTCACTCGACTTTCTGTTTCCATTCTTTTCCTCTTGTGCCAATTTCTCCATAAAAGCCGAAAAGTCCATTGTTCTTCTCTTCTTTCTTCTAAAAGCTGAAACCTCATAATCCTTTCTCTATATTTCTTTTGATCCTTGCTAAGGCTGAACCTACCCCTAGTCTGTCGAAATTCTCTTTTCTTCTTCCTGCCAATTTCTTCATTAAAAGCCGAATCTCCATAGGTTTCTTCGAATCATCTTCTCTCCCTGATTTTCGCAAAAAGCCAGAATCCTCTGGGAGTAGCCGAATCTTCTCTAGTAAGGTGAGTGTCGACTCTTGTTATTCCTTAAGATCTCTTTCAGTTTTTGGAAGACAAAGTCGAAAAGCTAATGGTTTAATGGTTTTATGTATTTTCTTGATGGGCGACATCGGGAATTGAAGTAGATCTCTTAGATCTAAATGCCGGAAACACTAGTCCCTGAATCTCATATCACTTTTTCGGGATTTCAAGGTAAGGATTTCAATTCTCCTTAAGATGATCAACCGTTTTCTTTTCGTTAATCATGCCTTAACCTAATGTTTCGATACCAGCCTCTGAACAACACCTTAGGCAGATAACAGCTGTGTTGACTACGGATAGCGTCGACGTAGAAAGTTTTGTTCCAATGATAATCAGGTGTATAGATCTCTAACACATTAGCTAACTGTAATTTATATGTGTTATGGGCTAAAAAGCAGGAAAATGGCTGTGTAGACAGTCGAATAAAACCCTAAAAGGGTTAGGCAAAGGATGCCAGGTACGTAATCATAGAAATCTCTATGTGTATCGAAATATATGAAAGCCTATTTCTTATTAAAGATGGTATGATGTTTTCAATTTTTCATGTGTGTATGCATGGGGTCGGATGATGATAATGAAGGGGAAGTACATGATAGGTCACTTGGTGATCGGTGGTTAAACCACAAATTCAATGTTAGGTCACGTAGTCATCGGTGGCTATGCCACGTTTAATGATTCTTGATTAATAGGAATAGGTAGTACGACTGTCGTTATGGTGTGTAGTGGATGGAGGGTTGATTGTAGAAATCCCCAAGGTGTGATGGTTGGTACGGGTTGGTGTGTAGAGGATGGAATTCTAGGATGGGTTGGGCTATTCATCATTCATTATTGTCATGTAATTATGATTGTTGCCTTCATGTATGGGCCAGGGCTCATAATGTGTTTGTGGGCCTCAGGTCAGTGTGTCCGGGATTTATACACTGAGTCTTGGTGACTCACCGTTTCATTTTTCTCTACTCTTTCAGATGAGCAGTAGATCGTGGACATGGGAGCCGAGACGGACTCGAGGGGTCATCAAGTTTTTATTTTTATAGATTATTTCGGCTTTTCTTTAAGTTTTTAATTTTTGGAATATTTATGTAATAAGGCCCCATAGTTTATATTTCACTGCTTAGTTTTTAATATTTGCAACTTATGAAATTTGTCAAAGGTTTAATTATTCAAAATAGTAATAATACAAGGTTTTATTTTCAAAAGGTCACCTATTTATTCAAATATTGTCTAATTAACTTACGATTTCCGAAACCAACCAAGCAAAAGTTTTCAATGTACAACCCGTAGCATACCAGATCTGGTCGAAACGTATGGGCCGGGTTCGGGGTGTTACATTTATGGAAGATAAAAGAAGAAAAGATAGGAGCTATCTGCAAGGCTAGGTGTTGGCCGAAATTCCATCACCTAGGGGAGGGAAGAAATCGATTTTTATTTGCCATAGGGGGTGCTGAATTTTCCCCTATTATTTGTTTAATTTTTAGTTATTAGGAAGGGAACTTTCGGGATTTGTTAGGTCAGTGCCGAAGTT
Organism: Gossypium australe; assembly: GCA_005393395.2. Lineage (NCBI taxonomy): Eukaryota > Viridiplantae > Streptophyta > Magnoliopsida > Malvales > Malvaceae > Gossypium > Gossypium australe. The sequence continues at coordinate 118,466,293 of CM016621.1, forward strand.
CTCTATAAATAGGGGGTGGTACTCTTCAATTCCGGCACTTGGAACCCTATTCTTTTCTTCATTCTCTATGCCGAAATCCTTAGCCATCATCTGCAATCTCTTCTTTTGATTTCTTCAGAAGCCGAAACCTCTCACTTGACTTTCTGTTTCCATTCTTTTCCTCTTGTGCCAATTTCTCCATAAAAGTCGAAAACTCCATTGTTCTTTTCTCTTCTTTCTTCTAAAAGCCGAAACCTCATAATCCTTTCTCTATATTTCTTTTGATCCTTGCTAAGGCCGAACCTACCCCTAGTCTGCCGAAATTCTCTTTTCTTCTTCCTGCCGATTTTTTCATTAAAAGCCGAATCTCTATAGATTTCTTCGAATCATCTTCTCTTCCTGATTTTCACAAAAAGCCGGAATCCTCTGGGAGTAGCTGAATCTTCTCTAGTAAGGTAAGTGTCGACTCTTGTTATTCCTTAAGATCTCTTTCGGTTTTTGGAAGACGAAGCTGAAAAGCTAATGGTTTAATGGTTTTATGTATTTTCTTGATGGGCGACATCGGGAATTGAAGTAGATCTCTTAGATCTAAAAGCCGAAAACACTAGTCCCTGAATCTCATATCACTTTTTCGAGATTTCAAGGTAAGGATTTCAATTCTCCTTAAAATGATCAACCGTTTTCTTTTCGTTAATCATGCCTTAACCTAATGTTTCGATACCAGCCTCTGAACAACACCTTAGGCAGATAACAGCTGTGTTGACTACGGATAGCGTCGACGTAGAAAGTTTTGTTCGAATGATAATTAGGTGTGTAGATCTCTAACACATTAGCTAACCATAATTTATATGTGTTATGGGCTTCAAGCCTAACAGGTGCATGGAATGGTTAACTATGTTGATATTCGGGCTTCAAGCCTAACAGGCCCTGTGTCGGTGACCTATATCGGGCTTAATGCCTAGCAGGCCTTGTGCCGGTGATCTATATCGGGCTTAATGCCTAGCAGGCCTCGTGCCAGTGAATCATATCAGGCTTTGATGCCTAGCAGGCTTAATGCCGATGACATATTTAATTAAAATTATTTACAAGGTGGAATGTAGCTACTACAATAAGATAAATGTTCGGGTAAGTATAAGTTCTTGCCTAGATACCAAAAATAAGGTAAGTTAATATATATACCCTTTCGAAGTAAGTAAGTTGTGATGTAGTCAAAGCTTCTAGTGAAGTGTTTAAGTGTGCATTTGAATTTATCAATAATGAGCATGATATGTATATTAAAGTAAAATCTTAGTTATGCTATTGAGATTCGGACATGTAGAAATGTTAAATGTGAGAACAGTTGGATATGCTTGTATATGTGTATGACTAATATCATGTGGCTAAAATGCATATCATAGTTAATAGTTTTGGAACATGCAAATATCTATGGTATTTAAATGCTTTGGAGAGTTGTACACTAAAAATGGGTGATTGGTGAATGTAAAATGAGAATAATGGCATTCGGCCTTAGTGAAATTTATATGGTAAACTATTGTATTCAATGTCATATACAATTTGATATTTATATATATATATGTGTGTGTTAATGCTTGAATGTTTGATTGTGCATTATAATTGCTTGAGACTTACTAAGCTAGTAAGCTTACTCTGTTTATGTTTAATGTTCTGTTTTATAGATTTTGGTCAAGCTACGGGCTCGGGATATCGTCAGCAAAGTCAACCACACTATCGACTTATTTTGGTACTCTTAGAAGTTGAATTTTAAGCATAAGGCATGCATAGGCTAGCTTGATATTTTGAATAATACTTTGATAATGTTCATAGCCATGCGAAAATGGCTTATCTTTTATTATTAACTTAAGATTATGCAAATCTTGATTGTGGTAAAAGTGCAAGTTTATTTGGATAATGATTATGGATGTGTTTTTAAATCATGCTAAGCAAAATGTTGGAATATGTATATATGATATGTAACCACATATACCAGTCTTTGATAGACCTTTCGAGTGTGAATATGTGTTTGGTAGTTTAAATAGATGGATTAAGATTCAGTATATTATTTTTTATATGAATTTTTGGAAGCATGAGTTAACTTTGTAAACTTTGTAATCGGTAACATGGGATACTAATGGACATGCATTTGAATGGCTTATTCGGGTATGAAAATCATGGGTACATGTGTATCCAATTCATCTTATGTGAATTAGTAATGAGATAGCTAAATGTTGGAAATATGGACTTGATAGCATTCGGCCATATGCATGAATAATTATAAATTTCAATTGGTAATATATGTATGCATGTGATAGTAGTTTGATTGAGTTTTGAGTTTAATATGTCATGCATAACATCTACTAGATTGTCTTTTTAGAAGTTGATCTTACTATGCACATTGAGACCAAAGAGGTTGCATTTGGGAAATTAAAATATGCTTGAATGATTTGCAAATTTGGTACGATTGGTGTATGCAAAAGTAATGAATAAGTTTCATAATTATTTGTAGCTAGATAATGCACATATCAACAGATTAAAGTGTGCATTGGATCGGCTGAGTGTTGGTGCTATTTGATTTTGGTATAATAAATGTACATGTGATCTCATATATGTTTATTTGAATGCCATGGTTATTACATAGTTAAGAATTAACTCAAATGTATAATTATATATCTGTATTAGGTTAAGGTGACTTGATTGATTAAATGGATAGAACCAATTTGTAAATCGTTGCAAGGAACCATTTGAAGTATGTTTTAAATCATCTTATATATATGTTGTGTGGTATGCATAAATATTCGTGGTATGTTCGGATTATGTTCTTTAATGATTATGCTGCATATGACTTAGGTCTAACATGATCAGAATGCTGTAAGAAATTAATTGTAATACATATTACATGCAAGAGTAATCGTTTTAATTTATTTATATTTTTCTATATATGATTGTTTATCTATGACTTATGTAACATCCTGAAATAGAGGCTATTAGGTTTGAATTGTTTTGCATGTGTATGGCTTGATTGTGCATTAATTAAGGTGTTTTAAGATCTAGATATAAGCCAAGGGTAGGCCCGAGCTGTAGGAAAAATTTTTGTTTTAAGTGTTAGTTAAAGGGAGCTAAGGGAGCTAGGCCTTAAGGGAATTAATGTGGAGGTTAAGACACAAGTAACCAGTTGGCAAAGTGGCAAGGGAGGCGCCACTTAATGCCTTAAGAAGTGACGCCACAAGCAGTGTGAGGGGGGCTTAGGTTCGAATCCCATGGATGGCAATAAGGTGACTTTTATTTTTGCATTTGTATGGCATGTGTTGGTCAAAATTTACTTATGGTAAGGATGGACTTTGTTATTTATGGATAGTAGACTAAAGGAAAAAGGCAAGTGTTAACTTAAGGAATGAAATCCTAAGCTTTTGGTATGATAAGGGGACATAAGGCTTGTAATAAGGGATAGAATTTCTTAAACTTTGGGAAAGTAGAGGATTATAAGGCATGAATCAAGGGCTTTGTTTTGGAAATTATTTCATGGCCATTTTGACCATGAACCTGGTCGGTTTTTGGGGCTAGGGGGTGGTCGAATTTTTGTGGTATATTTTGGTAAGGATGAGTGGTTAGGTGTTTTTCCCATTTGGTCATTTTTTTTTTGTATTTTTCCAAACACCTTTTCTTTTGTAGCCGAATTTGCATAGGGAGGTTTAGGCATTTCCTTGTGCGATTTCTTTTCCCAAAAGCTTTTGTGTTCTTTTTCTTTTGAGACCGTAAACCAAATAAGTGACCTCTCGTGCACCTCTTTCTCTTTTGATCATCTTTTGATATTTCTTTTCTTCCTTAATTTTCTTTGTGCCGAAAATGTGTTTCACTCATCTCATTCAACTTGTTTCTTTTTCTTTTCTCTTCTATTGACCAAAGCCGAAATTGTGAGTACCTATTCTTTTTCTTTTCTTCCCTTCTGCTATTCACTTTCAAAAGCCGAAATATTTCTTGTGTTAGCCGAACCTCTATTGAACCTCTCAACCATTTCTTTTCTTCACTTCTTTTCTTCAAAGCCGAAAGTACCATAGGCTGGAATCTGCTCCAATTGTTTCACAATAGTGGGTAAGAGTTCTCTTCTAATCGTTTTCTTCTATCTCTTTTGATTACCGAAAGTCAAGAAGTCTAACTCCATTTTCTTGTTATGGCCGAATCTATGAAAGGTGATATCGGGATTTCGGTAGGCTAAAGTTAGTAGAGTAGAGATCTTTCGAGATTGGAGTGATCAAGGTAAGCTAGGATTATTGTGGGGCCGAAGGCCATTTCATGTGTTCTTTTGGGTTGAGCCGAATCTAACATAAGGTTGTGTAGGAGGATTTCAGCAAGTTTCGGGTGCAAATCGTTTAGGCTTTGGGTTTCGGGATTTAGTCGACTGTGCCGAAAAAGGTGTGTAGTTATCACAATGATCTCTTGTTGTTTGTGTGTTGCTATGAATATATATGTATACGTATAATATGTGTATGATACCCGGAAATAATGGCTGAGATGGTGGCTACCCATGGTGGGTATTCGGTTAACCAGGTCAGTTTTATAATATTATATTACTATGGTATATGCATGGAATTGTGGTAAGCATGTGATGTATGCTCATTGGAATTTTACTGTTATTTGGCCATGATACTGACATATGCATAGGGATTGGGATATGAGTATTGAAGGACAGGGTGTACATTTATGTACGTGGTTTAGTGATGGCTACGAGCCTCACGTGGATTGATGATCGGCTCTGTGCCTCATCGTGGTTGGTATCGACTTTGTGCCATATCGTGGTTGGTGATGGCTATGTACCTCATCGTGATTTGATGTTAGCTATGAGCTATATCATGGATTGACGTTGACTGAGGTCGCGTTGTGGAATATACTGTGATTTATTTCACGTGGACCAGTGGCTTGACCACTTGGTGGATGGCATTGCTTGCCAAATTGGTGTGTAGAGGTTGGAGGGTTGATTTAGTAATCCCCTGGTATGTGGTGGCTGGATACGGGGGTGTGTAGAGGATGGACCCTAGGCTGGATTGGGTGCATTTTGCATTATTATTTGATATGTGGATTGGTGTGGTTTGGGCTAAGCCCATGTGTGGAAATCTGTGGATTAATTACACACTGAGTCTGTTTGACTCAGCCAATTTTTACCAAACAACGCAGGTGATACATGATGCTTGGACCGGGCTGGAGCTGATACGAGGTGGCCATGCAGAAGATGTTTTTAATTATTTCATGCACTTTATATTTTTAGTACTTTGGTATAAATATTTATTGTAATAAGGCCACTTAAAGTATTAGGGAATTTTTATTGTGTTTGGGTTGAATTGACGATCGAGATAATATCTGGGAATGTTTTATTTTAGAAAGCGATTTACATCATCAAAACTTATATTAAAGTTTTAAATCCGGAAATTTGTAACAACGTAATTTTACTTAAAAATTTTAAATATACAATGTTTTTATAAATAACAGAAAATTTTTATGTTTTCACCCTTATAACAAATTCTTTTCAAACTTTTTCCTCAGTAGCATTCTAGATTCGGCTGTAGCGTTTGGGTCGGGTTTGGGGTGTTACAATTTGGTATCAGAGCCCGGTTCCAAACTCGGCTTTGAGGGTTTTAGGTCCAAAAATATTTTTCAAAGATGGGCTTTTCAAAAGCATAGACTTTCATGAACTATTTCAGGTTTATTCTGGCATGGCACCTGTATCTCCGGCCCGAAGTCCACCAGGTAAGTACCCCTAACTACTGAAGTGATTGGTATGTGAAACTTTATTTGGCATTATGGGATCGTGGATTAGTAGATTAGGAGCTGTTGAACCCTAGGACAAGTTTACTCCAACACAAGATACATAAGACTTAAGTGGAACCAAACAAACCTGTGAGTAAGTCGCCGAGTTAGGGTGTGGCAATAGTTGTACGCATGTCTAGGATTGGATTCGGTGGGAGCTTGGTATTTAAGCAGTCCTAGTGACTCACCTCCTCTTCACTCGAATCCTACCTGGTGCGTAGTGATGGTTCACCCTAGCCAAGAGGACTTATTCACCGGCTTAACCCGATAATTAAAACCCGAAAGGGACTAGCTACACTGTTTTGTAAAAATTACCTCAGATTGAATACAAACCTTAGTTTTGTAAAAACAACACTGTTTTGACTAAAATATCCCGGTTTGAAAAAGGAAAGAAATTTACTAAATTACACCTGATTTACAAAATTTCTGAAATAACCCCGATTTTTGAAATTTCTGCAATACCTTTGATTTGGAAAAAAAATTCAAAATACCCTCAAGTTTTGAAAATTTCGGAATGCCTTTGATTTATTAAGATTCTTGAATTGATCCCGATTTATTACTAAAAAACCCCTATAGGATGAATTACGAAAATACCCCTGGGTTGGGAACGAAAAAAATGCCCAAAGTAGTGTAGTGGATGTTGTGGATGAATGAATGTGACTCTCTGAATTAGGGTAGTAAACTTGAGATGAAAACTTTGGTTGATCGAAAGAACTACTACTAAAAACTTCTTTACATAAAATTGTTCGCGGATAATTAGTGGAACAAAAGACTAATGCATAAAATTTCTTAAATCAGATTAAATCGCGATAGTAGACATGAATTCTAGGGGACGTGGTCGTCGTGGGCGCGGTAGAGGTAGGATGGCTGTGTCGGAACCAGTTGGGCCTGGTCAGGGATCCGAAAATGAAGCACCGCCACCGGCTGTAGGGGGAGAATTTCAAGAGCAAACTGGAGGAGATGACGCAGTATCGCAAGCTAAGCTGCGAGTTCTAGAGCGAGTAGCGGGAGCTAGTATGGGTAATGGGGCTCGAAAGTCAGTAGTTGAGAGACTTAGATCAAATGGAGCCGAGGTTTTTAGGGGAGTATCTGGGGTAGCTCCGAATGTAGCGGAGTATTGGTTAGAGGCAGTCGAGAGGATCATGGACGATTTGGACTGCACTGCTGAGGAAAAGCTGAAAGGTGCTGTTTCGCTGCTTCGAGACGAGGCTTATCAATGGTGGCTCACTGTCAAGGAGAGTATCCCTGCGGATCGAGTGGATTGGGAGTATTTTAAGGTTAAGTTTGAAGGGAAATACGTTGGAGCTAGCTATATCGACTCTCAGAGAAAGGCGTTTCTGAATTTAGTGTAAGGAAATAAGTCGATAGCTGAGTATGAAGCGGAGTTTCTGCGGTTAAGTCGGTATGCTAGAGGGATTGTAGCTACTGATTACGAGCGGTGTGTTAGATTTGAGGATGGGTTACGAGATGAGCTGCGAGTGTTGATAGCGCCGCATCGGGAGAGGGACTTTGCAGTCTTAGTGGATAGAGCTCAGATAGCTGAGGAGGTCAAGAGGGCCGAGAGGCAGAATAGAGATAGGGATAGGAACCGGGATAAGAGGAGTTATGGATCGTCAGAATCATCTGGGAATTTTCAGAAAAGACCAAGGATTGAGAATTCTGTACGTGCACCTGTACCAGTTTCTGGGAATCGGAGTCGTCTATGTGCTCAGTGTGGGAGAGCTCATGCAGGAGAGTGTTGGGGAAATAGCAAGGAATGTTTTCGGTGTGGGCCTAATGCTCATTTGGTTAGGAATTGTCCTCAGGAAATGGATAGGGCTCAGACAGTAGGCCAGGGTTATGTGCAGCCGGGCAGAGGTGGTCAGCAGGCGACAAGGGGTCGTGGTCCGAATCATTGAGGGAATGGTTCTGGCCGAGGTCGTGGAGCATCAGGCAGAGGTGCTGAGGGTGTAGATGCGAGACAGCCAGGGTTAGTTTATGCAGTCAGGCGTCGCGAGGAGGAAGATGTGCCAGATGTGATAAAGGGTACGTTCCTTATTTCCGGAATACCCTTTATTGCCTTGTTAGATATAGGGTCAACTCATTCCTGTATTGCTAGTGAAGTATTTAGAACTTTGAGTGCGAACTTTGAGACTGTACATAGAAAGTATGTTAGTTTTATTAAGATCAGAGTGCGCAGCAAGAGCGTAGCGTGGTGAGTTATGATGCACGACTGTTAGTTAGTTGGAAATTTTGAGGACGAAATTTCTTTAAGGAGGGTAGAACTGTAACATCCTGAAATAGGGGCTATTAGGTTTGAATTGTTTTGCATGTGTATGGCTTGATTGTGCATTAATTAAAGTGTTTTAAGATCTAGATATAAGCCAAGGGTAGGCCCGAGCTGTAGGAAAAATTTTTGTTTTAAGTGTTAGTTAAAGGGAGCTAAGGGAGCTAGGCCTTAAGGGAATTAATGTGGAGGTTAAGACACAAGTAACCAGTTGGCAAAGTCGCAAGGGAGGCGCCACTTAGGGCCTTAAGAAGTGACGCCACAAGCAGTGTGAGGGGGGCTTAGGTTCGAATCCCATGGATGGAAATAAGGTGACTTTTATTTCTGCATTTGTATGGCATGTGTTGGTCAAAATTTACTTATGGTAAGGATGGAATTTGTTATTTATGGATAGTAGACTAAAGGAAAAAGGCAAGTGTTAACTTAAGGAATGAAATCCTAAGCTTTTGGTATGATAAGGGGACATAAGGCTTGTAATAAGGGATAGAATTTCTTAAACTTTGGGAAAGTAGAGGATTATAAGGCATGAATCAAGGGCTTTGTTTTGGAAATTATTTCATGGCCATTTTGACCATGAACCTGGTCGGTTTTGGGGCTAGGGGGTGGCCGAATTTTTGTGGTATATTTTGGTAAGGATGAGTGGTTAGGTGTTTTTCCCATTTGGTCATTCTTTTTTTGTATTTTTCCAAACACCTTTTCTTTTGTAGCCGAATTTGCATAGGGGGGTTTAGGCATTTCCTTGTGCGATTTCTTTTCCCGAAAGCTTTTGTGTTCTTTTTCTTTTGAGACCGTAAACCAAATAAGTGACCTCTCGTGCACCTCTTTCTCTTTTGATCATCTTTTGATATTTCTTTTCTTCCTTAATTTTCTTTGTGCCGAAAATGTGTTTCACTCATCTCATTCAACTTGTTTCTTTTTCTTTTCTCTTCTATTGACCAAAGCCGAAATTGTGAGTACCTATTCTTTTTATTTTCTTCCCTTTTGCTATTCACTTTCAAAAGCCGAAATATTTCTTGTGTTAGCCGAACCTCTATTGAACCTCTCAACCATTTCTTTTCTTCACTTCTTTTCTTCAAAGCTGAAAGTACCATAGGCTGGAATCTGCTCCAATTGTTTCACAATAGTGGGTAAGAGTTCTCTTCTAATTGTTTTCTTCTATCTCTTTTGATTACCGAAAGTCAAGAAGTCTAACTCCATTTTCTTGTTATGGCCGATTCTATGAAAGGGGATATCGGGATTTCGGTAGGCTAAAGTTAGTAGAGTATAGATCTTTCGGGATTGGAGTGATCAAGGTAAGCTAGGATTATTGTGGGCCGAAGGCCATTTCATGTGTTCTTTTGGGTTGAGCCGAATCTAACATCAGGTTGTGTAGGAGGATCTCGGCAAGTTTTGGGTGCAAATCGTTTAGGCTTTGGGTTTCGAGATTTAGTCGACTGTGCCGAAAAAGGTGTGTAGTTATCACACTGATCTCTTGTTGTTTGTGTGTTGCTATGAATATATATATATGTATACGTATAATATGTGTTTGATAGCCGGAAATAATGGCTGAGATGGTGGCTACCCATGGTAGGTATTCGGTTAACCAGGTCAGTTTTATGATATTATTTTACCATGGTATATGTGTGGAATTCTGGTAAGCATGTGATGTATGCTCATTGGAATTTTACTGTTATTTGGCCATGATACTGACATATGCATAGGGATTGGGATATGAGTATTGAAGGACAGGGTGTACATTTATGTACGTGGTTTAGTGATGGCTACGAGCCTCACGTGGATTGATGATCGGCTCTGTGCCTCATCGTGGTTGGTATCGGCTTTGTGCCATATCGTGGTTGGTGATAGCTATGTGCCTCATCGTGATTTGATGTTAGCTACGAGCTACATCGTGGATTGACGTTGACTGAGGTCGCGTTGTGGAATATACTGTGATTTATTTCACGTGGACCAGTGGCTTGACCACTTGGTGGATGGCATTGCTTGCCAAATTGGTGTGTAGAGGTTGGAGGGTTGATTTAGTAATCCCCTGGTATGTGGTGGCTGGATACGGGGGTGTGTTGAGGATGGACCCTAGGCTGGATTGGGTGCATTTTACATTATTATTTGATATGTGGATTGGTGTGGTTTGGGCTAAGCCCATGTGTGGAAATCTGTGGATTAATTACACACTGAGTCGGTTTGACTCACCCAATTTTTACCAAACAATGCAGGTGATACATGATGCTTGGACCGGGCTGGAGCTGATACGAGGTGGCCATGCAGAAGATGTTTTTAATTGTTTCATGCACTTTATATTTTTAGTACTTTGGTATAAATATTTATTGTAATAAGGCCACTTAAAGTATTAGGGAATTTTTATTGTGTTTGGGTTGAATTGACGATCGAGATAATATCTGGGAATGTTTTATTTTAGAAAGTGATTTACATCATCAAAACTTATATTAAAGTTTTAAATCCGGAAATTTGTAACAACGTAATTTTACTTAAAAATTTTAAATATACAATGTTTTTATAAATAACAGAAAATTTTTATGTTTTCACCCTTATAACAAATTCTTTTCAAACTTTTTCCTCAGTAGCATTCTAGATTCGGCTGTAGCGTTTGGGCCGGGTTTGGGGTGTTACAATTTGGTATCAGAGCCCGGTTCAAAACTCGGCTTTGAGGGTTTTGGGTCCAAAAACATTTTTCAAAGATGGGCTTTTCAAAAGCATAGGCTTTCATAAACTATTTCAGGTTTATTCTGGCATGGCACCTGTATCTCCGGCCCGAAGTCCACCAGGTAAGTACCCCTAACTACTGAAGTGATTGGTATGTGAAGCTTTATGGGCATTATGGGATCGTAGATTAGTAGATTAGGAGCTGTTGAACCCTAGGACAAGTTTACTCCAACACAAGATACAAAAGACTTAAGTGCAACCAAACAAACCTGTGAGTAAGTCGCTGAGTTAGGGTTTGGCAACAGTTGTACGCATGTCTAGGATTGGATTCGGTGGGAGCTTGGTATTTAAGCAGTCCTAGTGACTCACCTCCTCTTCACTCGAATCCTACCTGGTGCGTAGTGACGGTTCACCCTAACCAAGAGGACCTATTCACCGGCTTAACCCGATAATTAAAACCCGAAAGGGACTAGCTACACTGTTTTGTAAAAATTACCTCAGATTGAATACAAACCTTAGTTTTGTAAAAACTACACTGTTTTGACTAAAATATCCCGGTTTCAAAAAGGAAAAAAATTTACTAAATTACCCCTAATTTACAAAATTTCCGAAATAACCCCGATTTTTGAAATTTCTGCAATACATTTGATTTGGAAAAAAATTTCAAAATACCCTCGAGTTTTGAAAATTTCAGAATGCCTTTGATTTATTAAGATTCTTGAATTGATCCCGATTTATTACTAAAAAACCCGTATAGGATGAATTACAAAAATACCCCTGGGTTGGGAACGGATAAAATGCCCGAAGTAGTGTAGTGGATGTTGTGGATGAATGAATGTGACTCTCTGAATTAGGGTAGTAAACTTGAGATGAAAACTTTGGTTGATCGAAAGAACTACTACTAAAAACTTCTTTACATAAAATTGTTCGCGAATAATCAGTGGAACAAAAGACTAATGCATAAAATTTCTTAAATCAAATTAAATCGCGATAGTAAACATGAATTCTAGGGGACGTGGTCGTCGTGGGCGCGGTAGAGGTAGGATGGCTGTGTCGGAACCAGTTGGATCTGGTCAGGGATCCGAAAATGAAGCACCGCCACCGGCTGTAGGGGCAGAATTTCAAGAGCAAACTGGAGGAGATGACGCAGTATCGCAAGCTAAGCTGCGAGTTCTAGAGCGAGTAGCGGGAGCTAGTATGGGTAATGGGGCTCGAAAGTCAGTAGCTGAGAGACTTAGATCAAATGGAGCCGAGGTTTTTAGGGGAGTATCTGGGGTAGCTCCGAATGTAGCGGAGTATTGGTTAGAGGCAGTCGAGAGGATCATGGACGATTTGGACTGCACTACTGAGGAAAAGCTGAAAGGTGCTGTTTCGCTGCTTCGAGACGAGGCTTATCAATGGTGGCTCACTGTCAAGGAGAGTATCCCTGCGGATCGAGTGGATTGGGAGTATTTTAAGGTTAAGTTTGAAGGGAAATGCATTGGAGCTAGCTATATCGACTATCAGAGAAAGGCGTTTCTGAATTTAGTGCAAGGAAATAAGTCGGTAGGTGAGTATGAAGCGGAGTTTCTGCGGTTAAGTCGGTATGCTAGAGGGATTGTAGCTGCAGATTACGAGTGGTGTGTTAGATTTGAGGGTGGGTTTCGAGATGAGCTGCAAGTGTTGATAGCGCCGTATCGGGAGAGGGACTTTGCAGTCTTAGTGGATAGATCTCGGATAGCTGAGGAGGTCAAGAGGGCCGAGAGGCAGAATAGAGATAGGGATAGGAACCGGGATAAGAGGAGTTATGGATCATTAGAATCATCTGGGAATTTTCAGAAAAGACCAAGGATTGAGAATTCTGTACGTGCACCTGTACCAGTTTCTGGGAATCGGAGTCGTCCATGTGCTCAGTGTGGGAGAGCTCGTGCAGGAGAGTGTTGGGGAAATAGCAAGGAATGTTTCCGGTGTGGGCCTAAAGCTCTTTTGGTTAGGAATTGTCCTCAGGAAATGGATAGGGCTCGGACAGTAGGCCAAGGTTATGTGCAGCCGGGCAGAGTTGGTCAGCAGGCGACAAGGGGTCGTGGTCCGAATCATAGAGGGAATGGTTCTGGCCAAGGTCGTGGAGCATCAGGCAGAGGTGCTGAGGGTGTAGATGCGAGACAGCCAGGGTTAGTTTATGCAGTCAGGCGTCGCGAGGAGGAAGATGTGCCAGATGTGATAACGGGTACGTTCCTTATTTCCGGAATACCCTTTATTGCCTTGTTAGATATAGGGTCAACTCATTCCTGTATTGCTAGTGAAGTATTTAGAACTTTGAGTGTGAACTTTGAGACTGTACATAGAAAGTATGTTAGTTTTATTAAGATCAGAGTGCGCAGCAAGAGCGTAGCGTGCTGAGTTAGGATGCACGACTGTTAGTTAGTTGGAAATTTCGAGGACGAAATTTCTTTAAGGAGGGTAAAACTGTAACATCCTGAAATAGGGGCTATTAGGTTTGAATTGTTTTGCTTGTGTATGGCTTGATTGTGCATTAATTAAGGTGTTTTAAGATCTAGATATAAGCCAAGGGTAGGCCTGAGCTGTAGGAAAAATTTTTGTTTTAAGTGTTAGTTAAAGGGAGCTAAAGGAGCTAGGCCTTAAGGGAATTAATGTGGAGGTTAAGACACAAGTAACCAGTTGGCAAAGTGGCAAGGGAGGCGCCACTTAGGGCCTTAAGAAGTGACGCCACAAGCAGTGTGAGGGGGGCTTAGGTTCAAATCCCATGGATGGCAATAAGGTGACTTTTATTTTTGCATTTGTATGGCATGTGTTGGTCAAAATTTACTTATGGTAAGGATGGACTTTGTTATTTATGGATAGTAGACTAAAGGAAAAAGGCAAGTGTTAACTTAAGGAATGAAATCCTAAGCTTTTGGTATGATAAGGGGACATAAGGCTTGTAATAAGGGATAGAATTTCTTAAACTTTGGGAAAGTAGAGGATTATAAGGCATGAATCAAGGGCTTTGCTTTGGAAATTATTTCATGGCCATTTTGACCATGAACCTGGTCGATTTTTGGGGCTAGGGGGGGTGGCCGAATTTTTGTGGTATATTTTGGTAAGGATGAGGGGTTAGGTGTTTTTCCCATTTGGTCAGTTTTTTTTTTGTATTTTTCCAAACACCTTTTCTTTTGTAGCCGAATTTGCATAGGGAGGTTTAGGCATTTCCTTGTGCGATTTCTTCTCCCGAAAGCTTTTGTGTTCTTTTTCTTTTGAGACCGTAAACCAAATAAGTGACCTCTCGTGCACCTCTTTCTCTTTTGATCATCTTTTGATATTTCTTTTCTTCCTTAATTTTCTTTGTGCCGAAAATGTGTTTCACTCATCTCATTCAACTTGTTTCTTTTTCTTTTCTCTTCTATTGACCAAAGCCAAAATTGTGAGTACCTATTCTTTTTCTTTTCTTCCCTTTTGCTATTCACTTTCAAAAGCCGAAATATTTCTTGTGTTAGCCGAACCTCTATTGAACCTCTCAACCATTTCTTTTCTTCACTTCTTTTCTTCAAAGCCGAAAGTACCATAGGCTGGAATCTGCTCCAATTGTTTCACAGTAGTGGGTAAGAGTTCTCTTCTAATCGTTTTCTTCTATCTCTTTTGATTACCGAAAGTCAAGAAGTCTAACTCCATTTTCTTGTTATGGCCGAATCTATGAAAGGGGATATCGGGATTTCGGTAGGCTAAAGTTAGTAGAGTAGAGATCTTTCGGGATTGGAGTGATCCAGGTAAGCAAGGATTATTGTGGGGCCGAAGGCCATTTCATGTGTTCTTTTGGGTTGAGCCGAATCTAACATAAGGTTGTGTAGGAGGATTTCGGCAAGTTTTGGGTGCAAATCGTTTAGGCTTTGGGTTTCGGGATTTAGTCTACTGTGCCGAAAAAGGTGTGTAGTTATCACACTGATCTCTTGTTGTTTGTGTGTTGCTATGAATATATATATGTATACGTATAATATGTGTATGATAGCCGGAAATAATGGCTGAGATGGTGGCTACCCATGGTGGGTATTCGGTTAACTAGGTCAGTTTTATGATATTATTTTACCATGGTATATGTGTGGAATTATGGTAAGCATGTGATGTATGCTCATTGGAATTTTACTGTTATTTGGCCATGATACTGACATATGCATAGGGATTGGGATATGAGTATTGAAGGACAGGGTGTACATTTATGTACGTGGTTTAGTGATGGCTACGAGCCTCAAGTGGATTGATGATCGGCTCTGTGCCTCATCGTGGTTGGTATCGGCTTTGTGCCATATCGTGGTTGGTGATGGCTATGTGCCTCATCGTGATTTGATGTTAGCTACGAGCTACATGTGGATTGACGTTGACTGAGGTCGCGTTGTGGAATATACTGTGATTTATTTCACGTGGACCAGTGGCTTGACCACTTGGTGGATGGCATTGCTTGCCAAATTGGTGTGTAGAGGTTGGAGGGTTGATTTAGTAATCCCCTGGTGTGTGGTGGTTGGATACGGGGGTGTGTAGAGGATGGACCCTAGGCTGGGTTGGGTGCATTTTGCATTATTATTTGATATGTGTATTGGTGTGGTTTGGGCTAAGCCCATGTGTGGAAATCTGTGGATTAATTACACACTGAGTCGGTTTGACTCACCCAATTTTTACCAAACAACGCAGGTGATACATGATGCTTGGACCGGGCTGGAGCTGATACGAGGTGGCCATGCAGAAGATGTTTTTAATTATTTCATGCACTTTATATTTTTAGTACTTTGGAATAAATATTTATTGTAATAAGGCCACTTAAAGTATTAGGGAATTTTTATTGTGTTTGGGTTGAATTGACGATCGAGATAATATCTGGGAATGTTTTATTTTAGAAAGCGATTTACATCATCAAAACTTATATTAAAGTTTTAAATCCGGAAATTTGTAACAACGTAATTTTACT
Organism: Gossypium australe; assembly: GCA_005393395.2. Lineage (NCBI taxonomy): Eukaryota > Viridiplantae > Streptophyta > Magnoliopsida > Malvales > Malvaceae > Gossypium > Gossypium australe. The sequence goes on from CM016621.1 coordinate 118,481,925, forward strand.
TAAAAATTTTAAATATACAATGTTTTTATAAATAACAGAAAATTTTTATGTTTTCACCCTTATAACAAATTCTTTTCAAACTTTTTCCTCAATATCATTCTAGATTCGGCCGTAGCGTTTGGGCCGGGTTTGGGGTGTTACAACTTATGTGATTTATTAAAAGTTGTGTCATAACCAGCAACGTCCCATAACCCTAATCCGGTGACGGATACGGGTTAGGGATGTTACAGGTCATGTCCGATGTATTGTCAGTTTAGTAAGTCACATCTATGTCTCTATCTTTTAGGAGTCATCCACTCCGATGCCCAAGACAAGGCATCTCCCCAATTGGACTTGATAGATGAAATATTAGTCTTTTAATCAGTTTGGTCATTTTTTATTAGACCAAGAACATATTTAGGTTCGTCTACTAATACAAGTTATTTTTTTGTACTACAATCTAACCATGTAACACCACTTAGTATTAGTTAAACATTTAGACATCCAATGAACAACATTTGTTTCCATTTTGCTTTGCGTGCAAAAACCATGTGAGGGCAATATACAAAGTATTAATGTAATTCATGAAAAAATTTATTAACCAATCTATTCAAAAAAATTACAACTGTACTTGGACGAAAATACTATACTCAGGGCACCAGATCCAACAAATACTCCATTTTCTATTAACATTTCATATTTAGTGTAATTTTTTAATAGTTATCACTTTATTCAATTTAGTTTTTAATGTCATAACTTTATCTACAAAGCTTAACTTAATTTCTAACCTACTACTTTAACATAATTCAAGCTCATTATCTAAAATCCTCTTTAAATTCAATCTTTAATTCATCAGTTATACTTCAATGGTATTTTGCTAAACATTTAACAATTGAAGAAATTAACACGTGGATTCACTAAGTCAAGTTTCTATGACCAGGAATCTATAAAAACTTTAAAGAAATAACTTAGTTACCTTGGTAAATTGATGAACAAAAGTTTGATTAAGAAACTTGATATTTTTATTTATTTTTAATATATTTGGATGATTTTAGGAAGATAATGATGAGTGATTTAATTCATTTGTCCACTCACTTGTCTATATACTAAGATTAACACCTAATCAAGTTAATTAATCATGTTTACTTAAATAGTTTTAAGTTTATATTATATATTATAATGATAATTATAATATTTAAATAACTATCATCATTATTATCCATTATATTATAAGAAATAATGGTTTAATAACCATTTAGGCCCCTTGGTAAATTGCCAATTGGGTCCTCAATCATTTTCCAGTTTAAAATTCAATAGCAATTAGACTTTTAGAATTTAGTTCATAAACTTTAATTAATGATTTTCTCAATTTAATTACTTAATCTATATTTAATGTATTTTCATATTAATTTTTTAAAATCCTCTTATTAATCTTACAGACTCGATTTACGAAAATGGGGTTCCAAAACCACATTTTTTGACATTGGCTAAAGTCGGGCTATTACTATTCTCCCATCCTTTAAGAAATTTAGTCCACGAATTTACCTGAAAAGAGGTTGGGATATTGAGATCTCATTATCTCTTCCTACTCCCAAGTAGCCACTTTAGTGCTATGATTACGCCAGAAAACTTTCACTAATGGCACACGTTTGTTTCTCAACTCTTTCACTCCTCGAGCTAATATTTCTATTGGCTCTTCCTTGAATGTCAAATCAGCTTGCACTTCTATTGCCTCCACGGGTAACACATTAGAAGGATCAGATCGCTACCGCCAAAGCATTGACACATGAAACACATTATGAATCTTTTGCAACTCTGATGGCAAAACCAAATGGTAGACAACTGGTTCAACTCTGTCAACAATTTCATGTTGTCTAATGTACCTGGGACTTAACTTCCCTTTGCGACCAAAGCGCAAAATTTTCTTCCATAGAGAGACTTTTAGGAATACTTTCTTGCCCACAACATATTCACTTTCTTTCCACTTCAAGTTAGCATATGCCTTTTGTCTATCTGAGGTTGCTTATTCTGTCTTTTACCAATCTCATTTCATTTTTTCGTTTCTTGAATTATATCTAACCTAACCATCTTCCTCACTCTCAATTCTAACTAGCATAAAGGTGTTCTACACCATCAACCATATAAAGCTTCATATGAAGCCAATTGAGTGCTTTATTGTAAACTATTATTATAAACAAATTCTACTAGAGGAAAAATAATGTGCCCAACGAGCTTCAAACTCAATGATACAGGCTCGCAACATGTCTTCCAATACTTGGATAACATGCTTTGATTGGTTGTTAGATTGGGGATGGAAAGCAGTGCTAAAATTCAACCTTGTACCCAAAGACTCATGCAATTGCTTCTAGAATCTTGAAGTAAAACGAGGATCTCAATCCGAGATAATAGACATAGGTACACCATAAAATCTTATTATCTTGCAAATATACACTTCAACAAGCTTCTAGAGTGACCAATTTGTTCTTACTACTAGAAAATGAGCAGATTTCATTAATTGGTCAACTATTACTCAAATGACATTTCTTTTTTTAAACAAAGTTGGCTGACTAACAACGAAATTCATTGCAATTGTTCATTTCCATTTGGGATTTGAAATAGGTTAAAGCAACCCAAAGGGAACTTGATGTTTGTATTTTACTCGCTAGAAAGTCAATATGCCACCCTCATACCCGACCCGGTCACCGAGCCAAGGTATCAGTATATCACATTTGTTGCCGAAACAACTAGAGAAGTTTTAGATCGATTTAACATATTATTTGATTATTGAGGACCATTTCACTCTTATCGTATCAATTGAAATTAGAATAGAACTATTTATGAGCTAAAATAGTTTATACATTTCACAATTTAGTTAATCCAATCAACATATCCTTCAACACAATACTTCAATTTATTAATTAACATTTCATCTAACATTTCACTAACACATCAAATAACCATTATTCACTTTTTATCTCATAAATTCTTTTAAACTTCTTATATATTTATTAGTCATTCCAACACTTATAACAACTTCTTAATATTTCAACCTTTCTACTGATTTTCTGTCCTACTCCACTCCAGTGCACTACAATTCTTATTGTACATTAATAAGATTTTTTAGCTTTTAATATAACAAGCTTTCATTTAACATTAATTATGATTACATGAATCACATGTATACTCTTAGTAAAACTCTCTTTTCAAGTAATAGTCACTAAATTATTTTTATCTTTTTTTATAGAACTCGAAATTAGGATCCTCTTGTTGTTTTTGAAACTAGAATCAATGAAATTTTTACCATAAAATTTGTAGAATTTCCAAATGTGACACCCCAAACCCGACCAGAACGGACTAGCCTGAATCGAAAACAATACATTAGTCACCAAAGTGACTGTCCAGCATAGAAATCACCTAAAGCACACCCCAAACTTATAACACCTCAATTCTAACTAATAACTATCTAATCTTTTTGTGGAAGCTATTTGTAACTTCCTTTATGGACTTAGCCCTAAGGGTATTTAGGTTATTTCACCACTTAAAGCTAAACGAACCCTATTTTAATTCTAAATGATTCCTAATTTTCTGATAGTCAATTTATGAAACCCCTAAAATTCTTTTTATTTTTCCTTAATCTGTTTATTATTTAAGGCTATATTAGCTAAGTTTTATTAGCTTAATCATACATACAACTCCAATTAATCTAATTACAACTAATAAACAACATGTGTATAATAATTTAAACATTCAAAATCATGCTTAACAACCAACAATTAAAACATACAATGGACTTACCTTAGTCACAAAGCTATCCACTCCTTCACAAACTACAATTAAAATGTTTTAGTGAAAATTTCAGGCTTCAATCACCATATTTTCAATCACCATGTTATCATTTAGCAACATACAATAATACACTCAACATTTAACCATAAAACCAAAAATAAAAAAACTATGTATATATAACATCTCAAAATTAATATCCAAATGTATGTCTCAATGTAACACCCAAAACCCGGCCTAGACATTATGGCTTAATCTGGCGTGTCACATTGAAGTGTTTTTCGTAAACCATGTGTAACAGTCCAGTTTAGACCCTAGTCAGAATAGTGGTTTTGGAACCACAAATATGAGTCAGTAAAATAATTTTAATATTATTTTTCGTGTCTGCAGTATATGAATTAGCATGTGTGAAATTTCTATGAGTTAATTCGTCCGTTTGAATGCTTAATTTGAGCAAAGGATTAAATCGCATAAACCATAAAAGTAGTATTCTATTTGATTAATGGGCTATTTGAGATGTCTTTTAAATGCGGAGGCCTTATGAAATTAAATCATTTTAATAGATAGTGGTTGGTAATGGACAAAAATAGCCATACATTTTATGAATTATAAATGTTTTCATTAATGGTAAAATTTGGTAAAATGTTTATTAATGTTATTATAATTTAATAAAAACAAAATGGTGGTCATTTTGTTTGTGTTCATCCACCGAATTTAGAAAAGAAAAGAAAGGGTTAGGCTTTGTTTCATTCGGCCAAGGTTCAAGCTTAAATCGGTATGTGTTTTTGATCAATTTTTGATAATTTCTACGTTTTCGCAATCGTTGCTTCGTATACTATGAAACCCATGTTTTAATATTGAGAATTGATGATGTTTTTGAGATGAGTCTTTGATGAACTCATGTGTTTTGTGATGTTTGATAGTGTAATATGAAAGATATGTGTTTGATTATCATAGTTTGTCTTTGGAGTTTTGTTGAATTTGAGTATTTTGGACTCAATTGAGAAAATAGTATTTTTTGGGACTAAATTGTGAAATAAATGGAATGTATGGACTTGTATGAGATACATGAATATTCAGCTAAGCATGGGTATATGATAATTTTGTGTATTTTGTGATTTTGTGAAATAAAAATGTCCAAATGTGTAAATGTCAGGGCTAATTTGTAAATTGCCTTAAATATGTGTATTTGGATTGAATTAAATGTTTTTGTGAATAAGAGGATTAAATTTGAATATGTATAGATCAAGAACCGAAGAAAACAGACTTAGATCGCAGGAAATCAAAAGTAATCGAGTAGCCGTATCCGTTTCCGTTAAACCGAACTCGAGGTAAGTCGATATACAAATAAATTTATTTGTATTGAATTATGTATGTTCATATGACTATTGATAATGATGAAAGTATATTAGGTGTTGTGTACATGAATTCCAAGATAGAATCGACATAGTGTTAACGTCCGAAATGTCCCGTACGAACCTAAGAATAGATAGGATTACATATGTCATGACATAGGTGTCTGTTATGTGATATCATGTAAGACCACGTCTGGGACGTTGGCATTGATTCGAGATTTCGTGTAAGACCATGTCTAGGACATTGGCATCGATATTAGACTTACGTGTAAGACCTGTCTGGGACATTGGCATCGTATTGATTCGTGTAAGACCTTGTCTGGGACAGTGGCATCGATATCTGATTACATGTAAGACCACGTCTGAGACGTTGGCATTGTACGACTATTCATAGCATTTTGAATATCTTATTAGTTTCGAACGATTCAATGGGCAAGTCCGAGAAACGAAAGACTATATGTTCTGTATATCTATTTCAGGTACGTTTAATATGTACACATTGTGTGTATAAGAAGGTAAGTATATTCATAAACTTACCTAGATGAGTTATGTATTTGAATATAATAATGTAAATGTGTTACATGAATGGACAAGTTATGATCCAAAAAGGTATATGGTGATATGTAAGATTGATAGATGAATGGCTAAGTAAATGTGCCAAGAAGAATTATGGCTATGCAATTGAGCTATTAGTGAATCCATATTGATTATATGTTTTGAATGCTTATATGCTAAGTTTATTTGTATACGGCTTACTGAGCTTTTGGAAAGCTTACATTGTGTGTGTTGTTTACTCTGTTTTATAGGTTGTCAAAGCTACGAAAGGCTCGGGAATCGTCAAGGATCATCACCACACTATCAAGCTCAACTTTGGTACTTTTGAATGTGTATATAGGTAAATATGGCATGTATAGACTAGTCATTTTGGATTATGTTTGAAATGTGTATAAATAGCCATGAGATGTGGCTAGATAAATGTTGGAAATATGCATGAGTGAATATGATATATGATGCATGTTTTGGTATGGCTTGGTAGCAAATGAAATGGTCAAGGCTATGGTAAGCATATGAATGCAATATGAGTATGTATGTTTGATAAATGAAATGGTTATATGAAAGGCAAAATGTGGATGTATCATGCTTAGATATATATGTGTTTTAGTTGTGCAAATTGGTATGCAAATTGGCATGTTTAGAAATGAGATTGAATGGGATAATATGATGACCATTTGGTGTGTTTTTGGTTGCCAATTATATTGAGAAATATGCTTGTTTATGCTTGTAGGGATGATCAAAGTGTGGGTGGCATTTTGGCCTTGAAAATGGCCTATATTTTCCCACACGGTTGAGCACACGGGCGTATGGCTCAACCGTGTCCCTCGTGGTTGAAATTTAAAACAAGTCAGGATCGACCACGGGCTAGACACACGGGCGTGTGACTAGCCGTGTGGTGAAGTCAGTAGCGACCACGGGTGAAGCACACCGGCGTGTCTGAAGGCCGTGGGAGGCACACGGCCTGGCCACACGGGCATGTGACCTCTGTAACTTATAAATTTTATTTTAAATTTCTGAGAAATTCCATACGCATTCGGTTTAGTCCCAACCAAATTCTAAAGCATGATTAAGGTCTCATTGATCTATTAAAGGGACACTTTGATTGTGTTTGATGAATTGTATTATGAAATGTTCATAAAAGTCTTTTGATTGTCTGGTAGTGCCTCTTAACCCTATTCCGGTGACGGATACAAGTTAGGGGTGTTACACCATGTTTTCATTGAAAACCCTTCTTCAAATTTAAAAGTTCTTGCCATTTAAAACTTTTATAACACCTTAGTTTGCATTTGTTTATTTTCAATCGAGGTTTATAAAAAAGTTATTACCTTCAAAACCTTATTATTGCGGAAGCTTAATTTAAAGCAAATGGTTTACGAAAACGTGATATTTAAAAACTGAGTTGCGAAAACTTAGTGTTAGAAAATAGTTATTGTTTTGGAAAACTTCAATCTACTTTTAACAGATAGGAAACGTAATAAACTAAAAATCCCAAATTAAAAACCAGAAATTAAAAGAGGCCTATTACAACCCAATAAGAAAGCGGATTAAGTAAGGTAAAATAGAATACTAATATTTAAAGCTGTTTGTAGTGTGGCCACCTTCGAGTCCTCCAATACGTCGAACCGCTTATTGAGGATTACCTGAAAAATTAAAAAGAGGGGGTTTACGAAAACAACCCTCGTCGATCATAAAGCATGCATCACATCAATTCGGGCTTAAGCCCATTACAGTAACGGTGGCATTTGGGCCTTAGCCTATAATAGCCTCAGCTGGGCTTGAGCCCATATCTCAATCAAATCTGATCATGCAATGAAAAAATACCCAACCAACCCTACACTCCGAGTCCTGTCCAACCCTACACTCTTGTGGGGATTAAATCGACCCACCCATCCCTACACTCCTTATGCAGCACCAGTTGCGGCACTAACCAATATTGCAGCAGAGCTGCCAATCTCATAATTGACTTAAAGCCATCGGTGGATCCACAGTCGTCAAGCGACCATGCGACCCTAACAAATCATATACTTCCTCCAAATCAATGATCACATCCCCCATGCAACATAATATCACATGAATGCAAATATATCATCAAATGGCATACAAGATCAGTCATGTATCATATAGGGGTATTTTAGACATTTTTCCCTTCAAGGGCATAACAGTCATTTTATCCTACGAGGGTATTACGATCATTTTACCCTACAGGGGTATTACGGTCATTTACCCTATGGGGGTATTTCGGTCATTTTACCCTATGGGGGTATTTCGGTCATTTTACCCTATGGGGGTATTTCGGTAATCTTACCTTACAGTCAACAGTGTGAATGGGCCCAAGGCCTATTATGCGGCCCATGTGAGCCCACATACCCGTGTGGCCCAGTAAGCCTAGAAACGACCTTAGCCATGTGACCGACACAGTCGGGTCCAATAATTTCCACATCCTGGAGATTTGCCCGTGTAGGGCCCACAAGCCCATTGGGCCCACATGGCCCATTCGGCCCAACGTAGCCCAAAATGGTCTAAGCCCATGAGATTGCTCATGGTGGCCTCTACAATCAAATGCCTATGTTTTGTGGGCTCAGTTCACCACACGAGCGTTCGCACGCCCGTGTGGCCTCAATCGTCGTATTTCCTGCTTTTCGGCATTTCGGCATTTCGGCATTTGCCGATCTACAATTGGAGTGGTGTGTGTACACACTTTGTTGGAGAAAAACGTAGTAGCCCACAAGCATAAAACCTATATTCGATTAAGGTATTTGGTTAGCCATTCCATTAATAAGATTTAGCAAGCCTTTCTAATACAGAAGCCGAACCCAAGATTAATACCTACCTTAACTGAATCGGCTTATACTTCCTAAGCCGTTTGATTAAGAATCGATCTCACCTCCTTGTGGTTTATCTGTACCATAACCATTATTAAGCATCAATTTCCAATAACAAAGGTTAATCAAATACTAACCTAAGGAAAACACACGGCTAACAAGAGAACTAGCATTCGGTCAATGATTGGAAGCACAAACCACCTACCCTTAACAACCGGCCAATAGATAAATTGCACTCAGACAACCCTCAAGAGAAGAACAAATCCGGCATTTCAGAGGCTGGACCAACAGATAGAGGAAAGATTAATATTCGGTTACAAGGACATGGTATATTTGGCTACAACATTCGGCCATAGAACCAACAAACCTTTGATGATGCGGATTAAAGCAGATGGGGAGGAAGAGATTCGGTCAAGTACAACAATCAAATGTTTACCAAATTAGAAGAGAAGAAGAAGAAAAGATAACTAATATTCGACCTAATTCCAGATTAAGTAATAATACTCAAGGTTGACAGAGATGAACAGTTGCAGAAAAAGAAATAGAGAGAAGGAGAATTCGATTTTAGATAAGTGAGAAGAAGAACTTCGAATGAGTAAGAAAGGAGGGAGAGAAGGGTTTGGTTCGGTCAAATTGAGAAACAAGAAGTGCAGAAAAGTGCCAAGAGGAGGAGAATAAAGGGAGAATCGATACAAGCAGCAATTGTTGCAAAGAAAATAGCAGAGAAAATGGGTATTGCTCGATTTTGGAAAAAGGCACAAAAGAACTAAAATGAAAAGAATGACTAGAATAAAATCAGCTACTATTCTCATTACTATTTCAAACCGAGCAAAATAAGCCAAAAGCCAAAATGAAAAACGACATCCCTACAACACACTAGCCGAATTTCCAAGAGCAAGAAACCTATTTCGGCACAACTTCTCAAGCTTTCAAACTCCTTGAAAATCTCTACCTCCCTCTCCTTGATTTTCTCCCCTTATCCCTCATTCATATCCTCCATGATCCACTCCTTAAATCACTCATTTGTCCCATTCAAACTCTCCAACACAGAGTTCAAATTCAACACCAACTCTTGCCCACTCATGAGCAAAATAAATAATCCCATTTGCATGTTGAGACTTGAACCTTTGACCTCCTTGCCGCACCTGTGACGCCACTTTGCCACAACACCACAGGCTCTTTTATGTCTCTTTTTAATCACAATTATTTAAAAAGCTTAAAACTAGGAGTCATGGTTCCCCTAATGCTAAAAAATAAAAATTTTCCATATGCCATGGCTTGAACCTAAGACATCATAGAAGCCCCTTAACCTTCCAAAACCACTCACCCATTAGATCTAACATGCAATTGTGTCGTTATCTTGTTCTCAAAAATTTTAAAAGCTCCCATGCCCAAGGCCCAATTCTTCAAGACCCAAAATTTGGGGCGTTACACTTAAACATCCATTGCAAGTGTATCAAATTATCCAAATTGAGTGCCACAATGCCTTCTAATGTATCTATAGAAAAGTCCTTAATCTATACTACCAAGTATCCTTAAACTTGGACCAGCCTTACCCTTGCTCCTCGACTCCTCAAAGCTAGAAAAACACCTACACAAAGCTGTAAGGGTGTGAGCTGAAAAAGCTCAGTGAATGGCCATAAATTCAATAAGTAAATCACACCAAAGACATACTTAAACCAAGGCAAATCATGTATCAAATTTTAGGTATATGATCCATAATTTCAATTATATTTTCACGCTCAATTATGACATTCAATTGACTGAAATTTCCAATAGTAATGCAATATCATAACATCATAAATCCACATGTTATTCCATGAGTAAAAATCACATTTATTTTGGCATATGAAAACAAAATATATTTAACAAACACACACTTATGTTGGCAAATGAAATCCATGGAAAAATATAAACATGTGATCATGCATTGGATAAACGGATCTCAAATGTCCCAAATATCGAATACAATAATCCGGTTGAGTGGGGTGTAGCCACACACTCCCTTATGTCGCCTCAAAATCATCAATGGTTGTCTGGAGAAAAAAGGCTCAACACTCCCTTATTCATTCCAACAAAATCAGTACTCCTAGAGCCATATGCTCACAAATAACACCTCTAGTGGTGAGTACTCACTAATCTTGTGACATGCCATCTATATCCAATGGATCCACCATGCAATGTTGCCAATATAACCAAACACATCGAGCATAAACACTGACATTTATGCACTTAATTCAGGATATAAAAATTTAATTTAAAAAAATGCCATGTAGCAATTTTAACATCAACATAGATAAGCTCAATAAGTGTCTTTGCCCATGGATCTAAAACCAACTATAAACTCATCATCAAGTGCTCTAATATACAGTAATCCATGCTCTAGTTATTAATCAATACAATTCAAATCAACCATATCAAACACTCTATCCATAGTTTCCATAAATCATTTAGAAATATGCTTTCATAAAATTAAAACCAACTTTGAAATCTAAACCATTTGAGATACAATTGAATCACTAGAAACACAATTCAAAACCTCAATTTAGAATGTAAACATGCATGTTTGGCAATTGCCTTTAAAAACCACTCACATTCACACTTTGCTTCTCAAACCAAAGTGTATCAAGTAGCTGTGTTTGGACCTGAAATCAGATTAGCAGTGGCCCATCCTCAATGTGGATCTTAAACAGAGGTAAAATACATGTTACAAGCTATTAGTAGCAATAAGAAAATATAAAAATCATTAACTACATAGATCTGGAACGCCTCTCTAGTCTACCTTACTAAAAACTCATGATCTAGCCGAAACACAAATTTTAGCCCCCAAATGACCATATCATGTTTTAAACATCATTCCTAATTTATCAACACAAAACCTAAGCATCAATTTCATCAAACAAACCGTTTCATAATTTTTTGGAAAATCAATTCATTCTCTTAGTTAAAAAATAGACTTTTGAAAATTGATCAACCGAATGAGTTTGATCTTTTGTTTTCTGATCAAAAACCTCTTAATAAACATGATTTGAGCTTAAATATCCATTTAAACCTGGATTCCAACTCAAAAACATGAATTCACCATTAATGAATCTCATGTTCAAGAGTTAAGAGATCAAGATTTGAAAAACGATTTTAATCAATTTAGATAGAAAATAATGATTAAAACAACCTTAGAATGACTTTAGAGTTGAGAAAATACCTTCAATCGATATGGAATCACCAATATTGAAGATTGGATCAAGATCTTTGAAGAACTCAGATGAGTTTTTTCTCAACTTTGGAAATCTTTTCTGGAGAATTTTGAGAGAATAAAAGATGAGATCTAATCTTTGATATGTAGACTTCGAAAATGAAAATGAAAAACCAGAGAAAATGCTTAGAAATCGGTCAAGAATTGTGTGTGAAGTGAGGAGGCTGCAGCATTTTTGAACTGAAAAACCCCCTACCTGATTTTCAAATATTGGGGAAATTGCCATCAGGCCAGTCCCACAATTTCCTTGTTTTACTAAATAATCCTTTCCCTCCAAAATTTCGGAAATATTGGTAATTTTCCATAGAGCCACTCAAATAATTCATTTGTTTTACAAAATTGTCCTATGCAATTAATATTTTAAATTCTCTCAATAAATCCCCCATTTTAATTTATTTTTCAATTCTAATTTGACCCAAAATATTTATTTTACCCAAAAATTATTTAAAACTATAAAACTAATTTTTCTAAAAAATATTTTTATATTTTGGAATATTATTTCTCAATTTTTAAATGAAACTAAGCTAACTAACTAATAATAATAATTACTAATAAACCCGATTAACTCCTAATTTTCACCCGGAACTCGGTAAAGTTAATCAAAACTACAAGACCTATTTTTAAGGCCTTACAACTCTCCCCCTCTTAAAAGAAAGTTCGTCGCCAAAATTTACTTGAATCTAACAAATACGGGTACTAACGCCTCATGATATCTTCCGGATCCTAAGTAGCTTCCTTAGTCTTGTAGTTGCGCCACAAAAATTACACCAATAAAATCGTTTTACTGTGTAGCACCTTAATCTCACGGTCTAAGATTGCAACCGGTTCCTCCTCATACGAAAGGTCAGATCGAACCTCAATCTCCTCAATAGTAACAACTTGGGAAGTGACTGATCTATACCTTTGAAGCATGGAAGACATCATGTATGCGCTCAAGCTCAGGCATCAACAGAAGATGATAAGCCATTGGTCCAATCCGCTCAATTACCTCATATGGGCCAATGAACCTCGGACTAAGCTTACCCTTCTACCTGAACCTCAAAACCTTCTTGCAAGGCGAGACCTTCAAAAACACCTTATCACCAACTTGATACTTGATATCTCGGCGTCTTAAGTCAGCATAAGATTCTTGCCTGTTTGAAGCATCCTTAAACCGCTCACAGATAAGTTTAGCCTTATCTTCGATCTGATGAACCAAATCTAGACCCAAATTCCTCTTCTCCTCCATGTTAGACCAACATATTGGAGTCCTACACTTCCTACCGTAAAGTGCATCAAACTGAGCCATCTGAATACTCCTCTGATAACTATTGATGTACACGAACTCAACCAATGAAAAATGCCACTCCCAACTACCACCAAAATTAATAGCACAACTCCAAAGCATATCCTCTACAATATGGATCACCCACTCAGACTGACCATCTGGTTGCAGATGATACACTGCACTGAAGTGAAGCTTAGAACCCAAAGCCTTATGCAACATCTTCCAAAACCTCGATGTGAACCGTGGATCTCTATTCCATATGATAGAAACTAGAACTCCATGCAATCTGATAATACCCCTAACGTAAAGCTCAACCAACTATTGAAAATGAAAGTCATACGCATATGCAAGAAATGCGCACATTTCGTAAATCGATCCACTATCACCCAAATTGAATCCCTTCGAGATGGAGTCAATGATAATCTAGAAACAAAATCCATCGTGATCTGCTCCCATTTCCACTCTGGAATCTTGATCGGCTGAAGTAACCCAAACAGACGTTGATGCTCAATTTTAACCCTCGGGCAAACTAAACATCTACCTACAAAATTAGCTACATCTTTTTTCAACCCTGGCAACCAAAACAAAATTGAAGACCTTGATACATCTTGTTCCTGCCTTGATACATAACATATACTCCTATGAGCCTCGGTAAGAATCATATGTCTCAGATCCCCGTCCATCGGAACACACATCTGATCTTTGAAGTAAAGGAAACCATTAGCATTAAGCCCAAAATCTCTAAGAACACCTAACTCAACTTGATGGATACAACGCGCCAAATCCAATGTTGTTTCTCTTGAATTTGCTGTGCAAGGTTCGGCTTCACCTGAAGCTCAGCCAACAAACGACCATTATTGGAAACTGACAACTTTACAAACATCACCCTCAAGCCAACCAAGGACTTTTGACTCAAGGCATCAACAACAACTTTCGCCTTTCCCGAATGATACTTAGTCACACAATCATAGTCCTTCAGCAGCTCAATCCAATGCCTCTATCTCAAGTTCAACTCCTTCTAGGTAAGGAAATACTTAAGACTCTTAAGATTGGTGTAGATCACACAACTCTCTCCATATAGATAATGACGTCACATCTTGAGTGCAAAGACTATGGTAGCCAACCCCAGATCATGGGTTAGATAGTTACACTCATATAGTTTCAACTGCCTCGAAACATAAGCAACTACCTTCCCCTTCTGCATTAGTACACTACCCAATCCCGTGTAAGAAGCATCACTAAAAACAACATACTCCTTACCAGGATCTGGTTGTGTTAGTACAAGTGCTTCAGTCAGAACTGACTTCAGCTTCTCAAAACTCCTTTGCCTCTCATCAGTCCACTAGAAGAAAATATTCTTCTGTAGCAACTTCGTCAATGGAGCAGCAATACACGAAAACCCCTCGACAAAATGGCAATAATAACAAACTAAGCCTAAGAAACTCCTGACCTCAGACATAGACCTCGGTGACTTCCAATCCAAGATCGCCTCAACATTTTTTGGATCAACCCGAATACCCTAGGCTAAAACAACATGTCCAAGAAAAACCACCTCTCAAAGCCAGAACTCACATATGCTCAGCTTGGCATACAGTTGTTTATCCCTCAGATCTGAAGAACCAGCCTCAAATACTCGCTGTGCTCATCCTCCGATCAAGAGTACACCAATATATCATCTATAAAAACCACAATGAACCAATCTAGATAGGAGTGGAATACACAGTTCATTGTGTCCATAAATGCAGCGGGGCACTCGTCAACCCGAGTGACATGAAAAGAAACTCAAAATGCACATAACGAGTCCTAAATGTTGTCTTCATAACATCTGCATCCTTCACCTTCAACTGATAATACCTAGATCCCAAATCAATCTACGAGAAAACTAAAGCTCCCCGAAACTAATCAAATAAATCATCGATCCTCGAAAGTTGGTACTTATTCTTGAGGGTTACTTATTCAGCTGGCGATAATCAATGCACAACCTCAAAGTCCCAACCTTCGTCTTCAAAAATAGAACCGACGCTCCCCATGGTGACACACTAGGTTGAATGAAACCTCGATCCAATGACTCCTGCAAATGGAGCTTCAACTCCTTCAATGCCTTAGGTTCTATACAGTAAGGCGCAGTTGACACTAGAGCTGTACCAGGATAGAGCTCAATTCCAAACATAACTTCTCTACCCAGCGGAATACAAGGCAACTCCTTAGGAAAAACATCCGAAAAATCACAGACTGCATGAAACTCATCCAACCTCAACTCCCTACTATCAGTATTCAAGATATAAGCTAGATAAGCTTTGTAACCTTTTCGAACTAGCTTCTCGGCTCCAAGCGTAGAAACCACATTGGAGAGCAACTCAGACCTTTGTCCAACAACAACAATCTTATAGTCATCAGCACAGCACAGAGTCACCAACTTCGCCTCATAGTCGACCTTCGCCCGATGCTCGATCAACCAATCTATCCCAAGGAAAACATCAAATCCCTAGAACGACAACTCTAAAAGATCTATAGGAAACAATTGTCCCTGAACCATCAGAGGACAATGTCGATAAACCCGATCAACTACTACACTATCACCCAACGGACTCCTTATAGTAACACCCAAACGAGATGTCTCTACAGAAATACCCAACTCTCTAGCTCCATCTATCAGAATAAATGATCTCGTAGCACCAGAATATACTAAAATTAGAAAAGGAAAAGACTATAGTGTGTATGTACATGCGATGATGTCTGTGGCCTTTTTAGTGTGGGGATACTGTAGTTGGACCTCCAGTCTCAACTCAAGTAGCTCCTCTCTGACCAAACCCTCTACCACCATCACCTCTGCATGGCCTCTCCCTCGAGCCAGAGTAGGTATAGCAGCAATAACAGTAGCAGCAAACTGGTCTCTAGCCATAACTACTCTCTCAGGGCAATCTTTAATACGGTGCTCCATCGATCCATAAGCACTATAGGCGCCCGTCACACTCCAACACTCTCCAGGATGTTTACGATTACAATGATCGTGCAACGACAACATAACACGTCCCTGATCACCCGTGCCAATCTCAGCTCTTGCGGCTTGCCTAACCAGACCTTGGCCTACAGTAAATCATCGTCCAAACCTCCCAAAATGACCTCTCTTGGCCTTTTGGACAGATCCACTAATAGATTCCGATGACCTCCAAACATTCCTGGCAGAAATAGATTTGGGCTCCTCACCCAAGGTCTCCTCTAAAGCTCGAGCCTTCTTAACCTACTCGTTGAAGACCTTAGTAGACTGCACTACTAGATACAACTTAATATCTTGATTCAATCCAAAGATGAACCTCTTACAACGAATAGCCTCTTGAGCCCCCAACCTAGGCGCATACTGGCTAAAATAGTTTATACATTTCTCAATTTAGTTGATCTAATCAATATATCCTTCAACACAATACTTCAATTTATTAACTAACATTTCATCTAACATTTCACTAATACATCAAATAACCATTATTGACTTATTATCTCGTAAATTCTTGTAACATCCTGAAATTTGGGATTTTATGTTTTGCTTTATACCATGCGTTAGGCTAGTTAAAAATGTTAATTGTGTATGTTTGGGGTCCTAAGAAGGCTTGGGTTGAGTTGGGCCTTAGAAAAATTTTTGTTATTGAGCACTTTAAGGAGAGAAGGTAAGTGGCGTCAAGGCTTAAGGAAATAAGTATGTATTTTGCTAACACAAGTGAAGCTAGTAGCAGAGTGGTGTGGCGTTACATGAAGGAGCTTAAGGGGTGGAGTTCGAATCCCATCTATTGCAACTTGTGGATTTAATTTTTTTTTTGTACTAATCAAGTGATATATGGGAAGTGTCGGCCAAGGCTTTAAAGAAGGAAAGGAAGACTTTTTATTGATGGAAAGAACACTAATAAGGAAAGTAATAAAGGAAAGAGGTAAGAGAGGGATATGTTGGCTGAATATTAGGAGTTGCAAGTTTTGGGCATGTAGAGTTTTTCTTCTTTTGAGCATTTTGATTTTTCTCTTTTCCAATTTCTTCCCCCACTTGCTGAAACACTCAAGCCAAATTGTTCACCTTTTTTCTCTTTGTTTTGTCGAAACACTCAAGCAAATTGTTCACCTTTTTCCCTTGTTTTGCAGTGATACTTAATCCATTTTGTTCATTTTTCCCTTGGTGTTAGCCGAAACCCTCTAACACTTCTTTCCCATCACTTCTTTTCTTTTTCACCATTTCTTCAACCTTTCTCTCTTTCTCTTAAAACGACATTACCTTGTGGCCGAATCTTCTTGTTCATTTCTCTCCATAGCCGAACCTTTTAACATTTCACCTCTTCTTCATTTTCTTTTGTGTGTTAGGCACTCTCTTCTTTGACCGGATTGGTAAGTGATTTTATTCTCCTCTTTTCATTTTCTTTTCTTCATGGTCAATTATGTGCCCTTATCATTGGATGGTTCTCTTAACCGAAAACATCACTTTCTTCTACTCCCTCAAATCATGATCATCTCTTCTTTTTGTAGTGTTCTAGTGGGTGGCCAAATATCACATCCTTGCCGATTCATCTCTAGTCTTAAGCCCAATCAGTGGAAGTCGGATCTATCATCGTTAAGGTAAGGAGTTTCTTCTTGGTTCATTCGATCTCTCTCTACTCGGTTATTTTACTAATCGGATCGATAGATTTGACTAATCGATTATTATAGGGACTAAATCACTCGTTTTTCTCTACTTGTTGATCCTTCGAAAATAATGGTAAGCCGAGATCCTATCCCTAAACAACTACTTTCTCTTATCGTAGTATTATTCTAACCGAGACTCTTTCAATGGAGGCAAGTGGTAGCGTTATTAAAAGAAAATCGATAGGAGGGCAAATAGGGAGTGGACTTGCAATCTCTACTCCCAAGCTCAAATGTGGGGCAGTATCGGCAGTTCAAGATTTCCCACCGGGTTGTGGACCATCATCTGGTGAGAATAGACAAATCGTGGTCGTTCACGATAATAAGGGTAAGCATTTCATTTGATCATTAGATTTAGATATTTAGATTAAGACACCCACTTTTTGTTGTTAATCGAGTATTATGGTGACATAGGTGCCAATGATCAAGAAGGTTTAGTCGTTACAGTAATCAAGTGTGTAATCTCACACTGAAATCCCGTAAATTCACGATTCACTATCATGTTGGAAAAGAGATCATTGTTGCTTACAAACCTAATAACTGTAATATGGAATGAATGGAGTAACTTGCTTAAACAATAATATTTCTAAAGATCTATCAAAATCGATACTAATTTGCTAAAATTACGAAAATGCCCCTATGGGCCGAATTACCAAAATGCCCCTATGGGCCAATTTTCCAAAATGCCCCTATGGGCCGATTTGCTAGAATGCCTTAGTGCGCTGAACTATCAAAGTATTTTTGTAACATCCCGAAATAAGGCTTAAACGGAACAGTGGTTTCAGGACCACAAATTCGTTGTTGAGAAAATTATTTTATTTATATTTTTATGGTCTACAATTTCACGGAATGATTTCGTGAAAATTTCATTCAAAAATTTTGACGTTTGGGCACTCAATTTAATCAAAGGGACTAAATTGTAAAAAGTGCAAAAGTTGAATTCTACATGTTAGAGGTGTCCAATTGTTATGAAATTTTAAATTGAAGTAGAGGTCCTTAAATGGTAATTATACCATTAGGCTTTCATGGACAAAAATGGACAAATATAGGTAGAAAGAACCAAAGTTTTTAATGAAGGGTAATTTAGTCATTTGGTAATAAAAAGGAAATTAAAAGAGAAAAAGATGGCAAAATATGCTCATCTTCTTCCTTAGGCCGAATCTTCAGGGGGGGACTCCATAGATATGGTTTCCAAGCTTCCAAGCTCCATAGTAAGTCAATTCAAGCCCCGTTTTTCATGTTCTTTACGTTTTTAGAATTTCGGTAACTCGGTTTAGCTTATTCTAGCAATATTTTAACCTAGGGTTCATATTTGAAAAATACCCATAGGTGAAATGTGTTTATTTTGATGGTTTATGATGGGATATGAAGACTGAAATTATGTTAAACAACTTTTGCTAAGCGATTTTACGTAAAAACGAGTAAAACGACATGATCGGTAAAAATACCTAATGTTCATAAGTACATGTTAGACTGAGAATTTGATGTTTCCATAGAAGGGAAAAATGTTCAGCATGTCCTGAAATGTAAGAAAATAGGATGAAGTTTAATTTTCGAGCCTAGGGGCAAAATTGTAATTTTGTGAAAGTTAGGGGGCAAAAATGTAATTTTGTCATAGTGTGATTTTTGGACTAAATTGAATAATGTGAGTATTAAATGAGTTAAATATGTTATTCTAGATCAAGAAAGATGAGGATTTGACCTTGATCGGAGAAAAGAAAAGGTTAAGGACTAAATTGCAAATTTCGCCATATTTGCACCGAGGTAAGTAGTATGTAAATAATTCATTATTTTTATTGACGTTTTATATTTCAAAATTTTTAATGTATTGTATCTGATTTTTTAATCATAATTAACTATTGAAAGAATGAAATAAAGTGTTAAAAAGTGAGTTATTTCCCGTTTGAACCTTCGGAATCGAAAGATGTAATTGGCATGTAGCTAGGTTACATGAGTGGTACTACGTGTAGGCCACTATGTGCACAAGAGAGCTACAAGAGATTTTGTATACGTAGCTAGGTCACATGTGTAGTACCGAGAGTACGCCATGTGTACAAGAAAGCTATATGTAGCTAGGTCACATGTGTGGTATATGGTGTGAGCCACTATGTGTACAAGAGAGCTACGAGAAGGCTAGGTCATATGAGTGGTGCTAAGTGAAGGCCACCATATGTACAAGAGAGCCAGAATTATGAGTACAATCGAGATAGGTCACATGAGTGGTATTGAGTGAAGGCCACTATGTGTACAAGAGAGCTTCGATTTTAAAGGTGGGCTGTGTACGAAACCACCACATATTCGTTATTATTCCAAAGCGTTCAACAGGAAAACTGGCTAAATGAAATTATGTGAGATGTTGTAGTGATAAGTATATGTATATGTATGTTTAATGCATGAGCAATATGCTCTATATGTGATTGGAAATTGGAATGATTGCTATAGGTAAGTAATGAATACAACTAAAGTGAGAGAAAGCAAAAATTTATAATAAAACTGTTTTGGACAGCAGCAGTGACATGAATTTGAAAAATCACCAAAAATTCTAGAAATGGAATTATAAGTTGTATGAGATATTTATTTAAAGCTTATTGGGTCTATTTTTATATAAAAGAATTGTATAGTTTGAGATATTTAAACTTTTGTGAGACTGGTTCAGAATGGTTACTTGATCCCCTGTTCTGTCTTGGAAAAATCATTAAAAATTCTACAAAAATAATTATGGGGTATAAGTTATATGATTGAAATCCTTAATGAGTCTATTTTCAAATGAAATAAATTTTATCATCATATGAATTCTGTATAATGATAAAATAGTGAAAAGTGGTCAGAGCAGTTGAACAGCAAAATAGGGGAATCTTTAATGAATAAATTGTACTAATTGGAAAGACCAAAAATTCTGAAAATTTTATGGTGAGAATATAAATGAGCCTAGTTTCAGGGAAAATTTACGGATCTTAATTTGGAGTTTTTTAGCTTCAGATAAAAATAATTTAGTAACTGTGACTCGAATAAACAGCTTGCTCCAAACTTGAATAAATGATAAAATTGATTTCAGATTTGATTGTGTTGTTTTGAAAAATTAATAAATCCCCTATTAATTATTCACATACTTACTTACTAAGCTTTGTAGCTTACTTCCCTTCCTTTCTCATATCTTATAGGGTTGTATGCTAGCTCGAGTTGGAGATCGCCGGAGATGTAATCACACTATCAAGCTATCATCGTGGGGTAAAAGTGAATACAAACCTCTTAAGTTTATGGCATGTATAGGGGACTTAGTCATTTGTATATGTCATAATCGGTTTGGCCTAAAATGTTGGCCTTTAATATTTAGTAGTTTATTTTGTATAAGGCCATTGATGTTGGCTAGTGTTATTCAAGTTGTATGTTTGTGATGATGTATAATTTGGATGAAATTTTATGACTCGGTTTAATACGTTTACAAGTGTATGTGTTTCGGTAATGCCTCATACCCTATTCCGGCATCGAATACGGGTAAGGGGTGTTACAATTTTAATGGGCCGATTCACTGAAATAATTTACTAGATTAATGGTTGTTATATTTATATGAGGATATTTTATTTTATTATGTATGTTGCATTTTATTGCATGGGATGCGAGAAATTTTATGGAGAGCAGTGTAGCCTGGTGGCATAGCCACAATTTGTTCACTATTGTGCTTAATTATGATTTCGGTGGCTTGACCACAAAAATATTATACAAATAGCAGCTCGATTGCAAATTGGTGTGAGCGGCGGGGTGGGTTGACTTGATCCCCACAGGTGTGAATGGCTGGTCGGGGTGTGATGGATGGATGGGTTGGGTTGCATACATTTCATTTAAATATTGTTATGTAAATGGGCTTAGGCCCAAGATGTTGCTATATAGGTTCAGGCGCAGCGGATGACGGTAAGGGGATTATGCACTGAGTTCTTGTAACTCACCCCTTTTTTTCTTAATCCTTGCAGGTAATGCTCAATGATGAGGACTTGGGCCATGGATGACTCGGTGGAGGCCATACTGTAGAAATGGTGTTTTCGAACTTTAGTCAATTTCTTTTCCGCTTTATTTTTCTTACTTTTACTATTTTGGATTTAAAGTTGTAATAAGGCCTCTGGGATAAGTTTTAATTTGCTTTATGTTTGGACATACTTATTATTTTTCTTAAATTGTTTTAAACGGGGATTTTTCTGAGATCATAAATAAAGGTTTTCCAAAATTGATTAACAAATGGATTTTATAACAAATATATATATAAATAATTTAACTTGGATGCTCTTTCAAATTATCAACATCATTTCAAAAGTCACGATTTTAAAGTTCACTAGTTCGATTCTCGAATTCATCAATCAACCTCTCGAGATTAGTAGTATTTTATCGAATATTTCTAATCAAACTTGTTTTCTTAACTATAACTAAATAATGCCTACTTTTAGTAAGAATCACAAGTTCTTTATACATGTGACATGCCAGATCCGGTCATACCGTACTTGCTGGGTTTGGGGTGTTATATTTTATGGTATTAGAGCCCGGTTGCAAAACTCAACTGTGGTTTGGGTTCAAAAATATTTTCCAGAACTGTTTGAATTTTAATTTATAAAAGCATGTTTTAGAGGAAGTATGGCATCACGGGTATCCGGCACCAAGTCAGTAAGTTTTTGTTTTCATTTTATGATTATTGTGATATGACTGTGATAAGAAAACTCCACAAAATAGAAATACTCTAGAACTTTTAGCTTTAGGAGCTGAAACTATAGAGATTGAGACTTTAGGATACGTTTTGCGAAAACGACTTTACTTCCTATACTCCATAAAACATTGTTTAATAAACATTGAATAGCATACTGATTCATAAGACTCTTAATCAGATTATATCGACTTAGTAAACATGAGCGCTAGAGGACGTGGATGCGGTAGACGTAGATGTGGTAGAGGCCGAGGTGCTAGAGTTGTATCTAAGGCATCAGGACATATGCCAGAAATGGACGCACCTACGTCACCAGTGACTGAAGCTAGGTCACACGATCGAATGAGAGAGGATGACGCTCTGTCCCAAGCGATGTTGCGAGTTTTGGAAAGGGTTGCTGGGGCAAGAACTGGGTCGGCAGCTAGTGGGTCGATTTCGGAGCGACTCAGATCGAATGGGGCCGAAGTTTTTAGGGGTATTTCGGGTGTAGCCCCAAGTGTAGCAGAGTAATGGCTTGAGGCAGTGGAGAGGACTATAGATGATCTGGATTGCACCGTTGAGCAAAAACTGAAAGGGGTTGTGTCATTGCTGAGAGACGAGGCGTATTAGTGGTGGCTCACTGTTCAAGAAGGCACTCAGGCTGATCGTATTACCTGGGATTTCTTTAAGACAGCATTCCAGGGAAAATATGTCAGGGCTAGCTATGTGGATGCCCGAAGAAAGGAATTCCTGAATCTGGTCCAAGGAGGTAGATTTGTAGTAGTATACGAGGCGGAGTTTCTGTGTATGAGTCGGTATGCTCGGGGAATAATGCCGACTGATTATGAATGCTGTGTGCGTTTTGAGGACGGATTGCATGATGAGTTACGGGTACTGATAGCCCCACAGAAGGAGAGGAATTTTTCTACACTGGTAGACAAAGCTAAAATTGTGGAGGAAGTTAAGCACTCGGAATGGCAAAATCGAGACAAGGATAGGGGCAGGAACAAGAGAGACTCTGGGTACTCAGGTCCTGCTAAAGGATTTTAGAAAAGGCCCAGGAATGAGGGGCCAGTTCGAGTGGGTGCTCCAGCTACTACCAATCAATTACAGCCTTGTGTCGATTGTGGGAAACTTCACTCGGGTGAATGCTGGAAGAGAACTGGTGGTTGTTTTAGATGTGGTTCCAAAGACCATCGGTTTAGGGATTACCCTCGAGAGCCTGCTCGGACTCAGGTAGTTCGTAATAGATTTGTGCAGCCAGCAGGAGGCACTCAGCAACCGCCGAGAGGCCGTAGGCCAGATCGAGGTGGTAATGCCGTAGGACAAGGTCAGGGTGC
This sequence comes from Gossypium australe, assembly GCA_005393395.2. NCBI lineage: Eukaryota > Viridiplantae > Streptophyta > Magnoliopsida > Malvales > Malvaceae > Gossypium > Gossypium australe. The sequence goes on from CM016621.1 coordinate 118,505,601, forward strand.
ACCAGGTAGAGGTACCGATAATAAGGGTAACACGAAGGCGAGACAGCCAGGTTTGGTCTATACGGTCAGACGTTGAGAGGATGGTGATGCACCTGACGTCATAACTGGTACGTTCTTCATCTGATGTACCTGTTACCGCTTTGATAGATATTGGATCCACCCATTTGTATGTTGCATGTGCTGTGTCTGGAAATTTGAATATTAGATCTGAGATTACTGCTAGAGAAACAACTGTAATTAGCCCTTTAGGACAGTCGGTGGTAGTCAATAAGTTGTTTAGAGATGTACCCTTAGAAGTTCAGGGGGTAGTATTTCTGGCGGACTTGATGGAACTGCCATTCGGTGAGTTCGATCTTATATTGGGCATGGAATGGCTGGTTAAGCATCGTACGAACTTGGACTGTGCTGCAAAGTAGATGGTACTAAGAACTTCAGAGGATAAGGAAGTGATGATGATAGGTGAAAGAAGAAATTATCTATCTAATGTGGTATCTGCTTTAAAGGAGGAAAGATTGGTACGAAAGGGGTGTGAAGCATTCTTAGCCTTTATCAGTGCTTTGGATGCCAAAGAGTTGTCAGTAGAGAGTGTTAGAATGATGAAATATTTTTCAGACGTCTTTCCTGATGAGCTTCTAGGATTACCTCCGGATCGGGAGGTGGAGTTTGGCATTGAGCTGTTGCCAGGAACGGCTTCGGTGTCCATTGTCCCTTACAGAATGGGACCAAAGGAGCTCGTGGAACTTAAAGCTCAGATCTAGGAGTTGATAGATCATAGATTTATTCGACCAAGTGTGTCACCGTGGGGAGTGCCAGTTTTGTTCGTTAAGAAAAAGGATGGGTCGATGCGTATGTGCATCAATTATAGACAATTGAATAAGTTGACGATCAAGAACAAGTACCCGTTACCAAGGATCGATGTTCTGTTCAATCAGCTGCGAGGAGCTTCGGTTTTCTCGAAGATAGACTTGAGATCAGGGTATCACCAGTTAAAAGTCAAGGAGGCAGATATTCATAAGACTGCGTTTCGAACCCGATATGGGCATTACGAGTTCTTAGTGATACCGTTCGGGTTGACTAATGCACCAGCTGCATTTGTGGACATGATGAACCGAGTCTTCCAACCCTATCTAGACCGGTTTGTATTGGTGTTCATAGATGACATCTTGGTGTATTCAATGACAGAAGAGGAGCATGATTCGCATCTACGGGTTGTATTACAGATATTAAGGGAGAAACAGCTATATGCCAAATTCAGTAAGTGTGAATTTTGGCTGAAGGAGGTGACCTTTTAGGGGCATGTTGTGTCTGCCGAAGGAATTAGAGTTGATCCCCGGAAGGTCGAGGCTGTATTGGATTGGAAGCCACCGAAGTCAGTGGCAAAAATTTGGAGTTTTCTAGGTTTGGCTGGGTATTACAGGTGATCCGTTGAAGGGTTTTCGTTGATTGTTGCACCCCTAAGTAAGTTGTTGCGTAAGGGAGTACCGTTTGTGTGGTCAGATAAGCAACAAGAGAGCTTTGAGAAATTGAAGAAGATTCTGACAGAAGTGCTAGTATTGATTCAACCTGAGGCTGGTAAGGAGTTTATTGTTTATTGTGATACATCACAAATGGGCTTGGGATGTGTGTTGATGTAAGGGGGAAAGTGGTGGCTTATGCATCTCGTCAATTAAGGCCGCATGAGATAAACTATCCCACTCATGATTTGGAGTTAGCTGCAGTGGTGTTTGCTCTGAAGATTTGGAGACACTATCTGTACGGGGAGAAGTCGATTATCTATACAGACCATAAGAGTCTAAAGTACCTCCTTATTCAGAAGGAGTTGAACTTAAGACAGCGGAGGTGGATAGAATCGTTGAAGGATTATGACTGCTCAATTGAGTATCACCCAGGTAAAGCTAACGTAGTGGTTGATGCGTTGAGTCGTAAGGTGATATCAGATTTGAGAGAAATGTTCGCTCATCTCAGCCTTTATGAAGATGGTAGCTTGTTAGCTGAACTTTAGGTGAAGCTTGCATGGGTAAGTTAGATTAAGGAAAAGCAGTTGTTAGATGAAGTGTTGGGTTCTCAACTTTAGCAAGTGGAAAGTGGTGAGATAAGGGATTTTGGATTAAATAGTGATGGAGTATTATGTTTCTGTGGAAGAGTTTGAATGCCCAATGATTCTGATTTGAGACAAATGATTCTGCGTGAGGCGTATAGTAGCCCTTATACTATGCACCCCGGGGGAAACAAAATGTACCGAGACCTTCGTGAGCAGTATTGGTGGCCAGGGTTGAAAAGGGAGGTTACTGATTTCGTGAGTAAGTGCTTGACATGTCAGCAGGTGAAGGCGGAACATCAACTGCCTTCAGGGTTGCTACAACCGGTGAAAATCCAACTATGGAAATGGGAAAGGATAATGATGGACTTTGTTAGTGGGTTACCTTTAACGCCTACTAAGAAAGATTCAGTATGGGTGATAGTGGATCAGTTAACAAAGACTGCTCATTTCCTACCTATTCGTACGGATTATTTGTTGCAGAAGTTGGCCAAGTTATATATAGCAGAAGTCGTGAGGTTGCATGGGGTACCAGTGTCTATTATTTTAGACAGGGATCCTAGGTTCACATCATGGTTTTGGAAGGCTTTACATCAAGCTTTGGGTACAAGACTAAATTTCAGCACAGCGTTTCATCCGCAGACAGATGGTCAATCGGAGAGAGTAATCCAGATTCTAGAAGACATGTTAAGGGGCTGTGTTATCGACTTCAGGGGTAGTTAGGAAGATTTTCTACCATTGGCAGAGTTTGCATACAAAAATAGCTATCAATCCAGCATCTAGATGGCACCTTACGAGGCGTTGTATGGTCGTAGGTGTCGTACTTCTACTTGTTGGACTGAGCTGGGGAGCGACAATTATTGGATCCTGAGTTGATCTCAGAGACGGAAGAAAAAGTTAAGGTAATTTGGGCTCGATTAAAGAAAGCTTTAGATAGACAGAAATCATATGCAGATCTGAAATGGAAAGAAATAGAGCTATCTGTGGGAGATTCGGTCTTTTTGAAGGTCTCACCTTGAAAAAAGATCTTAAGATTTGGACGAAAGGGCAAGTTGAGCCCTAGATTTATCGGACCTTACCGTGTATTGAAGCATGTTGGGCCAGTGGCTTATCAGCTTGAGTTACCTCTGGAGTTAAGTCAGATACATAGCGTATTTCATGTTTCGATGTTAAGGCGTTATCGTTTGGATCCGTCTCATGTTGTACCAGTGGAGGAAGTTGAGATAAGACCTGATTTGTCTTTTAAAGAGGAGCCAGTGCAGATTTTAGATCAGGATATTAAGGTGCTAAGAAGGAAGACGGTTCCGTTAGTCAAAGTATTATGGCGTAATCACGGGTCAGAGGAAGCTACATGAGAGCCAGAGGACACGATTCGGCAGCAATACCTCATCTTTTTTAATCAGGTAAATTTCAAGGCCGAAATTTCTTTAAGGGGGTAGAATTGTAACATCCTAAAATTTGAGATTTTATGTTTTGCTTTATACCATGCGTTAGGCTAGTTAAGAATGTTAATTGTGTATGTTTAGGGGTCCTAAGAAGGCTTGGGGTTGAGTTGGGCCTTAGCAAAATTTTTGTGTTTGAGCACTTCAAGGAAAGAAGGTAAGTGGCGTCAAGGCTTAGGGAAATAAGTATGTATTTTGCTAACACAAGTGAAGCTAGTAGCAGAGTGGTGTGGCGTTACATGAAGGAGCTTAAGGGGTGGAATTCGAATCCCATCTATTGCAACTTGTGGATTTAATTTTTTTTGTACTAATCAAGTGATATAAGGGAAGTGTCAACCAAGGCTTTAAAGAAGGAAAGGAAGACTTTTTATTGATGAAAAGAACACTAATAAGGAAAGAAATAAAGGAAAGAGGTAAGGGAGGGATATGTTGGCCGAATATTAGGAGTTGCATAGGGAAAGAAAATTTGGTCAACCATCATCTTTTGGTAAGGGGTATATGGTTTGGTAAGGGGGGAAAGAGCCAAAATAGTTTTGCAAGTTTTGGGCATGTAGAGTTTTTCTTCTTTTGAGCATTTTGAGTTTTCTCTTTTCCAATTTCTTCCCTCACTTGCCAAAACACTCAAGCAAATTATTCACCTTTTTCCCTTGTTTTGCAGTGATACTTAATCCATTTTGTTCATTTTTCCCTTGGTGTTAGCCGAAACCCTCTAACACTTCTTTTCCCATCACTTCTTTTCTTTTTCACCATTTCTTCAACCTTTCTCTCTTTCTCTTAAAACGACATTACCTTGTGGCCGAATCTTTTTGTTCATTTCTCTCCATAGCCGAACCTTTTAACATTTCACCTCTTCTTCATTTTCTTTTGTGTGTTAGGCACTCTCTTCTTTGACCGGATTAGTAAGTGATTTTATTCTCCTCTTTTCATTTTCTTTTCTTCATGGCCGATTATGTGTCCTTATCATTGGATGGTTCTCTTAACCGAAAACATCACTTTCTTCTACTCCCTCAAATCGTGATCATCTCTTCTTTTTGTAGTGTTCTAGTGGGTGGCTGAATATCACATCCTTGTCGATTCATCTCTAGTCTTAAGCCCAATCGGTGGAAGTTGGATCTATCATTGTTAAGGTAAGGAGTTTCTTCTTGGTTCATTCGATCTGTCTCTACTCGGTTATTTTGCTAATCGGATCAATAGATTTGACTAATCGATTATTATTGGGACTAAATCACTCGTTTTTCTCTACTCGTTGATCCTTCAGAAATAGTGGTAAGCCGAGATCCTATCCCTAAACAATTACTTTCTCTTATCGTAGTATTATTTTAACCGAGACTTTTTCAATGGAGGCAAGTGGTAGCGTTATTAAAAGAAAATCGATAGGAGGGCAAATAGGGAGTGGACTTGCAATCTCTACTCCCAAGTTCAAACGTAGGGCGGTATCCGCAGTTCGGGATTTCCCACCGGGTTGTGGACCATCATCCGGTGAGAATAGACAAATCGTGGTCGTTCACGATACTAAGGGTAAGCATTTCATTAGATCGTTAGATTTAGATATTTGGATTAAGAAACCCTCTTTTTGTTGTTAATCGACTATTATGGTGACTTAGGTGTCGACGATCAAGAAGGTTTAGTCCTTACCATAATCAGGTGTGTAATCTCTCACCGAAATCCCGTAAATTCGCGATTCACTATGATGTCGAAAAATAGATCGTTGTTGCTTACAAGACTAATAACTGTAATATGGAATGAATAGAGTAACTTGCTTAAACAACACTATTTTTAAAGATCTGTCAAAATCGGTACTAATTTGCTAAAATTACGAAAATGCCCCTATGGGCCGAATTACCAAAATGCCCCTATGGGCCGATTTGCTAGAATGCCTTAGTGGGCCGAACTATTAAAGTATTTTAATGGGCCGATTCACTGAAATAATTACTAGATTAATGGTTGTTATATATATATATATATATATGAGGATATTTTATTTTATTATGTATGTTGCATTTTATTGCATGGGATGGGAGAAATTTTATGGAGAGCAGTGTAGCCTGGTGGCATAGCCACAATTTGTTCACTCGTGTGCTTAATTATGATTTCGGTGGCTTGAGTGCAAAAATATTATACAAATAGTAGCTCGACTGCAAATTGGTGTGAGCGGCGGGGTGGGTTGACTTGATCCCCACAGGTGTGAATGGCTGGTCGGGGGTGTGATGGATGGATGGGTTGGGTTGCATACATTTCATTTAAATACTTTTATGTAAATAGGCTTAGGCCCAAGATGTTGCTATACGAGTTCAGGCCCAGCGGATGACGGTAAGGGGATTATGCACTGAGTTCTTGTAACTCACCCCTTTTTTTCTTAATCCTTGCACGTAATGCTCAGTGATGAGGACTTGGGCAATGGATGACTCGGTGGAGGCCATACTTTAGAAATGGTGTTTTCAAACTTTAGTAAATTTCTTTTCCGCTTTATTTTTCTTACTTTTACTATTTTGGATTTAAAGTTGTAATAAGGCCTCTGGGATAAATTTTAATTTGCTTTATGTTTGGACATACTTATTATTTTTCTTAAACTATTTTAAACGGGGATTTTTCTGAGATCATAAATAACGGTTTTCCAAAATTGATTAAGAAATGGATTTTATAACAAATATATATAAATAATTTAACTTGGATTCTCTTTCAAATCAACATCATTTCAAAAGTCACGGTTTTAAAGTTCACTAGTTCGATTTTCGAATTCATCAATCAACCTCTCGAGATTAGTAGTATTTTATCAAATGTTTCTAATCAAACTTGTTTTCTTAACTATAACTAAATAACACCTACTTTTAGTAAGAATCACAAGTTCTTTATACATGTGACATGCCAGATCCGGTCATACCGCACGGGCCGGGTTTGGGGTGTTACAATTCTTTTAAACTTCTCATTTGTATTAGTCATTCCAACACTTATAACAACTTCATAATATTTCAACCCTTCTACTATATTTTCCCTCGTACTCCACTCCACTACACATTCTTATTGTACATTAATAAGATTCTTTAGCTGTTAATAAAACATACTTTCACGTAACATGAATTATGATTACACGAATCACCTGTATACTCTTAGGAAAAATGTCCTTTCGAGTAATAGTCACTAAATTATTTTTATCTTTTTCTACAGAACTCGAAATTAGGATCCTCTTGTTGTTTTTGAAACTAGAATGAATGAATTTTTTACCATAAAAATTTGTAGAATTTCCAAATGTGACACCCCAAACCCAACCAGAACGGACCGGCCTGAATCCAAAACGACACATTAGTCACCAAAGTGACTCTCTAGCACAAAATCACCTAAAGCACACCCCAACCTTATAAAACCTCAATTTTAGCTAATAACTATCTAATCTTTTTGAGGAAGCGATTTGTGAACTAGTTTAGAACTTCCTTTAGGGATTTAACCCTAGGGTATTTAGGTCATTTCACCAGTTAAAGTTAAACAAACCCAATTTTAATTCTAGATGATTACCAACTTTTTTATAGATAATCTATGAAACACTTAAACTTCTTTTTAATGAGCCATTTTTCCTTAAACTACTTATTAATTAAGGCTATTAGCTAAGTTTTATTACCTTAATCATACATACAACAATAATTAATCTAATTACAACTAATAAACAACATGTGTATAATAATTTAAACATTCAAAATCATGCTTAACAAACAACAATTAAAACATACAATGGACTTACCTTAGTCACAAAGCTATCCACTCCTTCACAAACTACAATTAAAATGTATTAGTGAAAATTTCAGGCTTCAATCACCATATTTTCAATCACAATGTTATCATTTAGCAGCATACAATAATACACTCAACATTTAACCATAAAACCAAACATAAAAAAACTATATATATATAACATCTCAAAATTAATATCCAAATGTAAGTGTAACACCCCAAACCCGGCCCATACGTTTCGACCAGATCTGGTATGCTATGGGTTGTACATTGAAAACTTTTGCTTTGTTGGTTTTGGAAATTGTAAGTTAATTAGAAAATATTTGAATAAATAAATGACATTTTAAAAAAGAAACCTTGTATTATTATTATTTCGTATAATTAAACCTTCGACATAATTTCATAAGTTGCAAATATTAAAACTACTTAGGTGAATATAAACTATGGGGCCTTATTACGTAAATAATTCCAAAATAATAAAATAAAAACTTAAAGAAAAACCGAAATAATCTATAGAAATAAAAACTTGATGGCCCCTCGAGTCCGTCTCGGCTCCCATGTCCACGATCTACTGCTCATCTGAAAAGTTAAGGAAAATAAAGGGTGAGTCACCAAGACTCAGTGTGCAAATCCCGAAAACAAATAAAAGGCTTGGGCTCACAAACACATTATGAGCCCTGACCCAAACATAAAGGAAACAATCATAATTACATGATAAACCATAAATGATGAATAGCCCAGCCCATCCTAGAATTCCATCCTCTACACACCAACCCGTACCAACCATCACACCTTGGGGATTTCTACAATCAACCCTCCATCCGCTACACACCATAACGACAGTCGTACTGCCTATTCCTATTATTTAGGAATCATTAAACGTGGCATAGCCACCGATCACTATGTGACCTTAATAATACATTGTAGCATTTCGACAGCTGAGCTGCCTATCGTAAAGACCGATAACTAGGTGATCTATGTGGCAAAGCCACCGATCGCTATGCGACCTTCTTCCCCTTAATCATATCAATCCCACCCCATGCATACACACACAAAGAAAACATCATACAGACTTTCATATATTTCGATACACATAGAGATGTCCATGATTACGTACCTGGCATCCTTGCCTACCCTTTTTGGGTAATCCGACTGTCTATACAGCCTTTTTCCAGCTTTTAGCCCATAACATATATTTAGTACAGATTAATTAGTGTGTTAGAGATCTACACACCTGATTACCGTTAGAACGAGACTTTCTAAGCCAACACTATCCGTAGCCAACACCACCGCTATCTGCCTAAGGTGTTGTTCAGAAGCCGATAACGAAACATTAGGTTAAGGCACAACTAACGAAAAGAAAATGGTTGATCATCTTAAGGAGAATTGAAATCCTTACCTTGAAATCCCGAAATTAGAGACTAGCGATTTCCAGCTTTTAAATCTAAACGAACAGGTTTCCTTCAAATCCTAGAATGCCGCCTCAACGGAAAAGAGAGGAAATATTAGCCTCAATTGACAGCCTTAACAACCAAGTGGCCATTCGGCCTTGTCTCTTAAAAACTGAAAGAGAGACTCACCTTAACACAAAGAATTCGACTACCCCTTAGAGATTCCGGCTTTTTGAAAAGATCAGAAGAGAAGATGATAGGAAGGAGTCTATGTAGATTCGGTTTTTAATGACGAAATCGACAGGAAGAAGAAAAGAGAATTTCGGCTGACTAGAGGTAGGTTCGGCTTTAGCAAAGATCAACAGAAAAGAATGTTGAAAAAGGATTATGAGGTTTCAGCTTTTAGATGAAAGAAGAGAAAAGAACAATGGAGTTTCGGCTTTTGAATCAAAGTGAAGATGAGGGAATAGGGTTAGGAATTTCGGCTTTTACTCAGAGAAGAAGAGAAAGAAAAGATGGAAACCCTAAATGCCGAAAAAATAAAGAAGAGAACCCTCACATGACTATTTAAAGTTTCGGCACTCCTTAGCCAACAAGAAACTAATTTCTTCACTCCTCTAGGTGATGGAATTTCAGCCAACACCTAGCCTTGCAGATAATTCCTATCTTTTCTCCTTTATCTTCCATATTATCAACTCTAATATCTACATTATCCTATTCACATAAATCCTCCTATTTTTGAGCCTTGTTGCCGTCCACTCCACCTAACCCTAATGCCGAAAATTAGTTAACTTAAATTAAAAGAATTGGGCTCCATAAAACTTAAATTTGGGCCCCTTACTCCCTTGTGTGGCGTCACCTCCTTGCTCCCTAAGTGGCGCCACTGACCACTGGGCCACAAGCCCATTTTGATATTTTAAACACAGATACCACCTTTTAAACCTTATTCTAACAGGCTCTCCACTAGAGTGCCCAAACTGAAAATTTAACTAAGGCTTCAGCCCAATCCTCAGCCCAATTTGGACCCCTAATACTCAAATTAACTCATTACACATATTCACCCATTAAACGCATAGGCCCAAAAATTTAGGATGTTACAGTAAGTCTCAAACATCCATTTCAAGTGTATCAAATTATCCCAATTGAGCGCCACAATGCCTTTTAATGTATTTACAGAAAAGTCCTTAATCTATACTACCAAGTAGCATTAAACTTGGACTAGGCTTGTCCTTGCTCCTCGACTCCCCAAAGCTAGAAAAACTCTACACAAAGCTGAGAGGGTGTGAGCTGAAAAAGCTTAGTGAATGGCCATAAATTCAATAAGTAAATCACACAAAATACATACTTAAACCAAGGTATATGATTCATAGTTTCAATCATATTTTCATGCTCAATGATTGCATTCAATTGACTAAAATTTCCAGCAGCAATGCAACATCATAACATCATAAATCCACATATTATTCCATGAGTAAAGATCACATTTAGTATGACATATGAAAACATAATATATTTAACAAGCACACACTTATAATGACAAATGACATCGATGGAAAAATATAAACATGTGATCATGCATTGGATAAATGGATCTCAAATGTCCCAAATATCGAATACAATAATCCAGTTGATTGGGGCATAGCCACACACTCCTTTATGTTACCTTGAAATCGCCAATGATTGGTTGGAGAGAAAAAGGCTCCACACTCCCTTATTCACTCCAGCAAAGTCAGTACACCTATAGCCATATAGTCACAAATAACACATGTAGTGGCGAGTACTCACTAATCCTAGTGCATGCCATCTATATCCATTGGATCCACCATGCAATGTTGTCAATATAACCAAACACACCGAGCATAAACACTGATATTAAGCATTTAATTCAACATATAAAAATTTAATTTAAAGCATGTCACTTAGAAATTTTAACATCAACATAGATAAGCTCAATAAGTGTCTTTGTCTAGGGATCTAAAACCAACTATAAACTCATCATCAAGTGCTTTAATATACAATAATCCATGCTCAAATTATTAATCAATACAATTCAAATCAACCATATCAAACACTCTATTCATAGTTTCCATAAATCATTTTGAAATATGCTTTCAGAAAATTAAAATCAATTTTGAAATCTAAACCACTTGAGATACAATTCATTGACTAGAAAAAAAATTCAAAACCTCAATTCAGAATGTAAGTAGGCATGCTTAACAATTGTGTAACACTCCTTACCCGAGACCATTGCCAGAGTCGAGCACAAGGCATTACTAGACTTAACTTACTAGTTCGGGACATAAAAATTGAATCTGTCCATCTACGTCATGTTCACTAAATTGACTATAAATCGAGTTACGAAACTCGAAATTTAAATCCGTAAATTTTCCTTGAAACTAGACTCATATATCTTCTTACTATAATTTCTCCATAATTTTTAGTGTGGCCAATTAGAACAGTTTATTAGTTAAATTCTCCCCTATTACACAGTTCGATAGTTCTGACCCCTCTGTACAAAAAAGCAATTATCTCATAATATACAACTCTTTTTGCCTACACCATTTCCATCATATAAAAATAAAATCAATAAGATTTAATTCTATATCTCATTCACACCATAATTTCATTTATACTATTTTTAGTGATTTTTCAAAATCACGTCACAGTTGCTGCCCAAAACTGTTCCCCTGCAGATTTTTTACTCTTTCATATTTTTTTTGTAAAAACTATCATCTAGACATATATAACATCCAAAACATGTTCTTAATTAACCATTTTAATGGCTAATCATTATCAAGCATTTACAAGCCAATATTAAGGCATATCATAAGGATATACACACAAAATGGCTAAGTCCCTATACATGCCATAACTTAAAACGTTCAAGTTACAAAATACCAATATAATCCTTTGATAGTGTGTAACGAACTCCGACGTCCTTGCGATCTCCGAGTTGGCTTGCAATACTATAAAGAAAAAGAAAAAGGAATGCGAGTAAGCATAAAGCTGAGTAAGTTTACATGTAAATAAATAACAACATTCTTAATGAATTATCTTAATCTTTCTTTACCAAGATTATTTAAGCCTTTAATTTAATATACTTAGGTCTTAAATTCTTACCTGTACCTTTTTAGCTTGAACTTGTCTTACCTTTCCTTTGGTATACTCTTTGAACTTTCCCGTTGAACCACTTGGAATACTAAGGATACGCGGGTACCTTTCCTTATGAAACTTAACCATTGCCATGTCTTGACATGGTCTTACGTGGTATCCTTGCCTTATGAACTCACCAATGCCATGCCTTGGCCTGGTCTTACATGGGACCTTTGCCTTTTAAACTCACCAATGCCATGCCTTGGCATGGTCTTACATGGGACCTTTGCCGTATAGAAACTTATCAATGTCATGTCTTGACATGGTCTTACATGATTTCCTTAAACCCTAATGTCATGACATTTGTATCCTACACATTCCTAAGGTTCAACCGGAACTTTTTGAGATAGCTTTTCCGTCAATTCATATTTGAGTCTTTAAATAATAAATTTACAGAATAAATATGTAAATGCTGGAATTTAATAGTATTAAAAGTAAAATAATAGAATATTGCATTTATTTACCGCAAACTTACCTCAAAACAAAATACGATAAACTATATCGATTTAGTCCACTATCTTTTTCTTTCCCCGACCTAACTCCGGATTTCGTTCCTCTTGATCTATAATAGCAAATTTAGCTTATTTAATACTCACATTTATTACAACAACCCTTAACTCTAACTTTAGAAAAATTATAATTTTGCCCCTAAACTTTTACATATTTACACATTTGCCCCAAAGCTCAAAAATTAAACTTTATCCCTTATTCTTATGTTTTATGACATGCTGATCATTTTTCCCTTCTATGACAACATCAATTTCTCACTCTAACATATACTTATGAACATTAGGTATTTTTATCGATTAAGCCATTTTACTCGTTTTCACTTAAAATCACTTAGCAAAAGTTGTTTAACATAATTTTAGACTTCATATTCAATCATAAAATATCAAAATAAACACATTTCACCTATGGGTATTTTTCCAAATATGAACCCTAGCATGAATTATTTATAGAATAAGCTAAACCGAGCTACCGGGGCTTCAAAAATGTAAAGAACATTAAAAACGGGGCTTGGAATCACTTACTATGGAGCTTGGAAGCTTTAAACAAACCCTAGCTATGGTGAACTCTTGAAAATTTGTCCTAATGAAGAAGATGAGCACATTTTGCCATCTTTTTCCCTTTTAATTTCTTTTTATTACCAAATGACTAAATTACCCTTCATTGAAAACTTTGGTTCTTTCTACCTATATATGTCCATTTTTTTCCATGAAAACCTAATGGTATAATTACCATTTAAAGACCTCTACTTCAATTATGCTCTTCAATTAAATCCTTTAACACCTAAAACTCATATTTATCAATTTTTGCAATTAAGTCCTAATAAGCAAATTAGACATGCAATTCATGAAATTTTTTATCGATATTCTAACACATGCATCTAATCACTCAATAAATCATAATAATTAATATTAATAAACTTTTCTATCTTGGATTCGTGGTTCCGCAACCACTGTTCCGTTTAGGCCCTATTTCGGGATGTTACATTTCTCCCCCCTTTTAAGGATTTTCGTCCCCGAAAATCTTACCTGTGAAGAGATTTGGGTACTATTTTTGCATAGTCTCTTCGGGCTCCCATGTAGCCTCGTCTATCCCATGCCTATTCCATAATACTTTCACAAGTGCAATACTTTTGTTCCTTAATTGCTTAACCTCTCGAGCTAGAATTTTTACCAGTTCCTCACCGTAAGTCATATCTAACTAAATCTCAACCTCTATCTGCGAAATTATATGCGATGGATTTGAATGATAACGACGTAGCATAGACACATGGAACACATTATGAATCTTTTCTAACTCAGTCGGCAAAGCTAACCGATATGCCAATGGCCCAACTCTCTCGATCACCTCAAACGGTCCAATAAAACGGGGACTTAATTTGCCTTTCTTGCCAAATCTGAGAACTTTCTTCCACGGGGATACTTTCAAGAATACCCTATCACCAACTTGAAATTCAATTTCTTTTCTTTTCAAATCTGCATAGGATTTCTGCCTATCTGAAGCTGCTTTCAAGCAATCTCTGATGACTTTTACTTTCTCTTCTGTTTCTTTGACTAGATCAACCCCGTAAATCTGGTTTTCCTTAAGCTCTGTTGAATACAAAGTTGTACGGCATTTATGTCCATAAAAAGCTTCATAAGGTGCCATCTTTAGACTCGATTGATAATTATTATTGTAGGCAAACTCTATTAACGGCAAATATTTCTCCCAACTACCTTTAAATTCCAATACACAACATCTATGCATATCTTCAAGTACCTGAATAACTCTCTCTGACTAGCCATCAGTCTGAGGATGGAAAGCTGTATTAAAACTCAACTTTGTACCTAAAGCTTCTTGCAATTTCTTCCAAAACCGTGAAGTAAATCTCGGATCTCTATCTGAGATAATCGATAATGGTACTCCATGTAGTCTAACTATCTCTGAAATATTGAACTCGGCCAACTTGTCAAGTGAATAATCTATATGAACTGGAATAAAATGAGCCGACTTCATTAACTTATCAATCACAACCCATACTGCATCTTTCTTTCTCAATGTCAAAGGCAATCCTGTCACAAAATCTATAGTAACTCGGTCCCATTTCCCCTCGAGAACTAATACAGGCTGCAATAAACTTGAAGGTACCTGATGTTTGACTTTTACCTGCTGACAGATCAAACATCTAGAAACAAACTCTGAAATATCTCTTTTCATTCCTGTCCACCAATACATTTTCTTCAAATCATTATACATCTTTGTACTACCTGGGTGAATAGACAAAGAACTGCTATGTGCTTCCTGTAAGACTTTCCAAATAAGTTCATCATTCTTGAGTACACATACTCTATCTCTGAACATCAAACAATCGTCAGAACCAATCTGAAAATCAGACTCTACACCTGACTCGCACTGAACTCTTTTGGCTTGCAACTCACTGTCATCCTTCTGAGCTTCAAAAATTTCTTCAAGAAACATCGGTTTAGCTCTCAACTCAGCTAAAATAGAACCATCATCTGATAAGGCCAAACTAGTGTGCAAAGCTCTCAATGCAAATAACAATTTTCTACTCAAAGCATCAACAACGACGTTTGCCTTACCCAGGTGATTATCGATCACTAGCTCATAATCTTTAATCAACTCTAGCCATCTTCTTTGCCTCAAGTTCAGATCTTTCTGAGTCATCAAGTATTTCAAACTTTTATAATCAGTGGATATTCGACATTTCTCACCATACAAGTGATGTCTCCAAATTTTTAACGCAAATACAATAGCAGCTAGCTCTAAATCATGTGTCGAATAATTTTTCTCATGTGGCTTTAACTGTCTAGAGGTATAAGCAATTACCCTTCCTTCCTACATAAGTACACAACCTAGTCCATTCAAGGATGCATCACTATAAATCACAAACTCTTTATCCGGTTCTGGTTGTACTAAAATAGGAGCTTCAGTCAACAACGCCTTTAACTTGTCAAAACTCTGTTGGCATTTCTCAGTCCATTCAAACTTGACATCTTTCTGTAGTAATCTTGTCAATGGAGTAGCTATCATGGAAAATCTCTCTACAAATCGTCTATAATAGCCGACAAGACCAAGAAAACTTCTGACCTCTGATACATTCCTAGGAGGCTTCCAACCAACAATGACTGAAATCTTACTCGGATCAACTTTAATACCTTCACCTGAGACAATATGTCCAAGAAAACAAACTTCCCGTAACCAGAACTCACTTTTACTAAACTTGGCATGAAGCTGATTATCTCTTAAAATCTGTAAAACTGTTCTCAAATGTTCTGCATGCTCAGTCTCATCATGAGAATAAATCAAGATGTCATCAATGAACACAACTACAAACTTTTCCAAATAAGGTCTAAAAATTCGGTTCATTAAATTCATAAAAATGGCAGGAGCATTGGTTAAGCCAAATGGCATCACAAGAAACTCATAGTGACCATACCTAGTTCGCAAAGCAGTTTTCGAAACATCTGACTCTTTAACTCGCAATTGATAGTATCCGGATCTCAAATCTATCTTAGAGAACACAATGGCTCCTTTCAATTGATCGAACAAATCATCTATTCTAGGCAATGGATATTTGTTCTTGATGGTTACATTGTTAAGCTACCGATAGTCTATGCACAATCTCATGGAACCGTCCTTCTTTTTCACAAATAACACCGGCGTGCCCCCATGGTGAATAACTAGGTCTTACAAAGCCTTTATCAGTTAATTCCTGTAGCTGAGCTTTCAATTCTTTCAATTCTATCGAAGCCATCCTATAAGGAGTAATAGAAATAGGTGTGGTACCTGGAATCAATTCAATACCAAACTCAACTTCTTTGATAGGAGGCAAACCTGGTAGTTCTGCCGGGAACACATCAGGAAACTGATTTACCACAGGCACTGATTCAATTTTCAACTCTGGATCTTTAGTATTCAACACAAAAGCAAGATAAGCTTCACATCCTTTCCTCAAACATTTCTGAGCATACATAACAGAAATCATGGAAATTGAACTACCTGACTCATCTGAATTAAACCAAAGTATCTCACCATTTTCACATTTCAACTCAATGAATTTCATTCCACGATTCACTGTCACATCATATGCAGTTAACCAATCCATACCAAGAATCACATCAAACTCATCAAACGGCAATAGCATGAGATCGGCCGGAAAACAGTAATCTCTACTCATCAAAGGGCAATTTCTACATACTTTGTTTTCTAACACATACTAACCTAATGGATTCGATACTTTAATCACAAATTCTGTAAAATCTATGGGCATGTTCATACTAGGCATCAATTTCATACAAACATAGGAATGGGTTGAACCCAGATCAATCAAAGCAATAACAGTAACATCATGAAGAGAAAATGTACCCGTAATTACGTTAGGGAGGATGCCTCTTCACGAGCACGGATAGCATAAGTCCTTACGGGTGCTCTAACATCTGATCTCGTTGCTGTATCTCTAAATGTACCTCTACCTGCCCCTATTTCGGGACTTCTCTGAGATCTGCCTCTAATGGAGACATTGCCTGATCTTGCACTCCGTATTACATCTCTTTTAACCATTTCAAAACACTCCCAAATGAAATGATCCAGTGCACCACATCGAAAACAGCCAATCTCAGTTGCTCGACATGGACCTGGATGATGTCGACCATATTGAGGACACTCGGGTCTATCAGGCTGAATATTGCCAACACTCGCAATCGAAGTGGTTTGAGCTTTTGGATCCATAAATCTTCTACCTCTGTTTCGGCTAGAATACCCGGCTGAAAAATTAGATCTCGTAGAAAACTCTCTAGGCCTCTTGGATGTAGACTGAAACGACTTGTTCATCTGTCTTTTCTTCATATCTTGCATCTCAATTTCAGCTTTACCCTTTCTTTTTAACAACTCCTCTGCCTTACAGGCTCGGTCAAGTAAAACAACAAACTCCTTTATCTCTAGAACACCAACTGACAGTCGGATATCATCATTGAGCCCATCCTCAAATCTTTTACACATGATAGCCTCTGTAGACACACACTCTCGAGCATAATTACTGAGTCGGATAAATTCACGTTCATACTCAGTCACAGTTATCTTACACTATTTTTTATTTAAAGAACTCTTTTCTTTTTAGGTCAATAAACCTCTGACTGATGTACTTCTTGCGGAACTCCTCCTGAAAGAAATCCCAAGTAACTCTTTCTTTAGGTACTACTGACACAAGTGTCTTCCACCACTGGTAGGCCGAATCTCTAAGAAGTGACACTACATATTTAATACACTCTTTCGGTGTGCAGGATAACTCATCAAAGACTCTGATAGCGTTCTCGAGCCAAAATTCAGCTTTCTCTGCATCATCATCTTTGGTAACCCGAAACTCTTCGACCCCTTATTTTCTGATCTTGTCAACGGGTGGCTTCTCTCTTCTAACTGCATCTGTAACTAGGGAAACTACATGGGTGGTCTGAGGATCATGAGGGGGTGGAGGTCTAACAGCCGGGTTCGTACGAACGAACTCAACAAACGATTCATTCATAGCTTGGAAGAAGGCTTCTCGAGCCCCTCCTCCCTGACTAACTGTAACGGGCCTTTCACTACTATCTGGTGGCACCATCCCTTCTACGAGAGCAGGCGCATTACTATCTACATCATCTGCACCAGCTCGTTCGGGATCCATAACTATAAAAGAAAAACATTTTAAAATCGTCAAGAGTCGTCACACTATCAAAATAAAAGTATGGCATGTATAGATAGACTCTTACTCATACTGAATATTTCGAGAACCGACTAACCTCTTGTTCTGATACCAATAAATGTAACACCCCTTACCCGAGACCATTGCCGGAGTCGAGCACAAGGCATTACTAAACTTAACTTACTAGTTCGGGGCATAAAAATTGAAATTGTCCATATGCGTCATGTTCACTAAATTGACTATAACTCGAGTTACAAAACTCAAAATTTAGAACCGTAAATTTTCCCTGAAACTAGACTCATATATCTTCTTACTATAATATTTCCATAATTTTTGGTGTGGCCAATTAGTACATTTTATTAGTTAAAGGCTCCCCTGTTACATAGTTCGACAGTTCTGACCCCTCTGCATAAAAAAAATCAATTATCTCATAATATACAGCTCTTTTTGCCTACATCGTTTCCTTCATATAAAAATATACTCAATACAATTTAATTCTATATCTCATTCACACCATAATTCCATTTATACTATTTTTAGTGATTTTTTCAAAATCACATCACAGTTGCTGTCCAAAACTATTCCCCTACAAATTTTTTACTCTTTCATAATTTCTTTGTAAAAACTATCATCTAGACATATATAACATCCAAAACATGTTCTTAATTAACCATTTTAATGGCTAATCATTATCAAGCATTTACAAGCCAATATTAAGGCATATCATAAGGACATACACACAAAATGGCTAGGTCCCTATATATGTCATAACTTAAAACGTTCAAGTCACAAAATACCAATATAATCCTTTGATAGTGTGTAACGAACTCCAACATCCTTGCGATCCCCGAGTTGGCTTGTAATACTATAAAAAAAAGAAAAAGGAATGGGAGTAAGCATAAAGCTGAGTAAGTTTACATGTAAATAAATAACAACATTCTTAATGAATTATCTTAATCTTTCTTTACCAAGATTATTTAAGCCTTTAATTTAATATACTTAGGTCTTAAATTCTTACCTGTACCTTTTTAGCTTGAACTTGTCTTACCTTTCCTTTGGTATACTCTTTGAATTTTCCCGTTGAACCACTTGGAATACTAAGGATACGAGGGTACCTTTCCTTATGAAACTTAACCATTGCCATGTCTTGACATGGTCTTACGTGGTATCCTTGCCTTATGAACTCACCAATGCCATGCCTTGGCATGGTCTTACATGGGACCTTTGCCTTATAAACTCACCAATGCCATGCCTTGGCATGGTCTTACATGGGACCTTTGCCTTATAGAAACTTATCAATGCCATGTCTTGACATGGTCTTACATGATTTCCTTAAACTCTAATGTCATGACATTTGTATCCTACACATTCCTAAGGTTCAACCAGAACTTTCTGATATAGCTTTTCCGTCAATTCATACTTGAGTCTTTAAATAATAAATTTATAGAATAAATATGTAAAAGCTGGAATTTAATAGTATTAAATGTAAAGTAATAAAATATTGCATTTATTTACCGCAAACTTACCTCGAAACAAAATACGATAAACTATATCGATTTAGTCCACTATCTTTTTCTTTCCCCGATCTAACTCCGGATTTCATTCCTCTTGATCTATAATAGCAAATTTAGCTTATTTAATACTCACATTTATTAAAACAACCCTTAACTCTAACTTTGACAAAATCACAATTTTGCCTCTAAACTTTTACATATTTACACATTTTCCCCAAAGCTCGGAAATTAAACTTTATCCCTTATTCCTATGTTTTATGACATGCTGATCATTTTTCCCTTCTATGACAATGTCAAATTCTCACTCTAACATATACTTATGAACATTAGGTATTTTTACCAAGTAAGCCGTTTTACTCGTTTTCACTTAAAATCACTTAGCAAAAATTTTTTAACATAATTTCAGACTTCATATTCCATCATAAAACATCAAAATAAACACATTTCACCTATGGGTATTTTTTCAAATATGAACCCTAGCATGAATTATTGGTAGAATAAGCTAAATCGAGCTACCAGGGCTTCAAAAATGTAAAGAACATTAAAAACGGGGCTTGGAATCACTTACTATGGAGCTTGGAATCTTGAAACAAACCCTAGCTATGGTGAACCCTTGAAAATTTGGACTAATGTAGAAGATGAGCACATTTTGCCATCTTTTTCCCTTTTAATTTCTTTTTATTACCAAATGACTAAATTACCCTTCATTAAAAACTTTGGTTCTTTCTACATATATATGTCCATTTTTGTCCATGAAAACCTATTGGTATAATTACCATTTAAATACCTCTACTTCAATTATGGTCTTCAATTAAATCCTTTAACACCTAAAACTCATATTTATCAACTTTTGCAATTAAGTCCTAATAGGCAAATTAGACATGCAATTCATGAAATTTTCTATCGATATTCTAACACATGCATCTAATCACTCAATAAATCATAATAATTAATCATAATAAACTTTTCTATCTCAGATTCATGGTTTCGCAACCACTGTTTTGTTTAGGCCCTATTTCGGGATGTTACAAATTGCCTTTAAAAACCATTCACATTCACACTTTGCTTATCAAGCCAAAGTGCTTCAAGTTGCTGTGTTTGGACCTTAATTCTGATTAACAGTGGGCCGTTCTCAATGTCGATCATAAACAATGGTAAATACATGTTATAAGTTATCATTAACAATAAGAAAATCAAAAAATCATGAACTACACACATCTGAAACGCTTTTCTAATTTACCTTATCGAAAACTCACGATCTAGTCGGAACACAAATTTCATCCCCCAAATGATCTTATCTGCACCGAAAATCATTTCTAAACATCATCCTAATCTATAAACACATTACCTAAGCATAAATTTCATCAAACAAACCGTTTCATAATTTTCCGGAAAATCAACTCATGTTCTTGGTTAAAGAAAGGGATTTGTCAAAATTGATCAACCAAACGAGTTTGATCTTTTGTTTTCTGATAGAAAAACTCTTAATAAACATGATTTGATCTTAAATATAGAGTTAAACTTGGATTCCAACTCAAAACCAAGAATTTACCATTGATGAATCTCATGTTCAAGAGCTAAGAGATCAATATTTGACAAACCATTTTAATCAATTTAGATAAAAAAATAATGATTAAAACAACCTTAGAATGAATTTAGAGTTGAAGAAAATACCTTCAATCGATCTGGAATCACCAATATTGAAGATTGGATCAAGATCTTTGAAGAACTCAGATGAGTTTTTCTCAACTTTGGAAATATTTTCTGGAGAATTTTGAGAGAATAAAAGATGAGACCTAATCTTTGATATGTGGACTTCGAAAATGAAAAAGAAAAATGAGAGAAAATGCTTAGAAATCATATGAGAATTGCGTGTGAAGTGAGAAGGCTGCAGCATTTTTGAACTGAATAACCCCTACCTGATTTCCAAAAATTGGGGAAATTGCCATCAGGCCATTCCCACAATTCTGTTGGTTTACTAAATAATCCTTTCCCTCCAAAATTTCAAAAATATGGGTAATTTGCCATAGAACCACTCAAATATTTCCCTTATTTTGAAAAATGGTCCTATGCAATTAATATTTTAAATTCTCTCTATTCAACTCCCATTTGAATTTATTTTTCAATTCTAATTTGACCCAAAATATTTATTTTACCCAAAAATATTTAAAACTATAAAATTAATTTTTTAATAGTATTTTTATTTTTTGGAATATTATTTCTTGATTTGTAAATGAAGTTAAGCTAACTAATAAAAAAATTACTAATAAACCCGAATAACTCCTAATTTTTACTCAAAACCCGATAAACTTACCCGAAACTGCTAGACCTATTTTTAGGGCCGTACACCACATAAGCTAATTAATATAGTTTTTTCCTCAAACCTTCTCATGTTTTGTTGCTAGGCATCTCTGACCCTTCTTGACTAAAAATTAAATATCTTTCAATAGAAATTTCATATTATGTTACAATTTGTTTCCCTTGAAAATGGCCTCATTAGTATTTCAGGCATATAAATTTAATCTCCTAACTTTTTTACAATTTATAATTATTTTTCAAAGTCAGAAAAGGGGTACCCAAAATCATACTGACATTGTCTCACAAAAATTTTTATATCTCACAATCTACAATTTTATTGATTGCACTATTTCTTCTATGAAAAACTAGAATCATTAAGCTCCAATTTCATATTTGATTCAATCTCTAAATCAATTTCTAAAATTTTTGGTGAATTTTCAAATTAGTGTCACATTTGTTGTCCAAAATTATTTTTAGTAAATTTCTCTACTCTATCCATGGTTCTTTACATTATTTTCGTTTAATCATACATAGTCATTATACCTTTGATTTATATTCAATTTCATCACTCATATTTATGTGTAGACAACATACTCATTTCTTCATTCTTAATGTTTTTTACAACACACATCCTATTATTTCTTTCTTGAAAGCTTAGTATTTCAAGTTTCTACATGTCATGCTTCATTACATACTTTCTATTTCAATAATTTAAATTAAAATACAAGTATGGTTTGTATGAAAACTTACCTTTTTGTTAAGAGTTTCTTCCCTTTTTCCTCACTTCCATTTTGTTCTCATCTTCCTCACTGTCCTTCTCTTTTCTTCTAATTTTCTTCACTTTCATCTACCAATTTCTTGCTTCACTTCTCTATTATCTTTACTTCACTTCTCCTTTTGGGTGACTATGGGAATTATCAAAGAATTTGGGAGAAAAAATGGGATTTCATGGTAAGGACCAAATTGCAAAAGAAGGAAAGTTTTTCCCTCCATTTTGTAATTCACTTTAGGGAGGGAAGGATGAATAAAATTCTTCATCTTTCCTTCCTTTTATATAATCATTTTATTATTAAAATATTATTAAAATATCGAATTTATTTATTAATATATTATTTAATTAAATAAATTATTCAAAATATCTCCCATATCATCATTACACCCAACAACTATCTTTCTTACTAAATAACTATTTTACCTTTCATGTTTATTCAAAAAAACCATCCTTGAGTCACTACTTACTTTTAGTAAAATTGTGATTTAGTCCCACTTATTTCTCCACTTATTCAATTTAGTCCTTACATGCCAATTCCACGTCATAATAAATTAGGTTATTTTCCCTCTTGGTTCACAAAATGTTCACATATTTACGATTTAGTCCTTGCTTTACACTAGCATATCTCAACATACTTCTTAATTTAAAATTTTCTTTAGCATTTCTTAACCTTCTCTTTTATCATCTTTATATCTCCCCCTCATTTTACCGGAAATCAGTTATACATTATTTAATTTAACACTACTTTTATAATATATCAATTTTTTGGGGGGCATTACAGTCAAATATTTTGCAACATATTCAACGATTTTCCTTTTCATACTTGGCCATCAATACAATTCTCGTAGATCATGATACATTTTCATACCACCAGGATGCATAGTGCAGCCCCATTGATTGTAAACTTATTCAACTATTGATAATTAATACAGAGCCTCATTAACCCATATTTCTTTTTGAAAAATAACACTAGAGCTTCCCAAGGTGATAAACTAGGACGTATAAGGCCTTAGTCTAGAAGATCTTACAATTAAACTTTTAGCTCTTTGAGCTTCATTGGCGACATACAATAAAGGGCAATAAACGTTGGATTTGTACCGCGAGTAAACTTTAATTTCAAATTCAACCCATTAATTAGAAGGTAATCCTAACAACTTTTCTGGAAACTCGCATAATACCTAAATCTTATTTATCTTGCTTTCATCCAAATTTGAGTTAATGACATTGTAACACCCCTAACCCGTATTCAACGCCGAAATAGGGTTAGGGAGAACTACCGAATAAACGTAACCTAAATCATTCATTTCCAAACATTTACTAGACATAGCATAATCCATTAATATACATGCATATCGTCCCTTATTCAAGCCCTCCAGGCCTTAGATCACTTTAGAAACAACTCGAGACTAAATCAGGAATATTTGAAATATTGAGAAAAAAGTTGAAAAATTTAAACTGTAGGGGTCACACGGTCATGTGACTCACTGGAAACACGAAAATATACACACTTTTTTATGCCCTTTTTAACTCAAAATTCATGTAAATTCGTAGTAATTCTTGTTGAAAAATATATAATAATTATAAAATAATTAAATTGTACTTAAATTATTAACATGTTGAATTTTAATTAATTTTGTAATAAATTTTGATCATTTTTGATAGGTTTGCACAAAGGGCGAAAATTGGCTCGGCAAACACTACTAGAAGCGCAAAATCGAGAAGTGATTTTTGAAGCATCGAGTCAAATTAATTTCTCAACCGAAGACGGTCCAAATTATGAATATTAATTCATAATATAATTAATTTTAATTTTAATCCAATTTATTTTGGGTTAAATAATTATTATTAATTAATTATGAAAAGAGGCCTAGTTGAGCTGAACCGAGAAAGACGATCCAACCGACCACTAGGCTGCCCAAAACTGTACCGCATACTGACCCAATCAACTTATTTGGCTTGCAAAATAGCCCTTGAATACTCCTTGAATTTGCATTCAAACCCCTCCACTATTCATGCCTTTTTAGATTTTCCCCTACAATAAAATAGCAAGTTTGAAACCTTGAGACTTGCCACATGTGTGACCGACCATGGGGGACTCTATAGCTGCTGAATTTTGCTATTTTTAGCAGCCTACTCAACCTATAAAACCCTCATTGGCTGCTCATTTGAAACACATCTCAAAACTTCTCATCCTTTCACTTCTCTCTCACTTTCTCTCTTCAATCCCCTTTCGTTGTTCTCCATATTCTTCCCCATTCACTTGCCGATTTCACATCTTGAAAAAAAGTCCTTCAACCACCATTTGGAGCAACATTCAAGTGTTCGTGGAAGTCTCAGGTCAACAAGAACAAGCAGAGAAGGAGGAGCGGAGCAACTTAGTCAAGCCTCAGAGAAACACCGAATTTGATTCTTGTTCATTATCCTTTTAATTTTATTGTTGTTATGAACATGTCTATGAATAATTGTGATGTTTATATGTTTAATTTAATTAATATGGCTTAAATTTAATTCATGTTAGGTTGATTGCATTTTTTTCCACTTAATTTATTAAAATTGTGTTTGTGTTGTTATATGCCTTGGTAAGATGTTTGATTAAGTAAAACCATGACTAAGTTATTCTTGCATTAGAATTGTAAGGTAACTAATGAATTAATTATTTTAATGGATTGAAATTGTAATTAATTGATACAATACTTAATCAATGCATGTTTAATCATCTAAGGTAACTAAGGGTTAAATTAGCAACAGTGTCTAACGATACATTAGCCTTGCATAACTTGCAAGATTATTGTGATTAAACTGTTTCAAGTTAGGAATACATTGTTACCTCACGTAATCTTTTATGTGCTTATGTGATTGAATTAATTGTTTGAATTGGTATAGAGATATGTACAAGAAATTATTTTTAATTTCATAAGTATGTATGTGCATTAACGCACTTGCTTATTAAAAGTTGTTTAATTAGTTGAATTGATATAGAGATATAGTTAAGAGATAAATGGATTTTGGTAGGTGAGTATGTTCATAAGTTAGAAAATTACCAAGTTGCCGTGAATTTATTCGTAACAACATGAATATGAGTTTAGTAATTGTAAGTTAAGAAATGTAATTAATCTAACACAATTATGTCATCTTGATTAAAATCATCTTTTGAAATAGTGCATTGGAACTTTTATTTTCTCTTTATTTATTTTTCTTAGTTAAAAATATTAGTTTTTAATCAACTCCTCAAATCAAAATATTTTTCTTCACCAAAGTGTTTTTAATTGCATTCATAAATAATTCCTTTCATAGTCCCTATGAGTATGATAACTCGACATTTACTTGTCACTTTATTACTTGTTGCAATTGTGTACACTTGCACATTTCCATCGTTCCACTCACACGGATGAGATACATGCCCATGTCTCAGGCCATGTAACATTCGAAATAGGGACACACGACCGTGTCCCAGCCCATGTCTGTATCTGTGTAACTCTCTAACTTGGGTCACACAATCAAGCCACACGTTCATGTGCCAAGCCGTGTAACTCTCGAAATGGCCTTACACGCCCGTGTGCTAGGCCGTGTGCTAGGCAGTGAAGCTACCTGACTAGAAACCTTTGAAACCTACAGGGGACAGTCACACACGACTGAGACACACACCCATGTCTTAGCCTATGTGGAAAAGAAATTGGCCAAAAATCAAGCCATTTCCTTCACCAATCTCAAGCATGAACCTAAACACAATTTCCACGTATGACCAAGACATTAAAACATACCCAAAACATGCATAAAATGACGAATTCACTAGACCATTAATACATCCAACCAATATGGCAATAAGGCACCTCAATCATAATTCATCAACATAAATAAACTCAAGCATAATTGATCATATCTCATTGATTCCCAATTAGCTCATTTCTATCTCAAAACATAGCCTAACTTGACCATATTGAAAACATACCATCACATGCCAAATTGGCTACTGAAATCATACTTCAACTTAACCATATTATCAAACATCAACACGATGCCATGAGTACCAAAAGTGTAACAATCATAATAACTCATATTCATGCCAAATTTATCAACTAAAATAAACCACAAGTCCACCTATACATGCCATTATAACTGATAAACCATAATATATACATATTTTAATCCCACATTTAGCATACTTTTGGATGATTTATTCCTTGAATTGTGGAATTTGGCGCTCCTAATCCTTTAATTTCATGTTTTATACTTAGGAGAGCCTCAGAGGATGAAAAGAGCGAGAAACGGGCCAAAAATAGAGAAAATCGGCGAAAGCACGAAACTCACACGGCCTGGGCCCAAGCCACACGGTCGTGCTTCTTTAGCAAACCCAACCACGGCCTGGATTCGATTCACACGGCCATGCCACACGGGCGTGTCCCTGACATGACCTGTTTTAATTCTATTCGGCATAGGGTACTTAAAGGCAAAGAAAGACATTCCAAAAGCCTATATAAACACCCTAGACGCCAACCTTCAGAAGGTGTTAAGGTAGGCCAAGGAGCCAAGCCAGAGTGGCCGAATTGTGGGATTTACTCGAAGAAAGCCAGTTGATCCATCTCAAGAAGCCGGAATCATACTCAAGATAGAAGATCTTCCCTTCAATTTCCTTCAGGGGGTTTTAGGGTTTTTCTTATGTTTTGTTTTATATTTTCTTCTGAGATGTATTCTTTTATGATTATGAACTAAACCCCTCAAATACCTGAGGGGGATGAAACCTAAGATGGATCTTGTTATTGTATTCTGAACTATATGATAAATACTTGATTTGTTCTTAATTCTTTCTTTGATATTTCAGGATATTGATTCAAGTATTGATGTGCTTAGGCAGTGGAGCAAAAGTCCCTGTTTAAGAGTAGATCTAGCATAGATAAGCGGAGTTGATCGCAACCCTAGAAATAGGATGACGAAAATCTGCCAGATTAGGGTCAAACCTAATATGGGAGTCCATAGATCGAGTTAATGCAATTCTAGGGGTTTTAATTAGAAAGAGATTTCAATTAATCAACCTAGGGTTAGACGTTAGTAGCCTCGAAAGAGGTATTAATTTAAATTAGGGAATCCTACGAATCAAGTCAAGTGAATAAATCGTCTGGTTCAGAGTTAAATAGCAAGTGAAGTCTGGGTGGATTCTTCCTCGGGTATTGTCCTAATCAATTTGTTTTTCCCAAAAGTATTTTCCTCAATTCATTATCTGTGTCTTAGCATCCTTAGCTTACTAGTTAGTTAATTTTAGATTAAACAACAATTCCTTTAATTCTTAGGCTAAATAATAATAAAAAAGTTAGTATTAGTACTTTTGGTTCCCTTTGGTTCGACATTCAGGTCTTGCCACTAAACTATACTACTGTTTGATAGGTGCGCTTGCCTCAATCGTAGTGATAGCTAATTTCTAGGCTCGATCATTCATTATATAAATTTTAAGACTTTCCCACTACGATCAAGTTTTTGGCGTCGTTGCCGGGGAACTGTAATATTAAGAACGCTCAATTTTTATTAATTTAGCCATATTTTATTTTTGCAATTATTTTTTTTATTTTCACTTTTCTAATTCTTTTCTTTTCTTTTCTTTTCTTCTGATAGGTTTTTCTAGTTTATGACTAGAAGGAACCCGTTAGAACCTTTGATTTTTGACAGCGATATAGAAGGTACCATTCGCAGAAACAGAAGAGAAATAAGCCGAAGCTTACAATACATAGAAGAAGAGCAAGAGGACGGCACCAATATTACCGAAGAGATGGCTGATAATAACCAGCTACCTCTGGTGGTGGCCGAAAATCATGCTCCTCGAACTATGTATGATTATGCTAAACCTAATTTAACAGGAACTGAGTCAAGTATTGTTAGACCTACTATTGCTGCAAATAATTTTGAACTGAAACCTAACACAATTCAGATGATACAGCAGTTTGTTCAGTTTGATGGTTTGCAGGATGAAGATCCAAATAATCACTTGGCGAATTTCTTAGAATTTTGCGATACTTTCAAAATAAATGGCATTTCTGATGATGCCATCCGTCTTCGGTTGTTTCCCTTTTCGTTGAGGAATAAAGCTAAACAGTGGTTAAATTCTCTCCCACGAGGATCAATCACTACATGGGAACAAATGACCGAAAAATTTTTGTTAAAATATTTTCCTTCGGCTAAAATGGCTAAGTTGAGGAATGATATCTCTTCTTTTGTGCAGATGGATTTAGAGACACTTTACGATGTATGGGAGAGATACAAAGATCTATTGAAATGATGCCCACACCATGGATTACCCTTATGGCTACAAGTCCAAACCTTTTACAACGGTGTGAACCCCTCAACCAGGTAGTTGATTGATTCAGCCGCTGGCGGAACCTTGAATAACAAAACACCTGAGGCTGCCTATGAATTCATTGAACAAATTCCACGGAATAACTATCAGTGGCAAATCACGAGGACAAGGCCAACAAAAGCCGCCAGTGTTTTCAACCTCGACGTAGTAACCATGCTATCAAACCAGGTAGAGATGTTAAATAAAAAGATTGATGGTTTATGTGGTTCTTCGTAGGTAGATCCAGATATGCAGTGCGATATGAATGGAGGAGGGATGAGTAACACAGAATATCTGCCTTACAACTCGAACATTGAAAACGAGTAAGTTCACTATATCGGTAACAATTTTAAACCTCAAAATAACCCTTATAGTAATACTTATAATCCAAGTTGGAGGAACCACCCCAATTTCTCATGGGGTGGTCAAGGTAATTAGAGACAACAACCCCCTCCAAACTTCCAACAACAGCCCTACCCACAGGAAAAGGAGCCAAACCTTTAGGATATGCTAGCAAAATTCATTTCAGCACCAGAAACTCATTTTCAGAATATCGAAACGACACTGAATAATTAGGAAACATTAATTCAATAGCTTAAAAATCAACTAGGACAGCTAACCAAGTTAGTTTCTGAAAGGCAGTGTAACATCCTAAAATTTAGAATTTTATGTGTTGCATTATTTCTTGCGTTAAGCTAGTTAAAAATATTAATTGTGTATGTTTAGGGGTCCTGATAAGGCTTGGGGTTTATTTGGGCCCTAGTAAAAATTTTGTGTTTAATCCTATTAAGGAGAGATAGTAAGTGGCATTAAGGCTTATGGAATTAGGTGAGTAATTTGCTAGCACAAAGAAGCTTATGTTAAAAGGGGATATGGCGCCACATGAAGGACTTTGAGGGAAGAGGTTCAAATCCCATCTTGTACAAATTTTTGACTATTTTTTTGTGTTCTTTCCCTAAGTGTCGGCCAAGATGGTATATAAGGCAAGGTGGGCTTTTTAATTTTGGCAAGGTGGCTAAGGAAATAAGGCAAGGATGAAGGTAAGGAAAGGAATCAAAAGAAAGTGAAAGAATAGGGAACATGTTGGCCCAAAGAGAGGAAAGTGTTTTGGAAAATTTTGGTTGGCCAATTTTTTACTTTATGCCAAGGTATGCACGGTTTTGGTACAGGGAGAGGGTAGCCGAATTTGCTAGGAACATTTTGGCAATTTTGATGCTTGAGAGGTTGTCTTCTCTTTAGCTTTTTAGTGCAACTTTCTTTCTCCAATTCCTCCTTTTAGCCGTAACTCCCAAAGCCAAAAAGAGAGTATCTTTTCTTTGTTTTGGCCAAAAACTCTCATTGCATTTTGGTCATTTTTCTTTTGTTGTGCCGAAATCTTGATCCTTCTTTTATCAATCTTCTTTGGTTGCTGAAATACTCACATTTTTCTTTGGTTCATATCTCTTTTGGTGTTGGCCGAAACACTCCAAACATCTTTGTTCATCTTCTCCTTTCTTTTAATCATCTCTTCAATCCTTCTTCCACTTCTTAAAAACCAAAAATTTCATTGTGATCGGATTCTTTTATTCATCTCTCCATAGCCGAATCTAATAACAACTTGTCTCCTCACTATCTCTTTTTCCTTCATGCTGGACACTATCTTCTTGACGAATCGGTGAGTAATAATTTTCTTTTCAATTTCTTCTCTTAATGCCGAATATATGCCCTTGCCATGGGTTGGTTCTATTAACCGAAATCATCATTTTCTTCTACTCCCTCAAAACATGATCATTTTCCTTTTTTTATATTCTAGTGGGAGGCCAAACATCATTCTAGCCTTAAGTTGAACGGTGAAAATCGGATCCAATATCGATAAGGTAAGGAGTTCTTTATGGATTGTTGATATTATTCAATATTTGATTAGTGCTAACGAAATAATAATTTGGAATAATTAACTATATGATTTAGGGACTAAATCGCTCGATCGATCGACTTGTTGATCAAACGATTATAGTGGTAAGCCGAACCCTTTGTCAATAGACAATCCATATTTATATAGTAATATCGTTTTGACTAAGATCTTATTTCAATGGAGGCAAGCGATATCAATTCGAAAGGGAAAGCGAGTGGAGATCGCAAAAGGAGCAGATTTGTGATCCCTACTCCTAAATTCAAACGAAGGGCAGTATCGGCGATTCGGGACTTTCCACCGGGTTGTGGACCATCATCCGGGGAGAATCGACAAATCGTGGTCATTCACGATTCTAAGGGTAAACACTTTAGGTCATTTATTTTAGAGTTAGATTAATAAAATCACGTATGTTGATTAACCGAGTGTTATGATATCATAGGTGTTGACAATCAAGACGGCCTAGTACTCACCGTAATCAGGTGTGTAATCTCACATCGTTTTCCATGGGTTTTAAGATTGATATCATATTGGAAATAAATAGCTATGATTAAAATCGTAATATGGAATAAACCGGGAAAATTGGCCTAAATTGCATTATTTTGATAAATTGTCAAAATCAGTATTAACACTGTGAGAATTAGGAAAATGCCCCTAATAGGCCGATTTGATAGATTGCCCTAATGGGCCGATTTGCAAAGTGTTAATGGGCCGAATTTTTGTAATGAATCTCTAAATTAATGATTGTTGTTTATATTTGTAAATATCATGATTTACTATGTATGTTGCATATACATAACTTGCATGGGATGGGAAAATGTTGAAGAGAAGTAATTCCGGTGGCACTGCCACAAAAATGTTTGTTTATATGATTCAATATGATTCTGGTGGCTTGGCCACAATCAAAATATGTTATAAATGGCAAAATGCCTGCGTTTGGTGTGTTTGGAGGGGTGGGTTGACTTGATCCCCACAGGTGTGATGGGATGGTACGGGTGGTGTGTAGCGGATGGATTATTAGGTTGGGTTGGGTTGCATTACATTCATTTGATTTATTTGATACATCATTATGTAAAAGGGGCTTAGGCCCAAAATTTTGCTAAATGGGTTCAGGCCTAGTGGACGACGGTAAGGGGATTATGCACTGAGTTCTGGTAACTCACCCAGTATCCTTAACCCTTGTAGGTAATGCTCAGTGATGAGGACTTGGGCCATGGATGACTCGGTGGAGGCCATACTTCAGAAAAGGTTTTATTTGGACTTTAGACCTCTTTCTCGTTTACTTTATTACTTTACTATTTTGGGTTAAATGTTGTAATAAGGCCTCCGGTTTATTTTATTTTGCTTTATGTTTGATGTATTTATATTTTGCTCAAATCACTTCAAATGAGATTTTTCTAAAAACTTAAATAAAGATTTTCTAAAATGGTTACACAAATGGATTTTTATTATAAACTTATATAAATATTGTTAACCTGGAAAGTTTCTCTCAAATTTTCATCAATAATTTTTTTAAAAGTCACGGTTTTGTAAATCATTACTTCTAATTTATCGATTTATCAATCAACCTTCGAAGTTAGTATTATATTGTCAATTATTTTAAATCAAAACTTGTTTTCTTGATTTTTAACAAAACTATTTACGTACAAATGAAATGGACTTAAATGTATTTTTCTCTTGTGACATGTCAGATCTGGCTATAACGCATGGGTCGGGTTTGGGGTGTTACAGGCAGCCAGGTTGTTTACCTAATAATACCGAACCTAAACCATAAGAGCAAGTAAAGGCAGTAACATTAAGGAGTGGGAAGGAATTGGTTGAAGTAGAAAAGAAGATGCCACAAGAAACTAATAAGGAGAAAAGTGAGGAAATCGAGAATGTAACACCGGTACGTGAAGAATTTAAGCCACTGATCCCATGCCCGGCAAAGTTGAAGAAAGATCGCTTAGACGCATAATACAGTAAATTTCTTGAACTTTTTAAATAGTTACATATTAACTTACCTTTTGTTGAAGCTATTTCGCAGATGCCGACGTACGCAAAATTCCTAAAATAGATTCTAACAAATAAAAGGAAGTTTGAAGAGATATCAATAGTGGAACTTAATGAAGAATGTTCAGCCATCCTCCAAAATAAGCTACCAACCAAATTGAAAGATCCAGGAAGTTTCACTATTCCCTGTTTAATTGGTAGTTTAAACATTGAGAAAGCACTAGCTGATCTAGACGCCAGTATTAATTTAATGCCTTATAAAATGTTTAAGCAACTTGGTCTTGGGGAACCAAAACCCACTAGGATGAGTATTCAGTTAGCTGACAGATCTATTAAATATCCTAGGGGAGTTATTGAAGATATTATGGTAAAGTTGATAAATTTATATTCCCTGTTGATTTTGTTGTGCTTGACATGGATGAGGACGTTGAGGTACTTTTAATTTTGGGGCGCCCCTTTTAGCTACTGCTAGGGCTGTTATTGATGTAGGTGATGGTAAACTTGAGCTAAGGGTAGGCGACGAGGAAATTATTTTTCAAATTTTATGACGGTATGTGATATTCTAGAAAACAAGATGATTCCTATTATTTTATTGATGCCATTGATCATTTTATTCAAGATTCTTTGTAGGAAATCATACATGACGACACGATGGAACTGTGTCTTACCCAAGGTGAGGGGGTAGATGATGATAAAGATGAGTTGAATTCTAATACATCTTCCTCTAGACAAAAGAAAGAAGAGAGCATTGAAATAAACGACGAACTAAAACAAAAACCCTCTATTGATGAACCACCAAAATCGGAATTAAAACAGTTGCCAAATCACTTAGAATATGCATTCCTCGGGGATAATTCTACGCTACCAGTAATCATCTCTTCAGAACTGGAACCCAAAGAGAAAGATGAGTTGCTATAGGTACTAAGGGAACATAAAAGAGCCATAGCTTGGAAAATTTCTGACATCAAAGGAATAAGCCCATCGTTTTGCACCCACAAAATTTTAATGGAAGATGAGTTTAAACCATGCGTGCAACCTCAAAGACGATTGAATCCCAACGTGAAAGAAGTTGTTAAAGTTGAGGTAATTAAACTTCTAGATGCTGGAATAATTTATCCTATTTTTGAAAGTACTTGGGTAAGTCTTGGGCAGGTCATTCCAAAGAAAGGGGGCATGACTGTTGTAGCCAACGAAAAGAATGAATTGATTCCTACAAGAACAGACACAGGTTGGAGAGTCTATATTGACTATAGAAAGTTGAACAACGCCACTAGAAAAGATCACTTCCCTTTGCCCTTTATTGATCAGATGTTAGAAAGATTATCTCAGCATATGTACTACTGGTTCCTGGACAGACTCTCCGGCTACTTCCAAATCCCAATAGCCCTTGAGGATCTAGAAAAGACAACATTTACATGTTCATACGGTACGTTTGCTTATCGTAGAATGCCTTTTGGATTATGTAATGCTCCTGCTACTTTTCAGCGCTGCATGCTAGCCATCTTTGATGAACTTGTGGAAGACATTATGGAGGTATTTATGGACAGTTTTTTGGTATTTGGTAATTCTTTCCATCTTTGCCTTAAAAATCTAAAACGAGTTCTAATGAGGTGTGAGGAAATGAACCTTGTTTTAAATTGGGAAAAGTGTCACTTATGGTTCGGGAGGGGATTGTGTTAGGACATAAAATTTCTAGTAAAGGGATTGAGGTTGATAAAGCAAAGGTTGAAACCATAGAAAAATTACCTCCTCCTAGTTCAGTTAAGGCTATTCGAAGCTTTTTAGGATACGCTGGATTTTATCGAAGATTTATTAAGGATTTTTCTAAAAATAGCTAAGCCTTTAACAAAACTACTAGAAAAGGATATGCCTTTCGATTTTGATCAGGAATGTTTAGATGCATTTAACACCCTTAAAAATAAATTAATAAATGCCCCAATTATAATTGCATCTGATTGGAACTTACCTTTTGAACTAATATGTGATGCGAGTGATTTTGCAGTAGGTGCAGTTTTGGGACAGCGGAGAGACAAGCTTTTTCAGCCAATTTATTATACTAGCAAAACATTAACAGCCGCACAAGAAAATTACACCACCACAGAAAAAGAATTACGAGCTGTGGTTTTTGCATTTGACAAATTTAGACAGTATTCGATATTATCTAAAGTTATCGTTTACACTGACCATTCAGCTCTTCGTTATCTTTTAACTAAATCCGATGCAAAACCTCGACTCATAAGATGGATTTAATCTTACAGGAATTTGATTTGGAAATTCAAGATAAGAAAGGAGCTGAAAATCTTGTAGCGGATTATCTTTCTAGGCTTGAAAATCCACATATCTGAGAACTAGATGAAAGTGAGATAAATGACTCGTTTCCTGAAGAACAACTATTCACTATATCTAACTCCAATGTGCCCTGATTCGCAGACATTGCAAATTACTTAGCTGCTAACATCCTACCAAAAAGGTTAAGACATCATCAAAAGAAGCGATTCTTTGCTGATGCGAAGAACTATTTTTGGGAGGATCCTTTTCTTTTTCGTATATGTGCAGATTAAGTAATTTGGAGATGTGTTACAAAAGAAGAAGCAAGCAAAATCTTAGATCATTGTCATTCAAGACCTTCAAGAGAACATCATAGCGGGATCAGGATAGCACACAAAACGCTCGAATCAGGTTTTTATTGGCCTACCTTGTTCAAAGACGCTAACAGGTATGTTGTTTCATATGATAGATGTCAGAGAACAGGTAATATCTCTAAACGCGATGAAATGCCTCAAACATACATGCTATCATGCGAAATTTTTGATATATGGGGTATTGATTTTATGGGCCCATTCCCTAGCTCATTTGGGAATAAATACATCTTAGTAGCAGTGGACTATATGTCAAAATGGGTGGAAGCTCAAGCTTTACCTACTAATGATGCCAGAATGGTAGTGAGATTTCTTAAGAAACTCTTCTCTCGATTTGGAATACCCAAAGCAATTATTAGTGATAGGGGTACTCATTTTTGAAATACTCAATTTGACAAGGTCTTAAAGAAATATGGAGTACACCACAGAACAGCTACCCCTTATCACCCTCAAACCAGTGGACAAGTAGAAGTAGCAAATCGAGAGCTCAAGCATATTCTAGAGAAAACAGTTGAATCAAATAGGAAAGATTGGGCATTAAAAGTAGACGATGCTTTATGGGCCTATAGAACAACGTTTAAAACTCCCATAGGAACATCCCCATACAGACTTGTCTACGGGAAAAGTTGTAACCTACCATTTAAATTAGAACATAAAGCTTTTTGGGCTATAAAATTTTTGAATTATGATCTTAATCTTGTAGGTGAGAAAAGAATGATGCAGTTGAACGAGCTAGATGAGTGGTGAGCTAATGCATACGAAAACTAACATTTATACAAGGAAGCAACAAAACGACGCCATGATGCTCGCTTAAAGCAACCAAAGCAATTCAAAGTAGGATATCTAGTTCTATTATACAATTCAAGGCTCAAATTGTTCCTTGGAAAGTCGAAATCAAGATGGTCAGGCCCTTTCGTAATCAAAACTATCTTTCCCTATGTCACAGTCGAGGTAACTCATCCAAATTATGGCACATTCAAGGTAAACGAGCAACGATTGAAAATTTATAATGGAGAGGATTTTAGGGATGTGAGAGAGGAGCTTCAGCTTTGTGAACCTTCATTTAGAAACGAAAACAGGGAAAGTCTAGCTTAAGACTTTAAACGAGCGCTTCTCGGGAGGCAACCCGAGCACTAACCTCATTTACATTCATATTTTTTATATCAGCATATAATTAAGAACTAACTATTCATAAGCGCAGGATTTCTTCCCCCCACGGCCTAGAACACGAGCGTGTCCGTGGCCGTGTGGACACCATGGGAAGAGACACAGGTGTGGTGGTAGCCGTGCGAGACAAGGATGAAAAATTTTCCCAACACGGGCCACGATAAAAAGGCCACGGCCATGCGATACTTCCGTGGTCGACATTGTTTTATCAACACGGACGTGGTGACCTGCACACAGGCATGGGAGAAAGGAACGAAGCACAACACGACCGTGCGATACGGCCGCGTGACTCAACACACCCAAGACACACGGGCGTGGGGATGTACCAGATCTAAGATTTCTATTTAAAACACCCATCTCCCCTTCTCACTTACTCCCCGTTCCCCTTCTTCCATACACTTTACACTCCCCTCCCTTTTCATCTTCACCCTTCTTCATTCTCCAAAACTCTTCGTCTACACCTTATCCATGTCGAAGAAACGGAAGGATCCTAGCACAGTCTTCCTCTGCAAGACTGATCTACATAAGCTCATGCCGGCCGCTTCATTAACTCGACAGGATAAGGACCTTTGAGTCCATTTCATCTTTCTTTTTCTTTTCTCTTCTCCTTTATTTTCCTTATCTTTATTTCTCTTACACTTAATTTAGTCTATTTTATTTCATTTTCTTTGATTTAGGTTCTAAAGGCTGCCTCGGAATCACTACACCACGGCCTTAGAAATCACACTCACTTCACAAACCATCTAACGATAAGGACTTTTCAGTCCATTAATCTTGTCTTTTAATTGTATTTTACTTTTTATTTTCTTTCTCTTTATCTTTCTTGTCTTTAAATATATAATTAGTATATTTTGAATTATTCTTATTATTTCCTGGCTAATTCTTCACGAGATTCTCAATTTCTTCATCTAGCGCAGAGATTGTTGATGGCCACCACACTTGTAACACCCCAAACCCGGTCAATACGCCACGACCGAATCTGGCATGCCACAGAGGAAAACGTTTTGAAGAGAATTGTGTTACCGATTAAATTATAAAGAAAAACTCTTTGTTGCTCTATGTTTGAAGAAATCAGGTGTATAATGATTTAAAAACTGATAATTTACTTTGAAATTCCATAAATAAAACTTTAAAACTTAGTTGTCAATCCATAGGTTACAAAACATTTATGCCATTTTAGTAAAAACCCGAATTATTACTTTGAAAACCGTTTGCATTTTATTGTAGAAACTTCAATTTGGATATCATTTAAGTTGTCAAAAACACTTAAGTTGTAATTTTACTATCAAACGATTTATATTACCCGATGGTAAGATTTTGAAAACTGTTGCGTTTTTATAGTTTAGAAAACTTTGGGCTCAATTATTAAATCAACCATGATATTTATTTAGCCATGTTTAAAACAAGTCCAAAGCATATAAATAATCCAAAAAAATAATTAAAGAGGCCTTATTACAAATTCAAATAAAGACTAAAACCAAATTAAATTAAAATAAAATAAAGTACCCAAATCGAAGTTCATGTAAAACCGAATTTTATTGCATGGCCACTACGAGTTCATCCGGCTCGTCATCCGCGATCTATGTATCACCTGAAAAGATAAGGGAGAAGGTGAGTCACCAAGACTCAGTGCATAAATCCTTCCCTCGGTTAATGCAACATTCTTACACAATTCATAACCAAGCAATATATATAATGCACCCAACCTAGCCATCCATAACTCCTTTTCTACCCCGTGTGGTACCAAACCACTGGTGGTGCCAAACCACTGGTGACCCAAAGTCACGATATCCAATAATGTGGTGTCAAACCACTGGTGACCCAAAGTCACGAATAATCAAGTTGTGGGCCAACCCACGTGTGATACCAAATCACTAGCGACGATCCCGTAATATCAAATGTGGGGCCAACCCACTGTGGTGCTAAGCCACTGGGACGAGTCGCTATGAGGTGCCAAACCTCTGGTGTCCTAAAGACACGAAATAATCTTGTGGTACCAAACCACTGGAGGTGCCAAACCTCTGGTGTCCCAAAGACACGGATATCAAATCCTTCCCCCTCCTCTCATATCACCCATACCAATGCAACATTTAAACAAATCATGCCATTATACATTATTAGGAATCACTTAACAAATATACCATAAATCGTATCATCATGCATCATATTGCAAAAGTCATATCGAAACGGACTTACCCGATTCCTTGCTCATACCCTTACGGTATCATATTGAGAATCTCATAGTTTTCGGCTTTAACAACATGATTAGAATATTTATATATATTTATATTACCGAGTTATGAAGTGTGTAAGGTACACACCTGTCACTAACGCAAGCACTAAA
Organism: Gossypium australe; assembly: GCA_005393395.2. Lineage (NCBI taxonomy): Eukaryota > Viridiplantae > Streptophyta > Magnoliopsida > Malvales > Malvaceae > Gossypium > Gossypium australe. The sequence goes on from CM016621.1 coordinate 118,544,468, forward strand.
TCTCGAAGACCCGTTTTACCGCATTAGATCTCCTTGCCCTACATTCGGCCAACATTTAGGTCAATACCATAGACAATTCGGCCAATAACAAACCTTAGTCTCAAAAGCTTTCGGCTTTACATCCTCTTAAAGAATGATAAACCAACATAAATCCTTACCACTTGACTTACCAACTTCGATTGCTAGAGAAATGGGTTAAATCGATTGCTTCCAAAGTCCCGAAGAGCCTAAAAGAAATAAGTTCCTATGGTTAAAACCTTGCCAACAAATGCCCAAAAATTCGGCCTTTGCCCTCACGAGAAACGATAGAGAGAAAAGAAAAGGAAATTCGGCCAAGACACTTACCTATCTGCCAAAACCGATTATAGATGAACCCAAAGAAAATCTACCCTTGATGATATTCGGCCAAGATAACACCAAAAGAGAGAAAAAGATTCGACTATAGTGGAGAAAAAGAAAGGAAAAATAAAAGTGAAAAATAGGAGAAGGAGGTTTCAGCAATTGAAGAAAGAAAAGAATGGAAGAAGAAAATAGAATGGGAGAGGGATGCTTTCGGCTTTGAAAAAAAGTGGAAGAAAGAAAAGATAATTGGGGAGAAGGAAGATTCGGCCAAGAGAAAGTAAAAAGAAATGTGGGTTTTGAACAAATATCAAAAGAAAGAAAAGAGAGAGATGGGAGAAAGAGGTTCGGCCAAACACCTTGTTTGCCGAAAAAGAGATGTGCACAAAGTGCTAAGTGTGGTTTCGGTTTCAAAAGAGAAATGAAAGAAAGCAATTAGAATTTGATTCAAGGATGAAAGCCAAAACAAAAACAAACAAAATTGCACCTAATGTCCAAGACACAATCGGCTAAGGAGGAAAATTTTGGAGAGGAAAAGAAAAATGCAAAAGATGCACAAAATGCTAAGAATTGACCAACTAATCCCCCCCAAATTCCTATCAACATTCGGCCACCCCCCTAGCCACCCATGCCGTCCACATTCATGGACTAATGGCCATAGAAGAGTTTCCAAAACAACTCTCCAACATTCAAGCCTTATGTCCCCTATCCTTCCATAATCCATAAGATTCTTATCCCAAAATACAAGCTTTCCTAAACTATTATTCAACTTGCCATAAAAATTAAAGTCCATCTTACCATATGTATAGCTTGACCGACACTTAATGCAAAGATACATAAAAATAAATAAAGTCTTCCACATGCAATCCATGCTACTCGAACCACTTCCCTCAAGCAACCGTCCATGTGCCATAACCACCTTGCCACTAACTCCTCATGTGCTAGAATTTAACACTTAAATTAACTTAAGTGTCAGGTTCACTTAATTCACTTCACTAAATTCTTCAAACTAAATATTATTCTAGCTTCACTAATAAATCCAAGCCTTCACAAGACTATGCTAAGCACACAAACAATCCTACCCGAGCTAACACAAGTAACAAGATGATACTCAAATTTTAGGATGTTACAATTCTACCCCCTTAAAATAATTTCGTCCTCCAAATTACCTGATCAAAAGAGTTGAGGGAACTGCAGTCTCATCAAATCCTCCAGTTCCCACGTAGCTTCTTCTACGCCATGATTCCGCCATAATACCTTCACTAATGGAACTGACTTCCTGCGCAACACTTTCACATCTCGATCTAGAATCTGCACTGGTTCTTCTTCTATCGTCAAATCTGGACTCACCTCTATTTCCTCTACTGCCACAACATGCGATGGATCAGAACGATAGCGTCTAAGCATGGAGACATGGAACACATCATGTATCTGACTCAGTTCTACTGGCAACTCGAGCTGATAAGCTACTGGTCCCACTCGTCTCAACACCTTAAACGGCCCAATAAACCTTGGACTTAACTTGCCTTTTCTCCCAAATCTTAACACTTTCTTCCATGGCGAAAGCTTCAGAAAAACTTTGTCACCCACGGCAAACTCTATATCCCTCCGATTGAGATCGGCATACGATTTCTGCCTGTCCAAAGCTTCCTTCAACCGAGCTGGAATCAACTTCACCTTATCCTCAGTCTCTGCAACCAACTCTGGTCCTAACATCTGGCGCTCACCCAACTTTGTCCAGCATGTAGGTGTGCGACACCTCCTACCATACAATGCCTCGTATGGTGCCATCTTAATGCTTGCCTGATAACTATTGTTGTATGCGAACTCAGCTAATGGTAAAAACTCTTCCCAGCTGCCTCTGAAGTCCAAAACACAACCTCTCAACATATCCTTTAAAATCTGTATGACCCTTTCCGACTGCCCGTCAGACTGTGGATGAAATGCGGTACTGAAATCCAACCACGTACCCAAAGCTTGATGTAACACTCTCCAAAACCTCGACGTAAATCTAGGATCTCTGTCTGAGATGATTGACACTGGCACACCGTGCAACCTCACTATCTCTGCCACATACAACTTAGCTAACTTCTGAAGCAAGTAATCCACCCTTACCGGAATAAAATGAGCTGACTTAGTCAGACGATCCACAATCACCCAAACTGAGTCCTTCTTACTAGGTGTAAGAGGTAATCCACTGACAAAGTCCATAGTGATCCTTTCCCACTTCCACTGTGGAATCCTCACCGGCTGAAGTAACCCAGACGGCAACTGATGTTCCGTCTTGACCTGCTGACAAGTCAGACATTTACCCACAAACTCAGTTATCTCCCGCTTCAGACCTGGCCACCAAAACTGCTCTCTTAAATCTCGATACATCTTGCTACCTCCAGGATGCATAGCATATGGGCTGCTATGTGCGTCCCGAAGAATCCTTTGCCTCAACTCAACATCCTTCGGCATACAAGCTCTCCCTTGAAAATACAATACTCCATCACTGGACAAACTATAATCCTCTAAACCACCATTCTGAACCTGCAACCTCCGATCATTCAAACTATCATCCTCTAACTGTTTTTCCTTGATCTGCTCTAACCAAGTCGGCTTGACTTGCAATTCAGCCAAAAGACTCCCATCGTCACACAAACTAAGACGAGCAAACATCGATCTTAAGTCTGATACAACCTTACGACTCAACGTGTTTGCCACCACGTTAGCCTTGCCCGGATGATACTCAATCGAACAGTCGTAGTCCTTCAGCAACTCAATCCATCTGCGCTGCCTCAAATTTAAATCCTTCTGAGTCAAAAGATACTTAAGACTCTTGTGATCCGTGTAGACTATCGACTTCTCTCTGTACAAATAGTGTCTCCAAATCTTCAAAGCGAAAACCACTGCGGCTAATTCCAAGTCATGCATCGGATAATTAACTTCATGTGGTCTCAACTGTCGAGATGCATAAGCCACTACCTTCCCTTCCTGCATCAGCACACATCCCAAGCCAGTATGTGATGCATCACAATAAACCGTGAATTCCTTGCCTGCCTCAGGTTGAATCAAAACTGGAGCTTCAGTCAGAATCTTCTTCAACTTGTTGAAACTTCCTTGGTGCTTCTCAGTCCACACAAATGGAACTCCTTTCCTCAACAACTTGGTCATAGGTGCTGCGATCAAAGAAAATCCCTCTACAAATCTTCGGTAATACCCCGCCAGACCTAGAAAACTCCGAATCTCAGCCACTAACTTAGGCGGCTTCCAATCCAACACTGCTTCGATCTTCCAAGGATCCACTCTAATCCCCTCAGCTGATACTACGTGACCCAAGAAAGTCACCTCCCTAAGCCAGAACTCGCACTTACTAAATTTAGCATAAAGCTGCTTTTCCCTTAGAATCTGCAACACTACTAGCAAATGCGCATCATGCTCCTCCTCTGACTTGGAATATACCAAAATGTCGTCTATAAATACCACAACAAACTGATCCAAAAACTGCTGGAATACCCGATTCATCATGTCCATGAATGCTACCGGCGCGTTAGTCAACCCAAAAGGCATTACCAGAAACTCGTACTGCCCATACCGAGTGCGAAATGCCGTCTTATGGATATCAGCCTCTTTCACCTTTAGCTGATGATACCCAGACCTTAAATCAATCTTGGAGAAAACCGCTGCCCCTTTAAGCTGATCAAACAAGTCATCTATCCTCAGCAAAGGATACTTGTTTTTGATCGTCAGCTTATTCAACTGGCGGTAGTCAATACACATCCGCATCGTACCATCCTTCTTCTTGACAAAAAGTACCGGCGCTCCCCAAGGCAAAACACTTGGTCGAATAAAACCTCAATCCAACAACTCTTGAATCTGAGCCTTTAATTCCACCAATTCCTTCGGTACCATCCTATACGGAGCGATAGACACTGGCGCAGTTCCGGGTAACAGATCTATACCAAATTCAACTTCACGATCCGGAGGCAGTCCCGGAAGTTCTTCTAGAAATACGTCAGCATATTCCTTTACCGTTCAGACATTCCCCACAGTAGACTCCTTAGCCTCCAACGCACACACATGGACTACATATGCTTTACAGCCCTTCCTGACCATCTTCACAGCTTTCAACGCAGATACCACGTTGGATAGATAATCTCTTCTATTACCTATCATGACCACCTTTTTACCTCAACTGTCTTCAAAACCATGCGCTTAGCAGTGCAATCCAAACTTGCCTGGTACTTGATCAACCAGTCCATCCCAAGAATCAGATCGAACTCCCCAAACGGCAGTTCCATCAGATCAGCTACAAACACTACCCCTTGGAGTTCTAGGGGCACATCCCTATACATCTTATTTACTTCTACAGAGTGACCTAGAGGGCTAAGTACTGTCATCCTCTTAGAAGTAGTCTCAGAGTCTAGATTCATGGTCTCTACTATACTACTAGCAACATACGAATGCGTCGAACCCACATCTATCAAAGCAGTATATGGTACACCAAAGATTAAGAACGTACCGGTTATGACGTCCGGTGCGTCGCCCTCCTCTCGACGTCTCGCTGTATACACCAAACCAGGCTGTCTTGCCTCAGTGTTGCCTGCACCTCTGCCCGATGCTCCGCGGCCTCGACCAGAACCATTACCTCCTCTACCATTACCACGACCTCTCTGCGGTGACGGTCCCTCCTTTCTGAACTGAGCACGACCTTGACCCTCAGTCTGATTCCTGGCTAGCTTACGTGGACAGTCCCTCACACGATGATCCAACGAACCACACTCAAAACATCCTTTCCCTCCGGTCCAACATTCGCCCCAATGAAATTTCCCGCATCGGTTACACTGTGCTGGTCCCTGATTAGCAGTAACAGGCCTTCCAGATTGATTCGGCCCACTTTGCCTAACCCTCTTCTGAGAATTACCGGCTGACCTGGATGATCCAAAACCTCTCTTATGCTTATTCCTGTCGTGACTCTGCCTTACAGATTCTTTTATCCCTTCAGCTATCTTAGTCTTTTCAACCAACGCAGCAAACTCTCGCTCCTGATGTGGAGCAATCAGCAATCTCAGCTCGACCCTCAATCCATCCTCGAACCGAACACATCGCTCGTGCTTCGAAGCCACGATACCTCCAGCATACCGGCTCAATCTTAAAAATTCTGCCTCATATTCTGATACGGACTTACTCCCCTAGACCAAACTCAGAAATGCCTTCCGCTGTGCATCAATGTAATTAGACCCAACATATTTCTTCTGATATGCTGCCTTAAAATAGTCCCAAGTGAGATCCTCCGCTGCAGCACTATTCCGCACCGTGAGCCACCATTGATATGACTCATCCCGAAGAAGCGACACTATCCCTTTCAGCTTTTCCTCAACATTCAGATCCAAATCATCCATGATTCGCTCTGTCGCCTCTAACCAATACTCAGCCGTACTGGGAGCCACACCAGAAACACCTTGAAATACCTCAGCTCCATTGGCTCAGAGTCGCTCAGGTACGGATTTCCGAGCTCCCGCGCCTCCACCTACTCAAGTTACTCTCTCAAGAACTCGCAACATCGCCTAAGACACTGCGTCATCCCTCGTTTGATCCTGATGCTCAACTCCAACCGCTGGTGGTGGGGGTGGTGGTACCTCATTTTCGGATCCTTGTCCAGACCTCACTAGCTCAGACACAGCCATCCTACCTCGACCGCGTCCATGCATAACACGACCCCTACCTCGAGTACTCATGTCTAAAGTCTCGACTTATCTGATTTAAAAGTTTTATGCTTAGACATCATTCCACTATCTTTAAAACACAGTTTTATGAATAATTTTAATAAGAAGTTGTTTCGCGAGTACATCCAACCTATAGTTTTGAGTCTCTAGAGTAGTTCCTACTACTATACAGTTATGCCATCATCATCATAATCGTACCATCGAAATCAACAGTTTGAGGTACTTACCTGGGTGGATTAGTGCCGGAGACTCGGTGCCATGCCTCTCAAATCATATAATTTTCAACAAAAACATTTTAAGACCATACTTTAAATCATTTTAGGCCTTGGGCCAACAGCCGAGCTTTTGAACTTGGCTCTGATACCAATTTGTAACACCCCAAACCCGGTCAATACGCCACGACCGAATCTGGCATGCCACAGAGGAAAACGTTTTGAAGAGAATTGTGTTACCGATTAAATTATAGTGAAAAACTCTTTGTTGCTCTATATTTGAAGAAATCAGGTGTATAATAAGTTAAAAACTGATAATTTACTTTGAAATTCCATAAATAAAACTTTAAAACTTAGTTGTCAATCCATAGGTTACAAAACATTTATGCCATTTTAGTAAAAACCTGAATTATTACTTTGAAAACTGTTTGCATTTTAGTGTAGAAACTTCAATTTGGAAATCATTTAAGTCGTCGAAAACACTTAAGTTGTAATTTTACTATCAAACAATTTATATTACCCGATGGTAAGATTTTGAAAACTGTTGCGTTTTTATAGTTTAGAAAACTTTGGGCTCAATTAATAAATCAACCATGATATTTATTTAGCCATGTTTAAAACAAGTCCAAAGTATATAAATAATCCAAAAAAATAATTAAAGAGGCCTTATTACAAATTCAAATAAAGACTAAAACCAAATTAAATTAAAATAAAATAAAGTACCCAAATCGAAGTTCATGTAAAACCGAATTTTATTGCATGGCCACCACGAGTTCATCCGGCTCGTCATCCGCGATCTATGTATCACCTGAAAAGATAAGGGAGAAGGTGAGTCACCAAGACTCAGTGCATAAATCCTTCCCCCGGTTAATGCAACATTCTTACACAATTCATAACCAAGCAATATATAAAATGCACCCAACCTAGCCATCCATAACTCCTTTTCTACCTCGTGTGGTACCAAACCACTGGTGGTGCCAAACCACTGGTGACCCAAAGTCACGATATCCGATAATGTGGTGTCAAACCACTGGTGACCCAAAGTCACGAATAATCAAGTTGTGGGGCCAACCCACGTGTGATACCAAATCACTGGCGACGATCCCGTAATATCAAATGTGGGGCCAACCCACTGTGGTGCTAAGCCACTGGGACGAGTCGCTATGAGGTGCCAAACCTCTGGTGTCCCAAAGACACGGATATCAAATCCTTCCCCCTCCTCTCATATCACCCATACCAATGCAACATTTAAACAAATCATGCCATTATACATTATTAGGAATCACTTAACAAATATATCATAAATCGTATCATCATGCATCATATTGCAAAAGTCATATCGAAACGGACTTACCCGATTCCTTGCTCATACCCTTACGGTATCATATTGAGAATCTCATAGTTTTCGGCTTTAACAACATGATTAGAATATTTATATTATATTTATATTACCGAGTTATGAAGTGTATAAGGTACGCACCTGTCACTAACGCAAGCACTAAATCCCGAAGATTCGATTTACCGCACTAGATCTCCTTGCCCTATATTCGGCCAACATTTAGATCAATACCATAGACCATTCGGCCAACAACAAACCTTAGTCTCAAAAGCTTTCGGCTTTACATCCTCTTAAAGAATGATAAACCAACATAAATCCTTACCACTTGACTTACCAACTTCGATTGCTAGAGAAATGGGTTAAATCGATTGCTTCCAAAGTCCCGAAGAGCCTAAAAGAAATAAGTTCCTATGGTTAAAACCTTGCCAACAAATGCCCAAAAATTCGGCCTTTGCCCTCATGAGAAATGATAGAGAGAAAAGAAAATGAAATTCGGCCAAGACACTTACCTATCTTCCAAAATCGATTATAGATGAACCCAAAGAAAATCTACCCTTTATGATATTCGGCCAAGATAACACCAAAAGAGAGAAAAAGATTCGGCTATAGTGGAGAAAAAGAAAGGAAAAATAAAAGTGAAAAATAGGAGAAGGAGGTTTCGGCAATTGAAGAAAGAAAAGAATGGAAGAAGAAAATAGAATGGGAGAGGAATGCTTTCGGCTTTGAACAAAAGTGGAAGAAAGAAAAGAGAATTGGGGAGAAGGAAGATTTGGCCAAGAGAAAGTAAAAAGAAATGTGGGTTTTGAACAAATATCAAAAGAAAGAAAAGAGAGAGATGGGGAAAGAGGTTCGGCCAAACACCTTGTTTGCCGAAAAAGAGATGTGCACAAAGTGCTAAGTGTGGTTTCGGTTTCAAAAGAGAAATGAAAGAAAGCAATTAGAATTTGATTCAAGGATGAAAGCCAAAACAAAAACAAACAAAATTGCACCTAATGTCCAAGACACAATTTGCTAAGGAGGAAAATTTTGGAGAGGAAAAGAAAAATGCAAAAGATGCACAAAATGCTAAGAATTGACCAACTAATCCCCCCCAAATTCCTATCAACATTCGGCCACCCCCTAGCCACCCATGCCGTCCATATTCATGGACTAATGGCCATAGAAGAGTTTCCAAAACAACTCTCCAACATTCAAGCCTTATGTCCCTTATCCTTCCATAATCCGTAAGATTCTTATCCCAAAATACAAGCTTTCCTAAACTATTATTCAACTTGCCATAAAAATTAAAGTCCATCTTACCATATGTATAGCTTGACCGACACTTAATGCAAAGATACATAAAAAAAAAAATAAAGTCTTCCACATGCAATCCATGCTACTCGAACTACTTCCCTCAAGCAACCGTCCATGTGCCATAACCACCTTGCCACTAACTCCTCATGTGCTAGAATTTAACACTTAAATTAACTTAAGTGTCAGGTTCACTTAATTCACTTCACTAAATTCTTCAAACTAAATATTATTCTAGCTTCACTAATAAATCCAAGCCTTCACAAGACTATGCTAAGCACACAAACAATCCTACCCGAGCTAACACAAGTAACAAGATGATACTCAAATTTTAGGATGTTACAACACCACGACCACTGCCAACTCAAGGAATCCATCCAAAATTCAAGAAGTTTCACTTCTCCCCATCTCTTATGATTTCTTATATGTCTTTGTACATTGAGGGAAATTTACATCTTAAGTGTGGAGGGGTGAATTTTATTTTGAAAAAGTTCTTAACTTTTTGCATTATTCTCAAATCCCTGAATTATGTCTTGTTCTTAAGTAATTTTCTCATATTACTACTAGAATGAAATTTCCTTTGATTCATGATTTTTATAGATACATTTTGGATTAAGTCATTGATAATTGTGCAGTGATGATTTAAACTTTAGGAGACTAGAGAATCAAGCATGACGAGTCTATTTTCAAAAATTAAAATTTTGTTAGGTTGTCTAGCTGAATCTAATTATTACCTTGAAGTTTGAAATTTACAAAGTTGATATCAAAAACCCATAATTTTTGTGATATCTTGAGCCTTTTAGAGCATACATTCTTTCGTGCTCACTTTTTGATTATGAGTGTGTCAACTTTGATTTGTTATTCTAGAACTTGCTTCGATTATACATGTCAAGACCACATTATTGATTTGATATACAGAGATGATAAAGGAACTTAGGATTTAGCCCACTTACTCCACTAAAAGCCTACCCTCACAATTAACCCCTAGTGAACCCCTTTGATCTTACCAACCCTTTTATTGACTCACCCACTAATATTAACTCAAAACCCATCTTGTATTTGTTATCACCATTTCTCGACTCCCTTTTTTGTCGACATTTGATTTTGAGCAGTTGGCTAACTATGTTCTGTATTTCAGTTGTTAAAGTTCTTTCTTTTTATTGTGATTTGTTCTTAAAAAAACGTTGGAAAGTTATTCATTGTTATTCCTATGTTTGAGCTTAAGCAATTAATTCCACATTCTAAGAAGAAGCTCGTGTTATTAGTGTTTCAAGTTTTCAATTGATGTAATTATTCAAGATTAGTTCATTTTTCTAGTTAGGTAAATTGTCAATTCAATCTCGATTTTAACCCTCTAATTCAGCCTTTATCCACACCTTTAACCTAAGCCCCATTACAACCTTTTAAAGACCTTTTAATCTGTGCATCATTTCATTTTATAGTGGTGGAGATTTGATTTTCATGCAAGCCTATGGGATTAACTTTTCATGTCCGACTATTGAGTGCTTAATTTTGAACCTTAAACACTTTGAGTGAATTGAGTGAATCTTTAGTGAGGATGTCAACTCTTGTCGATTTTGAATTAAAGGTAATCATTTAGATAAGAGGAAACACCCAATGTTTCCGGGCTATAAATGTATGACTTAGATTGTTTGAATCTTTAGGACTCTTGGAGTTAAAATTATCCATGTATAAATTATCTATGAATTATGATGAAACACTATTGATGAATATTATGAATTGAGGAAGTTCATTTTAATTGTGAGTTGAGAATTTTGCTTGAGGACAAGCAAATGCTTAAGTGTGGGGGGTATTTGATAAACTGTAATATATACATATTTTAATCCCACATTTAGCATACTTTTGGATGATTTATTCCTTGTGGAATTTGGTGCTCCTAATACTTTAATTTCATGTTTTATACTTAGGAGAGCCATGGAGGATGAAAAGAACGAGAAACGGGCCAATAACAGAGAAAATAGGCCCAAGCACGAAACTCACACGGCCTGGGCCCAAGCCACACAGTCGTGCTTCTTTAGCAGACCTGGCTACGGCCTGGATTCGATTCACACGGTCGTGCCTGTAACACCCCAAACCCGGCTTATATGTTACGACCAGATCTGGCATGTCACATGAATGGTTGTTAAAGAAACTTCACGATCGTTTAAAAGTTTCGAGCATTGTTTCCATTTTGAAAATCAGATGTTTTTAAGGTTTTCTTGCAAAAATTATAAATATTACAAACACCGCAACTTGGATTATAACACAAAAACTAGATTCAGAGGATTTCGGAAATGTGCCGTTTTGAAACAATTATTGTAGTTTTAAGAAAATCTCAAGTATACTTATCTATAGGTTGGGAACCGTTCATTAATATTTTGGAAAATAGTTATTTATGTTTTTAGTCAAACCCCGTATTGACCATTTCATAATAGATATTAACCGCATTAAAACAAAAACCAAAATAAAATCCCAGTGGCCTTATTACAAAACATAATCCCAAATTAACATAAATTTAAAGTAATGTGAAACGGAGTTTACTAAAGAAACGATGTATGGCCACCCTAGAGTCCACCTCGGCTCTAAATCCTCAAAGCTAAGGATTACCTACAAAATTAAGCAGAGGGGTGAGTTACGAAAACTCAGTGTGTAATCCCCTAACGAACATTAATTGGGCCTGAGCCCATAACGAACTGGGCCTTGGCCCTTACGGAAACAAACTGGGCCTGAGCCCTATTAGCATGGTACAGTAGATAATGAATGCAATGCAACCCAGCCCAACCTAATAATCCATCCACTACACACCACCCATTCCAGCCAAAACACACCGGTGGGGATTTCTACAATCAACCCTCATCCGCTACACACCTCGATGGCAGTCACACTGCTCATCGCTGAAATTATGGCAGTGCCACTGAAATAATGTGACAGGGTCACCGAAATATGTGGCAGAGCCACCGAATTACACTTCCCCTTTCATCAATATCATAACCCAATCCCATGCAACATATCATGTCATAATATTTCGTGAATGCATTAATATACTCACATAGCAGATATACAGAATACACAAACATGCTCAGCCTACCTTTAAAGGTATGATAGTAAATTTACTCACCTGGGCTGTATCTAACTTCCCCCGTTAGGGATATTTCATTAACTTACCCATTAAGGGTATTTCGGCCTTTAGCCAACACACATAAAGTTTCATAGCAAAATAAATAAAAGTGCGATTACACACCTGATCACGTGAAGAACTAGACACTCCCGATCGACGTCACCTAAGTCAACACATCACACTATTAGCTTACAGTAAAACAATGGAAGATCTATAATCCACGGCTAACCATACGATTTACTAACACTTACCCTCACTAGCGCTAACGACCATGATTTGCTTATCCAAATTAGATGTTGACTCCCTTCCACAACCCGGCGGGAAATCTCGAATCGCTGACACTCTACGTTGTTTGAACTTAGGAGCAGAGGCGACGAGTCCACTCCCCTTGGGCTCCTTAATCGATGCCCCCTTAGTACGGCTACCACTCGCCTCCATGAAGAAAGTCTCGATCAGAAAATGTCAAAACTCTAAGGTCAAAAGGGACAACACACCACACTACTTACCAAGAATACGACACTTATTTGCTATACCCGAATGTTGGTTACTCCCTTCAGTTACTAGGTTGAGTCCCTAAATAAAACATGAGTTAGACTCGTTGTTCCAAAATAAAATAGTAAAGAAACGGCCTTTCTGTCTAAATGAATCATGGATGAGGGCACCCATCCACCCCTATTCGGTCATGGCCATTTACCAAGATGCCCAAATTTTGGCCACTGCTAACAAGAGCCCAGGTTACCACGAGAGAACAAGCACGATTCAAGGTGGAGAGGGGTACTCAAGTTCGGCCTAAAATGAAAGGAATTAAAGGATAATTGTTTTGATTCTTTAGAAGAGAGAAGAGAAGAAAATTATACAAAGAGAGGAACTCATTACCTTGGAACTAGCAAGAACCGAATGAAGAGGGACTTTCGGCAGACAAAAGAGATCCTAGTACTTTTGCTTCTTGATGTTCGGCTAATAGCAAAAGATGAAAGAAACGGATTCAGTTTGACACAAGAGGAGATTCAGCTTGCAAAAGAAAATGAATAGAAAATAATGAAGAAGTAATGAAGGAGGATAAAATTTGGCTATGGTGGACACTCAAGAGAGAATCAATTCAAAATGGCTACAAGGGAGGTTCGACTATGGTGGAGAAAACAAATAGTAGGAGATGGAAAAGAGAGGTTCAGCTATAGTGTTGTTGAAAAAAAAAGAACAAGTGGAAGAAAAGACCAAAAGAGAGAAAAAGAAGAGAAGTGAGAATAGTTTTGGTAAAGAGAATAGTAAGTGCCAAAAATTTAAAAGAAAACTAAAATGCACCTAAAGAATTTCGGCACAAAAACACCCAAAGGCTTCGGTTATGCTCCCTTTTCCAAATTGCCAATTTTTCACCCCAACAACATCCTCTAGCCGAATATTCTCCTCACCACAGCCCACATTCGGCCAAGCACTACCTCTCACCTCCAAATCCCATGATTTTCTCCTCAACTTACTCCTCAATCCCCTCTCCATCATCCATTCAAATTATTTGACCAGGTCTTCCCTCTCTCCTCCAGAGTTTGAACTCCACTCAGCCACCTCCCTTACCTGAGCTCAAAAATAAAGCTCCCTGTTGTAGCAGATGGGATTTGAACACTCTCCCCCTTTCCACGCTCCCTTGTGACGCCAACCACAAGGCCACCTTGCTACTTGTGACATCCAAATACAACCATTTATTCTTAAGGCCTGCTTCCACTAGCTATCCCTCTTAAGTGCCCAAAAAGCAAAATTTTACCAAAGCTCTGGCTCGAACCCGAGCCTCCCCAGGACCCCCAAACACACCTAAATAACAAGCTAAGTGAGCTAAACGCATGCAACAACACAAAAATGCCAGACCCCTATTTTAAGGATGTTACAGTGCCACACGGACGTGTCCCTGACGTGACCTGTTTTAATTCTATTCGGAATAGGGTACTTAGAGGCAAAGAAAGACATTCCAAAAGCCTATATAAACACCCTAGAGGCCAACCTTCAGAGGGCGTTAAGGTAGGTCGAGGAGCCAAGCCAGAGAGGCCGAATTGTGGGATTTACTCGAAGAAAACCGGTTGATCCATCTTAAGAAGCCGGAATCATACTCAAGACGGAAGATCTTCCCTTCAATCTCCTTCATGGGGTTTTAGGGTTTTTCTTATTTTTTTTATATTTTCCTCTGAGATGTATTCTTTTATGATTATGAACTAAACCCTTCAAATACCTGAGGGGGATGAAACCTAAGACGGATATTGTTATTGTTTTCTGAACTATATGATAAATACTTGATTTGTTCTTAATTCTTTCTTTGATATTTCAGGATATTGATTCAAGTATTGATGTGCTTAGGCAGTGGAGCAAAAGTCCCTATTTAGGAGTAGATCTAGCATAGTTAAGCGGAGTTGATCGCAACCCTAGAAATAGGATGACGAAAATCTGTCGAATTAGGGTCAAACCTAATATGAGAGTCCATAGATCGAGTTAATGCAATTCTAAGGGTTTTAATTAGAAAGAGATTTCAATTAATCAACCTAGGGTTAGAAGTTAGTAGCCTCGAAAGAGGTATTAATAGAAATTAGGGAATCCTACGGATCAAGTCAAGTGAATAAATCGTCTGGTTCAGAGTTAAATAACAAGTGAAGTCTAGGTGGATTGTTCCTCGGGTATTGTCCTAATCAATTGGTTTTCCCAAAGGTATTTTCCCCAATTCATTCTCTGTGTCTTAGCATCCTTAGCTTAGTAGTTAGTTAATTTTAGATTAAACAACAATTCCTTTAATTCTTAGGCTAAATAATAAAAAGAAAGTTAGTATTAGTACTTTTGGTTCCCTTGGGTTTGACATTCCGGTCTTGCCACTAAACTATACTACTGTTCGATAGGTGCGCTTGCCTCAATCGTGATGATAGTTAGTTTCTAGGCTCGATCATTCATTATATAAATTTTAAGACTTTCCCACTACGATCAATAACCTTGAGCAAAATATCAAAATTTACCAATATATTCACTGGATAGTGTGATAGTTCTCCGACGAGCTTCCAAACCGATCAAGTTTCCACTAATCTGTAAAGTAAAAGAAAATAACTACGTTAGCAATGAATGCTTAGTAAGCTCGTATAAACTTTAAACATAACATTTCATTTCAATAATGAACTTTATAGGGTAATTAGAAACCTATACCAACACCACAAGATTATCAAACCATATATTCATCAACTCACAAATGAGTAAGTCCATCAACACCACATATATTTATCATTCCTAACATAATAAGATTTTTTAAGACATATTACATAATCATTAATCTTTTCATAAGACTAAGAACCTTTCCATTTACTTAGTTACCATTCTATTTACTTACTTTTCATTCCATTTACTTAGCATAAACTTAAATAACATCATCAGTTTATGAAATAGAGTATTTATTCATGACATACGTAAATTCATCTATAGCATAAGTAAATTTCTCACATATAAGTACGCCATTCAACTTATCAATCCTTTTATAATCATAATACATCTCAATTATGAACTTACCGTCTCATTACCTTTTATTACCCATTTCATTTGCATAATACAAGACATAAGCATAAACATCAACCATAACCACAAGCTTGGCACAAGCCTAAACTTCATTATCAATACACATGTTACTGCATTTATACATAACTCTTTTGGAATCAACCACATAATAAATCATTTCATAAGAAAATACATCTTTTGATTCATACCACTTTTTCAATAACATAAGCATATTGTCATTTGGACACTTACCATTTCAATGTATAACATTAAGATTAAGCATGATATAATCCAACCTTAAGCTTGGCACAAGCCTAAGCACTAACAACAACACATGTTAGCATATTCAAACAAATTCAGATGAATTTAACATAGGTAAGCCATTATAGATGATTTTAATTTATTTTTGAATTTATCATTCTCCTTAACATATCATGCTTTCAATGAAACTTTGTAACACCCCAAATCTGGCCTAGAAGTTAGGCCCGAATCTGGCGTATCACATTGAAGTGTTTTTCGAAAACCATGTTTTCATTGAAAACCCTTATTGTTTAAAAGCTCAAGTAAAATCCCAATTACGTTAGTTTATTTTTAAAACGTGGTACATTGAAAAGTTATTAATTTTATTCTCAAAATATCTTTTTAGTTGCGGAAGCTAATGTTGAGAGTAATCGATTTACGAAAAAGATTAAGTCGCGAAACAATTTCGAAAATGTTGCGAAAACGTAGTGTTATTTTAAAAACAATTAACATTTTGGAAAACCGTGATTTAGTTCTAACGTATATAACTCAAAGTAAATAAAAACCCCAAGTTAAAACCCAAAACCTTAAAGAGGCCTTATTACAAAAATTAAAACCCAAAACAAAATCTAAAGCAAAAATGAAGTCAAAGGTAGTCGTGTGGCCATCTCTGAGTCCCTCGCAACACCGACCCTCCTAATGCTAGGGATTACCTACACAGTTAAAAATAGGGTGAGTTTGCGAAAACTCAGTGTGTAGTCCCCTAATATAAAAATAGTCAGTCAGACAAACATAATACAAAAACAGACTGGGCTTGAGCCCTATTTAGTCATCGTACAGTTTTAGTGGGCCTAAGCCCATTGCCATATCATTTGGGTCTCAGCCCATAACAGAATCATTTGGGCCTAGCCCATATCAATATCGGATCTCAAAAATAGAAATGCAATAGTGTAAGAATGCATCCCACCCCAATCTAGCCAGCACACCACCTGTACCAACCAACACACCATGTGGGGATAAAATCGACCTACCCAGCCAGCACACCAATGTTAGCACCGGTTACGGCACTAACCAAAATCGCAGCACAGCTGCTAGAATATAAGCGGCTTAAAGCCGTTAGTAGGTCCACAATCATCTCGGGTGACCTGTGCGACCCTCACAATCAAATTAGTGGGTCCACAGTCGTCTCGGGCGACCCGTGCAACCCTAACAATCAAATCTGTGGGTCCACAGTCGTCTCGGGTGACCCATGCGACCCTAACAAATCAATCACTTCCTCCAATTACAAATTTCCAATCCCATGCAGTATGTCATGTATACAAAGCACATATATATAAATCACATGGCATACTCTAGAAAGACAGACAAATCATAGCTCAGGTCAGTCAAAACATAGCATAAAACAATCATTTACCCACGAAGGCAAAACAGTCATTTTACCCTATAAGGGTATTTCGGTAATCCTACCCTTCAGGGGTATTTTGGTAATTTTACCCTACAGTGGTATTTCGGTAATTTTGCAAACTGAGGGTATTTCGGTAATTTTGCAAACATGGGTATTTCGGTAATTTTACAAACTGAGGGTATTTCAGTAATTTCACAAATCAGGGTCTCAGCAACCCAACAGAAAGTCCACCGTCGCCTCGAGCGACTTAAGTAACCTAAACAATCACAATAGTGTAACGGGCCTAAGGCCCGTTACTCGGCCCAAGTGGGCCCACATACTCGTGTGGCCCAATTAGCCCAGAAATAGTCTCGGCTATACGAACAGCACAATTCAACCAATAGAAACCATATAACATGCATTTTATCCATGTAGGGCCCACGAGCCCATTGGGCCTACACGGCCCATTTCGACCCATCGAGGCCTATAATAGCCTCTACAGTCCTACGCCTAAGATTTGCAGGCTCGAATCACTACACGTGCGATCGCACACTCGTGTAGCATCAAATGTCGTATTTTTGCTTTCTGACTTTTCGGCTTTTCAGCTTTTGCTGATCTACAGTCCAATCACTGTGGAATACACACTTTAGGCTTTTCAGCCGATCATCAACAGAGCACAAAGTTACACGCCTGCTTGTGAACACTCGCGCACTGCCTTCGAGCGCCAACCTATAATCATTCACAACACATGATTACATGCTTATCAACAAAACATAACCAGCCTTAATCAACCAAACCTCATCACTCAAACCACAGTCACCTACCTTGCTTCAACCATTGGATACTTGCAACTAAATTGCTGATTAAAAGCGACTACCCACTTCTTGATTAGTATCTACACACGAAACGCACCACCCATTAACAAAACTCGCATACTTGAAAACAACCCATTGTCCAACCAAGTCTCAAAACTAGAGATAGGGAGAAATGGCATTCGGTTTTAAGCAAAACCAAAGAGTAAGGTCTCTTAAAACAAAAAAAGAATTAAAGAAACAGAGCAAGAGTTGATCATACTTACAATTACCAGAGAACCGTTTTCAAGCCAAAACGAGATGAATAGGTGAGGAGAAAGAGAATCGGTCAAAAACCTATGGGCAGAACTGAAGTAAATAATAGAGATGAAAAGAAGAGCAACAATCGGTCAACACAAAACACAAGCTACAAGATGTGATATTCGGCCAACAGATTCAAGGTACTTAGGTGTAAGAAAGAAAAGAGTATCTGGCTGAGGAGAAGAAAAGGAGAATAAATGATTCAGCAAAGAAAAGAAAGGGAAAAGAAAAGTATAATCAGTTTAGAAATATGAGATGAGAAAGATAGAGATTCGGCCACCCCGGTAGAAAGAAAAGAAAGAAATAAGAAGCCGAAAGAAAGGAAAGATTTGGCAAAATTAAGAACGGAGAAATTGACCACTCATAAAATACCCAAAATGCAATATTCAGCCACTAGAAAAGAAAACGAGAGAAAAACGGTGCTAAAGGCTACCCCAAAAACACAATTTGGCACATCAAAAGAACTTGAAGAGCACAAAACAAAATGCTAAAAACTAAACAAAGCAAAACGTAAGCACCTAAAACCTTCTAGCCGAATTTGCACATACTAGCACTCCCATTCGGCTACAACTTCTCCCCCTTTTCAAATTCCTTAAACATCTCCATAAATCCCTCATTAATTTGCTGCATAATCTTCTCCCAAAAACTCAAGACCAATTCAAATTTTCTCCCCAGCAGTCTTTCACTCGAATTCCACCACATCGCAGCAAAGAAGTAAAATAAATACTCCTTTGTGCACAGGGTGACTCGAACCCAAGATCCCTTGCCATTATAATGATGCCACAACTACTAGACCACAAGGCCATCTTGTGTAACATTTTATCCCAAATATTTCTAAAGCCTTCCTGCTGATATCCAGGTTCATTCAAGAACAACCAAAAATTCTGCACAAGCTATGACTTGAACCTCAGACCACATGCATACTCCTAACGCTTACTTACCACTAGACCACAAGCTTCCTTGTGTCATATTATAACCATGAATATTAATAAGGCCTTCCAGCTAACACCAAGTTCACTTAAGGGAAACCTAGATTGGAACTCAAGACCTCCCAAACGCCCCCAATCAACCCTAAAGCACATAGCCTGCGTGTCCAACATGAAATTGTAAAATTTTTCTCGCACAACTAAAATCCAATTGCTCCATGCCTAAGGCCTATTTCTTCTAGGCCCAAAATTTGGGGCGTTACAACTCTACCCCCTTAAAAAAATTTCATCCTCGAAATTTCCAACTATGTAATAATCGCACAACACAGGTTACACCACTACGCTTTTGCTGCACACTCTAATTCTAATTGCAAATTAGGTAAATAGTACACTATGGGTAAAGTACGTACCAGTATTCGCATCTAGAGCGTCTCCATCCTCTCGGGGGCGTGCTACATAGACCAATGCTAGCTATCTCGCCTCAGCATAACCAGCACCACTGCCCAGTGCTCCACGACCCAAACCGTCTCCCCTTCTGGCCTGGCCACCGCCTCCCAATGGCTGCTGACCACCCTTCAACGGCTGCACATTACCTCTACCCGTAGTTTGCATCCGATCTAATGTTCGAGGACACTCTCTAATACAGTGCTCCATCAATCCGCAACCCAAACAGGCTCTCATCCTTCTCCAACATTCGCCCACATGGAGTCTTCCATAACCAGCGCAAGGTGGCAACCCAAAAGTGCCAAAAGAGGGCCCAACTCTGACTGGCCCATCTCTTCTAGCCTATTTCTTAAGCCTCTGAATGAATCTGGAAGGCTCTATGTCTCTCTTGTTTCTACCCCTTTCCTTTTCCCGATTTTGGAGCTCAACACGCTTCACCTCATCAGCAACCTTTGTTTTGCCCACCAGTGCAGCAAATTTCGCTCCCTCTATGGAGCTATCAGAACCCGAAGGTTATCTCTGAGACCGTACTCAAAATGAACACAGTGCTCATATTCTGTAGCTATTATCCCATGAGCATACCAACTAAGTTGCAAAAATTCCGCCTCGTACTCAGCCACAGACTTGTCACCTTGAACTAGATTCAGAAATTCTTTCCTACGAGCGTCGACATAGCTAGCGCCCACATACTTTCCCTAAAATGTGGACTTGAAGAATTCCCAGGTCAATCGGTCAGATTGGGTACCCTCTTTTACAGTAAGCCACCACTGGTAGGCTTCATCCCTCACCAAGGACACGGTACCCTTCAACTTTTGTTCCGGCGTGCAGTCGAGGTCGTCCATAATTCTTTCGGTGGCCTCCAACTAGAACTCCGCCACGCTTGGGGCCACCCCAGAAACTCCCCTGAAGATCTCTGCTCCATTTGATCGGAGTCACTCCGTAACCGACCCATAGCCCTCAATAACGGTATTAGGCCCAACAGACCCAGCAACTCTTTCCAAAATACGAAGCATTGCCGAGACAGTGCGTCATCCCCAGTACCTCGGTCGAACGACCCTACTCGGTTACCGGTGATGCTGGTGGCTCCCTAGCCTCGACATTAGGTGTGTGGCCCGATGACGAAGACTCAGCTCTAGCACTCCCAGGGCCTCAATCGCGTCCTCTAGTACCCCTTTCACGAGTACCCCTAGTGCTCATTATCACTTTGCGAATTATCTAAATTAGAATTTTTATGCAAATTAGCTTATAGTTTTAGTAGTTAAGCAGATGTCTTATGAGAAATAGAAGTTTAGAGTTTGTTTTTGCAATCGTAGGCTTAACTACAGTCTTAGTTCCCTACGGTTTTCCAATTTACTCTAAATAGAGTAGTATAGTCTAATTTCTAGAGTAATCACAGTATTTCCTATTCTATAACAATAAAGAGCAGATAACAGAAAAAAACTTACGGATTTGGCACCGGAGACTCGGTTAACCACACTTTCAAGAAAAAAATCAATAAAATAGTTCAAATACTCCAAATTATTATTATTATTTTTGAAACATTTCTTTCAGAAATTCCATTTTAAAGCCCAATCCACTAAACGTGACACTAAATGTAACACTAAATAGTTCTGCAACTCTGATACCACTGAATGTAACACCCTAAACTGGCCTAGAAGTTAGGCCCGAATCTAGCATGTCACATTGAAGCATTTTTTGAAAACCATGTTTTCATTGAAAATCCTTCTTGTTTAAAAGCTAAAGTAAAATTCAAGTTACGTTAGTTTATTTTTAAAATGTGGTACATTTAAAAATTATTAATTTTATTCCCAAAATATCTTTTTAGTTGTGGAAGCTAATTTTGAGAGTAATCGATTTACGAAAAAGATTAAGTTGCAAACTCATTTAAAAAATGTTGCGAAAACGTAGTGTTGTTTTAAAAATAGTTAACATTTTGGAAAATCGTGATTTACTTCTAATGGATATAACTCAAAGTAAATAAAAACCCCAAGTTAAAACTCAAAACCTTAAAGAGGCCTTATTACAAAAATTAAAACCCAAAATGAAACCTAAAGCATAAATAAAGTCCAAAGGCAGTCGTGTGGCCATCTCCGAGTCCCTCGCAGCACCGATCCTCCTAATGCTAGGGATTACCTGCACAGTTAAAAACAGGATGAGTTTACGAAAACTCAATGTGTAGTCCCCTAATATAAAAATAGTCAGTTAGATAAACAGAATACAAAAACAGGCTGGGCTTGAGCCCTATTCAGTCACCTACAGTTTTAGTGCGCCTAAGCCTATTGCCATATCGTTTAGGTCTCGGCCCATAACAGAATCGTTTGGGCCTAGCCCATATTAGTATCGGATCTCATAAACATAAATGCAATAGTGTAAGAATGCACCCCAGCCTAATCCAGCCAGCACACCACCCGTACCAACCAACACACCATGTGGGGATAAAATCGACCCACCCAGCCAGCACACCAATGTTAGCACCGGTTGCAACACTAACCGATATTGCAATAGAGCTGCCAGAATATAAGCGGCTTAAAGCTGTCAGTAGGTCCACAGTCGTCTCGGGCGACCCGTGCGACCCTAACAATCAAATCGGTGGGTCCACAGTCATCTCGGGTGACCCGTGCAACCCTAACAATCAAATCGGTAGGTCCACAATCGTTTTGGGCGACTTGTGAGACCCTAACAGATCAATCGCTTCCACCAATTACAAAATCCCAATCCCATGCAGTATGTCATGTATGCAAAGCACATATATATAAATCACATGGCATACTCTAGAAAGACAGACAAATCATAGCTCAGGTCAGTCAAAACATAGCATAAAACAATCATTTACCCACGAGGGCAAAACAATCATTTTACCTTATAAGGGCATTTCGATAATCCTACCCTTCAGGGGTTTTTCGGTAATTCTACCCTACACTAGTATTTCGGTAATTTTGCAAACCGAGGTATTTCCGTAATTTTGCAAATCGGGGGTATTTTGGTAATTTCACAAATCGAGGTCTCAGCGACCCGACAGAAGGTCCACCGTTGTCTCGACCGACTTAAGTAACCTAAACAGTCACAACGGTGTAATGGGCCTAAGGCCCATTACTCGGCCCAAGTGGGGCCACACGAGCCAGAAATAGTCTCGGCTATACGAAGAGCACAGTTCAACCAATAGAAACCATATAACTTGCATTTTATCCGTATGGGGCCCATGAGCCCATTGGCCCCACACAACCCATTTCGGCCCATCGAGGCCCATAACAACCTCTACAGTCTTACGCCTAAGATTTGTAGGCTCGAATCACCACACGTGCTATCGCACGCTCGTGTGGTATCAAATGTCGTATTTCGACTTTTTGACTTTACGATTTTTCGGCTTTTGCTGACCTACAGTCCAATCACTGTGGAATGCACACTTTCAACTTTTCAGCCGATCATCAACAGAGCACAAAGTTACACACCTGCTTGTGAACACTCGGGCACTGCCTTCGAGCGCCAACCTATAATCATTCACAACACATGATTACATGCATATCAACAAAACATAACCAGCCTTAATCAACTAAACCTCATCACTCAAACCACAGTCACCTACCTTGCTTGAACCAATGGATACTTGCAACTAAATTGCTGATTAAAAGCGATTACCCACTTCTTGATTAGTATCTACACACGAAACGCACCACCCATTAACAAAACTTGCATACTTGAAAAAACCCATTGTCCAACCAAGTCTCAAAACTAGAGATAGGGAGAAATGGCATTCGATTTTAAATAGAACCAAAGAGTGAGGTCTCTTAAAACAAAAAAAAATTAAAGAAACAGAGCAAGAGTCGATCATACTTACAATTACCAGATAACAGTTGTCAAGCCAAAACGAGATGAATAGGTGAGGAGAAAGAGAATCGGTCAAAAACCTATGGCCATAACTGAAGTAAATAATAGAGATGAAAAGAAGAGAAACAATCGGTCAACACAAAACACAAGCTACAAGATGTGATATTCGGCCAACAGATTCAAGGTACTTAGGTGTAAGAAAGAAAAGAGTATCCGGCTTAGGAGAAGAAAAGGAGGATAAATGATTCAGCAAAGAAAAGAAAGGGAAAAGAAATGTATAATCGGTTTAGAAATATGAGAGGAGAAAGATAAAAATTCAGACAACCCATTGAAAAGAAAAGAAAGAAATGAGAAGCCGAAAGAAAGGAAAGATTCGGCAAAATTAAGAAAGAGAAATCAACCACTCACAAAATACCCAAAATGCAATATTCAACCACCAGAAAAGAAAACG
This sequence comes from Gossypium australe, assembly GCA_005393395.2. Classification (NCBI taxonomy): domain Eukaryota; kingdom Viridiplantae; phylum Streptophyta; class Magnoliopsida; order Malvales; family Malvaceae; genus Gossypium; species Gossypium australe. The sequence continues at coordinate 118,568,369 of CM016621.1, forward strand.
AGAGAAAAACAGTGCTAAAGGCTACCCCAAAAACACAATTTGGCACATCAAAAGAACTTGAAGAGCACAAAACAAAATGCTAAAAACTAAACAAAGCAAAACGTAAGCACCTAAAACCTTCTAGCCGAATTTGCACATACCAGCACTCCCATTCGGCTACAACTTCTCCCCCTTTTCAAATTCCTTAAACATCTCCATAAATCCCTCCTTGATTTGCTGCATAATATTCTCCTAACATCTCAAGACTAATTCAAACTTTCTCCCTAGTAGTCTTTCACTCAAATTCCACCACCTTGCAGCAAATGAGTAAAATAAATACTCCTTTGTGCACAGGGTGACTCGAACCCAAGATCCCTTGCCATCATAATGACACCACAACCACTAGACCACAAGGCCATCTTGTGTCACATTTTATCCCAAATATTTATAAAGCCTTCCTGTCGATATCCAGGTTCATTCAAGAATAACCAAAAATTATGCACAAGCTATGACTTGAACCTCAGACCACATGCATACTCCTAACGCCTCCTTGGCACTAGACCACAAGCTTCCTTGTGTCATATTTTAACCATGAATATTAATAAGGCCTTCCAGCTAACGCCAAGTTCACTTAAGGGAAAAACTCAATCTTTTGCTAAAGCCTAGATTGGAACTCAGAACCTCCCAAACGCCCCCAATCAGCCCTAAAGCACATAGCCTGCATGCCCAACATGAAATTGTAAAATTTTTCTCGCACAACTAAAATCTAATTGCTCCTATGCCCAAGGCCTATTTCTTCTAGGCCCAAAATTCGGGGCGTTACAAACTTAGTTATACATACTTTGAACAATATCATTTCATACGTTTCCATAATTTCATAACATAGTTGATCGGAACACTTATTGTTCCTTCACTTTACATGCCAGTTGAACCACTTACGATAGTATCAGATACGCAGGAAAGCTCACACAAAGTGTACTAAACATATGGTTAAAGCCATTCCTTTTCCTTTTCTTTTACATCATTGCCCACTCGAGCCATAAAAGGGTCTGCTGACACAAGCTGGCAGTCAGAATGTATCTACAGAATGCCACTCACACATGCTGACGAGTATCTGCAAAAAAATGCCAGAACTTAGCCATTGGTGGGACATTCAGAACCAATAGCTAAAACATGGTAACCCTAATGACATGTTATTTGTATCCTATATATTTCTAAGGTTCAAATGAGACTCGATAATCGTTGTAACTTCTTTGGATTTCCATACTTTCATTACATGTTAAATTACGTAATAACATATATATTAATTCATTCACAATAGAACAACACATTAAGCATTCAATTTAACCAACAGTTAAGTGATTATAATTCATACAAACTTACCTGGCTAATACGTAGTAAAGACTAGGTACTTGGGCTATTTGGTAATTTTTTCTTCTCCTCGATTTTTTGCTCTCAATATAAATTAATAATTTCATTCAATTCATTAATTTAGACAATAAAACCAATTAATTTTATGCAATTTAGTCCTTTTTGACATTTTTACAAAACTACCCTCAACTTTTCATTTTTATTCAATTTAGTTCCTATGTCCGAACCATGAAAATAAACCAATTTTTATTGAAAATTCATACCATCAAAATGTTACTAGCATCTATTACAACCCACATTTGTAACAATTTCACATCAAGTCGTTGTATTTTTACTATTTCAACAATTTAATCCCTTATCGTTAAATTTATCAAAAATCACTGAACAATATACTTATAAATAACAACTAATACTTAAAATTCATAATTCAACATCTAAAATCACAAATATTCATCAATGGTAAACTTCAAAATCTTTAACAGTTTCAAAAACAAAGGTACGAGCTAGTTGGACCTAGTTGCAACGATCTAAAAAACATAAAAATTACAAGAAACGGGTATTAAAACCATACCGTGCAAGAAGAATTTCCAAAACAAAGCTCTTATCCTTCAACAATGGAGCATTCAGCCAACCAAGGAGAAATTAGAAAATATGATAACCTTTAATTTACGTTTTTACCATTTTACCCCTTAAAAATCATCATAATTTCATTAATACCTTACCCATAAATATTCAATAACCCTTTGAATGGTTAATTTACCATTCAAGTCTGTTTATTTTCATTTCCATAGCCAATTGACCCCTTTAACAAATAGAACTCAACTTTTACACTTTTTTACGATTTAGTCCTTTTTAATTAATTAACTATTTAAACATTAAAATTTCTTAACGAAACTTTAATATAACCTTAATAACACTCCGTAAATATTTATAAAAACATTCATGGCTAGGTTTATAGAAATGAGGTCCCGATACCTCATTTTCTAAAATCACTTGAGTTTAAGGTCATACCACTTGAACCTAATTATTCTTTCAAATAGCATAAATTGTCAATTCAAAATTTATTCTAATACCATATTTGACTCTTAATATTCAATAATAATATTTATGAACCTACTCATCAAATTTGTGGCCCTAAAATCACTATTTTTAACACCATTGAAAAACAAGCTATTACAGACATAGGCGCATAGGCTAGATATGTCTCACAACCATGATTCAAAAGCTTATTAGCTTGAACAGATGAAATTATATGAGTGGAATCAATCAATTACATGCCTTTAATTTGATTAATATCACCTTCATGACTCTGAATAGAGAACTTCTTTATACGACAATCCAAGATCACAATTCTCAAAATTACATCAAAATCGCCAAAGGGCATAATTAACAGATCAACTACGAATAATTTTTTCTGGATCTCCAACGACTATCGTTCACACACTTGGTTAACGAGCACAAATTGTACTAAAGCGCTTGTAATAACTATTGCAATTATGTGCCTTTTTCCACAACGCTCGCAATTCGGGATGCTTGCATCTCTCGCTGACCCCCAATACTGCCAATATATACTAATGGTTGCCTAACCCGATATTTCTTTAACCTTACATTCGATAAATTTGTTCTCCAAAAACCTCAAGAGTCCCTAGCTTGCTTAGGCAGAGGTTGCAAACTAGCAGTCCTGACTCTTTTTTTGAAGAGATACCAGACAAGTGACACACTTTGGCGGCGAACACTCTAACTACTGTAGAACACATTCAGCTAACCCTAACCAGTTCTCAGTTGAGGAAGGATTGTAACACCCCTAACCCGTATCTGTCACTGGATTAGGATTACGTGAATGGTATAGCAAGTCAATAGAAATAAACAATTAAAATCATGATCATTTCAATATAATTTCTCAAATACCATAAAGTAATTAAATTACGATAATAATAACTTAGATTTATGAGGCTTAAATCGAGCTTCAGGGGCTAAAGAATTAATCTTAAAACCTTAGGGACTAATTTGAAACAAATCAGGAAATTTTAGGAAAATATGAAAAATTTAAAAAATAGGGGAAAAACGGCCGTGTGGAATGCCCCATGCCGTGTAACTTTCAAATTTGGGACATACGACCGTGTCCCAGCCCTTGTCCCTACTTGTGTAACTCACTGAGATGTCCACACGGCCGTGTCGCAGGCTGTGTGCCAGACCATGTAACTCTCTAACTTGTGATACACAGTCGTGTCATAGGCTGTGTGCTAGGCCGTGTAACACATTGACTTAATACACATAGCCGTGTCTCAAACCGTGTTAACCATTTCAAGATTTCTTAAACACTAAGCAATCCATTTACCAACCATTAGACCTATTCAAAATGCCATTAAACAAGCTCAAATCATACTAATTCAACCATCTTAAGTGCCTAACCAATGTACCCTCAATGGTACCACAAGTATACACTTATACAACAATATAAATCATCACTCAAACATGCCAATTCACACAAGTCACACTTTTAACCATTAAGCCTATATTAGGTATCTCAATTCCCAACAATTCAAGATGACCTTTTAGTCATACATATTCTACAAGTTTATATCAAAAACATCTTCCATCATTCATAATTCACAACAAGTCATTAACTAAAAATTTGCCAGGTAAACAAAAGTAATAACACCTATTACATGCCATATAATCCAAGACAAACGTTCATAATCTACCGAAGTCAGATGGATAGTGTCACTTGAGTGCTGATCCTGTCGTCCAACCTTCAAGAGTATCTACAAGAACAAAAATTTACACAAGTAAGCTCATTGAAGCTCGGTAAGTTCGACGAACAAAAAAAATAAACCTTACTGAAGAAATATAACAATTCAATCAAATATAATTCAACAATAAGTGTTTCCTGCCATCCACAATGTCAAATTGATGAATTGTATAATTCAATTTGAAGCTCAAATGGTAATTTTTGGGAAAACATATTTATCCACAATGGAGTCAATTCAAGATGTCAAATACATGGCATGCCACTCAAAAATCATTAAATAAGTTATAATACAATGATTTACGACCTGATGAACAACTTACAAATACAAGTACATAAGTAATCCAACCAAAACACTCTAAACTCTAATAAGAGCTAATCCAACCGATAACACACCAAACGCTCATAAGAGCTAATCCATCAGATAACACGCCAAACGCTCGTTAGAGCTAATCCACCCGATAACATGCCAAACACTCATAAGAACTAATCCAACCGATAACACACAAGATCAGGGTAGTATAACACGAGGGTTCGCAACAAATTTTAAACCTCGGTATACTTGGGAATTGATAAACCATAATTTATACATATTTTTACCCCATACTTAGCTTATTTTTGGATGAATATTCATTAGATTTAATGAATTCGATGCTCCTAATCCTTTAATTTCATGTTTTATACTCAGAAGAGCTTAGGGAGTCGAAAAGAACGAGAAACGGGCCAAAAAAGGAAAAAAATGGGCCTACATCAGAAATCACACGGCCTGGACTATCGACCACGGGTAGATCACACGGCCGTGTGTGGCGAGCAGAATTGACCACGGCCGAAGGAGTCCACCACGGGCGTGTCACACAGGCGTGTCCCTGCCGAAACCAGGATGAATTCTATTCGGAATAGGATACTTGTGGGCCAAGTAAGGCATCTCAAAGCCTATATAAACACCCTAGTGAGCAACCTAAAAGAAAAAAGTCGATAGGTGATGTCGAGTAGAAGGCAGAAAATACTCCAAGACAGCCGTCGGGAACAGCTTAGGAGAAGGATCTCCATCAAGACTGAGGATCTCCCATCAAGATCTTTAGAAGTTTTTGGGTTTTCTTATGTTTTGTTGTTTTCTTTATTCTAAGATGTTTTCCTCTATTAGTATGAACTAAATCCCTTAAATACCTAAGGGGATGAAACCTAAGACGAATCTTATTATTGTTTGATTTATGAGATAAATACTTGTTCTTATTCTTAATTGTGAGTTCTTATTCTTGTTTTGATAATTTAGGTTATTGATTCAAAGTCGAATGTGCTTATTCTATGGAGCAAAAGTCTCTGTTTAAGAGAAGATCAACACAATTAAGCAGAGTTGATTGCAACCCTAGAAATAGGGCGACGAAAATCTGCCAGATTAAAGTCAAATCTAATAAGGGAATCCATAGATCGAGTTAATGCGACAATAGGGGTTTTAATTAGAAAGAGATTTCAATTAATCAACCTAGAGTTAGTTGTTTTTAGTCTTGAAAGAGATATTAACATAAATCAGGGATTTCTACGGATTAAGTCAAGTGAATAAATCATATGAATCAAAAGTAATAAGTGAAGTCTAGGTGGATTCTTCCTTAGGTATTGCCTATCTCATATAAGTTGTCCAAAAGTATTTTCCCAATTCACTCTTTGTCATGTTCATAGTCATTTAGCTATTTAAATTAGTAGTTAATTTTAGATTAAAAACGAATCCCCTTAATTATTAGGTTAGATAATAAAAAGATAGTTATTACTAGTAATTTTAGTCCTTGAGGATACGATATTCTAGACTCACCACAACTATACTACTGTTCGATAGGTGCGCTTGCCTTTGTCAAAATTATTAGTAGTTTCGAGCCCACCAAGTTTTTGGCACCGTTGCTAGGGACTAAGATATTAGGAAAACTAATTTTTTATTACTTTAGCCATTTTATTTATTTGCAATTTATTTTTATTTTATTTTTAACTTTGCTAATTTTTCTTTTATTTGCTTCTAGCAGGTAATTTTAGTTTATGACTAGAAGAAGCCCATCAGGACCCTTGATTTTTGACAGTGAGATAGAACATACCGCTCGCAGAAACCGAAGAGAAATAAGGCGAAGCTTACAATACATAAAAGAAGAGTAAGAAGGCAAAACCAGTACTACCGAAGAGAGGGCCGACAATAATCCACTTGAGGTTCGGGTTTTGATTCAGGATTCGAGTTTGAGTTTGAGGTTCATGGTTTAGGGTTTAGGTTCGGGTTTAGTGTCACGCCTCAAAAATTGGGTTTGTGAAAATCGAGAGTGGTCACACCTCGATTTATAAAGTTATCTTTGTATGTTTATAAATCGAGGGTTTGAAACGAATACTGAAATTAGAGTCATGAATAATTAATTAAAGTATTAAAATAATATAATTAGGTTTTATTATCTTAATTAATTTAAAACGAAACTTGATTATGAGGTTTAATTTTAAAATAGTGTGTTTTAATTTAATTAGGACCTAATTAGAAAAGGGGTGAAATAAATTAAAATATTAATAATAATTGGCTATGAGTATTAATTTTTATATAAACTAAAGTAGAATGTGCTAAGAGCTATAAGTTAATTAAGTTAATGAAAAATTGAGTAAAGTTGTAAGCTAATAAAAAATATGTAAGTTGAGCATGAAATAAATATATACAATTAAGTGTCTAAAATAAGTAAAAAAAAATGAGCCATAGGCTTGAGGTTAAGTGCTATTCCCTTATTTTAGAAATTTTAAGTTCAAAACTCATCTCCCCCATTTTTTCTCTTTTAATTTCTAGCAACCTAGGATAAAAGCCACATTAAAAATAATATTATTTGGAATAAACCTAAACAAGAAATAGACTTTAGGCTTAATGGTTAGAATGCCACTCCACTCCTTTGTGTTCCTAGGTTTAAGCCTCCTCCACCACCTTTGATTTTAATTTCAATTTCAGCATAACTTGAGTAAATTGTAAGCGATCCCCCTAGGGTTTACAACCCTAGGAATTTAATCAATTATTTCCTAACTAGGATTTACAACTTGCCCCTTCCTAAAATTTCAATAAAATTAGAATTTCACCTTACTTCTCTTTTCAAATTGTAATAGAATTTGCTCCCCATCTTTCTATTTATTCCCTTTTTATTTTATTTTTCTTTTCTTTACACCATATTCTCATCCTACTTTTTGAAAATTATTTTTGCTTCCCGAATCAAAATCTATTCCCTATTCAAGTCATTTTTCTACTGGATTCATAATTGCCATTAGTAAACATTCTTAATGTTTGATCCCAATGTTTGATCTCGAATCTGTATAAAATTTCTATATAATGATAATCTTGCGACCGATTAAACAATCTTTCTCAGTTCTAATCGGATCTTTCGATTTGATAGATCTTGAAATCAATCATTAACTTGTGTAAAAATGTCAATTGAAGGAACCATTATAGGTGCATCGGATCAAATTTGATCATGAGGGACGTCGTTCGAGCTTCCAGTGAAAGGTGTGTGTTCTTTTATAAGCAATTCGAGAAAAGATCGTGCCTAAGATAGGGCCACACCAGCGTGTGGACCACACGACCATGCAGGGGTGAAGCCAGAACAATCTTTTAAGGGGGCCGAATGAAATTTTAATTTTTTATAGTCTATATCTTTATAATTTTTAAAGGATTAAATCAAATTTTTATAATTTTAGGGGGGGCAAATTACAATTTTACCTTTACTAATTTAAAAATTTTAAGGGCTTAAATAGTAATTTCACATTTTAAGGGGGACCGGGGCCCATGCCAGCGCCCCGCTGGATTCAATACTGCGGCCATATGCCCTAGAAACCCTAGTGTAGTTCGTGAACCACACGGCCTACCACACGATCGTGTCTCCCCTGTGTTGGAAAAAAATCTGGTTTAAAAACGATTTTCTTGCACGGCGAAAAATTAATATTTTGAAAACAGACCCAGTTTGAGATATTTATAGCAATAAACCTTAAACCAAAATCATACTTATGTTTTCGGATAAGTGGATCCTTGATGCTTTCCATCTTTCAATCAAAGGATCTTCTCTACTATTCTCGTACCACGCACTGCTTCGAGTGTGGGCTTGAAGCAATTGAATTGAAACAGAGAACTGGAAAAAGTTTTCCTTTTTTGGGGGGTGAAAACAGAAACTCTCTTTTTTTATAGAAATCGGTAAAATTACTATTCTAAAAATTATGTTTATAAGTTGAGAATAAATTCTCTCTATTTTTCGACAGATTAACAATCTCTCAAAAGTCGTGTTAATAGCTCTACTAGTGTCATTTATTTATAGGAAGAGAAGGTAGAACCATTGTAGAGCTTTATTTTAAATAGAAAATCAACATCCTGCTTAGAGTAAGAGAGGGGTGAATGACTTTTCTTATTAATTTATTCAAATACTTCATATTAAAGATCAAAGGAAAGTATTAAAAATTAATACTTATTACATCGGACTTGTTACAAATTATTACAACACATAGGCTTACAAAAGACAGACTCTTAGAGCGTAGTCCTACTAAATGCCAGTTTTTCCAAAATATCCACTGGATGTATAGTATCCCTATACACCACATCTCTGGCGAGTTCCTAGCATTGTCCCTCCTGGCAAACTCTTTTTAACAACCATACCTGAAACATAAACATGACACTAGTAAGTTCAAAAGAACTTAGTAAGTTTCGAACCCCACATATCATTTAACCTTTCTTAATAAATTCTTCATCTCAGATATTTGGATTTTCTCATAAATGTCTTTGGCAAATACATTCACCTTATCGGCTATATAATTTCATTACTGTACGCCACTTATCATTCCTAACATATCATCATTCATCTAACTATTCAGTTGACTCCAGATCTTAATAAACAATAATACATTTTTCCTTTTCTCTTCAGACAACTTTGAACAGTAATGCTAAAACAGTTAATCACAGGCATTATACTTGATGAATACCACTTACTGTTCATAGTTTCAGTGGTTTCCCACACTAAGCTTGCTAAATCAGATTAAAAATTGGATCATATCCTAATTCTACCCAATACTTACTCATACTAATGAGAAACACTCCAGATCATCAAGAAGAATTCCACACAAGTTTACTATAGGGCACGAGATCCCCACGATAGGGACCAACTCAAGTTCCATCAGATCACAGATCAAGATATGATACTATTTAGATACAATGAATATTAGATAAATAAGGATTCCACCTTAATAGTATGGATAACTCAAACTGATGGACTCTTATATCAAATATGCCCATATACTAAACTAATAGATAACTATGGCGGATACCCTCTTAGAACATACTGATTCATACTTCTTTTCAAGAAACTTCCCTTAAGACTTATTTTATTTCATCACAGAACTTCTCAAACCAAATAACTTCGGATAGATCATATCTTTAACATAGACTTATCAGAATACGCCACAAGATCCAGAAAGAATACGCTACAAAGGCTATTAGAGTACACCACAAAGATAACATACAGAATATGCCACAAATGCTATCAGAGTATGCCACAAAGGCAACATACGGAATACGCCACAAAGGCCAAATAGAATGCTACCCAGGCACCCCAACTGATTCTCGTGAGGTTTACCCATCATCGCCTCGGGACACATAGAAACTCTATTCAATAAATGTGGCTCATCCATATTTTCCAGAATGTGTCATAGCCATGGACTTTCTATAGATTTATCATAACATAACTCGTTTTTATTGTCCCGATGAACTTCATTGAAAACCACCGTGGTGTCAAAAATCACATCTCAACACTCAGTTATACCCTATTTCCCCATCTTCATCAATCACACCTCATTTATCTAACATAGGTACACCTTTAAATAAGCTATACTCATTTTCTTAACCAAATCATACTCATTACACGTTCACACACACATCACACGATCACATATCAAAATATACTGTTGGATCGCCAGTACGCCCCATGATGCAACGAAAAAAATTATTCTAGTGATTGTCAACCACGGATCCATGTATGAGGAATGAATCGGGTTGAAACAGGGTTGAAAATATACCTTTTCAAACTGAAAATGGCGTGTAATGTTTTTGGTTGGATTCCTTTGGGCGATGTCAATCCTAGCCACAACAAAAGTGTCTCAGCCTCTACGTAGCCTACCCAGTTAACCACGAACAGAAAACTCTTTTTAAACTTTTCAGAGTGTATCAAACGTTTTGGCTGATAGACCTAGTTTGATTTTCTTACACCCTAGACCTAGTTTGATTTTCTTACACCCTTCAACATAATTTGGGATCGTATTCCTTTTTTATTAATATCATCTATATTAAAACCAGAATAATTCCCTTTTTCTTTTCAAACAAAATCACGGAAGATATTGAAATTATATTCTTTCCAAAAGAATACTAACTTCCATAATATTAAATCTGGAGAGAAGTTGTGAATAGTATCCTCCACTTACGAATCGTATCAGCAGGTAACACAGCCCGCTAAGCGATATTGTTCACCAGGCGATGTTGTCCCATAGGTGACACTGTCCACCACGTGATACTCATCGGCCAATTATAAGAATTCACCGGATTTTGGGTTAAGCAAACAAAACAAAGCCAACAAGGTTACCAACATTAGTTTACATTTGAAAAAAAAAAAATGTCGCAATGTAAATTTTTTATGTTCAACACTAACAATGTTTTTTTTTTTAATTTTATTTTAATGTTCACTTGATCATTTGTAATGTTTGTATAAATCTTGTAGATTTGTAGGAGCTGAATCATCATCTCAGAACAACACATAAGTTGCAGAGCAGTAAGTTATATACTTAAAATTCCTCAGTTGTAAAAATAATGATAAAAATAGACCTATTCAAAAACAAACATATTTATAAAATGTAATATGTACTTAAGCTAAGAAGAGCAATTCTATATAAAAATCTATTCACTTCATTTATAAAATCTTATTTTGACCTACTTGTATAAAATAAAATCCAATTAACAGAACAACTATTTCTTCACCTAATCCACAACAACATCTCGAAGGACTTTTAGTTTGTATTTTGATATTTAAATTATTAATTTAACAAGTACAACTATTTCTTCACCTAATCCACAACAACATCTCGAAGGACTTTTAGTTTGTATTTTGATATTTAAATGATTAATTTAATAAGTCAAAGTTTTTTTTAAGGGGTGTGTCATTTTAAATTCGAGACTATAACTTCTTAAAAGTGAGTTTTGAATCCTTATGGCCAACAAATAATATTCTTGAAATTTTACCAAATGAAACATCAAATTTATAACCCAGATTAATATTTGATATATGGATAATGTATATATGATTATAACATTATTTTAAAATTTTAAAAGTAAACTCAATTAAATTTATCTTGGACGATATATTATTATTTAATGTATTGATATGTACTAAATATAAGTTGTTTAATGTATTGATAAGGTTTTTTTTTTTATTTTGAACTTTTTTTTAGTTAAATTTGATCCTCAATCTTTTAATAATAAGTTAATTGTTTTTTTAATGAAAATATTGATTAAAACATTAATTTTTTAACAATATTGACATGATAACCCGCATGACAATTCATATGTATTTTATACTGATATGACACTATGTATCTTATATATCACACCAACAAATGATTTAAAAATTATAAAAAAAAAATAAAAAATTCATGAAAATTTCTATTATAAAACAATTCAATTTTTTTAAAAAATTAATGATTAAATATGAAATTTTTTTAAGGTTGGGCTAAATTTAGTTAAAAAGTAAATAAGAGCTAAATTAATAATAAATATAAACCTTAAAAGGCTAAGTTTGATAATATATATTTTAATCGAAAAGAAAAGGGGCATTGAATTGCTTAATAAAAGGTGTGCTTATCCTTTAATTACCAAGTTTCTTTTTGGTCAATAATCCTTTAATTACCAAGTTGAGCTGGAATAATGTGAAATCAAATTAATACATATAGCAGCTATATTGTTGAAAGAAATTGATGTGACCTCAATTTTTAATCTTGTTTATCAATATAGTCCAACGTCAAACATCATAAAATTCATGGATAACGAGATAATGAAGTTATCAAAACACGTTAATCACAATCGTTTTCAATTTTGTTTTCAGAAGTAACGGGAAAGTCAGTAAATTCTGCTGCTGCTATTACTTTGGTTTCTAAAGTCAGAAATACAATGCATACGCTGATTTTTTTTAAGGAATCACTGAAATGAATTCAGTTCTGTAAGTTGATTAAAGGAATAAATATTAGCTATAAGTTTTAAAAGTTATTACATATAAAAATTAAACTCTCGATAATGTAAGAAATACTCTTATCATCTCATCTAACCTCGTGTTTTTCAATCAATGTTTTACAAAAATTATGATCAACAGATATAAAAAGAAAGTTATATTTTGATATTAATTTTTGTCCTTTAATTTGGTCACCTTTAGTCTCTATACTTTTTAAATTTTAAAATTATAGTCCTCACCAAATGATAATAGTTAAATTCATTATGTTACATTCTGCTATTTCTAAAATCTAATGTAGAAAACATATTATCATATGTTTAATGCCATGTCAGCTTCTTATTTCCATGTATTACTTATTAAAGTTTTAGTTAATGGATTAACGGACTCTCATTTGCATTAAGATTGAAATTTCAAATTTCAAATAAATATATAGGGGCATAAAATGATTTAATTGGAGAATATTAACTAAATCTACTACTATACGCATGGTACATGACTAGTAATTGAATTTAATCAAACAAAATTAATTGCTAGTGTTTGGGTCAAGACTAAAATTTCAAAATTCGAAACACTAGCAATACAAAACTAAAATATCATCTAACTTAATTTTTTTAGCTTCCAACAGTACGTATAAAATAGACTTTTTAGCATTTCGTCAAAATTTGAATAGTAGTAATACAAAACCAGGGGTGATGTCAGAATTTTTTTTGGAATGCCAAAATTAAGTTAGATATTTTTCTAAGCACTAAAATGTATTTTACCAATATATTAGTTTAAATCTTTATAATTTTTAAAAGGATTAAATTAAAATTTTATCAATTTAAGGAGACTAAACTGTAATTATACTATACTATTTATACGTTTATAATTTGAAGGAGCATAAAGAGAAATTTTCCATTTTATTAATTAAAGAATATTAATAACGGAAAGAACCGAGAAGACTTTGTAACTGATATAACCAAGCAAGGCCAAGGGCTGTACTAATCATGGAAAAGAAACTGATTTTTACCTAAATTTAATGTTCATTTTATTATTTTGTTATTATATTATTTTATTCAATTTAAAATATCTATTGTACCCCTATTTACTTAAGGGGGAGCTGGAAATATATAGATTGATTGTTAAATGTATGATTATCAAAAATTTTATTTTTCGTCCACTTTTATAACTAATATTTTTAAGTTAAATATTATAATTATTTTTAAGTGTTAGTTTATTAATATGATATAAATAAGAAGTATTTTTGTCAACTCAAAACCTTTAAAATTTGTGTTTTTATATGGACGAGTTAGCATGTTTTGTGCATTGCATGTGATTTTACTTGTTTATTTTTTAAAAAAATTATTAAATAATATATTTTTATAATTTTAAAAAAATATTTTTGCTAATTAAATGTGAAATAATCTAATTTACAATAAAAGTTTATTAATTTTGAAAATTAATGGAGAGAATAAAATAATATTTTAAAAGCAAAGAAAATAAAAAAATGGGAAACATTCTATAATAAAATATTAAGTAATTAGAAAAAATATTTTTTTATTTGAGTACTTGTCAAAATTTCACCTACAAAAAATTATTATAAAGAACCATGACTTTAATACTTCATTGTCATAATATTTCACAACACAATGGTAAAGAATGTTCATAATTATGTAAATATTATTAAAATCAAATAATAGTAAAACTATTGATATCAAATAATAATAATAATAATAATAATTAAACGTCTCAAATAATATGAATCATGCATTTTTTTTGGTAATGAAAACAAAGCTTATTAAATAATGCAAAAATAAGATTTTTTGGGTAATTTTTTATATGTTATTTTGAATAAAAATGTCTTGCTAATGTATATATTTATAAGGCTAAATATTAACTTTAATTGGTATATAATTGTAACAATCATTACATGGTAATTAATTTAAAATAATAAGTGCAATTTAATATGAATCGAGTCTAATTAAGTGATAATAACTATTACATTGGTAGTGAAAACATTATTAAGAAAATAATTATAATTATATTTATTATATTATATTATTTAATTTTATAGATTTAAAAAACATGAGAAACATATAGTTAATACAAAATATTAATTCTTAGTTGATCAATTTTCTTTATCTTAATTTCTCAAACAAATTTGAGTCATACTATTTGTCGAGCTGGATTTTGGGTTGAATTGAAATGATTCGATTAGATGCTATTAATATTTATAAAAGAAATAATATTTTAATTTAGTTATAAAATATTTTTTTTTGAGTTTTGACATATAAATTAAGAATAAATAAATTTATAGATTATAGATTAGATTACTAATATATTATCTTTTTTATATAATATTTTCTTGGTTCATTTATATATAATTTTAATCCCACACATTTAATTTTTAAATATAAAAAATTGTTTTAAAATTATTAATTATTATAATATTTAAAATAAAATCACATTTATATATAAAAATATATTTATTTAATTAAAAACTCAATTTTTTTATTTTTAATTTATCTAATTATTAATTGATTTTATTGATTTAATTTTTTTTATATATATATTATTTTTTAAGTACAACTTTTAAATGATATTACCAAATTAATTAATTTGATATTATTATACTATCATATTAATTAATATTAATTTTATTATTATCATGTAATAATATTAATAAATTATTATTCAAATGTCAATTTAGTAATTTAATTGATATTAAAGGGTATTCTTATCAGTTCAAAAGTTTTTTCTAACTCGAGTACTTATATATATTGTTGTTGATATCGAAATACATCAAGAGGGGGTGAATTGGTGTATTAAAACGTTTTCGAGAAAGGGCAAAAATAAAACGACTCAAGTATTTATTGTAGTTTGGCCTCAATTGCCTGCATCCACTACCTTAGCTTTCCTCAACTAAGGATTTCCCAAATCCACTATATTTGAACCTTTAAGGATAATGTTTAACCTTACAATTCCCTATCTTTTAAAAGGTAAGATAGAACCACTTCCATTAAGGTTTTCTACCCAAAACCTTAAGTAACACCTCACAAATGAGAGAAAACTAATGATGAATAAGATGATACCTCTAAAAGGTAGATAATCAACAATTAAGCACTCTCACACAAAGTTACAACACTTGAAAGAATGATAGAAAACTTAACCCACAAGTGTGTACAAGAAATATTTAGTAAAAGATTGAGAAAGATTGGAAAATTGAGTTCTTGGAAGTTATGCACTTGTTTCTTATCTTTGTTCACTTCAATGGGGAGTCTTGACCTTGTATTTAAGTCCTCTAACAATCTTGTGGATGTTTGTAGCCGTTAGAAATAAAATGGAGTCATTGCAACTATAAAAACTAGCATTAACTGCAGTCTGCAACTTCATTGTATCGGTAGAAGAAAACTTGTATCGGTAGAAATCTTTCCAAAATATGATTATTGGGCTCATTCCATCAGTACAAGTCCTCTTGTATTGGTATAACTCTGAGGGTTTCATGTGGTATCGATAGAATCCATCAAAGTATCAGTAGAAGTGCAGGGGATGCTAAACTTTGGCTACTGACTTGAATTGTTTCTGTATAAGTCCTCAAGGTATCAGTAGAAGAGTAGAAGATGCTGAACTTTACTTGTTTCAGAAGTCCTAAAGGTATCGGTAGCACTTTGGTTGTATCGGTATATCGGACTAGGGTTTCGATAGAAGTCCCAAGCCAAAACTACATTGCTTACTGGAGTGCGTTCTATCGATAGAAGTTCGGGCTGTATCGGTAGAACTCCCAGTTCTATCAGTAAAATTCTGTAGCCTTTTCAAGGTCTTTCCATCTTGATTTTTACCGATACTTGTCCACCTTAGTATCGATAGAAGTTATTTAGACTTCAAAAACTTGTTAAAAATTAAGTTAATTCAAGGTTTTTTAAAAGTTTATTTTGTCCAACACTTTGAAAATAATTTTAAGAACTTATAAACAATTTTTGCAAATTTAAGTAAGGGGTTTTTAATATACTTTTTGTTACATCAAAATACTTGAAAAACTAGAGCTAGCAATCTTCCCCTTTTTGATATAACAAAAACATTTTGAAAAAAATTGCTAACTCCCCCTATCTTAAACATTATTTTCAAAATAAGCTCCCTTTTTGAAAAAAAAAAATATTTTAGACGTCATTTCATTTAAATTTTCAACTTAAAGAATTTGGCTTTAAGATTTAGTTGAAAATTATATCATGCAAATTTTGCATTTTTCTCCCCCTTTTTGTAATATAAAAAGGAATGCATGCTTGAAAAACTAGGGGAGTAAGTGCTCAATACTTAAACATTTGGAGACATAAGAATAAAAAATAGAAACAAAAGAAAAATAAAGCAACCAAAGATAAACAAAAGAAAACCAAACAAGGACATTACATTTGAAATAAAAGCATCCAAAGGCAATGAAAATAAAAATATCCTAAAGCAACCAAATATGCAACCAATATTAATATCCCAAATATCCAAAGAAACACAACCAAACAGCTAATCAGAAAATGAAAAAAATACATGGAAAAAGGTACAAAAACAAATAGATAACATATGTAAAATCATATAATACCATGTTTCAACAAATTCTACAAGAAAATCAAGTAAAAACATGCTTGGAGGCAATCAAAAGGTGGAAAATACATTTATTAACATACTCAAATTTTGATCTATGATTTAAAATACTATCTAACTTAATTATATCACATATTAAAAACATTTCAAACATGCGAGAATAAAGAGAAACAAGGAATTTACAAGTTTACAAGTATAATCAAGTAATGTACACAAAGCATGCAAAAAATGTAAAGCCCCGAATTTGGGCCTAGTAGAATTGGGCCTATTGGGCCTTGGGCATGGGAGCGTTTAAAATTTTTAAGAACAAGAGAACGACACTAATGCAAGTTGGACCTATTAGGTGAGTGATTTTGGAAGGTTAGGGGGCTTCCATGAAGTCCCGAGATCAAACCTGGGCTTTAGGAAAAATTTTGGTTTTAGGTGAGTAAAACCCTGGGAGTTAGTAAGTAGGCTTTAAGAATAAAATGTGGAGAAAAATGACACAAAAGGAGTTGTGGTCTAATGGCAAATGGCACCACATGGGAGACAAGGAGTTGACGTCACACAAGGAAGCAAGGGGTCCAAGGTTCAAGTCTTGGCACTTGTATTTCATTTTGATTTATTTTTAAGTGAACTTAGACTTTGGCCCATAGACTTATATTTAGTTGCGCATGATTTTAGACACAAGAAGAGCTTGTGGCCTAGTGCCTAGCGGCGCAGATTAAGTTACAGGGGAGCCTAAGTTTGAATCCCATCGCAAGCAAAAAGGGATTTTTTTTTTTCTAAGTTGGGACGACCAGAGTTTGTGTTGGAATTAAACTCTGCTGAAGGAGGGATCCCACATCGGGAAGCTTGCAAGAGGAAAGGTGAGAAGCTGGCTTTAAATAGAGCAATCTATGAGGAGAGTAAGCATACCTGGGTTGGCGTTTGGGCATAGGAGTGTTCGGAGCACGGATCAACTCCAGATTCCTATCAGGTGTGTATTTCGCACTACTTAACTGTAGAGTGGCAAATGCCGAAATGCCGGTCACACGGCAATGGAAGCCACACAAGCGTGCGAGCGCACGTGTAGGGGCTTCGACGCGATAGTTGAGGCCATCATGAGTGTTCTTGTGGGTTTAAGCTGTTTGGGCCTCGATGGGCCATGTAGGACCAATGAGCCCGTGGGTCCATATGAATAAATTGTATGATTGTGTAGTAGATATTGAACCGGTCTATGTGAATCTTATATCTATGGCTAGATTTGGGCTAAATGGGCCACACGAGTGTGTGGGCTTATTTGGGCCGAGAATGGGCCCTAGGCTCATTCGCATCATTATCTCTATTTAGAATACCCTGGTTTACAAAATTACTGAAGTACCATCGGTTTGTAAAATTACCGAAATACCCTCAGTTTGCGAGATTATCAAAGTACCCCTAATTTGCAAAACTATCAAAAACCCTCAGTTTGGAAAATTACTAAAATACCCTCGATTTATGAAATTACTGAAATACTCTTGGTTTGCAAAATTACCGAAAGACCCCTGATTTGTGACATTACCGAAATATCCCTGATTTGTGAAATTACCGAAATTCCCCTAATTTGTGAAATTACCGAAATACCTCCAGTTTATGAAATTACTGAAATACCCTCAGTTTAAGAATTTACCGAAATACCCCTAGGTTGCGAAATTACCAAAATACCTTCGGTTTGCAAAATTATCAAAATACCCCTAGTTTATGAAATTACCAAAATACCCTCGATTTGTAAAATTACCAAAATACCCTCAGTTTGCAAAATTACAGAAATGCCCTTGGGTTGCAAAATTACCAAAATACCCCTAGTTTGCGAAATTACTAAAATACCCTCTATGGGTAAAGTTACCGAAATACCCTCTAAGGGTAAAGTTACCGAAATACCTTCTATGGGTAAAGTTACCGAGATACCCTCGACGGGTAAAATTACCGAGATGCCCTTACGAGGCGAAATGACCGTTTTACCTCTAACCGATTAAATGACCGTTGTACCCTCGTGGTAGTACTAGTGTTGAATGTGTTAATTGTATGATTGATTATGTTTAAGATGCACTGCATACATGGATTAGTTATGAGTAGAATTACCAAATTACCCTTGTAGGGTAGGATTACCGAAACACCCCTAATAGGGTAAAATGACTATTTTGCCCCTGAGGGTAAAAGATTAATTTTGTGCCATGATTTGACTATGATTGTATGACTGTGTTTTAACCGACTTGATTGTGGGCGTGTGTCTAATTTGTTGTTAATATGTGTTGAAATGACTGTTACTAAGCATGGCCATTTTGCATACACGTGTAATGATTGAGCATGACATACACGACATATCGCATTGGGTTGGGTTATGCCTATGGAGGAAGTACTGTACTGGTGGCTATGCCACGTTATACTGATTCAGTGGCTCTGCCACGATATACTGATTTTAGTGGCTTAGCCATGTATACTGTTACTGGCAGCTTTGCTGCGTTGATATTGGCAGCTCGGCTGCGCTCTTAGTGTGTAGGGCTGGATGGGTTGACTTGGTCCCCACATGGTGTGTAGGGTTGGTACGGGTGGTGTGTTGGCTGGATCGGGATGGGATGCATCCTCATACTGCTGCATATCTGTTTATGAGATCTGTCACTGTACTGGGCTTAGGCCACTTGTTCTGTTATTGGTTTGGGCTAGGCCCAATTGATGCTGTTATGGGCTATGACCCAAATAATTTCGTAGTGGGCTTTGACCCACGTATGCTCTGATCTGTACTATACTGTGACTGTTAAAAGGGCTTCGGCCTAGACTATCTAGGTTTCTGCTTTTGTACACTGACTATTACTCTGGTAAGGGGATTACACACTGAGTTTTCATAAACTCACCCCGTTTTTAACTGTGCAGGTAATCCTCAGCCTTAGACGGATTGGAGCTGCGAGGGACTTGGAGGTGACCATACGTTTGATTGGCTTTAGAGTACACGTCCTATTTTTATTTTAGTTTAATTTGTTGGGTTATAAATTTTTTAATAAGGCCTTAAGATTTCTGAACTTTAAGTTTTGGGATTTTATTGATTGTTTTATAATTGCTAGAAGTAGAACACAGTTTATCGGAAATAACTACTGTTTTTCAAAACATCATGTTCTGCAACTGTTTTAAATTAAGCTTTCCGCAACAAACAAGGTTTTAAAGATAATAATGTTTTCCAAGAATGATTTCTAATAAACCACGTTTTGAAAATAAGCAAACGAAATCTGAGGTTTTGAATAGCAGAAAGTTTTAAGTTGTAAGAAGGGTTTCTAATGAAAGCATGATTTTCAAAAAAGACTCTTCAATGTGACATGCCAGATTCGGGCCTAACTTCTAGGCCGGGTTTGGGGTGTTACAAAAAACAACACAAGTGTCCAAGAATGTCAAAAAGATTATACAAGAAGCTTATGAAGGCATGTTCATTAGTCTTAACTCTCGTCTAATTATCCAAAATCTCTCCTTATCTAAAGGCTTTGTAAAAATATCGGCTAGTTGATGCAAAGTATCTATAAACTCTAGAATTATCTCACCTCTTTGCACATGATCTCTAATGAAATGGTGTCTTATCTCTACGTGCTTTGTTCTAGAGCGGATGGATTTTTGGTTAAGCAAATAGCACTAGTGTTATCACACCTCATAGGAATGTGATCCATATCAATTCCATAGTCAACTAATTGTTTCTTCATCCAAAGAATTTAAGCACAACAGCTACCTATGACAACATATTCCGTTTCGGTTGTGGACAAAGCTACATTATTTTGTTTATTAGAGAACCAAGAAACAAGCATTTTTCCTAAGAATTGGCATGTTCCGGAAGTGTTTTTCTATCTAACTTGTATCCTCCAAAATCTGCATCGGAGTAAGCATGCAAACTAAATGATGAATCTTTGGGATACCAAAGTCCTAAGTTTAGAGTGTCCTTAAGGTACCTAAAGATTCTCTTAATGGCTTGTAAATGTGACACCTTAGGAGATGATTGAAATCTAGAGCATAAACAAACACTAAAAATTATATATGATCTACTTGCAGTAAGATAAAGCAATGACCTTATCATAGACCTATAAAGTTTAGTGTCAACACATTTACCTCTTTCATCTTTATGAAGCTTTGTTGAAGTGCTCATTGGTGTTGATTGAGGTTTCAAGTCCTTCATTTTAAACTTCTTAAGCATTTCCTTGATGTATTTAGCTTGATTGATGAAGATGCCATGTTTAGTTAGAGCCCCAAAAAGAAGTTAAGCTCACCTATCAAGCTTATCTAAAATCCACCTTGCATAATCTTAGAAAATTCTTGGCAAAGACGTTCATTAGTAGCACCAAATATAATATCATCAACATAAATTTGTACTGCTAAAATGTCTTTGTCTTTAGTTTTTATGAATAAGGTGGTGTCTACTTTGCCTATTCTAAATCCATTTTCAATTAAAATTTTGGAAAACCTTTCATACCAAGCTTTAGGAACTTGCTTCAAATCATATAAAGCTTTGGACAATTTGAAAACATGATTTGGAAAATTTGGATTTTCAAAACCGGGAGATTGTTCAACATAAACTTCTTTATTTATGAAACCATTTAAAAAAAATACACTTTTGACATCAATTTGAAAAAGTTTCAAATTGTTTGAACATGCAAAAGCTAATAACATCCTAATAGCTTCTAACCTAGCTACCAATGCATAAGTTTCATCATAGTCTATACCTTGCTCTTAGGTATATCCTTTGGCAACTAATCTAGCCTTGTTTCTAATGATGTTACCATTTTCATCAAGTTTATTTCTAAAGACTCATTTAGTTTCTATAGTTGGATTATTACTAGGTCTATCAACTAAATTCCATACTTTATTTCTTTCAAATTGATTTAATCCTTCTTGCATAACCATTACCCAAAATTCATCATTTCAAGCAACATCAATGTTTTAGGTTCTATGTAAGAAATAAAAGCAACATAATTACAAGTATTTCTAATTGAAGATTTAGTAATTACCCCTTTAGATGAATCACCAATGATGTGTCAATCCTTAACATATGAAAGCTCTCTTGGGTAGCTAAAATCTCTTTCAATGTGAGTTGGTTTTTGGAGTTCATCAATTTTGAGTTCTTGAACCAACTCACTCACGCTTTAATCTTCATGTGATGCTTGATTTTGCTCAACTTGATATATTTCTACATCATCAAAATCAATAGATTGCTTTCTAGAAGAAGAGTTAGATTCATCAAAAATAACATGTATAGATTCTCCTACAATAATGGTTCTCTTGTTAAAAATTCTATAAGCTTTAGAATTTCTAGAATAACCAGGAAAAATACATTCATCACTTTTGGCATCAAAATTTCCTAAATTTTCTTTTCCATTATTTAAAAAAGAAAACCATTTGCAACCAAAAGGATGAAAGTGGCTTATGTTAAGCTTTCTTCCTTTAAAAAGTTCATAAGGAGTTTTCTTAAAAATAAGCCTAACTATAGCTCTATTTATAATATAGCAAAAAGTGTTTATGGCTTCCGTGCAAAAATATCTTGACAATTTATTTTCACATAACATGGTTTTAGCCATTTCCTCTAAGGTCCTATTTTTCCTCTCAACAAATCCATTTTATTGAGAGGTTGTAGATGCTAAAAAATTGTGACTACTACCATGTTCATTACAAAAATTATCAAGGCCAAGGTTTTCAAATTCTTTTCCATGATCACTTCTTACACTTGAAATTGAATATCCTACTTGGTTTTGAATCATTTTACAAAAAGTAATATTTTTTTTTCTAAAGCTTTATCTTTTGAAAACAAAAAGAAAACCCATATATGTATAGAATAGTCATCAACAATAACAAATCCATATTGTTTACCTCCTAAACTCATGGTTCTAATGGGTCCAAAAGGGTTAATATGAATAAGTTGGACTACTTTAGATGTAGAAACTATATTTTTAAAATTAAAAGATGCTCTCCTATGTCTAACTTTAGCATATGCATCACATACTTTATCAAAGTTAATAGGAAAGTTAGGCATGCCAACAACAAATTCATTTTTAATAAGCTTTGAAATAACACTCATGCTTGCATGTCCTAATCTTCTATACCATAGCCAATATACATTTTCATTATGAGCCATAAAGCAAATATCAGAGGAAGATATGTTATCAAGATGCACCATAAAAATATTACCTACCCTATGTCCTAAAAAAAGAATCCTATTATTGTGCACCCATTAGACTCAAATATTAGTTTGAATCCCTTGTCACAAAGTTGACTAATGCTAAAGAGGTTATGCTTAAGACCATTTACATAAAACCATTTTTAATGAGAGTGGAAGAATTTATACCTATAGAACCAATACCTTCAATAAGCTTTTTGGAATTATCACCAAATGTGATTTCTCCTCCATTATTTGGCATTAGTTCCATGAAATGGGTTTGTCACCGGTCATGTGTCTAGAGCATCCACTATCAAGGTACCATGATTTCTTCTTAGAGTTTCTTGCCTTGAAGCAATGTTGTTCCTCCTACAAACACAGTTAACCCTTGGATTTTGGTACCCAAACTTTCTTGGGTCCATTAGCAACAGTCTTAACAATTTTTTTCCCCTTAGGAAACCACTTCTTTAAAACATCCTCATTTTGAGATGTGTTTAATTCTTTTGGAATTCACACACCCTTAGTGAGTTTGCTTCTAGATGCCAGCTTCCTTAAAGAACATACTTGTCTATCATGCCCCTTTTTTATGACAATGTGTGCATGAGAGTGAGGCATCATAAATATAGCTTGGTTTCTTAAAGAAATTTTTAAATTTGGTTTCTCTTTGTAAATTTACAAAACCTAAGCCACTCTTGTCAAAGAAGGGTCTTTGAGATTCAAGCATATTATTTAGTTTTTTATTGCCCTATATAGAACATAGAAAAGGAATTATGCAAGTTCTTATTTATTAAAATAAAATCATCAATTTGAGTTTGCATATCATTAAATTTCTTTTCTATCACATATTTAGCTATGATTAGAGGCTTATTTTCCTCCTTTAATTTTGAAATCACTTTCTTATATTTAGAGTTCATAGTCTCAAAATCTATAGCTAGTTCATCAAAGGCATATTGTAATTCTTCTAATGTATATTCATTTAATTCACTAGAATTTAGGATTTTTTCAACAGCCATAAGAAATAGGTTGGCAACTTCATTGTTCTCATCACTATTGGATGAATTGCTATCACTCCAAGTTTCCATCATGGCTTTCTTCTTTTGTTTTAATGCCCCTTTCTTCTTCAATTGTGGGCAATCTATGACCCCCACTTTTTTCACTTATAGCAAATGATTTGGTCCTTTTCCTTCTTGCTCGGTTCACCCTTGATGATGTCTCTTATTGGGAATCTTTTGGCTTTGTTGAACTTCATGAATTTTTTGAATTTCTTTGCAAATATAACCATCTCCTCCTCATCATTATTATTACTGGAGCCTTCATCCTTCTCACAAGTTGTTTATTTGAAGGCAACTCCCACTTTCTTTGGAGCTTCTTTGATTTCTTATACATTGTGGTTGATCTTCATTTCATATGTCAACAAGGAACCGATGAGCTCATCAATGGAGAGTGAGTTGAGATCCATTTATTTTTCTATTGTTGTCACTTTAGCTTCCCAAAATGTTGGAAAACTATTCAACATCTTCACCATCTCTTTGTTGGGATAGATCTTCCCAAGGTCTTTGAGACCATTGATGATGTGGGTGAAGTGATCGAATATCTCATTGATTCTTTCTTCCAATTTTTCCTTAAACAACTCATAATCAAGGGTACGAAGGCTTATCTTGGACTCCTTAACTCTATTTGTCCCTTCATAGGTGACTTTAAGCTTTTCCCATATTTCTTTTGCATTATCACACTAGGAGACTCTATTGTTCTCATTTGAACCAAGAGCACAAAATATATTATGCATAGCTTTTGTATTTAATTGCACCTTCTTCATATCATTGTCATATTATTCCCTCTCTTCCTTTGGGACAATAACACCTCCAACCATTTTTATTGGAATGGATGACCCATTTGTAATTATCCTCCAAACTTCATAGTCATTAGCTTGGATGAATAGCTTCATTATTGTTCTCCAATATGAGTAGTTGGTTCCATTGAATAAATAAGGTCTCATGGTGGAATGCCCTTGTCCCAATATGGTGGAATTTTGCTCCAATGCCATGAAGTAAATTTCTTGACTTGTCGCTTCCATTTTGGATATCCTTAGGATCTTCTCTCTTTGTGGTAAAATTGTCTCTATATTTTTAGCTTTGATACCAATTGTTGAGGTTGAAATACATCAAGAGAGGGTGAAATGGTGTATTAAAACATTTTCGGGAAAAAGGAAAAATAAAATGACTCAAGTATTTATAGTGGTTCGGCCACAATTGCCTACATCCATTACCATAGCTTTCCTCAACTAAGGATTCCCAAATGCACCATATTTGAACCTTTAAAAACAAGGTTTAACCTTACAATTCTCTATCTTTTTAAAGGTAAGATAGAACCACCTCCCCTTAAGGTTTTCTACCCAAAACCTTAAGTAACACCTCACAAATGAGAGAAAAATAATGATGAATAAGATGATACCTCTAAAATGTATAAAATCAACAATTAAGCACTCTCACATAAAGTTACAACACTTGAAAGAATGATAGAAAACTTAACCCACAAGTGTGTACAAGAAATATTTAGTAAAAGATTGAGAAAGATTGAAAAATTGAGTTCTTGGAAGTTATGCACTTGTTTCTTGTCTTTGTTCACTTCAATGGGGAGCCTTGACCTTATATTTAAGTCCTTTAACAACCCTGTGAACGTTTGTAGCCGTTAGAGACAAAATAGAGTCGTTGGAGCCATAAAAACCAACATTAAATGCAGTCTAAAGCTTTATTATATCGATAGAAGAAAACTTATATTGGTAAAAATTTTTTCAAAATATGACTATTGGGCTCGTTCCATCATTATAAGTGTAACACCCCAAACCCGGCCCACAAGCCTTGACCAGATCTAGTATGTTACGGAGTAAAACGTTTTGAAGGATTCAGATTAATAGTGGAAATCTGAAAATTTGCTGAAGTTATAAAACAGTATTTGCTAAAACTCGGATGGGTTGATTTGATAAACACGATTGAGTTGAAACTATTTGAAAATTTAAATTTTTAGAAACATCAGTTATCGTTAACTTAGAAAATTTTGTTACCCGATGGTAACATCTTTGAAAACGAGTACGAGTATAATTTTGAAAAACATTACTTCTAACCGATTTGCTTAACAGTTCATAAGTTCATCAGTCATAAAGTAAAAATAACTAATTAAACATCCAAAATAATAATAAGCGGCCATATTACAACCCAATCGAAATTTAGTAAATAATAAACTTAAAACGGGGCAAAATAAGATTTCAAGTCCACGGACAAGCATGGCCGCCTCGAGTCCTCCCCGGCTCCATTTCCGCGATCTACTCACCTGCAAGATGATATGGGAAGGGGTGAGTCACCAAGACTCAGTGTGTATAAATCCCCAACCCAAAAATACAACTCATACACAGATATTAGTAATACATGCAATTATGCATCCCAACCTAGCCATCCATGCTCCTTTTTCTACCCCGTGTGGTACCAAACCACTGGTGGTGCCAAGCCACTGGTGGCCGAAGTCACAAATATCAGATGATGGGGCCAACCCATCGTGTGGTACCAAACCACTGATGACCATAGGTCACAATATCACATGTGGTACCAAACCACTGGTGGTGCCAAACCACTGGTGACCGAAGTCACAATATCAATATGTGGTGCCAAACCACTGGTGGTGCCAAACCACTGGTGGTGCCAAACCACTGGGACTTAGTCACAAATATCAATATGTGGTACCAAACCACTGGTGATCGAAGTCACAAATATCAAATGATGGGGCCAACCCATCGTGTGGTACCAAACCACTGGTGACAGTCCATAGAGATCATCTCCCTCCTCTCATCAATCACACCATCATCATGCTCACATAACAGTATCATGATCTCATATATCATGCATTCACATGTAGCATAGCATTTAATAGCATATGATGGCATACACACATATATCATAGATCGAGTAATAGGGGACTTACCTGAAAACCAAGCTTATGCCCACAAGGCAAAGTTACTACATGAGAGGTTGTAAATATCATCATAATAACAATTTATACTAATAAAGTGTGTAAGAGTTTACACACCTGATCAAACGTAAGTCTAAGTGAATCCCGAACTACTCAACAACGAAAGCCCGAAAAATCGATCTATCGCGCTAGATTTCTTGCCCTATATTCGGCCAACACCAAAATTAATAATAATATAGGCTATTCGGCTACCAATCAAAAATCCCAAAGGATATGTCGCACTTGAAAACGCTTACCAACGCGATTTGAAATCCCAAAAGCCTCCAATTTCTCCTTGGCCGCTTTGCCCCTAAAGCCATAGTGCACATTCGGTTACACATAAATACCAAAGATGGCCTTTGGCCGAAAATGCTTAACCATTGTCCATGCTTACCAAAATTCCGAAGTTGACACCTGACTTGTCGAGATCCCTAGCTTTTCCAAGTCCCAAATTATTTGCTTGCTCTTGTAGTTACCAATATCTCTTGATGTTCAAAAATCCCGAGAGCTTCCTTAATGCACCTTCACGTTGGCACATGCAAAAGAACACAGTTATGCCACTATATACATTCGACCAACCCAAGAAATCAAGGCCTACCCTTGATTTCGGCACCCTTATTGAAAAGAACTCAAATCGATTACTAGAGTAGAAAATACTTACCCTTGAAGATTCGGCCTCAACAAGAATATGCATGGATTTGAGGTTGAAAGGAAAAACAAGGAACAAGAGGGAGAGGTTGAAAGAAATTCGGCACCTCCCTTACAACTTTCAAAACCGAAACTCAACCTAGCTCTCTCTCTTCTTCGGTCAAAACACAAATGGAAGGAAAAGAAGAAGAAAAGATGAATTTTGGCACCCTTTAGCTCTACTCAAAATCAACCAAACAAGTCCCCAAAGATTGCTTCATTCGGCCATGCTCAAATTAGAGGGAAGGAAATGAATTTTGGCCATGCATTGCTAAACTAATGGCCGGACATGCTCCATGCTAATTCCCATCCATTAGAAAATTCCCATCACCAAAAACAACAAGCTTGCCCATGCTCCTCTCCCCACGCCAAGACTCATCCATGAAAATTAAACATTGTTTAATCATGGCTCCCATTACTACCAAAATAATAATAATAATAATAATAATAATATAAATATATTAACACTACCCCATCACCACACATAAAATAATAATAATAATAATATAAAACTCCCCATCTTCCAATCCCATTTTCCTATAACATATAATAATAATAATAATAATAATAATAATAATAATAATAATAATAATAATAATAATAATATATCAACTATCCCATCCTATCAATAAAAAAAATAAATAAAAAAATAAAACCCCTAACAGCCTTGTTCATGTGTGCAAGTGCCCATGCAGCCACCTTCACGCCAGCAAGAAAAAGAATAAAACCATGCTGCGCTCCAGGGTCTCGAACCCGAGACCTGGAGAAGACATCTCCACGCCCCAGCCACTCGGCCTCTATGCATTTCATATCATAAACGCATCGCAACATTCTTTTAAGCCCTTCCTCTGCTAGCTCCTTTTTGTCTTAACAACAAAACCAAAAATAAAACGCCCGCGCGCCTCCAACAGGATTCGAACGCGCGACCTCGTAAAGCTCACTAGCTGCAAGCGTCCAAGCCACTCCACCCAGGCGCTTTCTTGTGACATAATTCCGCCCCAATTTATTATAAAGCCTCCTTACGTTGCTCCCTTCAGCGCCAAAAACAAAACTGCCAATTGCGATACAAGCAACTCGAACCCTTGCCCTCCTAAAGTACCCTAGCGCCTCTAACCACTCTACCACCTGGACTTTCATGTCCAAAAACTACTAAAATTATATTTAAGGACCCCATAGCCCAAATCCCCTTTTTACTAGAAATTTCCAAAATTTTCTAAAGCTTCCATTTTAATCTTAAAGTTTTAAAAACCTTCAAAACACATCCAAACCGCTCTTAAAGTCTACTAACACTAGGGTTATGCTCCAAAAGCACAACCCCTAATTTAGGATGCTACAGTTCTACCCCCTTAAAATAATTTCGTCCTCGAAATTACCTGGATCAGAAGAGTTGGGGGTATTGCTGCCGCATCACGTCCTCGGGTTCCCACGTAGCTTCTTCTACACCGTGGTTCCGCCATAGCACTTTCACCAAAGGTACTGACTTCCTACGTAGAACCTTGACATCTCGATCCAAGATCTGAACTGGCTCCTCCTCGAAAGATAAGTCCGAGTTTACCTCAATCTCTGCCACTGGCACAACGTGTGATGGATCTGACCGATACCGTCTAAGCATCGACACATGAAAGACGTCATGAATCTGACTCAACTCTGCCGGCAGCTCGAGCAGATAAGCTATCGGTCCCACTCGCTTTACTACTGTATATGGGCCGATGAACCTTGGGCTTAGCTTCCCTTTTTGCCCAAATCTTAATACCTTTTTCCAAGGTGACACTTTCAGAAAAACTTTATCTCCTACTGCATACTCCACTTCCTTGCGCTTAAGATCAGCGTAGGACTTCTGCCTATCCGCCGCTTCCTTGAGACGAGCCCGAATCACCTTTACTTTCTCTTCAGTCTCTGTCACCAACTCTGGACCTAAAACTTGTCGTTCACCTAACTCCGTCCAACACGTAGGAGTACAGCATCTTCCTCCATACAGTGCTTCATATGGTGCCATTTGGATACTCGCTTAATAACTATTGTTATAAGCGAATTCTGCCAACGGTAGATACTCTTCCCAACTACCACTGAAATCCAAAACACAACCTCTTAGCATATCTTTTAAAATCTGTATGACCCTTTCCGACTGCCCGTCCGACTGTGGATGGAATGCTGTACTGAAATCCAATCGTGTACCCAAAGCCTGATGCAACGCTTTCTAGAACCTTGACGTAAACCTCGGATCCCTATTTGAGATGATTGATACTGGCACACCATGCAATCTTACTATCTCAGCCACATACAATTTTGCTAGCCTCTGAAGAGAATAATCCACCCTTACTGGTATGAAGTGAGCTGACTTGGTCAGACGGTCCACAATCACCCAAACTGCGTCCTTCTTGCTGGACGTGAGGGGTAGCCCATTGACGAAGTCCATAGTGATCCTCTCCCATTTCCACTGAGGAATCTTCATTGGTTGAAGTAACCCTGATGGCAACTGATGTTCAGCCTTTACCTGCTGACACGTCAGACACCTTCTCACGAATTCAGTTACCTCACGCTTCAACCCCGACCACCAGAACTGCTTCCGCAAATTTCCATACATCTTGCTACCTTCAGGATGCATAGCGTATGGGCTGCTATGTGCATCCTGAAGAATTCTTTGCCTCAATTCCACATCCTTCGGCATACAAGGCCGCCCTTGAAAACACAACATACCATCACCAGTCAAACTATACCCTTCCAAACCACCATCTTGAACTTGCAACCTCCGCGCATTTAAACTGCCATCCCCTAATTGCTTTTCCTTAATCTCCTCGATCCAAGTTGGCTTAACTTGCAGCTCTACCAAAAGACTTCCATCATCGTATAGACTGAGATGAGCAAACATCGCCCTTAAGTCTGTCACGACCTTCCGGCTCAACGCATCAGCCACCACGTTAGCCTTGCCTGGATGGTACTCAATTGAACATTCGTAGTCCTTCAACAGTTCAATCCATCGGCGCTGCCTCAAATTTAAGTCTTTCTGAGTCAAGAGATACCTCAAACTTTTGTGATCCGTGTAGACTATCGACTTTTCCCCATACAAGTAATGCCTCCATATTTTCAAAGCGAAGACTACTGCTGCTAACTCCAAGTCGTGAGTCGGATAGTTAACCTCATGCGGTCTTAGCTGACAGGATGCATAGGCCACTACCTTCCCTTCCTGCATCAACACACATCCCAAACCAGTATGGGACGCATCACAATAAACCATGAACAACTTCCCTGCCTCAGGCTGTACCAAAACCGGAGCTTCCGTCAGAATCTTCCTTAGCTTATCAAAACTTTCTTGCTATTTCTCTGACCAAACAAATGGGACTCCTTTTCTTAATAACTTAGTCAACGGGGCTGCGATTAAGGAGAAATTTTCCACGAATCTTCTGTAATATCCAGCCAACCCCAGAAAAATTCGGACTTCCGTAACCGACTTTGGTGGTTTCCACTCCAACACTGCCTCGATCTTGCTAGGATCCACTCTGATCCCCTCAGCTGAAACAACATGCCCTAGGAAAGTTACCTCCTTAAGCCAGAACTCGCACTTGCTGAATTTGGCGTACAACTGTTTCTCCCTTAGAACTTGCAGAACCATATGGAGGTGTGCGTCATGCTCTTCTTCAGACTTCGAGTACACCAAAATGTCGTCTATAAACACCACGACGAACCGATCCAGATAGGGTTGGAAGACCCGGTTCATCAAGTCCATAAACGCGGCTGGTGCATTCGTCAAACCAATAGGCATTACCAGAAACTCGTAGTGCCCATAACGAGTACGGAATGTCGTCTTATGGATATCAGCCTCCTTCACCTTCAGCTGATGATACCCTGACCTAAGGTCGATCTTAGAGAAAACTGATGCACCCTTGAGTTGATCGAACAAATCATCAATCCTGGGTAAGAGATACCGGTTCTTTATCGTTAGCTTGTTCAACTGTCGATAGTCTATACACATCCGCATCGTACCATCCTTCTTCTTGACAAACAGCACAGGTGCTCCCGACGGAGATATACTTGGTCGAATAAACCCTCTATCCAAGAGCTCCTGAATTTGAGCCTTCAGCTCCACCAACTCCTTTGGTGCCATTTGGTAGGGTGCTATAGACACAGGTGCCGTTCCGGGCAACAAGTCTATACCGAACTCAACTTCCTGATCTGGAGGCAGACCCGGGAGTTCTTCTGGAAACACATCAGCGAATTCCCCTACAGTTCGGACCTTCTCAACTGCTGACTCCTTAGCCTCCAAGGCACAGATTCGAACCAACAACGCCTCACAACCTTTTCTGACCATTTTCTCAGCCTTCAAGGCAGACACCACATTGGATAGATAATCTCATCTATTACCTATCATGACCACTTCATCACCCTTAGCCGTCTTTAGAACCATGCGCTTAGCAGCGCAATCCAACCTTGCCTGATACTTAACCAGCCAGTCCATTCTAAGAATTAGATCGAACTCCCCAAACGGCAGTTCCATCAGATCAGCCACAAACACTACCCCTTGGAGTTCTAGGGGTACATCTCCATATAGCTTGTTCACTACTACAGAGTGTCCTAGAGGGCTAATTACAGTCATCTCCCTAGAAGCAGTCTCAAAGTCCAAGTTCATAGTCTCTACCACACTACTAGCAACGTATGAATGCTTCGAACCCACATCAATTAATGCAACATAAGGAAGACCAAAAATTAGGAACGTACCGGTTATGACGTCCGGTGTGTCACCCTCCTCGCGACGCCTCGCTGCGTAGACTAACCCAGGCTGCCTTGCCTCTGTGTTGCCTGTATCTCTGCCCGAAATTTCGCAACCCCGATTAGAACCATTACCTCCTCTACCATTACCACGACCCCTCTGCGATGGTCCCACATTTCTAGCCTGAGTACGGTTCTGACCCTCTGGCTGATTCTTAGCTAGCTTCCGAGGACAATCCCTTACACGGTGATCCAAAGATCCACATTCAAAGCAACCCCTCTCACCGGTCCAACAACTTCCCCAATGTGACTTCCCACAACGATTACACTGAGCCGGTCTCTGATTAGTAGCCATGGGCCTTCCTGCCTGATTCGACCCACTCTGCCTAGCCCTTTTTTGTGCATTATTACCCGATCCAGACGACCCAAAACCTCTTTTCTGCTTGTTCCTATCATAGTTCTGTCTCACAGACTCCTTGACCCCTTCGGCTACCTTAGCCTTCTCTACCAGAACAGCAAACTCACGCACCTGTTGTGGAGCAATCAACAACCTTAAATCATCCCTAAGTCCGTCTTCAAAGCGGACACAACGATCATGCTCAGTTGACACAATTCCCCGAGCATAGCGGCTCAGCCTCAAGAATTCTGCCTCATACTCAGATACCGACTTATTTCCTTGTACCAATCCCAGAAAAGCTTTCCTCTGAGCATCAGTGTAGCTGGTGCCCATATACTTCTTCTGATAAGCAGCTTTGAAGTACTCCCAAGTAAGGCCATCTGCCGTAGCACCATCCCGAACCGTGAGCCACCACTGGTATGACTCATCCTTTAGAAGCGACATTGCTCTTTTCAGCTTCTCCTCATTCGTTAAATCGAGATCGTCCATGATCCTCTTAGTCGATTCTAACCAATATTCCGCTGCACTGGGTGCCACGCTCGACACACCCCGGAATACCTCAGCTCCGTTGGATCGGAGTTGCTCGGGTACAGACTTTCGAGCTCCTGTACCTCTACCGGTCCCAGCCATCATCTCTAGAACACGCAGCATAGCCTGCGATACCGACTCACCCCCCGTCTGATCCTGATGTCCAACACCAAAAGTTGGGGGTGGTGGTGGAGGTGGTATCTCATTATCTGACCCTTGGCCTGACCTAACTGGTTCTGACACAGCCATCCGGCCTCTACCGCGTCCCCGACGGCCGCGACCTCTAGAACTCATTTCTTATTGCGCGATCTGTCTTAAAAAGTTTTATGAGTTAGTCAAAGTTTCACTGATTATTAGCGAAGAAATTTTATGAACGAAGTTTAGAAGTTGTTCCTTCGATCAAACAAGTTTCAATTCTTCTATTCTAATTCAAAGACACACATTCACTTATTCCATCACCTTTTTGCCCAAATTCTATCCCGGGGGTAATCTCGTCATTTGCCCTACAGAGGTATTTTGGTAATAAACCGGGGTAAATTTGTAAATCTTGAAAAATTTGCAAACTTGGGGGTTCTTTTTAAGAATTTGTTTTCCAAATTGGCAGCGTTGCAGAAATTTTTTAAAAATCAGGGTCAATTTAGTAATTTTGTAAGTTAGGGGGCAATTTCGTAATTTACCAAAATCGTGGTATTTTTGATATTTACAAATTAAGGTTTTAGGTATGTTGGTAAAATAAGAAAATTTTGTTAAATTTGGGGGTCGCTTAATAATTTAGAAACCAGGGGCATTTTCGTAAATTTTTACCACTAGGGGTATTTTTGTAATTTTTCATAAATCGAAAATTTTTTTGAAAAATTTTCATAAAATAGTCCTCACAAGTTAAAAGGGTAGTTTTTAAGAGTTTTAAAACTAGAGTTTTTATAAAAATACGGCTAGTTCCCCTTCGGGTTTTAATAATCAGGTTTAGCCCATGAACAAGTCCTCACGGTTAGGGTGAACCGAAGCTACGCACCAGGTAGGATTCCCGCGAAGAGGAGGTGAGTCGCTAAGACCGCTTAAATACCAAGCTCTTCCGGATCCAATCCTAGACATGCGTACAAGGGTTACCACACCCTAACTCGGCGGCTTAGTCATAGGTTTGTTTATTAAGGCAATTAAAATCTTATGCGATTGTTGGGGTAATCTAGTCCTAGGGTTCACATACCTTTCATACTATCTACGTTCCATTCCTACCCCTTTACAGATAATCATTCACACAGAGGTTTAGTAATACTTACCCGAGCGGATTGGTGCCGGAGACTCGATGCCATGTTGTTCAAAACAAAACCATTTTCATAATAGTTCACAGAGACTTACCAAGAAACATTTTTGGGCCTTGGGCCCTCACAGCCGAGTTTTTGAACCGAGCTCTGATACCAATTATGTAACACCCCAAACCCGGCCCACAAGCCTTGACCGGATCTGGTATGTCACGGAGTAAAACGTTTTGAAGGATTCGGATTAATAGTGGAAATCTGAAAATTTGCTGAAGTTATAAAATGGTATTTGCTAAAACTCGGATGGGTTGATTTGATAAACACGATTGAGTTTAAACCATTTGAAAATTTAAATTTTTAGAAACATCAGAGTTATCGTTAACTTAGAAAATTTTGTTACCCGATGGTAACATCTTTGAAAACAAGTACGAGTATAATTTTGAAAAACATTACTTCTAACCGATTTGCTTAACAGTTCATAAGTTCATCAGTCATAAAGTAAAAACAACTAATTAAACATCCAAAATAATAATAAGCGGCCATATTACAACCCAATCGAAATTTAGTAAATAATAAACTTAAAACGGGGCAAAATAAGATTTCAAGTCCACGGACAAGCATGGCCGCCTCGAGTCCTCCCCGGCTCCATCTCCGCGATCTACTCACCTGCAAGATGATATGGGAAGGGGTGAGTCACCAAGACTCAGTGTGTATAAATCCCCAACCCGAAAATACAACTCATACACAGATATTAGTAATACATGCAATTATGCATCCCAACCTAGCCATCCATGCTTCTTTTTCTACCCCGTGTGGTACCAAACCACTGGTGGTGCCAAACCACTGGTGACCGAAGTCACAAATATCAAATGATGGGGCCAACCCATCGTGTGGTACCAAACCACTGATGACCATAGGTCACAATATCACATGTGGTACCAAACCACTGGTGGTGCCAAACCACTGGTGACCGAAGTCACAATATCAATATGTGGTGCCAAACCACTGGTGGTGCCAAACCACTGGGACTTAGTCACAAATATCAATATGTGGTACCAAACCACTAGTGACCGAAGTCACAAATATCAAATGATGGGGCCAACCCATCGTGTGGTACCAAACCACTGGTGACAGTCCATAGAGATCATCTCCCTCCTCTCATCAATCCCACCATCATCATGTTCACATAACAGTATCATGATCTCATATATCATGCATTCATATGTAGCATAGCATTTAATAGCATATGATGGCATACACACATATATCATAGATCGAGTAATAGGGGACTTACCCGAAAACCAAGCTTATGCCCACAAGGCAAAGTTACTACATGAGAGGTTGTAAATATCATCATAATAACAATTTATACTAATAAAGTGTGTAAGAGTTTACACACCTGATCAAACGTAAGTCTAAGTGAATCCCGAACTACTCAACAACGAAAGCCCGAAAAATTGATCTATCGCGCTAGATTTCTTGCCCTATATTCGGCCAACACCAAAATTAATAATAATATAGGCTATTCGGCTACCAATCAAAAATCCCGAAGGATATGTCGCACTTGAAAACGCTTACCAACTCGATTTGAAATCTCAAAAGCCTCCGATTTCTCCTTAGCCGCTTTGCCCCTAAAGCCATAGTGCACATTCGGTTACACATAAATACCAAAGATGGCCTTTGGCCGAAAATGCTTAACCATTGTCCATGCTTACCAAAATTTTGAAGTTGACACCTGACTTGTCGAGATCCCTAGCTTTTCCAAGTCCCAAATTATTTGCTTGCTCTTGTAGTTACCAATATCTCTTGATGTTCAAAAATCCGGAGAGCTTCCTTAATGCACCTTCACGTTGGCACATGCAAAAGAACACAGTTATGCCACTATATACATTCGGCCAACCCAAGAAATCAAGGCCTACCCTTGATTTCGGCACCCTTATTGAAAAGAACTCAAATCGATTACTAGAGTAGAAAATACTTACCCTTGAAGATTCGGCCTCAACAAGAATAAGCATGGATTTGAGGTTGAAAGGAAAAACAAAGAACAAGAGGGAGAGGTTGAAAGAAATTCGGCACCTCCCTTACAACTTTCAAAACCGAAACTCAACCTAGCTCTCTCTCTTCTTCGGTCAAAACACAAATGGAAGGAAAGGAAGAAGAAAAGATGAATTTTGGCACCCTTTAGCTCTACTCAAAATCAACCAAACAAGTCCCCAAAGATTGCTTCATTCGGCCATGCTCAAATTAGAGGGAAGGAAATGAATTTTGGCCATGCATTGCTAAACTAATGGCCGGCCATGCTCCATGCTAATTCCCATCCATTAGAAAATTCCCATCACCAAAAACAACAAGCTTGCCCATGCTCCTCTCCCCACGCCAAGACTCATCCATGAAAATTAAACATTGTTTAATCATGGCTCCCATTACTACCAAATAATAATAATAATAATAATAATAATAATAATAATAATAATATAAATATATTAACACTACCCCATCACCACACATAAAATAATAATAATAATATAAAACTCCCCATCTTCCAATCCCATTTTCCTATAACATATAATAATAATAATAATAATAATAATAATAATAATAATAATAATAATAATAATAATATATCAACTATCCCATCCTATCAATAAAAATAAATAAATAAAAAAATAAAACCCCTAACAGCCTTGTTCATGCGTACAGGTGCCCATGCAGCCACCTTCACGCCAGCAAGAAAAAGAATAAAACCATGCTGCGCTCCAGGGTCTCGAACCCGAGACCTGGAGAAGACATCTCCACGCCCCAGCCACTCGGCCTCTATGCATTTCATATCATAAACGCATCGCAACATTCTTTTAAGCCCTTCCTCTGCTAGCTCCTTTTTGTCTTAACAACAAAACCAAAAATAAAACGCCCGCGCGCCTCCAACAGGATTCGAACGCGCGACCTCGTAAAGCTCACTAGCTGCAAGCGTCCAAGCCACTCCACCCAGGCGCTTTCTTGTGACATAATTCCGCCCCAATTTATTATAAAGCCTCCTTACGTTGCTCCCTTCAGCGCCAAAAACAAAACTGCCAATTGCGATACAAGCAACTCGAACCCTTGCCCTCCTAAAGTACCCTAGCGCCTCTAACCACTCTACCACCTGGACTTTCATGTCCAAAAACTACTAAAATTATATTTAAGGACCCCATAGCCCAAATCCCCTTTTTACTAGAAATTTCCAAAATTTTCTAAAGCTTCCATTTTAATCTTAAAGTTTTAAAAACCTTCAAAACACATCCAAACCGCTCTTAAAGTCTACTAACACTAGGGTTATGCTCCAAAAGCACAACCCCTAATTTAGGATGTTACAATAAGTTTGTTTTTGTATAACTCTAATGGTTTCATTTGGTATCGGTAGAAGTGTAGGGGATTTTTAATATACTTTTTGTTATATCAAAATACTTGAAAAACTAGAGCAAATAATTGTAGATTGTAGATACATAAAACTTTATAAATGTAAATCTAATCTAATGTATTATAATGATATTAATTACATATTATATATAAACTATTATGATCAATTCATTAACTATTAAGAAAAGAAAAAAAATTAGATAGTGAAGAGTTTAATTTACGATATATCATTTTTATTGTTTACGATATATCAACTCCTCCATATACAAATTCTATGTAACACCCCCTACCCGTATTCGTCGCCGGAATAGGGTACGAGGTATTACCAGAGTTTATCAAATTAATTTTCCATTATTACGAGTTAATTACTATTCATTTATCGAAACATGTCATGACATCCTTTAGATGGGCCTCCAAAACCCAAAACATACTTCTATTATAATTATACCATTTAGCATATTCATCACTCTTTACTTTAATACATATTCATTAAACAAGTTTTGGCATTTATATAATCATCAAATCATGTACATGCCATATAAATCAAAAAGGAAGTTTACAAAAGCTACCACTTATCACTTATCACTAATCAAAAGTACTCAAATCCGACGTTCCGCTCAATTTGATCATTTATTCGTTTTTCGTATTGTTATTTTATTCTAAATTCATCAACAAATATATCTCATCGTACATTATATAATTCATGAAATTAACATTTAATCATTAAATTTCAGCCATATAAACTTACCTGGATCGATTTGCAGAATTTGTGAAAGTTCAGGGACTAATCAGCTACTTTTTCTTTTCCTCGACTTGCTTCGAGTTCTCAATCTATCATTGTAAAATCATTCACTTATCAGTATTGACTTCACCTTCACTCTATTTCACATCCTTAATGTTTATAACTTGCTTATAAGTAACATTATCTATAATTTCACTATTTACTTATGTATATTCAATGCTGTCTATCTGTGTCATAGTTACTAAATTATTTTTATCTTGAGCTACATAACTCCAAATTAGGATCCGCTAATTTTCCCTGCAACTAGACTCACATATCTTCTTACCATAAAATTTTTAGAATTTTTGGTTTAGCCAATAAGAATATTTTATTCTTTAAAGTCTCCCTATTCTACTGTCTAACAGTTCCGACCCTTCTTCACTAAAAAATAATTATCTCATCGTACAGGATTCGGATAATGTTCCCATTTGTTTCTCTTGAAAATAGACTCATTCAGGATTTTAAAATATAAATTTACTCCCCTAATTAATTTTCTCTAAGTTTTTATGATTTTCCAAAGTCAGAATAGGGGAACCCGAAATCATTCTGACCTTGTCTCACAAAATTTATTATATCTCATGATTTAAAATTCCATTGCTTACACTGTTTCTTCTACGAGTAACTAGACTCAATAAGCTTTAGGGTCCGTTTGTTTACAAGTAAAAACTTTTACAGAAAATGTTTTCTGCATTTTCCTGTGTTTGTTTCACAGAAAGTAGTTTAATCAACGGAAAATGACTTACAGGTCAAGGTAAAATAAGCCCTTTTTTTCCTGTAAAATGACTTACCCTTTTGAAAAGCGTAAGTCATTTTCTGGAAAAGAGCTCATCTATAGATAATTTTATTTTTTTATTAAAATTAACTTAAATTAATCTTAATATTATAATATTGATAACAAATTTTATTTTTATTTTTATTTTTAAAAAATTATATTTTTCAATATTATTAAACATACATATTTAAGTATTTATATTTAGTCTTATAATAAATTATTAATATAACAAATATAATTTATTATTTTAATAAATTATTTAATATTTCAATATTATTTTAATAATAAATAATATTATTCACATACTATTGAAAATATTCAATATTAATATTTTAATAATAAATGCTTTGTAGTATAAAGGTTAAAATATGTCATAAGTCTATGTATACTTCACAGATTTGTAATTTAGTCTTTGTACTTTTATTTTTAAGAATTTAGTCCATTTACATTTCAAATTTGAAAATCAAGTCCAATTGTTGACATCGTTAATTTTTTTTGTCAATTTTGTTGATTTCACATTTTTAAATAAAAAATAATCACTTAGTAGTCATGTAATTAAAAAATGACATTGTAATAAATCTGAATTTAACAGAATACTTTTAATATATGCAAAAACAATGTAAAATATAAAATTATAGATAAAAATAAATTCAATTAAAAAATGGAAAAATAAGAAAATCTCAAATGTATGTTTATTTAATTGAAAACAATTTTTATGAAATAATTTTAAGAAATCTACCAAACACAAGAAAATATTAGCTTTTTCAGAAAAGTAAATCATTTTCCAGAATTATTTTCCGGAAGTCATTTTTAGTGAAACAAGCGGAACCTTAATTTCATATTTTATTCATTCTCTAATTCGATTCCCACAATTTTTTTTGTGTTTTTTCAAAGTTAGACTACTGCTGCTGTCCAAAACTATTTTAGTGCAAAATGTTGATTTCCATTTT
Source organism: Gossypium australe (assembly GCA_005393395.2). Lineage (NCBI taxonomy): Eukaryota > Viridiplantae > Streptophyta > Magnoliopsida > Malvales > Malvaceae > Gossypium > Gossypium australe. The sequence goes on from CM016621.1 coordinate 118,608,874, forward strand.
GCCCCAAATTTCACAGTTCATACAATTCAGTCCTTGCTCAATTAACCCCTCAATTAAGCTAATTTTTCTCAATTAATACTTTACCTAGACATTATAAGTTATTTCACAACTATTGAAATTCAGAATTTTCACATAAAACCCTTACTTCAAACTCTTTTACAATTAGGTCCCAAACATTCACTTTCTATTCAATTCTTTCAATAAAATCGGCATATAAACAATATAAAGCTCTAATTCCATGCTAAATCATCATATACTTCCAGCACATATTCATAGAAACTTTTAATTTCTTTCATAGAATCAAAAACTAATGAATTCAACAAGTGGACCTAGTTGTAAAAGTCACAAAAACACAAAAATTTCAAGAAATAATCAAGAATTGAACTTACTTGCAGTAAAAATATGAAAAACCAACTTAAGGAAACCCTTCTATGGTGTTTTTGCTGATGAGAATGTAGAAAAATAAAGAGAAATCTAGATAATTCCACTTTAATCATAGCTTTAATATGTAAATTTTACAATATTCCAATTTTGCCCTTAATTCTCCTTATTTTCTTGCTGATTTCATGCCTTTGCCGTCCAGCTCAAATAGACCTTGGGTTTATTTTCCTTTTAAGCCCTCTTTCTTTTATCATTTAAGCTATTTAATCATTTTCTATAATTTTGCATTTGTTACAATTTAGTCCTTTTTGTTCAATTAACTATCGGAACTTTAAAATTTTTTGACAAACTTTAATACTAACTTTTTAACTCTCCATAAATATTTATGGCTCGATTAAAAATCTTCGAGGTCTCGATACCTCATTTTCGATTCTAATTATTTTAATATTTATTTCTAGTACACTATTCACTATTTCAAAAATTTTCCTAACTTCACATTTAACTTATACTCACTAAATTAATAATATTTTCTACTTACTTGTTGGATTTAGCGACCTCAAATCACCGTTCTTACACCACTGAAAATTCAGGCCATTACAACTCTTCCCCCCTTTTAGGAAATTTCATCCTCGAAATTTCGTACCTGTAAATAAATTCGGATACTGAAATCTCATCAATTCCTCAGTCGCCCAGGTTGCCTCCTTTGATCCATGTCGATTCCATAACACTTTAACTAGTGGTACACGTTTATTCCTCAACTCTTTAACTTCTCGAGCTAGAAGTTTCACCGGTTCCTCTAAATAAGTCATGTCGGGTTGGAGCTCTATTTTCGTGTGAAGAATTACATATGATGGATCTTATCTACACCGTCTCAACATAGACACATGAAACACGTTGTGAATCATTTCAAGCTCCGGGGGCAAAGCCAATCTATAAGCTATCTAACCGATTCTTTCAATGATTTCATATGGCCCAATAAATTGTAGGCTAAGTTTTCCCTTTCTGCCGAACTACAAAACTTTCTTCCACGGTGACACTTTCAAAAATACACGATCACCCACATTAAACTCTATGTCCCTTCTCTTCAAATTTGCATATGATTTTTCCTAATCGGAGGCAGCTTTTAAACAATCTCGAATAATACAAATTTTTTCTTTGGTTTCCCGAATCAAGTCCACTCCCACTAGCTTCGGTTCACTTAATTCAGACCAATATAATGGAGTTCTACACTTTCTTCCATACAGAGCTTCAAACAGTGCCATTTTAATACTAGTTTGAAAACTATTATTATAAGCAAATTCGACTAACGGTAAATACCTTTCCCAGCTACCGCCAAACTCAAGTATACAACACCTTAACATATCTTCTAAAATCTGAATCACTCGCTCCGACTGCCCGTCTGTCTGGAGATGAAAAGCTGTGCTGAAATTTAATTTGGTGCCTAAAGCTTTTTGTAATTTACCACAAAATCTCAAGGTAAATCTCGGATCTCGATCTGAAATAATAGATGTCGGCACCCCATGTAACCTCACTATTTCTGACACATATAACTCTACTAACTTTTCAAGCGGATAATCTGCTCTGACTAGAATAAAATGTGCTGATTTAGTTAACTGATCAACAATCACCCAGATCGAATCTTTCTTCTTCTGAGTTACTGGTAATCCAAATACAAAATCCACCGTGACATGTTTCCATTTCCACTCTGGAATCATAATGGGCTATAAGAACCCTGTCGACACTTGATGCTCGACTTTCACCTGCTGACAAATCAAACATATTGCTACATACTCTCATATTTCTTGTTTCATTCCGGGCCACCAATACATTTTCTTCAAATCACAATACATTTTCGTACTACCCGGGTGAATAGAACACATACTACTGTGAGCCTCTGATAAAATATCAATTTTCAAGTCTAAGTTATTCGGAACACATATTCTATTACGATAATATAACATACCATTTTCATCAATGGAGTATTCTGAGCTTAACTCATCTTGAACCATCTGTTGTTTCGACATCAATTTTGGATCTTCATCTTGTAACTCCCGAATCTGTTGAAAGAACACAGGTTTAGTTTTTAATTCTGCTAGTACAGAACCATCTTTATTAATAGATAAATGAGCATTCAATGCCTGTAATGCAAATAATGATGATTTCCGACTAAGTGCATCTGCTACGACATTTGCTTTCCCTGGGTGATAGTCAATGACAAGATCATAATCTTTCAGCAACTCTAACCATCGTCTCTGTCTCAGATTTAACTCTTTCTGAGTCATTAAATACTTCAAGTTTTTATGATCAGTATACACGTAACATTTCTCACCATATAAGTAGTGTCTCAATATCTTCAAAGCAAACATGATCGCTACCAATTCCAAATCATGTGTAGGATAATTCTTCTCGTGTGGTTTCAATTGCCGAGAAGCATATGCCACCACTTTGCCTGACTGTATAAGTACACAGCCCAAACCATTCAAAGATGCACCACTATATACCACAAACGGTACCTCGATTCTACTTGAGTAAACACTGGAGCCTCTGTCAGCATCTTTTTCAACTGATCGAAACTCTGCTGACATTCACCTGACCATATAAATTCAACATTCTTTTGTAGTAATCGACTCAATGATAAGGTAATCACTGAGAAATCTTTGATAAATTGGCGATAATAACCTGCCAATCCTAGAAAACTCTGTACTTCAGTAACATTCTTCAGAACTTTCCAATTTATCACTGCCGCTACCTTACTTGGATCCATTCTGATTCCATCAGCTGATACAATATGACCCAAAAACGCAACTTCATGGAGCCAAAATTCATATTTGCTGAATTTCGCATACAACTATTTTTCTCGCAAAATCTGTAATACAATCCTTAAATGTTGTGCATGTTCGGACTCTGTCTTTGAATAAATCAATATATCGTCAATGAACACAACCACAAATCTATCCAAATATGAATGAAAAATTCGATTCATTAAATCCATAAAGGCAGCAGGAGCATTGGTTAAACCAAATGGCATCACCAAAAATTCATAGTGATCATACCGGGTACGAAAGGCAGTTTTCGACACATCACACTCTTTAACTTTCAACTAATAATACTGCAACACCTTTCAACTGATCAAATAGATCATCAATACTAGGCAAAGGATATTTATTATTTACCGTTACCTTGTTCAACTGCCTATAATCTATATACAGTCTTAAAGAATCGTCCTTCTTTTTCACAAACAAGACAGGTGCACCCTAGGGCGACATACTCGGTCTGATGAACCCTTTATCTAACTCCTACAACTACGTCTTCAACTCTTTTAATTCGGCTAGAGCCTTTCTAAATGGTGTCACTGAGATAGGAGCTATTCCGAGAATCACATCAATTACAAATTCAACTTCTCTATCAGGTGGTAAACTTGGTAACTCTTTAGGGAACACATCAGGAAATTCATTCACCACTGGCACTTGTTTGAGCTTTAAATCGGAACCCCAACTATAAAGAATATTGGCCAAGATTGCTTCGTTGCCTTTGCGTAATAACCTCTGAGCAGAGAGAGCTGAAATAATTCTGACTGTATCACCCATATTTTCAGACCCAACTGAGATTACATCCCATGTTTGACATTTCAAACTGATCTGTTTAGCACGACAATTCACTACCACATCATGTTTCATTAACCAGTCCATCCCCAGAATAATATCAAATTCCCGAAAGGGTAACAACATCAAATCAGCCGAGAATTCATAGCCTTTTCACTTTCAGTGGACAATTATGACATATCAAATTAACTATCACACTTTGACCTAATAAATTAGTGACTTATATATCAAATTCAGTGGACTCAACATATAATTTCTTTTTAGATGCTAGCATAGCGCAAATACATGAATGAGTAGACCAGGGTCTGTCAATGCATAAATAGTAACATCATAAAGATAGAAAGTACCAGTAATTACATCAGGAGCCGTAGCCTCTTTCTTTGCTCGAATGGCGTAGGTACGTGCTGGTGCTCTATTCTCTGACCGACTAACTGATTCTCTCATACCCGAACGGGTAGTCCCTGTAGCACTGCTCTGGCCCGAACGTCTACTTCTTTGGGGAGTGGTTCTCTATATCTCTTTCTGTTCCACTTTATCTTTTTGTAGCTAGGGACAATCTCAAATAAGATGATCAATAGCCCCAAATTTATAACAAGCCCCCATCTTAGTCCTGCATTCACCGAAATGATGTCTTCCACAATATTAACACTTAGGTCGGGGAGTATTCTGAACACTGCTCACACTTACTGCAGGTTTATCGAATACCCTGAAATCAGATTGTTTTGATCACCTCTACCTGGTCTTCCCAGCACTGATGTAGTTCGACTAATTTCGTTTCTAGATTTCTTCACCAACAAATCTAAAAATGACTTAGAAGCACCTCTTTTGAATGACTCTTTACTTTTTCGATCCCACTGTATTTTTCTGTTATATATTTCTTCGAGCTTTTGAGCACAATCTGACAGAACAACGAACTCCCGTATTTCATTGCCCCCAATCATCATTCTAATCTCATCATTTAACCCTTCTTTAACTCTAATACACATTTCTTCTTCAAATCTGATATATATTTCTTATTCAGTAGGTACAATGTCTCGAGCATAGTTGTTGAGGTAGACAAATTCTCTTACGTATTCAGCCACTGACTTATTTCCCTACCGTAGGTCTAGGAATTCCATTTTCATTTTATCCAAATACTGTCTGCCCACATATTCTTCTTAAATTCATTTTGGAAAATTCCTAAGAAATTTTCTCTGCCGGTACCACGGCCTCAATCGTTTTCCACCAACTATAAGTTTCTTCTTTCAATAGGGACACAACACATCTCAAATAATCATCTGGTGAGCAAGCCATTTATTTAAAAATTCTTACCAAACTCTGTAACCAGTATTCAGCTTTGACAGGGTCATCATCAGTCTTTCCCCGAAATTCTTCAGCTCCAAGTTTTCTAAGCCTTTCTAATGGAGAACGCTTACTGGATTCAGTCGTTGTAGAAGGTGGAGCTGCAACTGGGGTACCACTGATGGAGCAGTAGGGGGAGGAGGTGGCTGAGCTTGATTCCTTTCTTGTGTCGTTTCAATATACCACTCATTCATAATCCCATAAATCATATTCTTTAATTCTTGCTTTCGCATTAGGAAAATCGGAACATCACTGCTTGTTCCTTGTTCAGAAATCTGTATTCTACTGTTAACTTCTTCCTGCTCAATACGTTCAGGTCTATCTGACATCTTTATAATCAGAGAGCGTATATAAAAATAACAAAGATTAGATCGGATCATACACATCACACTATCACAGATTTATATGGCATGTATTTCTAAACACTTTACACATCACATGTTCTAAGAACAGGCTAAATCGGGCTCTGATACCACTAAATGTAACACCCCCTACCCGTATTCGTCGCCGGGTTCGAGGCATTACCAAAGTTTACCGAATTAATTTTCCATTATTACGAGTTAATTACTATTCATTTATCGAAACATGTCATGATGTCCTTTAGATGGGTCTCTAAAGCCCAAAACGTACTTCTATTATAATTATACCATTTAGCATATTCATCACTCTTTACTTTAATACATATTCATTAAACAAGATTTGGCATTTATATAATCATTAAACCATGTACATGCCATATAAATCAAAAAGGAAATTTACAAAAGCTGCCACTTATCACTTGTTACTTGTCACTAATCAGATAAGTGTAGCTGAAGCTACCACTTATCACTTGTCACTAATCAGAAGAACTCAAATCCAACGTTCCGCTCAATTTGATCATTTATTCGGTTTTCGCATTGTTATTTTATTCTAAATTCATCAACAAATATATCTCATTGTACATTATATAATTCATGAAATTAACATTTAATCATTAAATTTCAGCCATAAGAACTTACCTAGGTCGATTTGTAGAATTTGTGAAAGTTCAAGGGCTAATCAGCTACTTTTTCTTTTCCTCGACTTGCTTCGGGTTCTCGATCTATCATTGAAAATCATTCACTTATCAGTATTGCCTTCACCTTCACTCTATTTCACATCCTTAATGTTTATAACATGCTTATAAGTAACATTCTTTATAATTTCACTATTTACTTATGTATATTCAATGCTGTCTATCAGTGTCATAGTCACTAAATTATTTTTATCTTGAGCTACAGAACTCCAAATTAGGATCCGCTAATTTTCCCTGAAGCTAGACACACATATCTACTTACCATAAAATTTTCAGAATTTTTGGTTTAGCCAATAAGTACAATTTATTCTTGAAAGTCACCCCTATTCTGCTGTCTGACAGTTCTGACCCTTCTTCACTAAAAAATAATTATCTTTTCGTACGGGATTCGGATGATGTTCCCGTTTGTTTCTCTTGAAAATATTAAGTATTTTAAACATATAAATTTAAGCCCCTAATTATTGTTTTCCAATTTTTTATGATTTTCCAAAGTCAGAACAGGAGAACCCGAAATCATTCTGACCTTGTCTCACAAAATTTATTATATCTCATGATTTAAAATTTCATTGCTTACACCGTTTCTTCTACAAGAAACTAGACTCAATAAGCTTTAATTTCATATTTTATTCATTCTCTAATTCGATTCACACAATTTTTTTGTTAGTTTTCAAAGTCAGACTACTGCTGCTGTCTAAAACTGTCTTAGTGCAAAATGTTGATTTCCATTTTGCCCCAAATTTCACAATTCATACAATTCAGTCATTGCTCAATTAACCCCTCAATTAAGCTAATTTTTCTCAATTAATACTTAACCTAGACATTATAAGTTATTTCACAACTATTGAAATTCAAAATTTCCACATAAAACCCTCACTTCAAACTCTTTTACAATTAGGTCCCCAACATTCACTTTCTATTCAATTATTTCAATAAAATTGGCATATAAACAATTTAAAGCTCTAATTCCATGCTAAATCATCATATACTTCCAGCACATATTCATAGAAACTTTCAGGTTCTTTCATAGAATTAAAAACTAATGAATTCAACAAGTGGACCTAGTTGTAAAAGTCACAAAAACACAAAAATTTCAAGAAATAATCAAGAATTGAACTTACTTGCAGTAAAAATATGAAAAACCAGCTTAAGGAAACCCTTCTATGGTGTTTTTGCTGATAAGGATGCAGAAAAATAAAGAGAAATCTAGATAATTCCACTTTAATCCTGCTGTAATAAGTAAATTTTGTAATATTCCAATTTTGCCCTTAATTCTCCTTATTTTCTTGATGATTTCATGCCTTTTCCGTCCAGCCCAAATAGACCTTGGGTCTATTTTCCTTTTAAGCCCTCTTTCTTTTATCATTTAAGCTATTTAATCATTTCCCATAATTTTGCATTTGTTTCAATTTAGTCCTTTTTGTTCAATTAACTATCGAAACTTTAAAATTTCTTGACGAAACTTTAATACTAACTTTTTAACTCTCCATAAATATTTATGGCTCTATTAAAAATCTCCGAGGTCTCGATACCTCGTTTTCGATTCTAATTATTTTAATATTTATTTCTAGTACACTATTCACTATTTCAAAAATTTTCCTAACTTCACGTTTAACTTATACTCACTAAATTAATAATATCTTCTAATTACTTGTCGGATTTAGTGACCTTGAATCACCGTTCCGACACCACTGAAAATTCAGGCCATTACATTCTAAAAATAGTTAATTCCTCAAGATGGATGTCATCCGGGTCATACAACCAACCTCATGTCTTATTTCGCAAAGCATTGATCGATTCACCTTCCTCCTATGAATTGTACAATAATGAAATAACTTCGTATTCCTATCTCCTAATTTAAGCCAATCACACAAGATTTTTGTTTCCACAATAACTCTTCACGAAGAAGAACAACCTCTAGCGCCTCCCTGATTTCCATCTCCTTCTAAATTAAGAGATCCAAACTCGACCTTTCCAACGCCTTTTGTATACTTGGCAAAATAATTAAGCAATTTCTTTTCGTGAGCCCCAATATGGCCATAAACATTTCTATTCCATACCTTGAAACTAATAGTTAATTTAGCAAGAGTTTTACACATATCACCATTATACCGCCAAGTTTCATTAATGAAATTTGAAAAGCTTGGGTGTTCAGCCGATCCTGCCAAAAATCGAAAGGGCCTACCTTTAGCCATAATAAGTTTCGGTCTAAGATTAAGGCTTAAGGGCTTGTGCTCCAATTTGAGCCTTTTTAAGTGAGTCACCATACAACTCGAAAAGGCCTGGAACCAAGTGACATTACTTAGTGCACGATCAAGCCTTTCAAAAGTCTCATTTCTTTGCCAAGTAAATGATAGACCCCTATATCCAAAATCATGTAGATCATTAGACTCTACAAATTCCCTGAAAGAGGGGTATCTTTTACCAACAAAACTGCCTTCTTTTTTATCCGTGGAAGAGAGAATAGCATTGAAGTCGCCAATTACCATCCAAGAAACTGAATCAGAAGGAATAATATCTCTCAACTTCTCCCAAAGTATCTTCCTCTTCTTCCTATTTGGACTACCACAGATAAAATCGATGAAAACATACTAAAAGGGAACACCATAAAAAACTTGAGTCAAAATGAACTGAGGATGATTACGGATAATTTCTAAACTAATCGTGTTTTTCCAACCAATCCAAATACCACTAAAGAACCCTATTACTTCAACTCGATGAGAGCATTGAAAACCCATCTTGGTAATTACTTCATCAGCTTTAACCCTACTAACCCTCGGTTCAAGAAAACTAACAATATTTGGTTTATTTTTAAGATTATACTCCCTAAAAATACGGGGATACTTTGTATTCACGCATCCTGGCAATTCCATGAAAACACCGATAAATTCAAATTCATAATAAACAATCAAGCGAAAACAAAACCAAATTTAATGACGAGAGTCCTCCTTATTCTCAAATTGTTTACCCGACTCCTTAAAGTCACACGTACAGTGCGCTACTGAAGTTGTGAGTTTATAATCTCAACAATGTTTTTAACCGAATCAGAAAGGTGGACCCTAGAAATCGAAGCTTTGAAAGGATTACCTTTACCCCAAAATGTTTTATTAAGCTTTCTACCCTTTTGGCCCCTACCAATTCTCCCCTAGCAAAATGCATATTGGTAGTCACATTTCGAACCCTTACATTCTCCTTTTGGCCACTGCTCATGATCTCTAAAGGATTTGGATATACATTCTCTTTAAACACTACAACTAAATACTTTTTAAGGTCTAAAAACCTTCCTTTAAAGCCACAGACACCTTTATCAACCCCTCGGTTCTTAGCATATGATGAGAAATAGCAGTGGTTTGGCCTTCGACACTCTAAATAGAAAGCTTCGCCGCCCCATCTTCCTTATGCTCATCAACGGTCCCCATATTTGGAGATGGGTCAGCTCCATTTAGACCTGGCAAAAATTGACCCCCCAAGTCTCTCTCCCATACCTAGATCATTCACATCTTGCATTTGATTTGGGTCACCCATTTGTCCAAAATTTCTCACCAGGTTAATAAAGGGTAACTCATTTACCTAGACTAGGTTATTTCTTTGACCTTTTGAAATTGGCCTATTCCCAACCAAATCAACTCTTCTCTACCCTTCCAAAGATTTCCCTTTGGACCCTCTTCCCCCAGCATGATTGTCTTGGCTCATGTCGTTGACCTGCCCATGTTTCTTAGTAGCCCTTTCACTTTCAAAGTCTTAGTCCCTTTTAAAGGCCCTGCACCATTACGGCCCAAAATCGCTTCCAGCCAACTTCTCTCCCACTGATGACCATGCTTCTCCATTAGGGTTTCTAAAGCTTCAAATCACGAGTTAACCACCACTCATTCTAGAAACTTGACATTGTACTTCCTGGCTACCCTAAGATTGCGCCTACTTCTTCTCTCAACCAACATTAATGAACCATAGGCTCTAGATGCTGCCAATTTTCCATCCCCCACTATATTCGATTTTTACATTTGTTCTTCCCCACCATTCGAGTTTCCTTCATCCGATGCACTTGGATAAGAAACCCCCTTTGGACAGATTTCCTTTACATGTCTATAATGGCCACATAAAAAAGTAGACTGTAGGCAAGTACTCATACTCAATCCTTTGTAGTACTCCATTAATCAATACCTGAGATACCAGTGGCTTGTCAAGATTGACATAAATCGCCATCCTTGCAAACCTTCCCTGTACTTTATTATCTATGTTAAAATCCAATTTTGCAACTTTTCCCACCATCCCTCCTAGTTCCCATAAAATTTTCCTTTTGTACATGTATCTCGGTATACTTGGAAGGTGGATCCATGACATAACCACACTAGGGTAAGGTTGTGTCGGATCAAACTCCATTGTCCATGGTTGTACTGTCAAGTATTGTCCGTATATAATCCAAGGTCCTTGAAAGTGTACTATTTCAAAATCTTCAGAATTTTGAAACTTGGTCAAGAAATAACCATTCTTAATGTCCATCAGTCTAAACAGTTAAGATTGCCTTTAAAGGCTATAAACTTTTTTTTTGGAGCATAGTATACTCAATACTCCTGCCTAAAAGCTTGACCACCATAGTGTATGCCATATCCTTACTAAGAAATTGATTAGCTCTCTCCGAAAAATTAATCGATAGAATACCATTGATAAAAGATCGCATGACATCCCCCTCTATCAAAACAAAATCCCCCTCATCATCAAAATATATTGCTTCAAGCTCCCTTCCTACAACCCGAGGGTTTTTCCCCATCAATCTCTCTTTACATGATAACGATGGCACCTGATCCGGGTCCACAACCATCACCGCATCCGAATCCCCATCGATTTCCTTAAAACAGACTTTTTTAATAGATCGATCTTTAGATCGGCCAGCTTCACTGCAACATCCTTCCAAAGTCTCCGTTTGTGTTATAGAAGTACATAATTTAATTTAGAAGAAATTGATAAATTATACTTCAAGCAAGAAAAAAATGATTAATAGTTTTTATTATCACTATATTTGAATGATCAAAATAATTGCTATACATTAGTTATGCTAATTAATTGTTATTTTGAATAATATTGTTGCATTAATTATATAAATTAAAAATATATTGTACATTAAATATGGTAAAATTGTTTCCATTATGATTTGAAATTTATTATAATACTTAAATGTTAATATAGTTTAATTATATTTAACTATCCGAATGAATATTATTTTACATTAATTATAATAATTAAAAATATATTATTTGAAAATTTAATGAAAAAAAACTAAACTCTCAAAATGACTTGAGAAATGGAATTGAATAGTTAAGGCAACTTTCCTAGAATATTTTAAAAAGGGGAAGCAATTATAAAATTGTGTTAACTTGTACAACAATTAAGAATATTAAATATGTTAGAAAAGAAAGTTTATCTGCAAGCTCAACACATGTAAAATAGTATGGTTTTAGTTTATTATGATAGAATTAGTTAACGCAACTAATTTTAAGTTAATAATGACTTTAAAAAAAATTAAAAGTGATTGTAAGAATTATAAATGTTTATTGAAGAAGAAGAAGTGAGATATGGAGAATAGAAAAGAACATATTATTACTAGGAACTGTTCAATTTCGAACTAATATTTATTTATTTAGATACGTCAGCCATCTGATTTCATCATTAAAGATACATGACTTAATTCATTGCAACTCCTTCCATGTAATTGCATCAATAATTCTATTACTCTACAAAATAATTACTCAATTATGGTTTTTTAGTTAATTTATCAAACATTTCAATCATTAAAGTTATCAGTATTATTAAAGGTGAGCTTAGATGGACGGTGAGGTGCGTTTAGTTTACTTTTTGTCTCACGCTATAGTATTACTATGGTATCTAATCTAACCGTCGCCGCTGTTTTTACACTAACCATAGGTAAATGAACCTCCCATCCAAAACCACCCTAAGCCTTTTTATTTATTTATAAAAATAGCCTGAAAATTTTAATTAATTACAAAAATAATCCAATTTTTTTATTATGTATATAAATGACTTGAAATAAATAGTGAAAGTTGATGTAGCCAAAGAGATTGGTGCCACCAACTTGCCATGTCAACCAATCATTGATTGTTAGATTAAAAAAAATCAATTTTTTAAGTGGAGGTAATCTATTTGGCGCCACCAACTTGCCATGTCAACCAATCATTGACTATTACAAAAAAATTAATTTTTTGATTTGAGTCAACCTATTTGGCGTCATCTTTATAAATGCCAGAAAAACACCAATATTTTTAAATATTTCAAAGGCCTAAAAATAAATAATAGTGGTGGAGCCATAAAGAATGGCACCACCACTTTAATGGTGTCAGATTTTTAATTTAAAATTAAAATTAGTATTTTATTTGATGAAATTATAGAGAATGCCACTCTTAGATTTTTTTTTAAATTTAAAAGTAATTGTTTTTAATTTAAAAGAACCCCTAATTTCAAAATTTACAAAAGAAATTGACCCAAAAAGATAAAAAGAACAATTGAATGTACTTCATTGAAAGTGTTATTCAACGAAACCCGGTGACCATCCTTCTCAATATCAACGAGAACACCATTGCAGTCAAAAGGAAGAGCAGATGGAAGAATATTCAAAAAAGAAGCCGATAAGCATTTGATCTTGAAGGAAGTACGAATTTGCTTCGTTATCTGCGTTGAAGAACTGAAGAGTGAAGATGGTACGTGTACAACTCAATTTTTGCCCGGGCCCATTAACAAAATAGACCCAACAACCCTAGGCCCAAATGGCCCAAAAGTTAAACCAAAATCAGAAAACTAGGGTTTCCACACATGTGCACAGCCACCTCCCTTAGGCGCACTGCCCGCGCCTCGTCCTGAGGCCCCCTGGCGCGCCCTTTGCTCTACCGTTTCACCAAAGAAGCAAGCCCCTCGTTGACTTCCTCACGAAGACCTGCAAAAATGGAAAAAAAGAAGACAAAAATAGAAACAGCAAAAGTAGAAGCAAAAACAGTTAGCAAACAATAAAAATATTGTAATGAAAAGGTGATCGTGTCTGAGAGTTTTAATATTTATATAATGAATGATCGAGCCTAGAAACTAACTATCACCACGACTGAGGCAAGCGAACCTGTCAAACAGTAGTATAGCTTAGTGGCAAGACCGGAATATCGAACCCAAGGGAACCAAAAGTACCAGTACTGACTTTCTTTTTATTATCTAGCCTAAAATAAAAGGGATTGATGTTTTTCTAACTAATTCCTAAACTAAGGATGCCAAGACACAGAGAATGAATTGGGAAAATGCTCTTGAGAAAACCAATTGGTTAAGACAATACCCGAAGAAGAATCCACCTAGACTTCACTTGTTATTTAACTCTGAACCAGACGATTTATTCACTTGACTTGATCCGTAGGATTCCCTAATTTATATTAATACCTCTTTCGAGGCTACTAACATCTAACCCTATGTTGATTAATTAAAATCTCTTTCTAATTAAAACCCCTAGTGTTGCATTAACTCGATTTATGGACTCCCATATTAGGTTTGACCCTAATCCAACAGATTTTCGTCGTCCTATCTCTAGGAGTGCGATCAACTCCGCTTAATTATGCTAGATCTACTCTTAAACAGGGACTTTTGCTCCTTTGAATAAGCACATCAATACTTGAATCAATATCCTGAAATATTAAAGCAAGAATTAATAACACATAATTAAGCACAAATCATACAGTTCAGAAAACAATAACAAGATTCGTCTTAGGTTTCATCCCCCTCAGGTATTTGAGGGGTTTAGTTCATGTTTATAAAAGAATACATCTCAGAAGAAATTAAGTAACAAAACATAAAAAAAAACCCTAAAACCCCCTTGTAACACCCCAAACCCGGCCCATGCAGTATGACCGGATCTTGCATGTCACATGAAGAAAACGTGTAAAGAACTTGTGGTTCCTACTAAAGTTGTCAATATTTGTTTATAGTTAAGAAAACAAGTTTGATTATAAAAGCTACTAATCTCGAGAGGTTGATTGATAAATCAAAAATTAAACTAGTGAACTTTAAAAAAAAATCGTGACTTTTTAAAAAGACGCTGATAAAATTTGAAGGAAAATCCAAGTTAAATTATTTATACATATTTGTTATGAAATTCGTTTGTTAATCAATTTTGGAAAAAACTATTGTTTATGATTTAAAAAAAAATCCTCGTTTAGAACAATTCAAGAAAAAGTATAATAAGTACGTCAAAACATAAAGCAAATTAAAACAAATCCCAAAGGCCTTATTACAACTTTAAACCCAAAACAGTAAAAGTAATGAAAAATTTTCTTAATGACTTTGTTTTGGTCAAGTTTAATTAATTGAAAGTTGAAACCACTTGTCCACTTCAGTGTGACTAATGCATTGATAATTATCTTTTGGTTTATTTGGATTTCAGGACTTGAGTTTTTATGACTATGGCTAGTTCAAACACTCCTATACCTTTGGACGATGGGTTTAATGAGTATGGAAGTGCTCTCAAACGTCAAAAGTCTACCATTTCAAAAGTGTGGGATGAAATGACAAAGCTTGAATGTGAGAACAAAAATGAATTGAAGGCACAATGTAATCATTGTAAGACTATCTTCTCTACTAAATCTTCTGGTGGAACCTCTCATTTAAGACGTCATCTAAATAGCTGTTTGAAAAAAGTTAATAAGGACATCACTCAATACACCATAGCCACTCAACCATCATTAGGAGGTGTTCCATCTATAAAAAACTATAAGTTTGATGCTGATGAGTGTCGTTAAGCTATTTCTACTTTTCTTGTGTGTGGCAAGCATTCATTTAGGACAGTTGAAGAACTAGGATTTAGATACATGATGAGAATTTCTAGTCCTAATTTTAAGAATATAAGTAGGCATACAGCTGCTAGGGATGTCCTAATGTATTATGCAAAAGAGAGAGACCGTGTTAAAGAAGAGTTGGCTAAAGCACCTGGTTTAATTTATCTAAGAGTTGGCTAAAGCACCTGGTTTAATTTGTCTAACTTCTGATAATTGGAACTCGGAGCATACTAATGATGAATATATTTGCATTACTACTCATTGGGTTGACAAAGATTGGAAGCTACAAAAAAGAATCATAAGGTTTAGAGCTTTATTTCCTCTGTATGATGGTTTGAACATAGCGGATGAACTTGTTTTATGTTTATCTCAATGGGGTATAGATAAGAAAATTTTTAGCATCACTTTGGAGAATGCTTCTTATAATGATGTTATGGTTTCCTATCTTAAAAATTGTTTTCGTGCAAACCGAGCTATTTTATATGATGGTGCTTTTTTTTTCAAGTTATATGTTGTGCACATATATTGAATCTTATAGTTAAAGCTGGTTTGGAACTTGCTGATGATGTTGTTGGTAAGATTCAAAATGGAATTAAGTACATAAAAAAGTCAGGATTTCGTAGGAAAAGATTTTATGATGTGGCCGACAAAAGTTTTCATTTGAATGTGACCAAAAAGTTGCGTCAAGATGTGTGTGAGAGATGGAATTCTACTTATTTGATGCTTGAATCTTCTCTTTACTATAAAGATGTGCTAGATTATTGGGGCCAACGAGATAAAGATTATCAAATGTTTGCACTTTCTAACGAGGAGCGGAGAAATGTTGCTATTCTTTGCAAATTTTTGGAAGTCTTTTATGATGTGACTTTTGTTTTTTCTGGTTTTAATTATCCAACGGCTAATCTTTATTTTAGAGGGGTTTGGAAGGTTCACAAAGTCATGCTTGATACAGTTAAAGGTCCTTATTCGTTTTTAACTCCAATGGTTAAGTAAATGCAAGAGAAATTTAATAAATATTGGGCTAAGTATTCGTTGATATTGTCATGTGCTGCAGTTTTAGATCCTCGTTACAAGTTGAATTATGTGCAGTATTGCTTTACTACAATCTATGGTATTCATGCTTCAGATTTTGTTGAAACCATTCTTAGCAATCTTAGACTATAGTTTGATGAGTATGTTAAGAAATCCAGATCTACAACTTCCTCTTTCGCTGGGAGTTCTGATGTTTCGGATAAAAATCCTGTTGATTCTAGTTTGAATGAACACAATGTTTATAGTACTGATTTTGGGGGAGATTTTGATGAGAGTGATGATTATAAACAGTATTTAAATAAATCTAGCACTAGGAGTGAAAAGTCACAGTTCGACATTTATTTGGAAGAACCGAAGCTAGAGTTGAATAGTCAAATAGATGTTTTAGATTATTGGAGCAAAAGTTTAGTTTGATACAATGAGCTTTCATTATTGGCTCATGATCTTTTGGCAATTTCAATACTGTAGCTTCCAAATCGGCTTTAGCATGGGTAAGAAAGTTATCACACATTTGAGAAGTTCACTTAAGCCAAAAACGGTTCAAGCCGTTGTTTGCTTGGATGATTGGATGCGAGCTAAGGGATTTTCAACAGGTAATTATTATTCTTGTTTTATTGTTGTAATTTTATATTATTTTTTTATCAATTTGATTATCTAATTATTTATTCTTATTTCATGTTAGAAATTGGTTGCAAGAATGATGATGACGATAAGGATGATGTTTCTTCGATTGCTTTTTAGGTTATCTTCCTTTCTAATTGTTGAAAATTTAATTTAGCTTACAATTTATAGTTTGTTATAAAATTAAATATGTTGATTGGTTAATGTATAGATGTTCTGGTTGGTTGATTATATTTTGCAGGTTTTTGATGCTATTTTGGTGTTGTTGGTGATGTTGTTTTTTGTGCTGTTTTTATGTTGTTTGGTGTTATTTTGTTGCTATTTTGGTCCTGTTTTTATACTTAGGTATAGGTACATGTTTGACATGAATATAAGCTTTCCCCTATACTATACAACAAATGTCATATTCTCACATTAGTATCTTCTTTGACATGAATATGTTAGGCAAAAAATGTAGACTAATCCATTTATGATGCAAATGTCATGGTTTAATTAAAACTAACATGAAACATTTTAAGTGGTATTTCTTTTAATGGTACCCCTATTCCAGATATGGAGAATTTCTCTTCATGGGGATCAGTGTGGGGATGAAGATTCAGTTGATATTGGCAGTCAACCGAAGGACTTGAGCCTTGCCCTTCATGGTGGTGTTTTATTGTTCTTTTGCATAATCTAAGACTTTTTATCACAACTTGTATGAGATTAGTAATGTAACATCCTGAAATTCAAAATTTTATGTTTTATACTATACCGTGCGATAGGCTAGTTAAGAATGTTAATTATGTATGTTTAGGGGTCTTAAAAAGGCTTGGGGTTAAGTTGGGCCTTAGTAGAATTTTTTTGTTTAAAGCACTTTAAGGAGAGAAGGCAAGTGGCATCAAGACTTAAGGAAATAAGTATGTAATTAGCTAGCACACATGGAGCTAGTAGCAGAGTGGTGTGGCGTCACATGAAGAGGCTTAAGGGGTGGAGTTCGAATACCACCTATTGCAAAAATTTTTGATTAATTTTTGTGTTTCTTTCCAAAGTGTCGGCCATGGCTATAAATAAGGAAAGGAAGACTTTCTAAGGATGGAAAGAAGACTAAGGATTATGGTAAGGAGGAAAGTAAGGGAAAAACAAGGAAAGAAATAAAGGAAAGGGATAAGGTGGGGGAACATGTTGGCCGAATATTAGGAGTTGCCTAGTGAAAGAAATTTTGGACAACTCTCATCTTTTTGGTGCTAGGAATACACGGTTTTGTTGGGAGAAAAGAGGAGCCGAATTTCCTAGCCTATTTGCAAGTTTGTGCATGAAAGACTTATTTTCCTTTTGGAACATTTTTGGTGCTCTTTTCCAACCTTCTTCCTATGTTGCCAAAACACAAAATGACCAAAACACTCAAATCATTTTGTTCACTTTTTCCTTTGTGTTAGCCGAATTATCTAACACTCCTTTGCCCATCTCTTCTTTTCTTTTTGACCATTTCTTCAACCTTTCTCTCTTTTCTAAAATCGACATTACCTTGTGGCCGAAACTTGTTTGTGCATTTCTCTCCATAGCCGAACCTATTATCACCTTACCTCTTCATTATTTCTTTTTCTTTCGTGTTGGGCACTCTCTTCTTTGATTGAATCGGTAAGTGGTCTCATTCTTTTCTCCCTTGCCGAATGTGTGTCTATTATCATTCGATTATTTCACTTTATTCTAAACCAAAATATCACTCTCTTCTACTCCCTCATATCTTGATCATCTTCTTTTTGTAGTATTCTTGTGGGTTGGCTGAATATCTCATTCTTGCCGATTTATCTCTAGCCTTAAGCCAATCGGTGGAAGTTGGACCTATTCTTGTCAAGGTAAGGAATTTCTTCAAGGTTCATTTCGAAATCTCTCAATGCTTGGTTATTCCGTTAAAAAGGATCGATGGATTTGACTAATCGGTTATTATAGGGACTAAATCGCTCGTTTTCTCTAATCATTGGTTCTTCGGAAGTAGTGGTAAGCCGAATCCTATCTCTAATCAACTACTCTCTCTTATAGTAGTATTTTACTGACCGAGACTTTTTCAATGGAGGCAAGTGGTAACAATTTGAAAGGGAAACCGATAGGAGGGCAAAAAGGGAGTGGACTTGCAATCTCTACTCCCAATTTCAAGCGAAGGGCGGTATCGACAGTTCGAGATTTCCCACCGGGTTGTGGACCATCATCCGATGAGAATAGGCAAATCGTGGTTGTTCACGATACTAAGGGTAAGCATTTTAGATCGTTGATTTATATTTGGATTAATAAAATCTCTTATGTTAGTTAATCGAGTATTATGGTGTCATAGGTGCCGACGATCAAGAAGGTTTAGTCCTTACCGTAATCAGGTGTGTAATCACACCAAAATCCCGTAAATTTGAGATTCGATATCATGTTGGAAAATAGATCGTTATTATTTACAGGGCTAAAAATCGTAATATGGCATAAATCGAGTAACTTGCTTAAATTACATTATTTCTAAAGATCTGTCAAAATCGGTATTAAATTTCTAAATTACCAAAATGCCCCTATGGGCTGATTTACGAAAATGCCCCTATGGGTCAATTTACGAAAATGCCCCTATGAGTCAATTTACCAAAATACCCCTATGGGCCGATTTACCAAAATGCCCCTAATGGACCGATTTGCTAAAATGCCTTAGTGGGCCGAATTGAAAGTGCTTTAATGGGCCGAATCACCAAAATTGTTCAATAAAATAATGGTTTATATATATATATATATATGGATATATATATGGATATTTTATTTTATTACGTATGTTGCATTTTGACACATTGCATGGGATGGGAAAAATTGTATGGAAAGTAGTGTAGCCTGGCGGCATTGCCACAATTTGTTCATTAATATGCTTAATTATGATTTTGGTGGCTTGACCACGAAAATATTATACTTTAGCAGCTTGGTTGCAAATTGGTGTGAGGGGCGGGGTGGGTTGACTTGATCCCCACAGGTGTGATTGGCTGGTCGGGGGTGTGATGGATGGATGGGTTGGGTTACATTCATTTCATATAATTATTATATTGTAAATGGGCTTAGGCCCAAGGTTATGCTTTACGGGTTCAAACCCAGTGGATGACGGTAAGGGGATTATGCACTGAGTTCTAGTAACTCACCCCTTTTTCTTAATCCTTGCAGGTAATGCTCAGTGATGTGAACTTGGGCCATGGATGACTCGGTGGAGGCCATACTTTAGAGATGGTGTTTTCGAACTTTAGTAAATTTCATTTTCCGCTTTATTTCATACCTTTTTTCTATTTTGGGTTTAACGTTGTAATAAGGCCTCTGTGATAAGTTTTAAATTGCTTTATGTTTGGGCGGATTTATTATTTTTCTTAAATTGTTTTAAACGGGGATTTTCTGAGATTATTAATAACGATTTTTTAAAATTGATTAACAAATGGATTTCATAACAAATATGTACAAATAATTTAACTCAGATTCTCTTTCGAATTATCAATAATATTTTCAAAAGTCACAGTTTTTAAAATATCACGAATTTGAATATCGATTCTTCAATTAACCTCTCGAGGTTAGTAGTATTTTTATCGAATATTTCTAAACAAACTTGTTTTCTTAACTATAACCAAATAACACCTATTTTAGTACGAACCACAAGTTCTTTATACATTTTTTTCATGTGACATGTCAGATCCGGTCGTAACGCATGGGCTGGATTTGGGGTGTTACAAGTAAATATTTAAATTACTTTTTCCCTAAGCAAATATGCAAGCAAAATGATGCAATATTTATACCAATTTTGTTGCTTTGTTTTATTTTAACTTCAAGGGATTAATTGGAATAGTACATAGATTTAGGATATTTTAAACTGATTAGGCTATTTTATATTAATGCTTTTTTTTCAAGGACTGGTGCATTAGGTTATATTTGTTGTCTTCCGTTTGCTTAAACGTGGATAGTTCCTATAACCTAATACAAATAATTAGAGGGCCAAATAAAATTATAATAATCCAGTCTAAATATATAAGCAAAACACATGCTAATGTTACGAATGCAAAAAGGTAGTGGGGGAAAAAACCCCCGAAATTTGAGTCCAATTTTAGACTAAAACTACGGGCCAAAATATTTCATGACTAACAACAATATTTCTTGTTTAATAGTGGAGGTCTCTGTCCATGATAATGAGACCATACTGGTCAAGAAAAAAAAGACAACAAACAGCCTGATCCCCATTAAAAGTTAAAAACTACACCAAATTAAACCTTGGTATTGTTTTGGTGGTGTTTTATTGTTCTTTTGCAACTATTTTATTTTGGTGCTACTTGCTTTGGTTACAACATAATTTATGTTGTCTGTTGTCGTTTTTAATATTATTTCGATATTGTAAAACTTTTGTTTTATCATTAACTTGGTTATTATTTTAATTCTAATTTGTTTCAATTTTAATATAACCACTTTTTATTATATTTTCAATTTGTGTATTGTTTTAAGAATTGTTTTAGTTTTATTTTTTGTTTGTTTTTTTAAAATATTTTTTTAAAATTTTTTATTTAATGAAAAAAGCTAAAAAAATTTAAATCGGGTCGGGCTCGGGCTTAGCTTTTTTTCGAGCCGGGCTTGGACAAATTTTCAGGCCCATATTTTGGGCCGAGCCAGGCTCGGGCCTAGAAAACGGGCCTAAATTTTTTCCTAGACCCGACTCAGCCGGGCCTATGATCACCTCTAGATCCAAGTTGTGCCTCACCCAATATTTATGACACGTATTTTACATTAACGTTTCATTAAAGGGCGTTCAAATTCACGGTTAATTCAGTAATCTTTTATTTAATCATAAAATATCTGTTTTTTAAAAGCAATAAAATATATATTTGAGATAATCGAAGGTCAGAATCGAAACCCTCTAATGGACATTGATGCCTTGCTTTGATTATTTAGGCTTCACTATGGTATAAAAAAACATTAAAAAAATAAAAAAACAAAACAATAAAAATGGTTTGATAAGGTTATTTCGCATCCCTTTCTAAATTTTTTAATGGAGATGCATTACATAAAACGAGAACATGTGAAAATTAACCTTGAAAAATAATTATGTTCTTAACAAATTCGAAAAAAAATCTACATTTTAATAGAAAATAAAAAAAATAGAAAGCTATCTTTTTAGAAAATTTAAGGAATAAAAAAGCTTTAGAAACATAATATTCTTTAAAAAATTAAAAAACATAAGCTGAGTCCTTATTTTTCTTTATTTTGTTTTTGGTTTTTGCCTTGTTTCGATTTTGTCTAGAAAAATATAATTTTCTTCAAGATTTGTATTTAATTTATATAAACTATTTTTGTATATGATTATTTGTCTAATTATATATCCAATAAAAAACTAGTCATATATGCGAAAAGAAAGAATTTTAGTGGATTTAAATTCGAATTTTAACAAATTAGATATACTGAAAATGATTATTTTGTGAATTTAAATATCAGAAAAATAATAATATTTAATTCAAAATTGAATTTAAAAAACAATACGTGAATAATTTACAGATATTAATAAATGTATATTTTTAAACAGATTCAAATAATTCAAAAAATATAAATACCCAACCTCCTATCTTTCTTGAAATAGGGAAAAGACAACCGAATTAGCTGGAATTTGATTAAACACTATTTAGTGTAGCATTAAACTGAAACACGTGTCATAAATATATTGTCGGGGGCATAAATAGGGACATATAGCTCGTAAAACAAACACACAGAAATCATGAACATTATTACATAAGCTGATATTTACAGTAATCATGTCACTTACTTCCTTCAATCTCCTATCACTTGACCACCAAACTTGACTATTAATTATTTGAGCAAATCCTGTTTCAGTTAAACTGCAAACTAAGAATTAACAGCCCTGCAATTCTTCCTAATCTCTCCATTAGTCCCAGTAAGTGGACTTATATTCCCCATCCTGATCATGGAGTTGACAAAGTCATTGAAGAAAAGTTTTGAGTTGCTGCTGTAACTTTCAACAAGGCTTTTAGTTGTGGAAACGGCCAAATCACTAGAATATAAAATCTGATCCGAACCTAATAAGCCCTTCCCATTTAACAAGTTCTTGAAATAATGGTTGTCAAATAGATCAGTTGAGTTCCTATCAAGAGCAGTGAACCTGTTACTGTCACCGTTAACCGGACAAAAGCTTTGCAGATCCGCCAACATGGTCGCCTCCATCGTACTATCGGGAGCACCAGTTCCTGAGAAGTTGAATAATCTATTGTCGAAGGTGGCACACTTTGCCAATCCAATTGTATGGCCACCTAAAATAACAAATATTTGTTATCCAGTTTAGTCGCAATAACATTCGTTAAGTAGGAACCATGATTACAACTCTTCAGGTAGGTGTTGAGGGCTTTCATTTTATTATTTAGAGAAATATTTGAAGTGACATGTTTTTAACAGTCGAACAGTAAAAGTATTATATTTGAGGTATTTATACTTGATTTTAATTTCGGAATTTTGTCTCTTGATTTTGGGAAGAACCTAACAAAGTTTACGAAATTTATTGGGAAGCTTTTAAGGTCCACCAAAATAATGTTTTATCATTTTGACTATGGTAACTTTTGAACCCATGCCCTTAAAGGGTAAGACACTGTCAAAATGATAAAATATTGCCTTAATGGATCTTAGGGGCTCCTAATAAACTTCGTGAACCCCTTTGAGTTCTCTTTGAAGTTAAGAGACAAAATCTTAAGTTTAAAATCGAGTATAAACACCTTGAAAACAATATTCAACTGCTTGAGGTCTGGATCCACTTATTAGAGAACCATACATCAAAACTTTCTTCCAATAAGGGAGCTGATTCCCTCTCAACAGTGGGTTACCTGATAAAGAGACTACATCTGTTATGTTGAGACCAACATCGACAAACTTTTGAATGATGGCATCCAATGCCTCGAATGGAGAAGGAAGTGCAGCGTTTGCTAGTGTCCCGTTGGAAACTAGTCCGTCTCTCCTTCCTAATAAAACTCTCCACGTTGGACCTCCACTCTACCAATGATTAATTTCCAATTAACCCCACAAAAAAAAAGTTGGCTTGGTATATATATATATATATATATATATATGCGAGTGTGTGTTAACTTACTAAGACAATAGAATCGCGAGCAGCGATGGCTAATATATCAGCACATGATACAACTCCACTGCATGAGCTCTCTACGGCGCTTTTTATTGCGTCGATGACTTCAAATCCTCTTGCCGAATTGACATTTGCAACGGCAAACTTCTCAGTACTGTTGTCTCCATCCAACAAAACTGATGCATCACAACCCTGTGAAATAAAAGGGTCCAACTTGTACTATTTATATATGATGGTTTAATAATCAAATTGATAAAAAAGCAGCTGCATTTCCAAAGCTCACATTCACAAAGCAATCATGGAAATGAAGCCGGAGCAGAGAGGCCGCCATTCGCATTTCGGTCTTGATCGCACTCTGAACTTGTTTCCGTACTGTTGAAAGGAGAGATGGACATGTTTGTGAATAGAAATCAGTGGTTAGTTGGGACCTCGCACCTAAACAAAGCATCAAGCTGATCATAAACAGAGAATAATAATAACCCTTAAAGTTGTTTGTACTCTTCACCATTAATGCTATATTATATATATCAATTTTCCCCCACAGCAATTTTAAGTATGTTGTAGCACTCAGTGGAATCCTAATGCTAATACGCTTAAGGGTCAAGGGTGATATTAATCAGAAATCTTTGAAGCTCTATTTATAAACGGCATGATGAATGAATTTGTTATTTTAAATTCATTATTAGTAACAAAATTTATATTACTTTATGGATAAGTGGTGATAATGCAATGTATGGCGGCTTCTGCAGTGCTGCTGGTGCTGACGAAGATACCGTGAATCTGATATATATTTGCATAAACCTGACAGATTAACCCATTTAATATTGCAAACATTGCAGATAATAGCCAAGAATCGTGCCTTAATAGTCATCGGATGAGACATCATACAGGGTTAGAGATAATAAATTTGAATGGAGTGGGAAATTTATTAATTAAATGGTGATTTATAACTGCCACTTTCTTACTTTGTAGTTTAACTATTAGATTGAGAAATTTTTCGTCTCATTCTTTTTTATCCTTCAGATCAAGCACTGTCTCAATAAGTAATAAAATTAATATATAATATGGTTAAATATAAAATTATTATAAACCAATCAAAATACGGTTTACCCTAACAACATCTTAGTCTAGTAATTTTTTTTTGGGACGATCTATTTATTATAAAAAAAATCAACCCTTAATATGATGGACTATTTCTTTTGTTTGATATAAAAAAAATATGATATTTCGAAATCTCAAATCATACCATTTGTTATTGCTTCAACAAAGGAGGCACAAACCTCTTCGGCGGAAGAATTTTTGTTGTCTTGGTCCCAACTCAACACTAAACAAGTCCGAGGATATTATGTTGTAAGTATTAGAGCTTCGGTTCAATCCGAACAACCCCATATTCCACCCCAATTATAAAAAGAAAATACAGCTAACCTCAACTTGACTCTCTCTCCAAAACACATAAATTTTTTTATAAACCAACATACAACTAGTAATTTTGTATCACAAAGATAAAGAGCACTTAAGTACTTCTTGATATCGTTAGAATGCAATATATTAACATAAGATGTGTAACATCCTAAAATTATGGGCCTATGCATTTAATGTAGGGATAGAATTAATTTGTTAATTTAAGTGATAGGGGTCTAAATTTGGGCTTAAAATTAGGCAAATGCCCAGATTAAATTATTTTAAGGTGGCATCATTAACAATTAAAAAGGATCAAGTTTTGGGTCGCAAGGAGCCCATGTTTTTGGGCCATTTTCGGCAATTAAATGGGAGCAAGGGTGACGCCACAACAAGGGATTTAAGGGATTTAAATTTAAGTTTAATGAAGCCCAAATCTTTTAATTTAAATGAGTTAAATTTCGGCATTTAGAATTAATGAGGTGGACAAGGCTTAAAAATAGGAAGATAAATACGGATTTTTAAGTGATAATATCATAGATAAAAAGGAGAAAAGTTAGGAGCTTATCTTCAAAGGAAGTGTTGGCCGAAAATCCACCACCTAGAGGAGTGTAAAATTCAGCTACTGCATGGCATAGAGGGTGCCGAAATTCTCCTCTCTTCTAGCTTAAATTTTAAGGGCGTTTTCGGTATTTAGCAGTAGGTACCAAAAATCTATAAATAGGGGGGGCTAGCTCCTTGTTTCTGACATTGAAAAATCCTAAAATCCTCTCCCTTGGTGCCAAAATTCCCTAGCCTCTCCCTCTTCAAATTTATTTCTTCAATTTCTTCAAAAGCCGAAACTTTTCCCCACTTTCTTTTCCCTTGTGCCGATTTCTCTAAAAGCCGAAGCATCCATCGCTTTTTCTTTTATTCATCCTATTTGAGAAATTATTCTATACTTCCTGCATTTAAATCTTCCATTGGCATTGCCGAATCCTCTCTCTAGCGCTAGCCGAATCTCCTAAGCTAAGGTAAGAGTCGATTTTTGTTTAGTTCCAATAATCTATTCCCGGTTTTTGAAAAGCAAAAGCCGAAAGCTAATAGTTTAATGGTTTTAGGCATTTGAAGGAAGCTTGGTCGACTAGATCTAAAAGCTGAAAAAAATCATTAGTCTTCAATTTCGGGATTTTAAGGTAAGAAGAGTTGTTTATTCAAATACATAAAAATTGGGTAGAACACTAACCATGGCCGAATATAGGAGAGGCCCTAGTTTCACATCCTTCTGGCTTTTTGAGCAAAGTTGTAGATCGGTTTAGCAAGGATATCAACATTAATCAGGTGTGTAGATCTCTAACACGCTACTGATAAACCTGTATGTATATTTATTTTTGTATGTTTCTCCTGGTGTTTCCAGTTTTATATCATTAGTAGCTATTCTAATATTTACTAAATATTTAAAAATTCTTGTGTATGAAATATTTTTTATTATATTATTAATTTTATCCTAACCAGGGATATTATTTACCATATCCATTGGTAAACCAACCAATTGGATCACATTCACCAACACAGGTGGATTATTCTCAATTTTCTCAAAAGCCTCCTACCGATTCTGAAATTCTCAAATATGCAGATGCTTTGTTGAAAAAACAACAAAACTCTGAATTCTCGAATCTAAAGGATTTTTATAATCCAGGCTTACCCCCAGAATATTACCATTTCATAAACAAGATATGGAAAAACCATATTTTGGAACAAAGGGCTAGTTTCAGAAAAGCTCTTACCCAATTCTCAGAATTCTTAGTTGAAAAAACAACTCAAGAAAAATCTGAAGAATTATTATTAAAATCTATATTATACAGAGATTGGGATGATGTCCTAATTGAATATATGGATATTAAGGAGATAAACAATCTTCTTGATACATTTCAATATTTTATTAAATATAATAAAATTGAAATATAATATTTCATTAAAAAATAATTTATATATTATTTACATCAATAATTTTTTAATTATATTTTATTAAAATAATTTTACTTAATTATTAAATATAATTTCTTAGGATTAATATTATCATCTGATGGTCTTAAACTCCAAGATCATATTATTGTTAAAATAAAAGAATTCCCTGAAAAAATTGTTGATAAAAAACAACTTCAACAATTTCTAGGAATTGTTAATTATGGCAGAAATTTCTTCTCTAATTTGTCTAAAAAACTAGATGAGTTATATGAAAAACTCAAAAAGGACAAACCTTTTGAGTGGTCTAACAAAGATTCAGACATTATAAAACAAATAAAGTCTGAAATAAATTATATTCCAAAAGTTTATTTACCTAAACAAGGTGATAAATTAATTCTAGAAACAGATGCCTCAGAAAGAAATTGGGGATGTGTATTAAAAGCCAAAACAATGGCTAATGAAGAATTAATTTGTGGATATAGTTCTGGAAAGTTTAAACCAAACGAAATTAATTATGCTATTTATGAAAAAGAACTATTAGCAATAAAAAAAGGAATAAAAAAATTCCTAATATATTTAGCACCAGAAAATTTTATTATTAAAACCGATAATCAAGCTGTTAAACAGTTTCTTACTAACAAAAGTTTAGAAACAGTACCTAGAAGGATTAGATGGTATAATGAATTATGCCAATTCAATTTTGAAGTCATATACATAAAAGGTACTAATAATATGATTGTTGATTTTCTTAGCAGGCCTTATGGATAGAGGTAAACAACCTCTAAAAGAAAATGATGGATGGAGAACTATCCATAAAAAACCCAACAAGGGAAAATCACCTATAAGTCCTAAACAAGGATTTATGGCTGCACCTGCAAAAATAATTCCTAAACAAGGATTTATATCGTATAATATATTAAACTCTACTTATTATTAAAAAGATTATAAAATATTAAAAATATTAAAAAATATTAAACGATAATATATTTATTATTAAAAATATATTAAACATATACATAACTTTATAATCTTTTAATATTATAAACTTGATAATATATTTATTATTAAATATTATAAACTCTACTTCCATATTGAGATAAACAGTCTCATTGGTATTGCTGAGGAAGAAAAATTTCATCAGCCTTATCAAATTTGGAATATAAATACTATGTTTTCGGGAAAAGCCCTGGCAATAGTCAAAGAAAATCAAGAGCATTTGTCAAAAATCATTGATGAATGTTATAATAATTTCAACAAATATCAAGTCCAAGATGGAATTGATCTCATGAGCATGGCTCGTCACCTTCTCCACCAAGACACTTATATGTTTTGGACCGATGGAAGAAGAATTTTAGCTTATGGCACTAGAAGAAACCAGGAAGAAAGCAATGAAGAAGCCGTTTCGTTATTAAAACAAATAGCGGAAATGGAGATCGAAGATTATCCGTTAGCAGCGGAGATCCGAGATACATGGGAACGTTGGAACTCACCAGCACCGTCACCAGAATCATTACACCTTGACGAGATCGAGGAAATGAATCTGAGAAACATCCAAGAAGGATGAAGACAACTTGGAAGATGACAACCCGTCAGCATCCAATTGATGTAAGCAATGAGGTAATCAACCATCAATGCTACATAGAAGATGATGCAAGCAATGATGCAAGCAGCATGTATTGCCAGAAAAGGAAGCCACCTGGAAGCAACCAAGAGGGCAACAATTTTGTCAAGAAAAGGAAGCTACGTGGAAAACCCAAAAGCATCCTTATCAACACACTGTTTAAGGAAGCTACGTGCAAAAACCAACATAGCATCCACCAATTGACGAAAGCAACTTGGAAGCCACCAAGAAGCTGACAATTAATGTGTCCTTATCAGGATACTATTCGGATTCCAATTGTAATTAAATTAGAGTCTATTCTTTAATTCTTATCCGATCAATTATTTCGGACTTCAACTGTAATTAGATTCTAGTTTAGAATTTTTCGATTATAAATAGGCATTCTTGTAAGCCTAGAAAGGCATCTCGAAAAATACTTAGTTTCAGTTTTCTTTAGTTTTCTCTTTTGTAAATTATCTATCTTCTTCTTGTGAAATATTATTCTACGATATTAAGCCTTCCGATTGTGCATACACACCTCCCTCCCCCCGGTAATTATTATTAAAATATTAAACTCTACTTAGCTATTCTAAAATCCCATTCAGGATTCGATGCCTTGTTCAGGCTACAACAATGCCTATTTATAACAAAATTTCTAAACTAGAATCTAATTACAATTGAAGTCCGAAATGAATGTTCGGATAAGAATAGACTCTAATTTAATTACAATTGAAATCTGCACAGTATGTTGATAAGAATGGCTTCATGATTTTTCCACGTAGCCATCTTGATTTGATGGTTGCTTCCACCGTCTTCTGTCAAAATTGTTGTGGTTGCTTCCACGTTTCAATTGCATTAAATGGTTGCTTCCATCATGCATGACATCATCTTTATCTTTTGGTGGTTTCCTTCTTTTTAAGTCACCGCCAAAATTTTTTCTGGCAATACATGCTGCTTGCATCATTGCTTGCGTCATGACATTGATTGTTGCTTACATCATTGTCTGCGTCATTTGGATGCTGACTGGTTGTCATCTTCCAATTTGCCTTCATCCTTCTTGGATGTTTCTCAGATTCATTTCCTCGATCTCGTCAAGGTGCAATGATTCTGGTGAGGGTGCTGGTGTGTTCCAGTGCTCCCATACTTCTCTGATTTCTGCTGTTAACGGATAATCATCGAGTTCCATCTCTGCTATTTTTGTTAATAACATAATGGCTTCTTCATTGCTTTCTTCCCGGTTTTTTCCGGTGTCGTAAGCTAAAATTCTTCTTCCATCAGTCCAAAACATATAAGTGTCTTGATGGAGAAGGTGCCGAGCCATGCTCATAAGATCAATTCCTGCTTGGACTTGATACTTGTTGAAATTATTATAACACTCATCAATGATTTTTGACAAATGTTCTGGATCTTCTCTTACTGCTGCCAGGGCTTTTCCCGAAAACATAGTATTTATATTCCAAATTTGATAAGGCTGATGAAATTTTTCTTCCTCAGCAATACCAATGAGACTGTTTATCTCAATATGGAAGTAATAGACAAAATCGTCTATGTTTACAAAGTTTGATAGCCGGGATTTGACTATCGCCGGAAAATCTTTTAATAAATCAAAAGAGAGATTTTGGACTGTTATTTTCTTTAACAAATCCCCATTCAATACTGGTTATATCAAATGGCTCATGATTTAATCGAAATTTGATAGCAGGAGTTTTTTCTCCCATATCATTTGTAAAAACATATGCCTGTGAAAAATATTACGAAAACGTTTCTAAAAATAGAGCTTGCTGTTTGCAAATGGCTCCTTTTATTTTCGAAAATATTTCTGAGGGTAAAATTTGTCTACATTTGTTATATAGACATTTTTGAAACATCTTATTAATAATAGGAGTGTTTCTCCCTTTATCAATAAAATATTGAAATGTATCAAGAAGATTGTTTATCTCCTTAATATCCATATATTCAATTAGGACATCATCCCAATCTCTGTATAATATAGATTTTAATAATAATTCTTCAGATTTTTCTTGAGTTGTTTTTTCAACTAAGAATTCTGAGAATTGGGTAAGAGCTTTTCTGAAACTAGCCCTTTGTTCCAAAATATGGTTTTTCCATATCTTGTTTATGAAATGGTAATATTCTGGGGGTAAGCCTGGATTATAAAAATCCTTTAGATTCGAGAATTCAGAGTTTTGTTGTTTTTTCAACAAAGCATCTGCATATTTGAGAATTTTAGAATCGGTAGGAGGCTTTTGAGAAAATTGAGAATAATCCACCTGTGTTGGTGAATGTGATCCAATTGGTTGGTTTACCAATGGATATGGTAAATAATATCCCTGGTTAGGATAAAATTGTACCTGTGTTGGTGCAGCCATAAATCCTTGTTTAGGAATTATTTTTGCAGGTGCAGCCATAAATCCTTGTTTAGGACTTATAGGTGATTAACCCTTGTTGGGTTTTTTATGGATAGTTCTCCATCCATCATTTTCTTTTAGAGGTTGTTTACCTCTATCCATAAGGCCTGCTAAGAAAATCAGCAATCATTAGCGAATAATTTTATTATTATTTACCAATGGTGTTTCTATAGAAGTATTTTCTATAGATAATATAACCGATTTCTTATTAATAATAAAAGGTATTATTATTAATATTAATAGTTCTTATTAATAATATAATTTACCTGTATGTTTTATATTCTCTAAATTGAAATATAATCTCTATGTAATTATAATATTTTCTTGATTGAAAATGTGAAAAGGTAATAATATCCTTTTTTCCAATTTTTATTTGTTGAATTATTGGTTTTTCTAAATGAACTGGTTTTAGTTCAATTAGATATTTATTTTCCCAATATTTCTTTGGTTTGAATTTACCATAAGGATCCTGTTTATCAATTTCCTTAGGTTTAGATAATTTATAATCATATAGATCTGGGGGTTCAGTATCCATAGGATTTAGTTTTTTTTATTTTTTCTTCTGTTGAAGTTTCTTCTTCATCAGAATTTTGTTTCTTTAAATCTATATCCATATTATTAGAATTACTACTTTCTATTTCTAATATATAATTTTCACTTTCATTATTATTATTAATAGTATCATTATTATTATTACTATTATCATCATATTCTAACATATAATGATAATTATATTTTTCAAACAAATCTTTATGTTTTTCATAAAGTTCTTCTATTAATTTTAGATATTCAACTCTTTCAAGATTATCTTCCGTTTTAGAAAATTGGTTTTTTCAATGTTCTATTAAAGTTTTATAAGAGTCAAAATCATATTTTTCTTGTTTTTTATCTTTTTTCTCCTTTTTCTTTTGTTTTTTGTTTATTATTATTATTATTATTATTAGTTGAAGATTCATCCGAAGACTCATCCTCATCTGATAAAACTAAAATAGTATTGCTATTACCGTAATATAAAGGTCCTAAATTTAAGTCTGATTCTATATTACTATTACTAATAATCTGATCTAATTTATTATTTACATCGGATAATAACTCTTTAGACTTGCTATTCAAATCTAAATTCGTTACTTCTCCCATATTATCTATTTTTTCTTCTACTTTAGTAACCTTAGTATATAATCTATTAAAATATATAGACGTCATATCTATTAAACTATTGATACCTTTACTAAGAGCCGAAATATTATTTTCATTCTTAGAGTCTATATGCATAGTATGATTACAAGTTTTATCTTGATATAAACAATCCATTTTTTCCATTATTATTATCCCTGGTACCTAAAACCTTCTGTGTCTTAACGTCCTCACAACGCCAACAACGTCCCACTCGGACTCAACGGCAACGAAGACTAACGACAGATATATGGGTTTTGAGATAATAACAGCGAAATAAACAGAATTGCAGATACAAAGATAGAAACTTACAATGATAACTACGATATAAGAATTCAAGAAATCGTTACTCCGGGGCTCTTCTGATACCAATTACCGGGGGAGGGAGGTGTGTATGCACAATCGGAAGGCTACTAATAAATTAATTGCTTGTATATGATATTATTAATTTAGTTCATGATTTTTCCACGTAGCCATCTTGATTTGATGGTTGCTTCCACCGTCTTCTGTCAAAATTGTTGTGGTTGCTTCCACGTTTCAATTGCATTAAATGGTTGCTTCCATCATGCATGACATCATCTTTGTCTTTTGGTGGTTTCCTTCTTTTTAAGTCACCGCCAAAATTTTTTCTGGCAATACATGCTGCTTGCATCATTGCTTGCGTCATGACATTGATTGTTGCTTACATCATTGTCTGCGTCATTTGGATGCTGACTGGTTGTCATCTTCCAATTTGCCTTCATCCTTCTTGGATGTTTCTTAGATTTATTTCCTCGATCTCGTCAAGGTGCAATGATTCTGGTGAGGGTGCTGGTGTGTTCCAGTGCTCCCATACTTCTCTGATTTCCGCTGTTAACGGATAATCATCGAGTTCCATCTCTGCTATTTTTGTTAATAACATAATGGCTTCTTCATTGCTTTCTTCCCGGTTTTTTCCGGTGTCGTAAGCTAAAATTCTTCTTCCATCGGTCCAAAACATATAAGTGTCTTGATGGAGAAGGTGCCGAGCCATGCTCATAAGATCAATTCCTGCTTGGACTTGATACTTGTTGAAATTATTATAACACTCATCAATGATTTTTGACAAATGTTCTGGATCTTCTCTTACTGCTGCCAGGACTTTTCCCGAAAACATAGTATTTATATTCCAAATTTGATAAGGCTGATGAAATTTTTCTTCCTCGGCAATACCAATGAGACTGTTTATCTCAATATGGAAGTAATAGACAAAATCTTCTATGTTTACAAAGTTTGATAGCCGGGATTTGACTATCGCCGGAAAATCTTTTAATAAATCAAAAGAGAGATTTTGGACTGTTATTTCTTTAACAAATCCCAATTCAATACTGGTTATATCAAATGGCTCATGATTTAATCGAAATTTGATAGCAGGAGTTTTTTCTCCCATATCATTTGTAAAAACATATGCCTGTGAAAAATTTCGAAAACGTTTCTAAAAATAGAGCTTGCTGTTTGCAAATGGCTCCTTTTATTTTCGAAAATATTTCTGAGGGTAAAATTTGTCTACATTTGTTATATAGACATTTTCGAAACATCTTATTAATAATAGGAGTGTTTCTCCCTTTATCAATAAAATATTGAAATGTATCAAGAAGATTGTTTATCTCCTTAATATCCATATATTCAATTAGGACATCATCCCAATCTCTGTATAATATAGATTTTAATAATAATTCTTCAGATTTTCTTGAGTTGTTTTTTCAACTAAAAATTTGAGAATTGGGTAAGAGCTTTTCTGAAACTAGCCCTTTGTTCCAAAATATGGTTTTTCCATATCTTGTTTATGAAATGGTAATATTCTGGGGGTAAGCCTGGATTATAAAAATCCTTTAGATTCGAGAATTCAGAGTTTTGTGTTTTTTCAACAAAGCATCTGCATATTTGAGAATTTCAGAATCGTAGGAGGCTTTTGAGAAAATTGAGAATAATCCACCTGTGTTGGTGAATGTGATCCAATTGGTTGGTTTACCAATGGATATGGTAAATAATATCCCTGGTTAGGATAAAATTGTACCTGTGTTGGTGCAGCCATAAATCCTTGTTTAGGAATTATTTTTGCAGGTGCAGCCATAAATCCTTGTTTAGGACTTATAGGTGATTTTCCCTTGTTGGGTTTTTATGGATAGTTCTCCATCCATCATTTTCTTTTAGAGGTTGTTTACCTCTATCCATAAGGCCTGCTAAGAAAATCAGCAATCATTAGCGAATAATTTTATTATTATTTACCAATGGTGTTTCTATAGAAGTATTTTCTATAGATAATAGAACCGATTTCTTATTAATAATAAAAGGTAAATATTGATTTAAATTATTACCTAATAATATGTCTCCATACATATCAGGTAAACATAATAATTTTGGAATTATAAATTTAACATCGTTTATGTAGATTGATATATTTTTAGCTTTATAATAAACAGTAGTTTTGCTACCATTTATTCCACTAATATTTATTATCTTTTTTACAGGTTTCCAATATTCTTTAGGAAGAATATTCTTTTTACAACTACTGGTTGTAGCTCCTGTATCTAATAAAGCATGTAAAGAATATTTTTTATAATCTTTACTATGTAATGTAATTTCAATGTATTTATTGAAATTTGTAATATTATCAATTGAATAATTTATATCTTCCATTCTAGCGTTTCTAGAATTTCTACTTGGTGTAGTAGGAAAAATAGGAATATGAACTGTTTTCATACCTATTGGTGTAGAAATACTTATATCTTCTTCTTCCTCTGGTTGAGAACTAGAAGGTAATACTAAATTATCATCTGTATTAGTAATCAGATTATTTCTGAAATATAACTTGTCACCAGATGACATGTATTCAATAGTACTTACTGGTTTAGAAGTACTAGCATTATTGGTTTTATTGATTATCCAGTCTTTTGGAATCGATAAATCTTTTAAATGTAATAGCTTTGGTTGAATTTCTGTAGTAAATTTATTGGGCTCAAAAAGCTCAATAATTTTATTATTAATTTCTTTTATTTCAACCTCTGCCGTATTAGTATATTCATTAATAGAAGTCCAGCTGATTGCTAAATCTTCTGCTAAATCACTAATATCAGAATTTTTTGTCTGAATTCTAAGGCATAGACACTCTTCTATTAGAGGGTCTGTTATAGAGATAAAGTAATTTGGTTTTACCTTAAATCCTATAACACCTATATGTAAATTAGATTGAATTCCTCCAATAAGTGCTTTTATTGGATTTTCAAATCTTTTATCTAGTAACACTGCTAAAATAGGAACATCATGACCTCTTCTAAATAATGCTCTAATTGTTATCATGATAACTCCTAAATGTATATATCTGACCTGAGGATAGTTTCTTCTAATCCTTTTTATTTTTTCTTTAGTAAATAAGGGAATTTCTGTTAATCCACCTTTAGTATCCTTAGCGACTGTGTTGCCACTAATTTTTTCTATGTGCCTTTTTGACCATAGTTTAAACTTTGATATTTTATAAATTTCTTCTTTAGAAATATGATTTTTATTAATTTTTTCTATTATGTCATCGGAAAGATCTGTTTCTTCTCCAATTAAACTTCCTAATTTAATATTCTGTTGTTCAGAATTAGGAATTTCTTCTAACTTATTATTAGAACTATTTCCTATCATAAAAATATATTCATCAAAGTCTGTATCAGACTCTGTTTCTGATAATAACTCATATATTATTTCAACATATACATAAATACTATATAATTTATTAAAAATTATTATTAAAACATATATTATCCTAACAAAAGTTATATATTACCTTTTGTAAATATTTTTAATAATAATTATATAGTAATTATAAATAATTAGTAAATATATTAAACGATATTAAGCCTTCTGATTGTGCATACACACCTCCCTCCCCCCGGTAATTGGTATCAGAAGAGCCCCGGAGTAACGATTTCTGGAGTTCTCATATTGTAGTTATCATTGTAAGTTTCTATCTTTGTATCTGCAATTCTGTTTATTTCGCTGTTATTATCTCAAAACCCATATATCTGTCGTTAGTCTTCGTTGCCGTTGGGTCCGAGTGGGACGTTGTTGGCGTTGTGAGGACGTTAAGACACAGAAGGTTTTAGGTACCAGGGATAATAATAATGGAAAAAATGGATTGTTTATATCAAGATAAAACTTGTAATCATACTATGCATATAGACTCTAAGAATGAAAATAATATTTCGGCTCTTAGTAAAGGTATCAATAGTTTAATAGATATGACGTCTATATATTTTAATAGATTATACTAAGGTTAGTAAAGTAGAAGAAAAAAGATAATATGGGAGAAGTAACGAATTAAGATTTGAATAGCAAGTCTAAAGAGTTATTATCCGATGTAAATAATAAATTAGATCAGATTATTAGTAATAGTAATATAGAATCAGACTTAAAGTTAGGACCTTTATATTACGGTAATAGTAATACTATTTTAGTTTTATCAGATGAGGATGAGTCTTCGGATGAATCTTCAACTAATAATAATAATAATAAACAAAAAAAACAAAAGAAAAAGAAAAAAAGATAAAAGACAAGAAAAATATGATTTTGACTCTTATAAAACTTTAATAGAACATTGGAAAAACCAATTTTCTAAAACGGAAGATAATCTTGAAAGAGTTGAATATCTAAAATTAATAGAAGAACTTTATGAAAAACATAAAGATTGTTTGAAAAATATAATTATCATTATATGTTAGAATATGATGATAATAGTAATAATAATAATGATACTATTAATAATAATAATGAAAGTGAAAATTATATATTAGAATAGAAAGTAGTAATTCTAATAATATGGATATAGATTTAAAGAAACAAATTCTGATGAAGAAGAAACTTCAACAGAAGAAAAAAAACTAAATCCTATGGATACTGAACCCCCAGATCCATATGATTATAAATTATCTAAACCTAAGGAAATTGATAAACAGGATCCTTATGGTAAATTCAAACCAAAGAAATATTGGGAAAATAAATATCTAATTGAACTAAAACCAGTTCATTTAGAAAAACCAATAATTCAACAAATAAAAATTGGAAAAAAAGGATATTATTACCTTTTCACATTTTCAATCAAGAAAATATTATACTTACATAGAGATTATATTTCAATTTAGAGAATATAAAACATATTCTTTAAATGCTCTATTAGATACTGGAGCTACAACCAGTAGCTGTAGAGAAAATGCTATTCCATCAGAAAAATGGGAACTTATGAAAAATCCTATTAGAGCTGTTGGAGTCAATGGTATTGAAACTTTAATCCTTTTTAAAGCTAAAAAATATACCTATCTACATAAACAATGTAAGATTTGTAATTCCTAAATTATTATGTTTTCATGAAATGCATGGAGATATATTGTTAGGTAACAATTTTATATATCAACATCTACCATTTTCTATTGATAAAATTTTGTAGTACTAACTACTGAAAATACTTCGGTAGAAGTACCTTTGGTAGAAATCATAAATATATATGTGATCAGGACTTACACCTCCTAAGAATGAACAAAAAAAACTAGATACTAATCATTGGTTGTTTAAGATATTAGAAAATAATTTTAGTGAAGAACCATTAAAATTATGGAAAAATAGTCCTAGATATTGTACCATAAAATTGGAAAACCCCAATAAAATTATTAGAGAAAAACCTATGATCTATACTAAACAAGATATAGATGAATTTGATATACAAATAAAGGAATTATTGGATAAAGGATTAATAGAAGAAACTACTAGTCCACATTCTAGTCCTGCCTTCATGGTAAGAAACCATGCAGAGATAAAAAGAGGAAAAGCTAGGATGGTTATAAATTATAAAAGATTATAAAATAATAATCTTTAATATTAAAAATATATTTATAATAATTTTTATAATAAATATTAGTGGAATAAATGGTAGCAAAACTACTGTTTATTATAAAGCTAAAAATATACCAATCTACATAAACAATGTTAAATTTATAATTCCAAAATTATTATGTTTACCTGATATGTATGGAGACATATTATTAGGTAATAATTTTCTAAATCAATATTTACCTTTTATTATTAATAAGAAATCGGTTATATTATCTATAGAAAATACTTTTATAGAAACACCATTGGTAAATAATAATAAAATTATTCGCTAATGATTGCTGATTTTCTTAGCAGGCCTTATGGATAGAGGTAAACAACCTCTAAAAGAAAATGATGGATGGAGAACTATCCATAAAAAACCCAACAAGGGAAAATCACCTATAAGTCCTAAACAAGGATTTATGGCTGCACCTGCAAAATAATTCCTAAACAAGGATTTATGGCTGCACCAACACAGGTACAATTTTATCCTAACCAGGGATATTATTTACCATATCCATTGGTAAACCAACCAATTGGATCACATTCACCAACACAGGTGGATTATTCTCAATTTTCTCAAAAGCCTCCTACCGATTCTGAAATTCTCAAATATGCAGATGCTTTGTTGAAAAAACAACAAAACTCTGAATTCTCGAATCTAAAGGATTTTTATAATCCAGGCTTACCCCCAGAATATTACCATTTCATAAACAAGATATGGAAAAACCATATTTTGGAACAAAGGGCTAGTTTCAGAAAAGCTCTTACCCAATTCTCAGAATTCTTAGTTGAAAAAACAACTCAAGAAAAATCTGAAGAATTATTATTAAAATCTATATTATACAGAGATTGGGATGATGTCCTAATTGAATATATGGATATTAAGGAGATAAACAATCTTCTTGATACATTTCAATATTTTATTGATAAAGGGAGAAACACTCC
Organism: Gossypium australe; assembly: GCA_005393395.2. Classification (NCBI taxonomy): domain Eukaryota; kingdom Viridiplantae; phylum Streptophyta; class Magnoliopsida; order Malvales; family Malvaceae; genus Gossypium; species Gossypium australe. The sequence goes on from CM016621.1 coordinate 118,648,162, forward strand.
TATTATTAATAAGATGTTTCGAAAATGTCTATATAACAAATGTAGACAAATTTTACCCTCAGAAATATTTTCGAAAATAAAAGGAGCCATTTGCAAACAGCAAGCTCTATTTTTAGAAACGTTTTCGAAATATTTTTCACAGGCATATGTTTTTACAAATGATATGGGAGAAAAAACTCCTGCTATCAAATTTCGATTAAATCATGAGCCATTTGATATAACCAGTATTGAATGGGGATTTGTTAAAGAAATAACAGTCCAAAATCTCTCTTTTGATTTATTAAAAGATTTTCCGGTGATAGTCAAATCCTGGCTATCAAACTTTGTAAACATAGACGATTTTGTATATTATTATTTTAATGGTTTTCGGCATTTGAAGGAAGCTTGGTCGACTAGATCTAAAAGCTAAAAAAATCATTAGTCTTCAATTTCGGGATTTTAAGGTAAGAAGAGTTGTTTATTCAAATACATAAAAATTGGGTAGAACACTAACCATGGCCGAATATAGGAGAGGCCTAGTTTCACAGCCTTCCGGCTTTTTGAGCAATGTTGTAGATCGGTTTAGCAAGGATATCAACATTAATCAGGTGTGTAGATCTCTAACATGCTACTGATAAACCTGTATGTATATTTATTTTTGTATGTTATGGGCTAAAAAGCCGGAATAAGGCTGTATAGACAGTCGAATGGAACCCTAAAAAGGGTTAGGCAAGGATGCCAGGTACGTAAACATAGAACTCCCTATGTGTATGGAAGAATATATATGTCTGCTTGGTGTTTCTTTATGTATGTATGCATGGGGTGGGAATGATGATAATTGAAGGGGAAGTGCATGATAGGTCACTTGGTGATCGGTGGTAGAAATCCCACATAATTTAAATGTAAGGTCACATTGTGATCGGTGGCTATGCCACGTTTAATGATTCCTACTTAATAGGAATAGGCAATACGACTGTCGTTTTGGTGTGTAGCGGATGGAGGGTTGATTGTCGAAATCCCCACGGTGTGATGGTTGGTACGGGATGGTGTGTAGAGAATGGAAACCTAGGATGGGTTGGGTTATTCATTCTTTATTGTTATTATGTGATTATGATTGATGCCTTCCTGTATGGCCCAGGGCCCATAATGTGTCTGTGGGCTCAGGTCGATGTGTGTTTTGAGATTTATACACTGAGTCTTTGTGACTCACGCTTTCCTTTTCTCTACTCTTCTAGAAGAACAGTAGATCGTGGACATGGGAGCCGAGACAGACTCGAGGGGCCATCAAGTTCTTTTTTTCTACAAGTTATTTTCTTTTGAGATTTCTTTAAGTTTAATTTATTTCATTGATATTTCGAGAATATATATATATGTAATAAGGCCCTAGTTTTCATTCAACTAAGTCGTTTTCAATGTTAAATAACTTACGAATTTTATAATAAGGTTTATTTATAATTAATAATACTTGATACAAGGTTTTGTTTTTTTTAAAAATACCGCTTATTTACTTAAATATTGTCTAATAAACTCACAATTTCAAAAACCAACAAAGCAAAAGTTTTCAAAGTACAAGCAGTGACATGCCAGATCCGGTCGAAACGAATGGGCCGGGTTTGGGGTGTTACAAGATGAACGTAAATACAAAATTTAAAATAATCACAATAGTAACAACAATTTATAAATAAAAATACTAAATTTCTAATCAATATTAACAAAATTTTAGATTACAAAGACATCTGATTCTAATTTCTTCAATGGTTTAGATTAATAAACTTTTAAAAAAATATTGATCATATTATAAAACAAAGAGAGATGGAGAGAATAAAGAACAAAGAAAATATGAAAGCAATAGAAAATGTACTTTATTGGTCAAAAGGGGTGATTACAATGCTTCACCAGAGTCTCTATTTATAGGCATAAGAAGTATAAAAGAAATAGAGGTCTAATTCTAATAACTATTAGAATTTAAAGTACATTAAAACTTTATCTTGATCATGATGGACATCCACTTAATAAAATATTCATAACACTCCCCCTTTGATGTCCGTTGGTAGATAATGTACCTTTTTAAAACCTTATTAGGAAAAACCCCGTGGGATAAAAACCTAACAAAGGAAAAAGAGTACACAATCTATAATACGCATAATATGCTGCCTAATTAAAAACCTTACCAAGAAAACCCAATGGGACAAAACCTCGGTTAGGGGAAAAAGAGTACAACGCGTATTTGGTCCCCCTTATGAAAACATCATATACTTTCTCATATTCTACGTATTCAATCTTGAATACTAGTTTTTCAAATGACTATTTGAATGTATTGTTAAGCATTTATATTACTATTCTTTTAAAAGTCATGAGTAAGGGAAATTTGGGGGAAATATATTTTGATCTCTTTAGGGGATTCAACAATAATCATAACAAACTTTAATCATGATTCTTTTATAAAAACACAAATAGGTATTTTGGATCATTTTATAATCCTCCTTCAACTACTATTCACTAAGTCAAATTTACCACATATATTCAAATTATTTCAATTCATATAAATGAACAATTTCTCGAGAATTTCAATATGCTTCTAGCATCCTAAATCCTTCAAGAATTTTAATATAAACTTTACTATATAGTGATTCATAAAAGGCTGTAATGACAACCATTAGACTCAAGTTAAATCTTTTATGAATTGTCAAAATAATGTCTAAAGGTTATTGCATCCACCACAAAAGAATATTATATCTTTTCATAATCAATGCAGCACTTAGAGAAAAGCTTCATATTTTTATTCTGCTTTTGCAAAACTACTTCATTTGCACCCTCACTAGCTTTATACCTTTAGGTATTTGAACTACTGGTCAACAACTCCAGGAATTTAATTGCACTTGAGTTGCGTCTTTTTATTTTGATCAATTTATTTCATATATATATTTCTCAATAGATTTATTCAAGATCCTCCTTTTATTTCATCATTTCAATAATAATATTGCATGCAAAATCATTGTCGACCACTTCTAGAGTTTTATTAATTAGTTATGTCTTGGGTCTCTTCTGGAGCACCTGCTTCTACTATATGACCATCTAGAAGAATTTTATTTTTGGAACCGATCAATCTATTATTTACTCTAACTGATTGTTCGACTATGACTTTGATTCAAATTAAAATATTAACTTGGTTATTCTCATTAAGTTTGTAAATACATCTGAAAATTAACTTGCAATGAGTAATCATTATTGAACTTCTGGTTCAAATTACTCTCCCCCTAACTCATTACAAGTTATTATTTCTCTCCCCCTAATGTCGGGAAAACTATCGAATCAAAATTGTAATCACAAATCATGTCATAATTGAATCTCCAATACATTCAAAACATCTAATAATACAAAGAAACTTGTAAATAATATATATTCCCAACTTTCTTTGAGGATTCACTCATCTTTGTGCGTTATGGTGGAGCAATTGGAACATATACGCACATACAAAGATTCAAAGATGAGAAACATTTAACTCTTGATCAAAAACCAATTGTAATAGAAAGTATTTATAACTTATTGGCTTGATGTGTACAACACGTAAATCAACATAATCTCATGTTGAAATAGGAAGTTTAGTTCTCATAAGTAACGATTTAACTATTAGTTGGAGGCTTTTGATAAACAATTCGACTAAATCATTGTGTGTGTGAACATAAGCTACAAGATGTTCAACTTTTATCCCAATTGACATGCAATAATCATTGAAAACTTGGGATGTAAACTCACCAACATTAGCAAGATGAATTGTTTTAATTGCATAATTTGAAATTAATCATTTAAACAAGCAATCTTGCAAATGATAGGTTGCGAGTTGATAACGCATGTGATTCCTTAGTAGATGCATCTACTAAAATCATATAATATCAAAACCATCCACATGGTGGATGAATGAGCCCATATTCGTTTCAGAAATGCAAGACATTAAATCTCAACTTTAGTTAGTGAGTTTCTAATAATGAATTTTTATTGAGAACAAGCAACATATGAGAATTCTTTTAAATTAAAGAATCTTCTGGTTCTTTAATGAATGTTCATATGAATTCTTAATTAATTTTCGCATCATATATGATCTAGGATAGTCTAACTGGTCACACTAAGTAGTAAATGCATTTGTATCAGTAAACTTCTCGCTTACTTTAACATGTGTTTCAATTGTACTAAATTGTAACAAATTAATAATTTTACTATCATTCCTTTTACTTTGTATCCACATATAGTGCTATTGTGACATTTACTATTGGAAATGTCTAAATCAATGTGAATATTATAATGTTACTAAGCCAACAAGATAAATATAATTTATAAACAATTATATGCAATATTCGCTTCAGAGAATATGTCAAAATCTTCAAATATATAAAAAAATTGCAACTTTAGGTGCATCCAACCATAATGCATTTTAGATAGAATTATCATATTTTATTGCTCATAAATAGATTTTTCACAGTCAAATATTTTGCTTCCAACCCCTTAATGGGGATGATGACAAAAGAAGATCACAAAGATTATAAAATAAATATAAATTAATAACTCAATCCTATCTTTTTTTATCCTTTCAAAATAGATATTTATAGTGTAACACCCCAAACCCGGCCTAGACGTTAAGCCCGAATCTGGTGTGTTACATGGAAGTTTTTTTTTTCAAACCATCTTTGAGATTGTTAAAAACTTGTTTGAGAATTACAACCTCTTTGTTAAAACCCAAAACACTTAAGCAATTGTTATTTACTTGAAAACGTAATTATCTTTAAAAACCTTTTTGGTTGTGAAAACATATTTGAAATAAACAATTTACGAAAATGGGACGTTTGGGAATAGAGTTGCAGAAGCATTTTGAAAGAAAATCCGAGGCCTGATTACAACATTTAACCCAAAATAGTAGAGTAATAAAATAAACAAGAAAGAAGTCTGAAGTCCAAATAAACCATTTCTGAAGTATGGTCTCCATCGAGTCATCCAAGGCCCAAGTCCACGTCACTGAGCATTACCTGAAAAGGTTAAGAGAAAGGGGGGTGAGTTACAAGAACTCAGTGTGTAATCCCCTTACCATCATCCACTGGGTCGGAACACACATAGCAATATTTTGGGCCTAAGCCCATTTACAATTATAACATAATAACATGTATATAATATGCATATGATATGCAAATCCCAAACCAAACCTAGTTTCCATCTGCTACACACCACTCGTACCAACCAGCACACCTGTGGGGATCAAGTCAACCCACCCCGCCAACACACCAATCGCAGGCATAAAGCCATTTAAAATGTTTGTGGCAGAGCCACTGAACTAGATTGTGACAGAGTCACCGAACTAGATTGTGACAGAGTCACCGAACTAGATTGTGACAGAGTCACCGAACTAGATTGTGACAGAGTCATCGAACTAGATTGTGACAGAGTCATCGAACTAGATTGTGACAGAGTCACTGAACTAGATTGTGGCAGAGCCACCAAACTGGATTGTGACAGAGTCACCGAACTAGATTGTGGCAGAGCCACTAGCACTTCTCTTTAATTTTATCCCAACCCATGCAATCATGTATGCATATACAAAGCATAACAATATTCATACAATAATTTCATCATAAGGCCCATAATACAAGTTGGCCCATTAAGCAATCTAGCAATTTGGCCCATTAATCAATCTTAACAATTTGGCCCATTAAGCGATCTAGCAAATTTTTGGCCCATTAATCGATCTAGCAAATTTTTGCCCATTAATCGATCTAGCAAATTTTGGCCCATTAATCGATCTAGCAAATTTTGGCCCATTAATCGATCTAGCAAATTTTGGCCCATTAATTGATCTAGCAAATTTGGGCCCATTAATCACATGAGGCCCCTTTTTTTTTTTCAAATTTCACACTTGGCCAATTTATCAAAATAATTCATATGGCCCAAAATATCACTTTTTAACAAAATAACCCATTAAGGGAAAATCCGTAATTCCCACAACCTTAATACCGGTTTCATGCATTTACACAAAAAGTGTTATTATACCGTATTTTCCAATTTTACAAATTTTACGATTTATTCTAATGCTTACGGTATAATATCTAACCCATGAGATAAGTGTGAAATTACACACTCTGGCCCATATCACAAATATCAAACTGCCCATATATCAAATATCACATTTGGCCCATAAAGGGTATTTTCGTAATTCGGTCCATAGGGACATTTCGTAATTCGGCCCATTAGGGGCATTTTCGTAATTCGGCCCGTAAGGGCATTTTCATAATTCGGTAATTGTACCCACTAAGGGTAATTCGGTAATTTACTCTCTAAGGGAAATTCAGAAATTTTACCCACCAAGGGTATTTCGGTAATTTTGCAACCCAGGGGTATTTCAGTAATTTACCCTCTAAGGGTATTTCGGTAATTTTGCAACCCAGGGGTATTTCGGTAATTTACCCTCCAAGGGTATTTCAGTAATTTTGCAACCTAGGGAATTTCTGTAATTTACCCTCTAAGGGTATTTCGATAATTTTGCAACCCATGGGTATTTCAGTAATTGCACAACCCAGGGGTATTTCGGTAATTTGCACAACCTAGGGGTATTTAGGTAATTTTCCCTCTAAGGGTAATTCAGTAGTTTTACCCACCAAGGGTAATTCGGTAATTTACCTTCCAAAGGTAAATTCGGTAGTTTTACCCACCAAGGGTAATTCGGTAATTTACCTTCTAAGGGTAAATTTGGTAGTTTTACCCACCAAGGGTAATTCGGTAATTTACCTTCGAAGGGTAAATTCGGTAGTTTTACCCACCAAGGGTAATTCGGTAATTTACCCTCCAAGGGTAATTTCGGTAGTTTTACCCACCAAGGGTAATTCGGTAATTTACCTTCGAAGGGTAAATTCGGTAGTTTTACCCACCAAGGGTAATTCGGTAATTTACCCTCCAAGGGTAATTTCGGTAGTTTTACCCACCAAGGGTAATTCGGTAATTTACCTTCCAAAGGTAAATTCGATAATTTCATATTCAACGGTGTTTCCGGAGGCCTACTATCGCCTTGAGTGGCACAGAACTCTATTTGGGTCTCTTCGGAACTATTGGTCAAAAATCCATTTTAGGCCCAAACGGGATAATTTCGCAATTCTGGACTTAACTACTAATTTGGGCATAAAAATTTAAAACTGTCCATCTGCGTCATACTGACTAAATTGATTATAACTCGAGTTAGGAAACTCGAAATTTAGATCCGTAAAATTTCCTTGAAACTAGACTCATATATCTCTTCTCTTTAATTTTACCAGAAGTTTTGGCCTAGCCATTTAGTACAGTTTATTCCTTAAAGTTTCCCTTGTTTCACTGTCTAATGATTCTGACCTCTCTTAACTTAATTTCAAATATCTCACTGTACGGTTTTCATATACTGTTCCAACTTGTTTCTCTTGAAAATAGGCTCACTAAGGAATCCATACGTATAAATTATAACCCATAATTCATTTTGTACAATTTTATATGATTTTTCCAAAACAGATCAGTGAACCCCAAAGTTAATCAGAACCAGTCTCACTAAAATCAAGATATCTCAGAATATAAAATTCATTTTCCTTCTCCGTTTCTTCCATATTAAAATAGACACAGTAAGATTTAATTTGATATCTTATTCACTTCCTAATTTATTTTCTCCTATTTTTAGTGAGTTTTTAAAAACACGTCACTGCTTCTAACCGAAACTGTTTTATTATGAAATACGATTACCACTACGATCATACGCACACCCGAGTGATTACGGATGCCGGTTTTTAGTTTTCTTCGGTATTTCCACCGATTAACAGCATATTTCATACAAAATTTTAGAGAAGTGTGAGATTACACACCATTTCAGATGTGTATATGGAAGGGTATGAGATTACACACCTTATTCGGAATCCGTAACGCGATGCTCTCCGCGACACCAAAAATCCGAGTCACCTATTACGAGGGATAGGTTATCGATTGAACCTTTGATAAAGTACTTCGAGACCTTGCAACCAGCATAAACTCTCTCTCATGGCAAGTCCCTAGACTCTCAACCATATTACAAATTAGTCCCCTCATTAGCTAGCTTAAGCTTTGAGGACTCCAAAAATACAAAAATTATCAACTAAAGCCATCAAAACCACTTACTTGAAGAGAAAATGAGTTGCTGAAATTTTGAGCTCCATAACCCTTATTTCTCTTCAATTTTCGGTGGATGAAGATGTAGGAATAGTGAAAAGATGATAACATCTTTATTCCTCTTATTCTATTCATTTAAAACACCTAACATCACCAACTTTTGACCAAAATAAATGCTCTTGTCCCTATATTTTTTTTGGCCGGCCTACTCTTTTAGACAAGGCCAAATTGTACTTGAAGGACCTTCAATTAATATTTCTTAGTCAATTTTCACCTCTAGCAATTAAAATTAAACTTTAGCACTTTATGCGATTTAGTCCTTTTTTCGAAATTAAGCCCTCAATCGCTAAAATTGAGACACCAAAAATTTCATGCATGTTTGTAAACATGTTATACACATAGAATAACATGAAAATAATTTTCTCTATCCTCGATTTAGTGATTCCGAGATCACTGTTCCGACTATCCCCTAAATCGGGCTATTACACCCTCCATGCATTTTTTTTTCACCTACCCCATTCTTTTCAAATCTCATCATTATATTTTTTTTTTTCACCTACTCCATTATTTCAAATTCCATCATTATTATTTTCCCACTTCTTTATTATTCTTTTTCTTTTATTTCTTTTTCCTTTCTTTTTTTCTTATTTTCCTCCTTACCTTATCTTTTTAGTCATCATTTCATTTTTCTTTTATTTCTTTCCTTTAATAATGTCATGGTTGACACTTGGAAGAGCACACAAAAATAAATCCAAAATTTGCAAAAGATAGGAGTTGAACCTCTTCCCTCAAGGTACTTCACTTGATGCCATAACCTCCTTGCCATATGCTCTTTTATGCTAGCAATTTACTCTTTTATTTCCATAAGCCTTGATGCCACTTACTATCTCTCCTTAATAGGTTTAAACACAAAATTTTACTAAGGTCCAACTTGAACTCGAAACTTCATAGAATCCCGTAACTTTCTAAAATCATCTTCTTAATAAGTCCAACTTGAAATGATGTCATTCTCTTGTTCTCAAAAATTTTAAACACTCCTATGCCCAAGGCCCAATAGGCCCAATCCTACTAGGCCCAATTTAGGGATGTTACATATAGCAATAGTGATTCATATGAAATATAATATTTTCCTCATTCATAATCTTAATATAAGATCCATTATAAATATCTTTTAAAACCAATAGATTAACCACCTCAAGATATTAATATATTAGCTCTTCTGGAGCTTTCGACTAATTTTCTACTATCAAATATTGGGATATTTGTTTGTTTTAGTACTGTAATAAGCCAATTTTGGCCTGGGCTAGATTACAAAATAAAACCAAAAACCCAAACCAAATCAATAAAAGTCCAAAAAATTTACAGTCCGTTTTTTTACAAATATCAGGGCTTGATTTACAACATATATAGCCCAAATCAAAAACTACTTAAACCCAATTACAAATTTGACCCAAACCCGAAGCCCAATCTACACTAGCCCAAATTATAGCCCAACTACCCTAGCCCAATATCCTAAACTAAAAAAATCAGAAAAACCCTAGAAACCCTAGCATAAGCCGCCGCCGCACCCTCCGCCATGTCAGCACCTTCGTACCTGCAAGGACAAACAGAAACAAAAAAAAACACAAACAAACAAACTGTAAAAATTGGCTATAAAGTCGATTAAAAATCCATTTGTAAGGGGGATTTTTTTCTTTTTGAAATAAAAAAAACGAATCACAAATTAAAAAAAAAAACAAAATAAATTATTCAAGGTGATTTTTTTCCTACTTGCATTTTCAGTTTCTGTTTTTATTTCGTTTTATTTTTCTTTTCTTTTTTATTTTTTTCGACGTATAAAAACAAAAAGGAAAGGAAAAAGGAACTCACCGGAGTCATTCCACGTTCTCGTCGTCGGAGGCTCCTTCTCCGGTGTCGAAATCGGTTGTAGGAGAAGCTTGATAGACCCTTTTCCTTTGTTTTTCGAGCAATTTGTGGCCGAATTTGGGTTTAGGGGGGTCAAAATAGTAAAACGGGTTTTTTTGGTGTTTTCCGGCCACCGCGGACGGAGCTGCCATTGTCGATGACCGGTGGTCGGCACGACGACCGATGGCCGGATCCCTGACAGGAAATCAGGAGGAGGGGAGAGATGCTGACAGCTTTTTTGTGTTTTTTTGAATAAGTGAGAAAATGAAGAAAATTGTTTTTTGATTTAAATAATGGAAGTAAAAACGGCGTCGTTTAGGTTATGACCCGCGCGCCGACCTGACCCAGTCTCAGGGTCCGCGTGTTTTCGATAGAAGGGCTAATTGCACTTTTAGCCCTTCCGCTTTTTTATTAGTTTACAATTAAGTTTCTTTTAATTTTAATTTTTGCCCATTAATTTCTTTCGTTTCCAATTTGGTCCGCTTGAAACGGTGTGTATTGGGGGGATGAGATTATTTCCTATTTTGGTCCACCCTGTTATTCGCGCTTGCAATGTGGTCCTTTTCCTTTCTTTTTATTTCTAATTTGCCCCAAACTTCTATTTTAAAGTTCAATTTAACCATTTTTTTTGTTATTTTTGATATTTTATTATTAAATTAATTATTTAATATTATTATTACTATTATTATATTTTCCTTTTTGCACTTATTTACTTATTATTGTTATTTTATTGTTAAATAAACTAATTTTACATTATTACTATTATTATTATATTTCTATTTGCTTATTTACATATTTGTATTATTATTAACATTATTATCATTATTATTAGTATTATTATTTTTAAACTACTTTACCTAATATTTCTTTCTTTCTTTATTCATTAGTAATTACTATTAAATCTTTAAATTAAATTTTAGTTTTTATTTGTTCATTTACTTTTCTTTTTCTTTTATTTTATATACAATTGGTTTATTTTATTATTTTATTATTATTTGCCTTATTTTTTATTCTTACTCTTATTGTTGTTATTTATGTTATCGTATTCATTATTATTCTGTTATGCATGTTAGTACCATGACTTTTTATATTTTATCAAGCATATTATGTCATCATTATTACAAATTCACGTCACATTAATCTTTTCCCAATACATAAAATTTTGTTTTTTAAATAAGCAATCTTTCGTAATTCGAGATTCAAAAAGTCGTTCCCTAACTTGCAGGGTTTCGATTTTCTCGATAAATGCGAATAAACGAATGTTTTTAAAAACATAAATTTTTAAACATTCTTGGGAATTAGGAAAAATCGTGTTCTAACTTACGGAATACGATTTCTTTCTAAAATCGAGATAATCGAATGTCTTTCAAAACAAACAAATTTTTCGGTATTTATTCTCGTTTCGGGTTTTAAGATATTGTGTCCTAACTTACGAGACGTAATTTTTTATTCTTGATTAACGTGGAATATACCCTCTTCTCAGAAAAATTTTCAATTAAACAATGTTTTAACAAAGGATCGTATTTTTTTAAATCTCTTCAAATTTTCGATTTTCAACACTAAGACACTAGTTAATAGATTAGGTGCCGATTATAGGCGTTACGAGGGTGCTAATCCTTCCTCTTGCGTAACCGACTCCCGAACCCGTTATTCTAAATTTCGTAGACCAAAATTGTCATTTTAATAAATCAAATCTCTTATCAAAATGATATTACGAGGTGACCCGATCACACCTCATCAAAAAAAGGATTGGTGGCGACTCCCTTTTTTTTTTAAATCAAAATCGACTCCTTTTTTACAAAAAAAAAAAGTTTTGACAAGTACCAAATAAGATAAATATTTTCTATCTATAATGATAGAATTTATAACTACATTCTCATATCCTTCCTTAAAGAATATTAATAGAAACAAAATATTTGGGCATATGCCACATATGTGGCCAATAATCTTTCATATCACATTGATAATATAAGTTATCTTTACCCTTTGAAGAGTTATCTTGAGAACTCTCATTGCTTTCTTATTTATTACTATGTTCCCACTTTTAGTGATTCATGATTATATCTTTTATTTTCTTTATGTTTGCATTCACTTCAGGAAATGCAATAAATCTAGTAGGATAAACTTCTAAACTCCTCCATTGGTTCTTTATTTCATAATCACCATTGCACAACATGCGTGGATTTCAAATCAAAATCTATCTATTTATGTTGTCATGATTAGTCTCCAATCACATCCTCAATTACAACAACAAGTCTCTATATTTTCATTTTTCATAATTGCTATGTACTGCTACATTCATTTTAGGGAATGAAGCAAAACTAGTGGAAATAATTTCATTGTTTTTCATTAGTAACTTATTATTTTGCTTAGCTACTAGAAGATATGAGATCGTTGGAAAATATTATTAAAGTCATTTTCACAATATTGCTACTGCATGAGCACATTAGATATTTCAATCATATAGTGTAATGTATTCCTTTAGGAAATATAATACAAATACATGAGTATCTCATGTTATTTATATATATGGTTTTAATATAAAACACAAGAATGTTTTATTCAACATATATCTTCTTGATCTAAACAACAATATTACATTTTACAAAATGTTGCACCACAAGGAGCTAAAATATAAGCTCTTAAAGAGCTTTTTACAGTTTGATGCAATATTAGCTCTTCAAGAGCATATAATTATTTTATTGTATAACCTTAATGAATGCTTAATTTATTTTAAATAAAATTTTATTTATTATATAAAAATAAATGAATAGGTATAAATAAAACATATATTAAACGTAACAAAAAAAAACTCATGTAACTAATAAATCATCGTGGTTATAATATATATATATATATATATATATTATATCATATTATAATGTCAAATTAAAATAACTTTACAGCTACAAAAGTTTAAACATAAACATTTTCTAACCTTCCCCTCTTATGACATTATTTCATCTCAAATCTTACAATGATATGAAATTATCACAGACAGGGCGAATATCCCAAAGTTCATGACAAGTAAGTATTTTTACTCATATTCTGCAATAATTATATATCTTAATCAAAATCAAAACTAAACCAATCAATTCTATTAAAAATGAAAAACTATTTATCTCCACATAAAAATCTCAATAACTAAATGTGTGAAGGGTTTTATAAATTCATAGAGATACGGATAGTGAATTATATAAATTGAACTTTTTAATAGAAATCTAATCAAATTTCAAAAGAAGTTGATTAGATTGACTTACGTTACCATGGATGAGAAGTTGTGATTATAAACATCCTTTGTAATGAAGAGAAAGAGATCATCCCCAAGCAAATATAAAAAAAGTAAACTTTGAGAGTGGATCTTACTTCTCGATTTCATATAGATAACGATATCAAATCTTTCACCATCCTTAAGAACAAAAAGTAAAATAAGTTAATCAAAACAACGATAATGTATAATGAAAGAAGAATGAAAAATAATAATCAGATATGAAACATTAAATAAAAGAAACTTCCTGTAAAAATTTTGCATCTTGCCGTCAAAGATATTGAAAATCATGAAGGATAAATTTTATCGTCGATAAAAGGAACTATCACTTTAAGCAAGATTGTGCTGATAACGAGTTATAAAATAAAGAGAGGTGGAGAGAATAAAGAACAAAGAAAATATGAAAGTAATAGAGAATGCACTTTGTTGATCAAAAGAGGTGATTACAATGCTTCATCAGAACCTCTATTTATAGGCATAAAAAGTATAAAAGAAGTAGATATTTAATTCTAATAACTATTAAAATTTAAAGTACATTAAAACTTTATCCTGATCATGATAGATATCCACTTAATAAGATATTTATAACAGATTATTTATATTTATATTGTAAATGTTGTATAGAAATTTTGGAAGAGAATAAGAGAAATTTAAAAAAAAATGATAAATGTTGAAAGAAAATAAAAAGATGAGAGAGAGATTTTAATTTTAGTGAAGGGAGAAGATTACTTTATTTTACATAACTTAATTATTTTTGTGAAATAATTTTCTTTTACAAATTTTTCATAAATCATTCTTTTCAAAAAGTTTTATATCAAATTCCAATTATATAAATTATTATTTTAAATTGTGGGACCCAATCATGTATGTGGCTCTACCACTAATAGGATATATATATATATATATATATATATATATATACACATAAATATAGTTAAAGATAAAAGTGTCCTTTGAAGTTGAGGTGATAACAGATCATTTGCTTGTATAAGCAAATACAAGTGGGTAAGGCCCCAAAATGGAAAATCTCTTTTTAGTGTTATTGTAAATGATGAAAATAAAAGTTTATATATATTAAAATTATACTTTAATTGATATAAAAAATATTTTCACTTATAATAGCAATATTTATAGTTATAAATTGCGTTTTCTATTAAATTGGTTCTCTATAATAATATATGATTTAAATTTGTAAGTAAAATTATAGCTATTTCATATAAGAAATCCTATTAATTATCATTTATTAAAAAAAATGATTTTAACTAAAATATTATTTTAATAAAATGATTATATTTCATGTGAAGAAATTTATTAATCATATTTTATTAAATAAAAATAATTTTCATTAATCTTCTATGAGTAGAATTAAAGATATCAATTCAATAAACTATTTAGTTTCTAATTAAATATTCTACTCCAAATTTATACCATTATAAACTTATAAATTGATTACTTGAATTGAGTAACTCGTGATAAATTAATTAATTTAATTTGATAACTCATTGGTTAGTTGAACTTGTTAGATTTATTAACTTTATAATTAATCACGTCAAATAATATAAAATAAAAGATGCATTAAAGCAAAATACATGCACATGTTATACAATTTTTTAATTTTATTGATTTGATTTACATTTTCTTTATTTTTTAACATAATTTTTATATTTTTATTTGATAAAAATTTACGATATAATTTCTATAATAAATTCACAACGATTATTTCCCTATATTATTATAAGTGTATAATAATCTTAGCAAATTTATAATATAATGAAGGCTTTGCTTTGCATGCAACAAGTTCCTGCATTAATCAAAAAGCAATAAGCATAGTGCTACCTTTCTGCTACCACTTGGGCGCATGCACATGCATATTTAAAAGGTTCAAACTTTATCTTCCAAAAGCATTAACAATCAGATAACTTTAGAGAGCTGGCCACGGATTCATATTTACACGTTGATTTTATCCCTTCAATTCAACATTATTGAGTTGTTTGATGACAGCAAGTGAGTTCGGTTGGCATATTCTTGAGTAACCAATTAGAGTTGTAGGTTGACGTTGACAGGTGTTGACTTTATGAATGATGTGTAAGTCATTAAGCAAGCAGGTTATAATTTAAGATTTCGTGAAGAAAATTCTTTTCTTCTTTTCCTTCTTAATTAAAAAATTATTAGTGGAAAGATTCCAATAGCAATCATCTTTGTTGCTTTGGGCTAGACTGAGTTGGAGCTGGTTTGCTCTTCCTTTTCCGTAGTCTACAAACGGAAGAATTTGCTTCATATAATTGAACTTTTAAGTGCATGTTTCGATACATTTTGAAGGAAGTGGAGAATGCTGGATGATATGTAATATATAATAAAAATAATTATATATTATTTATTATCATAAAAATATTAGTCCAAATTAAAATATCTAACATGGTTAAAGATTATAAGGCTTATTTTTTAAAATAAGGTATGAGCCAAATATTTATAGATATTGATAGAGGGAGCATAGGAAGAAGATCATATCCAAGTTGTTCAACTTGAGAAAAGAAAGATTCGAATTTGACCTAAAAAGAGGAAACCAAACAGATATAAAGAAAACAAAAAAAAACAAAAAAAAACTAAAATATGAAATTTAAGAACAAATATTAAATAATCAAAACAATAAATAAATAAATAAATAAACGATAGATTAAAAAGTGGAAGATGGATCGAATAAACCGACGATATGATGTATAGAAGGATAAGTGTCCAATTGAACCCTTTAAGATATAAATCTTAACAAATTAAATTAATGGCTCTAATCAACTCCCCAAGAAATAATCATTGGCAAATTGAAGGATGAGAAATGAATTCCACAACTCATTGAAGAAAATCGAGAAGAAAAATTGATTTTAAAAATCACAAAAAAAAAAAAAAACAATCTTCCACAAAGGAAATTAACTCTCAAATTTGAAAATTTTATTAATGAAAAACCATTGTGTTTCTAATGAACAATGAAGGGACCTTTATATATGCTAACTAATTACATCTAAATAAAACTCTCAAGTATAATTGAATTTTAATTAATCTAAATAAGAATAAGAAGTAGTTTTACACTAAACTTTCTTTTTTACTAAGAAACATAAAACTCTTAAACAACTTAAAATATTTAAAATATCCTAAAATTTGAAACAAATAAATAATAAAATAATAATACCTAATAAATAAAATATTGATCTCATATATAATAAAAATTAAGCTTAAAAATTGAGCCCAATATAATTTAAACTCAAATTAATGCTCGAAACTCATAAATTATGTAATAATCCCATCCAAAAATTCTGCTCGCGCAGCCTTCACTTAAACTGTCATAACTTTAGCTCCCGAACTCGAAATTGAGTGATTTAAAGTGCATCGCAAAGATAAGAGACATGCCTTCTATCGATATGCAAACATATTGACCTAGAAACTCTCGGATTTCTTCCAAAAATGCACCGCAAGTCGACTGATTATAACATGGCTAGGTATGTTGGTTGATTGGGGTCCTTGAAGTGTAACGTTTAAGCTTGTTAACATCTTCCACGTGAGCTTGTCATCATGGATTGAGATTTTAAGTCCACGAATAAAATTGGACCCTTCTAATTCATCATTACTTCGTATTGAACTCCAAAGTCCATCGGCTTGAAGCTTCAACTATTCTTCTTGAAATTTCTTTGTGATAATGTCTTAAACGAATAAGTTGAGTTTTGACTTCAACTGCTTGAATTTGGATCTTGTGATTGGGCCTTGAGGTAAACTAAACCCATCTCTATCATGAACCTTGAATTGGGCCGGGCTACTCGTATCATTCCCTCTTCCTCAAAAGGATTCGTCATCGAATTTGGAATATCAAAGGGAGAAAGGTTAGTAAAATTAAAAGTGAAACTAGCATTATACTTACCGGGAAAATCAATTTGATATGTATTATTGTTGATCTATTTGAGTACTTGAAAAAACTCATCACCACCTAGGTCCAATTTCGTCTTGCATCTAGTCAGAAATCATTTGTTTCTCATATGGACTCAAATCCAATCGTCAGGTTTAAAGACCACATGTTTATTGTATTAACCCGATTTTGGGTCTAGTCAAAACAGTGGTTTCGAAACCACAGATCCGACGTAGTAAAATTTATTTTTATTATATTTTTATGGTCTACATTTTTATGGAATGATTTTGTGAAAATCTCGTTCGAAAATTTTGACGTTTGGGCACTCAATTTAGTAAAGGGGACTAAATTGCAAAAAGTAAAAAATTTGAGTTCTATATGTTAGAGGTGTCCAATTGCAATGAGATTTTAAATTTAAGGTCCTTAGATGGTAATTAGACCATTGGTGTTAGTGGACAAAAATGGACATGAAGTAAGAGAATTTTTATATTTTAAGTTAGTGGCATTTTGGTCATTCGGCTAATCAAATGAATTAATAAGTAAAATAAAGGCCAAATTTAGTTCATCTTCTCTATGCTAGTGCTTAAATTTCAAGGGTGTGCATAGCTAGGGTTTGGACATCTTTCAAGCTTAAATTGCAAGTCCGTTCTTGCTCCATTTTTTATGCTCTTTACATTTTTGAAATCGTTGTAACCTGATCTATTTATTTCTACCACTAATTTAAGAAATAATCAAGGTCTAGGGTTTGAAACATGTTACATATTTGTGTATTTTGATGTTTAATGGTAGATTATACAAATTTGACGTTGGATAAACAACTTTTACTAACTGATTTTAGGTAAATAATGTAAAAAAGGACCTATTTGTAAAAGTTATAAAATATGTAGTAATAGTGTGATTTAATGGAAATTGTGGACTATTATGGGTATGAAAATGGTTTGGCTAGGCTTGTGTATTAAAGAAATTGAACACGTTTCATTTTACGAGCCTAGGGACTAAATTGTAAAATGTCAAAAGTTTAGGGGCAAAAATGTAATTTTTCCATAATGTGATTTTTGGGATGAATTGAATAATGTGAGTATTAAATGAGTTAAAAATTTTTTATTGTATATCAAGAAAAACGAGGTTTGGATCTAGACCGGGGGAAAAACATAGTGTTTGACGATTAGGTCAAATTCTACTATTTTTGTACCTAGGTAAGTTCGTATGTAAATAATGTATTGTTATATTTATGTTTTAAATAAAGCTGTATGAATTGTGATTGATTCTATGGAAGTATTCGTTAAAGTTTCGACAAGCGAGAAATCCCGGTTGAACCTTGGGAATAGAATAGGATACAAGTGACATGTCACTAGGAACCCATGTGTATATGCGATTATGTGATCCGGGTGTTGGTCTCATACGTCTTACCAGTGGCTGGGTAGTCCGGCATGTGTTGCGGATACTTGAGAGCTTGTGTGAGCAGCACTGCGTAGCTACCTCCTAACTGACAGCTTGTGTGAGCATGCTCGTGAATAGCTCCAAAGCGAGCATATTTGTATTATGAGATATGATGTAGCTTTGGATACATATATGAAACTTATGTGCAAGACTTCTGAGTATCTGTTAATATTCCGAGTGTTCAACGGGAATGTCAAAGTTGTAAAAGGATATGGTTATTTTGCGAGTTGGTACAAGTATGTACGTAAAACTCATAATTAATGAGCTCGATGTGTGATGAAATCTTGGTAAGGTTATGATTGAGTAAGTTATGACTATAAGATTTTAATAACATTCATACCAATTTTCATCATGATAATTTGTATGTTAAATGTATGGTTATGATGCTTATTATTTGCATATGAACTTACTAAGCTATATAGCTTACTCCCCTTTTCTTTCCATGTCTTATAGTGTCACCAAGCTAGCTCGGGGTTTAGAGATCGTCGGAGATCCACTAACACTATCAACAATTATTTTGGTAGCAATGAATTTAACATTTTGAGTTATGGCATGTATAGGGGACTTGGTCATTTTGTTACGTGTCATAATTGATTTGGCCAAATGTGGTGGCTTATATTGGTTGAAAGTTCATTTTGTAAATGGCCATTGAAATTGGCTAATTTTAGTATAAGCTTATATGATGATGCCTTTCATGGATGTAGGAATTTACATGATATGAGTTGATAAGTATGTAATGTTTGTGTATGATAGATGGTAGCCTGTGAATGATGTGTTGATGTATTGGTTGTGGCTAATTAGGTTGTATGTATATGTTTGAATTGGTGCTATGTTATATGATGTAGGTGTCTGCACTAAAGGGTGGCAAAATGGCTTGGTAAATAGCATTATTTTTGTCCACATGGGTAGACACATGGGCGTGTGTCTAGGCCGTGTGTGACACACGGCTTGTCCCACGGGTATGTGTTCCGGCCGTGTATCCCATGCATCTAAAATTTGAGAAATAGAATGTCCAGAATATAGCACACGGCCTTGGACACGGGCGTGTGTCTCGGCCGTGTGAAGTTTGCACTTATTTTATGAAAAATTATGAAAATTAAATCAACCACATGGCCTAGCACACGGGCGTGTGGCACTGCCGTGTGGCACAAGTCAGAGAGCTCTCTAATTTGAACACGGCCTGTAGCACAAACGTGTCCCATGGTCACACGAGCGTGTCCGAAATGCACATGGGCATGTGACCCTTGTAACAAGAAAAATTTCCTAAGTTTTGTAAAATTTTCTAAAGTTATAGGTTTAGTCCCGAACCACTTCCAATGTATGTTTTGGGCCTCATAGGCTCATTTTAGGTATGATACGAATGTGTGTGAAAAGTTTTAATTTGGATGGAAATTTATGATTCAAAAATGCATGTTTGCTTGTGTTTATGTCTGGTAATACCTCGTACCCTGTTCTGGCATCGAATACGGGTTAGGGGTGTTACATTTAGTGGTATCAGAGCTATAGTTTAGTCGATTCTCAGACTAACGTAGCCTGTGTAAGAGTCTAGATATACTTGCCATATATGAACTGTGATAGTATGACGACTCCTGACAATTTTAAAATGTGTTTTCATATAGTAAATGGACCCTGACCGAGCTGTAGTTGATGATGTAGAAAGTAATGCGTTGGCTTTCTCTCAAGGGGCAGCGTCATCTGAAAATAGACCTCCCACAGTCAGTCGGGAGGAGGGGCTAGGGAAGCCTTCCTCCACATGATGAATGCGTGGTATTCAGAGTTTGTTTGAACAAATCTGAATGCTCAACCCCCTCCACCCCCACCTATTCCTCAGCCGGTTCCCGTAGCTCTACAAGGTATGGAATTTGTAAGATTGAATAAGCCTCCTGTTGATAAGATCCGAAAGCATAGGGCTAAAGATTTTAGAGAAAATGTTGACGATGATCCCGAGAGGGAAAATTTTGGCTTGAGAATACTATCAGGGAGTTATCATGTACACCCGAAAAATGCTTAAAATATGCTATATCATTATTAAGGGACACAACATATCACTGGTGGAAGACACTAGTATTTGTAGTACCAAGAGAGAGGGTTACATGAGAGTTCTTTCAAGAGGAATTCCGAAGGAAATATATCAGACAGCGATTCATTGATCAGAAACGTAAAAAATTTCTTAAGCTGAAATAGGGCCAAATGTCGGTGATAGAGTATAAGTGAAAATTTGTCAGTCTCATTAAGTATGCTCGAGAGTGTGTTTCCTCTGAGGCTATTATGTTTAAAAGGTTCGAAGATGGGCTGAATGCGGACATCCGACTATTGGTTGGAATCTTGGAACTAAAAGAATTTGTTGTATTGGTTGAACGAGCTTGCAAAGCTGAAGAGCTAAGAAAAGAGAAAAGAAAGGCCGAGAGTGAGACTAGAGATGCAAGAAATAGGCCGATAAGTAAGTCATTTCAATCTCAGTCAAAGAAATCTAGAGAAATATATTCTCGTTCGAATGTACTAGCTGGGTATTCGTACAGAGACCGCAGGAAGCAACATTCAGGTTTTAAATCTCAAGCTACTTTAATGTCAAGTGTGGGTATTGTTAGGTCTAATAGACCCGAATGTTAGCATTATGGAAGAAGACATCCTGGCAAGTGTAGGATGAATGACCGAGCTTGTTTCAAGTGTGGTTCTCAAGAGCATTTTATTCGAGATTGCCCTGAGATGGTTGAGAAAGAACAATTTCTGAGTACAAGGCCAAGTAATACTACCAACAGAGGTAGGCCACAAAAAAAACACCGGGAATGGATCTAGCAATAAATGTGTGATGAAAGATACAACCATGAGATCTAAAGCCAGAGCATCTGCTAGAGCGCATGCCATTCGTGCTCGTGAGGATGCATCATCTCCCAATGTGATTACTGGTACATTTTCTCTTTATGATACTAATGTTATTGCATTGATTGATCATGGATCGACTCATTCTTATGTTTGTGTGAATTTGGTATCTAGTAAGAGTTTGCCTGTTGAGTCTACTGAATTTGTGATTAAAGTGTCAAATCCCTTAGGCAAATATGTGCTAGTTGATAAAGTTTTCAAGAATTGTCCTTTGATGATTTGAGGTCACTGTTTTCTGGCTAATTTAATGTTGTTGCCATTTGATGAGTTTGATGTTATTTTGTGTATGGATTGGTTGACACTGCACGATGCTGTAGTGAATTGTAGACGAAAATTATTGAATTGAAATGTGAGAATGGTGAAATTCTTTGAGTTGATTCAGATGAGTTGGGTGAGTTACCTGTTGTGATTTCTTCAATGTCTGCCCAAAGATATGTGAGAAAGGGTTATGAAGCTTATCTAGCTTATGTATTGAATACAAAAGTGTCTGAAATAAAGATTGAATCAGTACCGGTAGTTTATGAATATCCAGATGTGTTTCCAGAAGAGTTACCTGGGTTACCTCCGATTAGAGAGGTTGAGTTTGCTATTGATTTAGTATCCGAGACTTCACCGATATCGATTTCTCAGTATAGGATGGCTCCAACTGAATTGAAAGAATTAAAAACTCAGTTGCAAGAGTTGACAGATAAGGGTTTTGCGAGACCGAGTTTTTCTGCCTGGGGTGCTCTAGTGTTATTTGTAAAGAAGAAAGATAGATCTATGAGACTTTATATCGATTACCGATAGCTCAACAAAGTGACTATAAAGAACAAGTATCCTTTACTGAGGATTGATGACTTGTTTGATTAGTTGAAAGCAGCAACAATATTGTCGAAAATTGATTTGAGACCTGGCTACTATCAGTTGAGAGTTAAAGAGTCAGACATGTCGAAAACTGCTTTCAGGACAAGGTATGGACATTATGAATTTCTTGTTATGCCTTCCAAATTAATTAACGCTCCTGCCATTTTTATGGACTTGATGAATCAAATTTTCTGACCGTACTTAGATAAGTTTGTGGTTGTGTTCATCGATAACATCCTGATTTATTCTCAAGACAAGTCCGAGCATGCCAAGCATTTGAGAACTGTATTACAAACATTGAGGGATAAGAAATTGTCTGCTAAATTTAGTAAAAATGAATTTTGGCTCCGAGAAGTCAGATTTTTGGGACATATCATTTCAGGTGATGGTATTCGGGTTGATCCAAGTAAGATTTCGACAATTGTTGAGTGGAAACCGCCAAGGAATGTATCTGAAGTTAGAAGCTTTTTGGGCTTAACCGGTTATTACTGACGTTTTGTCAAAGGATTTTCGATGATTTCTACTCCTATGACCAAGTTGTTGCAAAAGGATGTTAAATTTGAATGGTCCAAAAAATGTCAGCAAAGTTTTGAGAAATTGAAAGCATTGCTGACCGAGGCACCAATTTTAGTACAACTTGAATCGGGAAAAGAGTTTAAAATTTATAGCGACGCTTCATTGAATGGTTTGGGTTGTGTGTTGATGCAAGAGGGCAAAGTGGTAGCTTATGCCTTGAGATAGTTGAAATCGCACGAGAAGAATTATCCGACGTACGATTTGGAATTGGCTGCCATTGTTTTTGCTATGAAAATTTGGCGTCATCATTTGTACGGTGAGAAATGCCATATCTTTACTAATCATAAGAGTTTAAAATATTTGATGACTTAGAAAGATCTGAACTTGTGACAACGGAGATGACTCGAATTAGTAAAGGATTATGAACTAGTGATTGACTATCGTCCGGGAAAGGTGAATGTAGGCGTAGATGCTTTGAGCAGAATGTCCTTGTTTGCTTTGAGAACTATGAGTATGAGATGGACTTTATCTGATGATGGTTCGATTCTAGCTGAGTTAAGAGCTAGACCGATATTTCTTCAGCAAATTTGCGAAGCTCAGAAGTGTGATATAGAACTTCAAGCTAAGAGAGTTCAGTGCGAGTCAAATATTGAATTAGATTTTCAAATTACGGCTGATGATTGCTTGATGTTCCGAGGCAGGATTTGTGCACCGAGAGATAATAAGCTTATCCAAAAAAATTCTTCATGAGGCATATAGTGGTTGTTTATCTATTCATCCGGGAAGTACGAATATGTACAATAATTTGAAGAAACTGTATTGGTGGTCAGGTATGAAAAGAGATATCTCTAAATTTGTATCGAAATGTTTGATTTGTCAACAAGTGAAAGTGGAACACCAAGTACCTTCAGGTTTACTTCAGCAAGTAATGGTACCCGAGTGGAAATGGGACAGGATTATGATGGACTTCGTAATGGGTTTGCCTTTAACTTCGAAAAAGAAGTCGTTTGGGTTGTTGTTGATAGATTGACGAAATTGGCTCATTTTATTCCGGTACATACCGATTACTCACTTGATAAGCTAGCTGAATTGTACATTGTTGAAATTGTGAGATTGCACGGAGTGCCTATTTCTATTATTTCGGATAGAGATCTGAGGTTCACTTTACGATTCTAGAAGAAGTTGCAAAAAGCTTTGGGTACAAAGTTGAACTTTAGTACCGCATTTGTAACGACCCGAAATTGGGCCTAGTAGGATTGGGCTCATTGGGCGTTGAGTGTAGAAGCATTTTAAAATTTTGAGAACAAGAGAACGACGTTATTTCAAGTGGGACTTATTAGGAAGGTGATTTTGAAAAGTTATGAGGTTTCTAGGAAGTTCCGGGTTCAAGTTAGGCTATAGGTAAATTTTAGTGTTTAAGCACTTTAAGGAGAGAAGTTAAATGGCATCAAGATTTAAGGAAATAAGTGTGCATTTTGCTAGCACAAGGAGTTTGTTGGTAAAGTGGCAAGTGGCGTGTGAAGTGTACTAATGGTTTGAGGTTCGAATCCCATCTATTGCAAACTTTTGGATTTATTTTTGTGCTTCTCATCCATGTGTCGGTCAAAGTTTTAAAAAGTTAAGTAAGACTTTTTAATTTTTGGAAAGATGGCTAAGGATTATGGTAAGAAGAAAGACTAGGGAAAATCAAGGAAAGAAATGGAGGAAAAGGGAAGGAATAGGGAACATGTTGGCCTTTTTCATGGGGGATGTTTTGGAAAGGTTTTATTTGGTCTATGTTCATCTTTTGGTAAAGATGATAATGGTTTGGAAAAGGGAAAGGGTAGCCGAATTTTGATGGGAGCATTTTGATAGTTTTGGTGCTTGTTAGGTCTAATTCCTTTTGGCATTATTTGTGTTCATTCTTTCAACTTCTCCTCCCATTGCCGCAACTTGAAGACAATAGTGGACAGTTTCTTTTTCTTTCTTGTCTTGCCGAAAACACCTAGCCTTTGTGACCAATTATTTTTCACTCATCTTCTCTTGAAAACTGAAACTACCGATTCTTCTTTGTTGTCTTGCTACTAGTGCCAAACCGTGTATTTCATTTCGGTTCATCCCTATTATTAAGGTAAAGGTTATTTCTTCTTATTCATGTTGTTTGTTCTTTCTTCTCTTGACTTGGCTAAGCCCAAACTCTCATCCCTTGGCTAAGCCGAACCTAGCCACTTGTTGTTATTTTAAACTCCTCTTATTCTCTTTTGATGAAGGCCGAATCAAGCCATCCTTTGCTGCTACTTATCTTTCTCTTAGCCTTGGTTTCGAAAGTTGATTGGGACTCGTTGCAATAGTCAAGGTGCAAGGCCGGATTTTATAATCTAGTAAGGAAGGATCGCAATTGTGGTAAGTGACTCTTGTGACTGAGTACTTTTGGGCTTTTGGAAACTTTAAGAAATCGAGGCTAACTTTTGATTGATTTTATTTTTAGGGGGTTAACGAAGAGTGGTTCTTTAGGGAATCCTAATCAAGGTGTGTAATCCCGTACTTTCCAAATACATGTTTGAAATGGTGTGTAATCTCACACTTCTCTAAAATTTTGCATGAAATGTTCTGTGATTTGGTCGAAATACCAAAGAAAATCGAAAACTGGCATCTGTGATCACTCGGGCGTGCGTAGGTTCATAGTGGTAACCATATTTTTGCAATGAAACAGTTTTGGCCAATAGCAGTGATGTGACTTCGAAAAATCATGAAAAATAGGAGAAAGGGAATTAGAAAGTGAATAAGATATCAAATAAAATCTCACTGTGTCTATTTTGATATGAAAGAAACAGAGAAGAAAAAGGAATTTTATTTTCTGTGGTATTCTAATTTTAGTGAAACTGGTTCTGATTGACTTCGTGGTTCCCTATTCTGTCTTAGAAAAATCATATAAAACTGTACAAAGTGAATTATGGGTTATAATTTATATGTATAGATTCCTTAGTCAGCCAATTTTCATTAGAAACAAGTGGGAGCAATATATGAAAACCGTACAGTGAGATATTTGAAATTAAGGTAAGAGAGGTCAGAATCGTTGGACAGTGAAACAAGGGAAACTTTAAGGAATAAACCGTACTAAATGGACTGGACAAAAATTATGGAAAAATTGTAGCAAGAAGATATACGAGTCTAGTTTCGAGGAAAATTTGCGGATCTTAATTTCAAGTTTCCTAACGCGAGTTATAGTTAATTTAGTCAGTATGACGCAGATGGACAATTTCAATTTTTATGCCCCACATTAGTATTTAAGTCCAGGTTGCGAATTGCCAAAATACCCTTGGATGGTAAATTACCGAGATACCCCTGGGCCGTAAGATTACCGAATTACCCTTAGTGTGTAAATAACCGAATTACGAAAATGCACCTAATGGGCCAAATTATGGAAATGCCCCTAATGGGCCGATTTGATATATTGCCCTGATGGGCCGATTTTGCAAAGTGTTAATTGGGCCAAATTGTTTGTAATGAATCTCTAAATTACTAAATTGTTGTTTATATTTGTAATATTATGATTTACTATGTATGTTGCATATATATAATTTTGCATGGGATGGGAAAATGTTGAAGAGGAGTAATTCTGGTGGCACTGCCACAAAAAATTTTTGTTAATCGGATTCGCTATGATTCTTGTGGCTCTGCCACATATTCTGGTGGCTCTGCCACATATTCTGATAATGGCTATGTACCAACCTAAATATGGCTTTGTGCCATCGTGATTATGGCTTTATGCCAAACGTATTTACCCGGGGCTATGTGCCTAACATATGAATTAATGACTCTGTGTCGATCATATTTACCCAAGGCTGTGTGCCGATTACATTAGCGTATATGATATTCTGGTGGCTTTGCCACAATCTGTATAGTGGCTATGCCATGTTTAATTATGACTCTGGTGGCTTAGCCACAAATTTGTTATAAATGGCATAATGCCTGCGATTGGTGTGTTGGCGGGGTGGGTTGACTTGATTCCTACAGGTGTGTTGGATGGTACGGGTGGTGTGTAGTGGATGGATTATTAGGATGGGTTGGGTTGCATATATTGCACACATACATTTGTCATATATATATATATATATATATATTCTGTTTCGCTATATGGGCTTCGGCCTAACATTATGCTATAGGGGTTTAGGCCCAAGTTATTGCTAAATGGGTTCAAGCCCAGTAGACAACGGTAAAGGGATTATACACTGAGTTCTTGTAACTCACTCCTCCCTTTTTTTAATCCTTGTAGGTAATGCTCATTGATGTGGACTTGGGCTATGGATGACTCGGTAGAGGCCATACTTCAGAATTGGTGTTTTGAACTTTATTAAATTTAATATTCCGTTTTATTACTTTTGCTATTTTGGGATTTTATAGTTGTAATAAGGCCTCTGGGATAACTTACTTTGCTTTATGTTTGGATGTATTTATTATTTTCTTAAATTGTTTTAAACGAGAATTTGCTAAAAACATAATAAAAGTTTTTTTTTAAAATCAATTAACAAATGGATTTCAAAATAAACTTTTACAAATATTTTAACATGAAAATTTTCTCTCGAACTATCAACGATATTTTCAAAAATCACGGTTTTATAAGATCATCAGTTCAAATTTATCGATTTATCAATCAATCCTCGAGGTTAGTAGTATTTTATCAAATATTTCAAATCAAATTTGTTTTCTTGATTTTAACAAATCAATACCTATTTTTGTACGAATAAAAAGAATTTAACATGTTTTTCTTCATGTGACATACCAAAACCACTCATAACGCATGGGCCGGGTTTGGGGTGTTACATTTTATGGTATTAGAGCCCAGTTTCAAAACTCGGCTGTGGTTTGGGTTCAAAAATGTTTTCTAAAACTGTTTGAAATTTTATTTATAAATACATGTGTTAAAAGGAAGTATGGCATCACGGGTATCCGGCACCAAGTCAAGTAAGTATGTGTGTTCATTTTATGATTATTGTGGTATGACTATAGAATTACTCTAGAACTTTTAGCTTTAGGAGCTGAAATTATAGAGATTGAGACCTTAGGATACGTATTGCGAAAACAACAACTTTATTTCCTATACTTCATAAGATATTGTTTAATAAACACTGAAATAGCATAATGATTCATAAAACTCTTAATAAGATTAAATCAATTTAGTAAATATGAGCGCCAGAAGATGTGGACGCGGTAGACGTGGACGTGGTAGAGGCCGATGTGTTAGGGCTAGATCTTCAGCATCGGGGCATGTTTTCGAAAGGGAGGCACTGGCATCGCCAGTGGCTGAGACAGGATCTTATGATCGAGCTGGGGTTGATGAGCTGACTCAGATAGTTAAGGAGGTATTGAAGGAGGTTAAAGGAATCGGTAAAGCACTTCGAGTTGGGTCTGTGGACTGTAAGAAGAAAATAGATCGTGGTTCTTTTGGGTCACAGTCTCGTTCCGTGAAGCGTGTTAAGGCACATCCAAACTTTTCGGCTTGCGATTATTGCAAAAGGCATCATCCGGGAGAATGCTGGAGGAGGTCAGGAGCATGCTTGAGATACGGGTCTAAAGAGCATAAGGCTCGGGATTGTTTCATCACCATCAAGTCAGGTATGTTTTGGTTGGACGTGATGATTGAATATAGAAAATTTTTGGTATAAGTGGTAGTTAACTGCTTGCTTCTGTGGTTAGATGTTTGGTTATGTGAAAAAGGATTCAAGATTAAGTTAAAGATACATTAGTGTTATTAAGATCAGAGTGCGCAGTGAAAGCATAGTGGTGTGATTTGAGCGGTGCGTTTAGTAGTTGGTTGGAAATTTCGAGGACGAAATTTCTTTAAGGAGGGTAGAATTGTAACGACTCGAAATTGGGCCTAATAGGATTGGGCCCATTGGGCCTTGAGTGTAGAAGCGTTTTAAAATTTTGAGAACAAGAGAACGACATTATTTCAAGTGGGATTTATTAGGAAGGTGATTTTGGAAAGTTAAGAGGTTTTTAGGAAGTTCCAGGTTCAAGTTAGGCTATAGGTAAATTTTAGTGTTTAAGCACTTTAAGGAGAGAAGTTAAATGGCATCAAGACTTAAGGAAATAAGTGTGCATTTTTCTAGCACAAGAAGTTTGTTGGTAAAGTGGCAAGTGGCGTGTGGAGTGTACTAATGGTTTGAGGTTTGAATCCCATCTATTGCAAACTTTTGGATTTATTTTTTGTGCTTCTCATCCATGTGTCGGTCAAAGTTTTAAAAAGGTAAGCAAGACTTTTTAATTTTTGGAAAGATGGCTAAGGATTATGGTAAGGAGAAAGACTACGGAAAATCAAGGAAAGAAATGGAGGAAAAGGGAAGGAATAGGGAACATGTTGGCATTTTTCGTGGGGGATGTTTTGGAAAGGTTTTATTTGGTCTATGTTCATCTTTTGGTAAAGATGATAATTGTTTGGAAAAGGGAGAAGGTAGCCGAATTTTGATGGGAGCATTTTGATAGTTTTGGTGCTTGTTAGGTCTAATTCCTTTTGGCATCCTTTGTGTTCATTCTTTCAACTTCTCCTCCTATTGCCGCAACTTGAAGACAATAGTGGACAGTTTCTTTTTCTTTCTTATCTTGCCTAAAATACCTAGCCTTTGTGACCAATTATTTTTCACTCATCTTCTCTTGAAAACCGAAACTACTGATTCTTCTTTGTTGTCTTGCTACTAGTGCCAAACCGTGTTCTTCATTTCGGTTCATCCCTATTATTAAGGTAAAGGTTATTTCTTCTTATTCATGTTGTTTGTTCTTTCTTCTCTTGACTTGGCTAAGCCCAATCTCTCATCCCTTGGCTAAGCCAAACCTAGCCACTTGTTGTTATTTTGAACTCCTCTTATTCTCTTTTGATGAAGGCCGAATCAAGCCATCCTTTGCTGCTACTTATCTTTCTCTTAGCCTTAGTTTCGAAAGTTGATTGGGACTCGTCGCAATAGCCAAGGTGCAAGGCCGGATTTTAGAATCTAGTAAGGAAGGATCGCGATTGTGGTAAGTGACTCTTGTGAGTGAGTAATTTTGGGCTTTTGGAAACTTTAAGAAATCGAGGCTAACTTTTGATCGATTTTATTTTTAGGGGGCAACGAAGAGTGGTTCTTTAGGGAATCCTAATCAAGGTGTGTAAGCCCGTATTTTTCGAATACATGTTTGAAATGATGTATAATCTCACACTTCTCTAAAAATTTGCCTGAAATATTCTATGATTTGGTCGAAATACCAAAGAAAACTGAAAACCGGCATCCGTGATCACTCGGGCGTGCGTAGGTTCATAGTGGTAACCATATTTTTGCAATGAAACAGTTTTGGTCAATAGCAGTAACGTGACTTTGAAAAATTGTGAAAAATAGGTGCAAGGGAATTAGAAAGTGAATAAGATATTGAATAAAATCTTACTGTGTCTATTTTGATATGAAAGAAATAGAGAAGAAAAAGAAATTTTATTTTCTGTGATATTCTAATTTTAGTGAGACTGGTTCTGATTGACTTCATGGTTCCCTGATCTGTCTTGGAAAAATCATATAAAATTGTACAAAGTGAATTATGGGTTATAATTTATATGTATATATTCCTTAGTTAGCCTATTTTCATTAGAAACAAGTGGGAGCAACATGTGAAAACTGTACAGTGAAATATTTGAAATTAAGTTAAGAGAGGTCAGAATCGTTGGACAGTGAAACAAGGGAAACTTTAAGGAATAAACTGTACTAAATGGATAAGACAAAAATTCTGGAAATATTGTAGTAAGAAGGTATATGAGTCTAGTTTCAAGGAAAATTTGCGGATCTTAATTTCGAGTTTCCTAACGCGAGTTATTGTTAATTTAGTCAGTATGACGCAAATAGACAGTTTCAATTTTTATGCCCCACATTAGTAGTTAAGTCTAGGTTGCTAATTACCAAAATACCCTTGGATGGTAAATTACCGAGATACCCCTGGACTGCGAGATTACCGAATTACCCTTAGTGGGTAAATTACCAAATTATGAAAATGCCCCTAATAGGCCGAATTATGGAAATGCCCCTAATGGGCCGATTTGATATATTGCCCTGATCGGCCGATTTTGCAAAGTGTTAATTGGGACAAATTGTTTGTAATGAATCTCTGAATTAATAAATTGTTGTTTATATTTGTAATATTATGATTTACTATGTATGTTGCATATACATAATTTTGCATGGGATGGGAAAATGTTGAAGAGAAGTAATTCTGGTGGCACTGCCACAAAAATGTTTGTTAATCGGATTCGCTATGATTCTGGTGGCTCTGCCACATATTCTGGTGGCTCTGCCACAAATTCTGATAATGGCTATGTGCCAACCTAAATATGGCTTTGTGCCATCGTGATTATGGCTTTATGCCAAACGTATTTACCCGGGGCTATGTGCCTAACATATGAATTAACGACTCTGTGTCGATCATATTTACCCAAGGCTGTGTGCCGATTACATTACCGTATATGATATTCTGGTGGCTCTGCCACAATATGTATAGTGGCTATGCCACGTTTAATTATGACTTTGGTGTCTCAGCCACAAATTTGTTATAAATGGCAAAATGCCTGCGATTGGTGTGTTGGCGGGGTGGGTTGACTTGATCCCCACAGGTGTGTTGGATGGTACGGGTGGTGTGTAGCGGATGGATTATTAGGATGGGTTGGGTTGCATATATTGCACACATACATTTGTCATATATATATATTCTGTTTTGCTATATGGGCTTCGGCCCAACATTATGCTATAGGGGCTTAGGCCCAAGTTATTGCTAAATGGGTTCAAGCCCAGTAGACAACGGTAAAGGGGTTATACACTGAGTTCTTGTAACTCACTCCCCCTTTTTCTTAATCCTTGTAGGTAATGCTCATTGATGTGGACTTGGGTTATGGATGACTCGGTGGAGGCCATATTTCAGAATTGGTGTTTCGAACTTTATTAAATTTCATATTCCGTTTTATTACTTTTGCTATTTTGGGATTTTATAGTTGTAATAAGGCCTCTGGGATAACTTACTTTGATTTATGTTTGGACGTATTTATTATTTTTCTTAAATTGTTTTAAACGGGAATTTGCTAAAAATATAATAAAAGTTTTTTTTAAATCGATTAACAAATGGATTTCAAAATAAACTTTTATAAATATTTTAACATGAAAATTTTCTCTCGAACTATCAACGATATTTTCAAAAATCACCGTTTTATAAGATCATCAGTTCAAATTTATCGATTTATCAATCAATCTTCGAGGTTAGTAGTATTTTATCAAATATTTCAAATCAAATTTGCTTTCTTGATTTTAACAAATCAATACCTATTTTTGTACGAATAAAAAGAATTTAACATGTTTTTCTTCATGTGACATACCAAAATCGCTCATAACGCATGGGCCGGGTTTGGGGTGTTACAGCATTTCATCCGCAAACCGACGACCAATCTGAGAGAACGATTCAGGTTCTCGAAGATATGCTTCGTTGTTGTGTTTTAGAATTCGAAGGTCGTTGGGAAAAATATCTACCTTTAGTCGGATTTGCTTATAACAACAATTTTTAGTCAAGTATAAATATGGCACCCTTTGAGGCATTGTATGGCCGCAAGTGTTGAACTCCGTTGTATTGGACAGAGTTCAGTGAGAAATAGATTAATGGGGTTGACTTGGTTAGAGAAACCGAAGAAAAGGTGAAAGTAATTTGTGACTATTTGAAAGATGCTTCAGATAGAAAAAAGTCGTATGTAGATTTGAAAAGAAAAGAGATCGAATTTCAGATTGGTGATAAAGTATTTCTGAAAGTGTCTCCGTGGAAGAAGATTTTGAGATTTAGCTGTAAAGGCAAGTTAAGTCCGTGTTTCATTGGGCCGTATGAGGTTATTGAAAAAATAGGGCCAGTGGCATATAGATTAGCTTTGTCGACAGAGTTGGAAAGGATTCACAATGTATTTCATGTGCCGATGTTGCGACGTTATCGATCAGACCCTTCACATGTGATTTCACCTATAGATATTGAGATTGATGTGTCTTTAACTAATTATGATCACAATAAAGGAAAGCGCACCTATCGTTTAATAGTATAGTTATGGTAAGACCGGTAATATCGTATCCACAAGGACCAAGAGTACTAGTAATTACTATCTTCTTATTATCTAGACTAAGAATTGAAGTGATTTCTTTTTTAAACTAAAAATAATTAAAAATACGACAGAGAATGAATTGGGAAAATACTTTTAGACAACTTT
Organism: Gossypium australe; assembly: GCA_005393395.2. Taxonomy (NCBI): domain Eukaryota; kingdom Viridiplantae; phylum Streptophyta; class Magnoliopsida; order Malvales; family Malvaceae; genus Gossypium; species Gossypium australe. The sequence goes on from CM016621.1 coordinate 118,681,249, forward strand.
ATGAGATAGGCAATACCCAAGGAAGAATCCACCTATACTTCACTTATTACTTTTGATTCATATGATTTATTCACTTGACTTAATCCATAGAAATCCCTGATTTATGTTAATATCTCTTTCAAGACTAAAAACAACTGACTCTAGGTTGATTAATTGAAATCTCTTTCTAATTAAAACCCCTATTGTTGCATTAACTCGATCTATGGATTCCCTTATTAGATTTGACTCTAATCCGACAGATTTATATCACCCTATTTCTAGGGTTGCAATCAACTCCGCTTAATTGTGTTGATCTACCCTTAAACATGGACTTTTGCTCCTCTGAATAAGCACATTCGACTTGAATCAATAACCTGAATTATCAAAACAAGAATAAGAACTCACAATTAAGAATAAGAACAAGTAGTTATCTTATAAATCAAATAATAATAAGATCTGTCTTAGGTTTCATCCCCTTAGGTATTTAAGGGATTTAGTTCATACTGATAGAGGGAAACATCTTAAAATAAGGAAAACTACAAAACATAAGAAAACCTAAAAACTTCAAGAGAAATTGATAGGAGATCTTCAGTCTTGATGAAGATCCTTCTTCTAAGCTGCTTCCTATGGCTACCTTCGAGTATTTTCTGCATTTTACTCTGCATTTTCTTTTTGGTTAGCCCCTAGGGTGTTTATATAGGCTTTGGAACGCCTTTCTTGGCCCACAAGTAGCCTATTTTGAATAGAATTAAACTTAGGTACGACAGGGACACGCCTGTGTGACACGCTCGTGTTCGATTCCTTAGACCGTGCTCGCTTCTGCTCGCCACACACAGCCGTGTGGTCTGCTCGTGCGCGTTGGTCCAGGCCGTGTTGATTTTTGATGTAGGCCCATTTGGTCCCTTTTTGGCCCATTTCTCATTCTTTTCGACTCCTTAAGCTCTCCTGAGTGTAAAACATGAAATTAAGGGATTAAGAGTATTGAATTCATCAAATCTAATGAAAATTCATCCAAAAATAGGCCAAGCATGGGGTTAAAATATGTGTAAATTATGGTTTATCAAATATCCCCACACTTAAGCATTTGCTTTTCCTCAAGCAAAATCCTCAACTCACAATTAAAATTAACTTCCTCAATTCATAATCCTTATTAATAATGTCTCATCATAATTCATAGACATTGATAATTTAACTTAAAGAGTCCTAAAAATTCAAATAATCTAAGTCACAAATTTTTGTAGCACGAAAACATAGGTGTTTCCCCTCATCTAAATAATTACCTTTGATCCAAAATTAACAAGAACCGACATCCTCACTAAAGATTCACTCCAATCACTCAATGTGTTTAAGGTTTAAATTAAGCACTCAAAAGTCAAAAAAATGAAAAGTTATTACCATAGGCTTGCATGAAAATCAAATCTCCACCACTATAAAATGATATGATATACAAATCAAAAGGTCTTTAAAAAGGGTTGTAATGGGGCTTGGTTCAGAGGTGTGGATAAAGGCTAAATTAAAGGGTTAGAATCGAGATTGAATTAACCATTTACCTAACTAGAAAAGATGAACTAATACTGAATAATTACATCGATTAAAAACTTATTACTAATAACACGAGCTTCTTCTAAAGATGTGAAATTAACTATTTAAGCTAATAATGAATATATTTCCAACTCTTTTTTTTAAGAATAAGAACACAATAAAAGATGAATTTAACAACTAAAATGAAGAAAATAGTTAAGCAACTGATCAAATCAAATCTCAACAAAAAGGGAGTCAATAAAGTAGGAGAAGCAAAAATTGGGTTTTGGGTTAATATTAATGGGTGAGTCAAGAAACGGTTTATTAGGCTCAAACGGGTTCAGTAGGGGTTAATTATGAAGGTAGGCTTTTAATGAAAGATGTGGGTTAAAACCTAGATGCCTTTATCATCTCAGTATATCAAATCAAAAGTTTGGTCTCGATATGCATAATTGAAGCAAGTTTTAGAATAACATATCAATATTGACACACTTATAATTAATAAAGTGAGTAAGAAAATATATGCTCTAAAAGGCTCAAAATCTCACAAAAATTATGGTTTTTGATGTTAACCTTGCAAATTTCAACTTCAAAGTAATATTATATTTAGGAAAATAACCTAACGAAATTTTAATTCTGAAAATAGACTTATCATGCTTGATTCTCTAATATCTTGAAGTTTAAATCATCAATGCACAATTACCCATGACCTACTCCAAAACATATCAATAAAAATAATAAATCAATAAAAGTTTCATTCTAGTTAGTAATATGAGAAAGATACTTAAGAACAAGACGTAATTTAGGGATTTTATAATAATACTATAATTAACCTCCCCACACTTAACATGTACATTGTCCTCAATGTACAAAGATAAATAATGAAAATATAGTAAGAATATCATAAGATAGGGAGAGAAGTGAAACTTCCTGAATTTTGGATGGAATCAATGAAAAGAAACCTGATAAATTTGGGCAGAGGTGAATACTCCGGCAGCACCTCGAACCTTTTGAAATCTAATCCATGAAGCAGCCAGCATGAACTTATAGTACCCTAAGATAAATCTAGATGGCATGAAGAATAAGAACAAAATAAAATAAAAATAAATAATTGAAAATAGATATGAATTCAAAAATAAAGGGGATAAAGAGTGACCAACGGTGGCAAGGCTGGTGGTTGGTGTGGTGGCGGTGTAAAGAAGGAATAAGGGGGTTTCGGGTTGGTGAAGAAAAGAGAAAGGAAGAAGGTGGAGGAGGAGAGCGGTGGGTAGGGTTTGGGGGAGGAAGGATTTGGGGAAGAAAGTGAACAGAAGAAGGGGGTTTAAATAGAAATTTGGACACATGGTCGCTGCCCACGCCCATGTGCCCTGGGCGTGTTAGGTCACACGGCCAAATCGCACGGTCGTGTGATACGTCGTTTGTTTCTCCCACGCCTGTGTAGGGGTTTCCACGCCCATGTTACTTAATCAGTGTCGACCATGGCCTAAAAGCACGGGCGTGTCGTACTCCCGTGTGACTTTCTGAGTATTGCCCACGGTCTTGGGGCATGCTGATGTGCCTAGTCATGGTGTCTACACGGCCACGGCCATGCCCGTGTGCAAGGTCGTGTGGGTTGGGAAACCTGCTCCTATTAATTTGGTTAATTTTTAATTAGGTGCTAAAAATCGAAACTATGGACATTAATGAGGTTAGTGCTCAGGTTGCCTCCCGAGAAGTGCTCGTTTAAAGTCTTAAGCTAGACTCACCTTTCATTCTCATCCTCATGGTGGTTCGAGGAGTTGACACTCCTCTCCCTTCCTATCATTTCTATTATCAATATACAGTTTGAGTCGAGTAGTGTTTACCTTAAAAGTGCCGAACTTAGGATTAGTTACCTCGATTGTTCCGTATGTAAAGACATTAAGTACCGTGAAAGGGATCGCTTCATTTGTATTAAGGTCTGAAGTGGTGTTTCGAGGGTCTGTTTTATCCAACAATACCTGATTCCTTATCTTAAATTGGTTTGTCCCATACTTAAGCTTGTCATGGAGTCATTTTGGTTCATCGTGTTTTCTCGTTTCTCCTTCAACTGTGTTCGCCATTAATCTAGTTCTTCGATCTGGAGCCTTCATTCCTCATGAACAGTTTTGTTCTCAATATGAGAGCTAGACCATGGCTCTGTCATCTTTTTTTGAGAAATTTCCTGCAAAAGGAGTTTTAACATTAAGTTTAATTACATTAACAGGACTTGTATCATCTTGATTACTAGATAATCTAACAGAATCACGTGCTTGGAGTTTAATCATATCATCACCTACACGAAGTACTAATTCTCCTGTACCAATATTGATAACGGTCCTAGCAGTTGCTAAAAAGGGTCGTCCTAAAATTAAAAGAACATCACTATCCTCATTCATGTCTAAAACAGCAAAGTCTACTGGGAATATGATTTTTTCGATTTTTACTAGCATATCTTCAATTATACCCCTAGGAGCTCTAATGATTTTATCAGCCAATTGAATGCTCATCCTAGTTTGTTTGGGTTTCCCAAGACCTAGCTGTTTAAATATTTTATAAGGCATAACATTGATACTTGCCCCTAAGTCAGCTAAAGCATTATTAATAGATAAGCCACCAATGAAGCAAGGAATTGTAAAAATTCCTGGATCTCTTAATTTGCGGGGTAGTTTATTTTGTAAAATTCCTGAGCACACTGCATTTAGCTCCACATGCGATGCATTGTCTAACTTCCGTTTGTTTGTTAAAAGCACTTTTAAAAATTTTGCTAAATTGGGCATATGCAAAAGAGCTTCAATTAACGGGAAGTTAATATGTAATTTTTTTAAAAGTTTAAGAAATTTACCGAATTGTTCATTTGTGCAGTCTTTCTTCGTCGCATTGGGATATGACACGCTAGGTTTGTACTCTGTACTTGCCAGTTTTGGTTTATCACGGCTTACCTCAACCTTACCTTTATCTACCATGCCCTCTTGCCTCGGGTTTGGTTCGCCTAACCCTTCACTATTGTGAGCAGTGACGGCATGAAATTGCTCCTTTGGGTTAGTTTCAGTGTTGCTTGGCAAGCTACCTTATGGTCGTTCTGAGATCAACTTGTCAAGCTGACCTATTTGGTTCTCGAGCCCTTAAATCGACGCTTGCTAATTTTTTAGTGCTGTTTCAGTGATTTGAAAATGAGTTTCTGAACCGAGATGAACTTTGTTAGCATCTCATCAAGGGTCGGCTTCTTCTCCTGTGGGTAGGGTTGTTGTTGAAAACCTGGAGGGGGTGTTGTCTCTGATTTCCTTGGCCACCCCATGAGAAGTTGGGATGGTTCCTCCAACTTGGATTGTAAGTGTTACTATAGGGATTATTCTGAAGTCTAGAATTATTACCCATATAGTTCATCTGTTCGCTTTCTATGCTAGGGTTGTAGGATGGATATTCTGTATTGTTCGTCCCTCCTCTATTTGTATCGCACTGTATCATTAGATGTACCTGCGAAGAACCGCACAAACCATCAATCTTTTTACTTAAAAGCTCTACCTAGTTTGATAGCATGGTCACTGCGTCGAGGTTGAAAACACCGGCTGTCTTTATCAGCTTTGTCCTCATAACTTGCCACTGATAGTTATTTAGTGACGTTTCTTCAATGAATTCATAGTTAGCCTCAGGTGTTTTGTTGTTTAGTGTACCCCCGACGGCTGCATCAATCAATTTCCTAGTTAAGGGGTTCACATCATTGTAAAAGGTTTGAACCTATAGCCACAAAGGTAACCCATGGTGAGGGCATCTTCTCAATAGATCCTTGTATCTCTCCCATGCATTGTAAAGTGTTTCTGAATCCACCTGCACAAAAGAAGAGATATCATTCCTTAATTTAGCCGTTTTAGCAGGCTGAAAATATTTTAACAAAAATTTTTCGGTCATTTACTCCCATGTAGTGATTGATCCTCTTGGTAACGAGTTCAACCACTGTTTAACTTTGTTCCTCAACAAAAAGGGAAACAACCGAAGGCGAATGACATCATCAGAAATGCCATTAATCTTGAAAGTGTCGTAGAATTCTAGACAATTTGCCAAGTGATTGTTTGGATCCTTATCCTGCAAACCATCAAACTGAACAAACTACTGAATCATCTGAATAGTGTTTGGTTTCAGTTCAAAATTATTTACAGCAATAGCAGGTCTATTGATCGCTGAAATCAGAGCTTTAAAATTTATAAAACGAATGATCAAACCTGGAAGCTAACTCTTACAACGATTAAAGGCAAGTGTACCTATCGAACAGTAGTATAGCTTAGGCAAGATCGAATTGTCGAACCCAAAGGAACTAAAAGTACTAATACTAACTTTCTTTTTATTATTTAGCCTAAAATAAAGTGAAGTTGCTTTAATCTAATTTAACGACTACTAAGCTAAAGGCGCAAAGACAAAAAGAACGAATTGGGAAATAACATGACGAAAAACTCAGTTGATTACGATGATACCCTCAGGAAGAATCCACCTAGACTTCACTTGTTATTTAACACTGAACCATACGATTTATTCACTTAGTTTGATCCGTAGGACTTCCTAACGTATATTAAACCCTCTCTCGAGGCAAAAAACGTCTAACCCTAAGTTAATTAGTGGAACTCTCGTTCTCTTATAATAACCCCCTAGAATAGCAGTAAATTGATCTATGGATATCCCATATTAGGTTTCACCCTAATTCGGCAAAATCTCGTAACCCTATCTCTAGGCGTTCGATCAACTCCGCTTAATTATGCTAGATCTACTCTTAAGCAGGGTCTATTCCTTCTCCACCTAAGCACATCAGATTTGGATTAAGCATGCATAATTAAGAACAAACTAAGCATTTATCATATAATTCAGGAAAAAATAACAAGATTCGTCTAGGTTTCATCCCCTTCAGGTATCTGAGGGTTTAGTTCATAACAAATAAAGAAAACATCTCAAGAGAAAAGATAAAACAAAACATAAGAAATCCCTAAAACTCCATGAAGGAATTGAAGGAGAAATCTGCCGTCTTGAGTAGAATTGCGGCTTCTTGGGATGGATCAACTGGCTAACTTCGAGTGATTCCCTCAACTCTGACCTTTCCGGCTTGGCTCCTTGGCTTAGCTCAACGCCTTCGGCTTCTGCCGAACTCCCCCTTTCAAGTTGCCCCCTTAGGTTTTTATATAGACTTTGAGATGCCTTACTTGGCCCCTAAGTACCCTAATTTAAGTAGAATTCCTACTAGGGTGCTTGAATAGGCTTTGGAATGTGTTTCTTTGCCTCCAAGTATCCTTTCCCGAATGAAATTGCTCTTTCCAGCGACAGGGACACGTCCATGGCACACACCCGTGTGAATCGTGGCCAGGCCGTGTTCAGACTTTTAATGAGGCATGACCGTGTGGTCTTTGGGCCAGGCCGTGTCGATTTCTCTCTTGGCCCAATTTGGTCCGTTTTAAGCCCGTTTCTCGTTTTTTTCATCCTTGGGTGCTTTCCTGATTATAAAATATGAAAAGAAAGGATTAAGAGCACCTTTTTACATAAATCAAAGGATAAATCATCCAAAAGCATGCTAAATGTGGGATTAAAATATGTTACTTTTACGGTTTAGCAAATACCCCCACACTTAAGCTTTTGCTTGTCCTCAAGCAAAATTCTCAACTTACAATTAAATCGAACTTCCTTGATTCATAACATTCATCAATAGTGTTTCATCATAATTCAAAGATAATTCATACATGGATAATTCAACTCAAAGAGTCTTAAAGATTCACACAAGTCTAAGTCATAGTTTTTATAGTATGAAAACATAGGTGTTTCCCCTTAACTGAATAATTACCTCTGATTCAAAATTGACAATAATTGACATCCTTACTAAAGATTCACTCAAATTACTCAAAGTGTTTAAGGTTCAAAATTAAGCACTCAAAAGCCGAACCTGAAAAGTTAATCCCATAGGCTTGCCTGAAAATCAAATCTCTACCACTATAAAATGAGATGATACACAAATCAAAAGGTCTTTACGGGGTTGTAACGGGGCTTAGGTTAAGGGTATGGATATAGGCTGAATTAGAAGGTTAGAATCGAGATTGACCTGACAAATTACCTAATCTAGAAAAATGAACTAATCCTAAATAATTACATAAATTGAAAATTTATAATATGAGTTTTTTTTTCAAGATTTGAAATTTAAACATATAAGCTCATTTAATTATAGAACAAAGAGTTTTGGGTTAATATCAGGAGGCGAGTCAATAAAAAGGGTTTGTTAGGATCAACGGGGTTCACTAGGGGTTAATTATGAAGGTAGGCTTTTTAGTGGAGTAAGTGGGTTAAAACCTAGGTGCCTTTATCATCTCTGTATATCAAGTCATAAATGTGGTCTCAACATGTATAAATGAGGCAAGTTCTAGAATATCAGTTCAAAGTTGACACACTCATAATCAAGAAGTGAGCATGAAAAAGAATATATGCTCTAAAAGGCTCAAAATCTCACAAAAATTATGGGTATTTTGATGTCAACCTCGTAAATTTCAAACTTCAAAGTAATATTCAAATTCAAGTAGACAACCTAAAAATTTTTTTATTCTGAAAAATAGACTTATCATGCTTGATTCTCTAGTATCCTTCAAATTTAATCATCGATGCACAATTATCAATGACTTAATCTAAAACATATCAATAAAAATCATAAATCAAGAAAATTTCATTCTAATCACAATATGATAGACTTTACATTTGAACAAGGCATAATTCAGGGATTTTCAAATAATACTATAGTTAACCCCCCACACTTAAGATGTACATTGCCCTCAATGTATAAAGATATATAATAGCAAAATAATCATAAAAATCATAAGATGGGGAGAGAAGTGAAGCTTCCTAAATTTTGGATGAATTCAATGAAAAAAAATCGAATAGGATTGGAGATGAACGTGGGGAAGCGTCTCGAACCGTTTGAAATTGAATCCTCGAAGCAGTCGTACTGATTTTATTGTATCCTAAGCTAAATCTAAATGGTATGAAGAATAAGAAGAAAATAAAAATAAAAATAAAAATAAAAGTAAATAATGGAAAATGAAAGAAAAAAGTCAATTGGAAAAAAAAAGAAAGGAAGAAGGGGGTTTAAATAGAGATGCAGCCCGTGTTTTGGGAAAAATTTTGTCCTGTTGCCACACGTCTATGGTCACGCCCTTTTACCTACTTATGGTGCTCACACGGCCACGACCACGGCCGTGTGGGTATGGATACCTACGCTTTCCCACGCCCGTGGGCTGAGGGTGTGTCGATTCACACGGCCGCCTCGCATGGCCGTGTGTTTGAGCGTGTTGTTACTCCATGCCTGTTTTTAAGCCAGCCACGCTCGTGTCTGAGAAGTCAGTGTGTTGGCATAGTTTAAAGGCACGGGCATGTTATGCCCGTGATTGGCAAGTCAGTAGCTTCACACGGCCATAAGGCATGGCCGTGCTACTTTGTCGGTGCCCCTAGGGGAGTGGTTGAGTCCGTGATTTCAAAAATTGGTTGGAACTGATTCGTACGGCCTATACTATGTCAGTACAGGGATTCTTGTGGTCCATACGGCCATGGCCACAGCCGTGTGTAAGGCCGTGTGTCCTAGAAATCTGCACTTTTGGTTAGGTTAAAACTAAATTTTAAAACTAAGAGAAGAAAAGGAAAGAACTGAAAATAAATGCGAAAGTACATAGGGTTAGTGCTAGGGTTGCCTCCTGAGAAGCGCTCGTTTATAGTCTTAAGCTAGACTTTACCTGTTATTCGTATGGTCATGGTGGTTTGAGGAGGTGAAAATCCTTTCGTATGCGATCAATTCGGTTATGGATATATAGTTTAAGTCGAGTAATGTTTACCTCAATAGTGTCAAATTTAGGATTGCATACCTCGACTGTGCCATATAGGAAGACATTAAGTACCTCAAAAGTGATTTCTTCGTTTGTCTTGAGGTCTGAATTGGTGATTCGAGAGTCTTCCTTATTCAACAATAACTGATCCCCTAATTTGAAGTGATTTGTTGTTCCTATTAGCTTGTCTGGGGTTTTCTTCGGTTTCACTTCGTGTATTCCTAGTTTCTCTTTGAAGTGTGACTTCCACTCGTCTGGTTCATCGATTCGAAGCCTTCGTTCTTTATGAATTTCTTTATGGGTACGAGGTCTAAGATCTGGCTCAGCTAGGTGATTTCGTGAAGCTTCCTGTAAAGAAGGTTGAACCAAATGGTTATCAATAGAATTAACGTTCGTACCTTTATTACTTGATGTCCTAGCTGAGTCAAGAGCTTGAGGAGTGATTGTTTCGTCGTCTACATGAAGTGTGAGTTCACCGAATTCTTCCTCTTTGTGATCTTTCTTTATTGCATCGGGATATGGCACATGAGCTTGGTACTCTGTATGTACCGGGTTTGGTAAATCATGGCTTACCTCAACCTTACCTTTACTTACCACAGGTTCTTGCCTTGGGTCAGTTTCAGTGTTGCTTGGCAAGCTTTCCTGTAGTTGTTCGGAAACCTCTGATCGAATTTCAGAAACTATTTTAGTCAGCTGTCTAACTGACTTAGTAAGTTCCTCCACTTGGCTCTCGATCCCTTTGATTGATGCTTGTTGATTATCGAGCGTTGTCTTGGTTTTTTGAAGACGGGTTTCCGTGGCTGCCATGACTTTTGTTAGCGTTTCTTCGAGGTTTGACTCCTCTTCTTGTTGGTGAGGTGGTTGTTGAAAATTTGGAGGAAGTTCCGGTCTGGTTATTTTGATCATCCCACGAGAAATTGGGATGGTACCTCCAACCTACATTATAAGTGTCATTATAAAAATTATTTTGAGGTCTAGAATAGTTACCTGTATTGTGAGCTTGCTCGTTTTCCATGCCATATTCGTAAGGTGGGTACTCAGGATTCACCACACCTCCTAGATTTGAATCATATTGCACTACTGGGTGTACCTGCGAGAGACTATACAAACCATCCATCTTTTTATTCATCATCTCTAGCTGGTTAGATAACCTGGTGACCACATTGAGGTTGAAGACACTGGTGGCTTTTGTTGGCGCTGTCCTCATAACTTGCCACTGATAGTTGTTTAGTGCCATCTCCTCTATAAACTAAAATTACCTGTCAAAGCAAATAAAATAAAAATTAACAAAGTAAAAAAAATGAAACTAATAATAATAAAAAAATAAATTGAAAAAAAGAGAGAGGTTAAAGTAATAAAAATTAAGCTTTCTTAATATTTTAGTTCCCCAGTAACGGCGCCAAAAACTTGATCGCTGGAATCAGGGCTTTAAAATTTATAAAACGAATGATCAAACCTGGAAGCTAACTCTGACAACGATTAAAGGCAAGTGTACCTATCGAACAGTAGTATAGCTTAGGCAAGACCGGATTGTCGAACCTAAAGGAACTAAAAGTACTAATACTATCTTTCTTTTTATTGTTTAGCCTAAAATAAAGTGAAGTTGCTTTAATCTAATTTAACGACTACTAAGCTAAAGAAGCAAAGACAAAAAGAACAAATTGGGAAAAAACTTGACGAAAAACCCAGTTGATTACGACAATACCCTCAGAAAGAATCCACCTAGACTTCACTTGTTATTTAGCATTGAACTATATGATTTATTCACTTAGTTTGATCCGGAGGACTCCCTAACGTATATTAAACCCCCTCTCGAGGTGAATAACATCTAATCCTAGGTTAATTAGTGGAACTCTCGTTCTCTTATAATAACCCCCTAGAATAGCAGTAAATCGATCAATGGATATCCGATATTAGGTTTCACCCTAATTCGGCAAAATCTCGTAACTCCGCTTAATTATGCTAGATCTACTCTTAAGCAGGGTCTATCTCTCCTCCACCTAAGCATATCAGATTTGGATTAAGCATGCATAATTAAGAACAAACTAAGTATTTATCATATAATTTAGGAAACAATAACAAGATTCGTCTAGGTTTCATCCCCTTTAGGTATCTAAGGGTTTAGTTCATAACAAATAAAGAAAACATCTCAAGAGAAAAGATAAAACAAAACATAAGAAATCCCTAAAATTCCCTGAAGGAATTGAAGGAGAAATATGCCGTCTTGAGTAGAATTCTGGCTTCCTCGGATGGATCAACTAGCTAACTTCGAGTGATTCCCTCAACTCTGACCTTTCCGTCTTGGCTCCTTGGCCTAGCTCGATGCTTTCGGCTTCTGCCAAACTCCCCCTTTCAAGTTGCCCCCTTAGGTGTTTATATAAACTTTGAGATACCTTACTTGGCCCCTAAGTATCCTAATTTAAGTAGAATTCCTACTAGGGTGTTTGAATGGGCTTTGGAATGTGTTTCTTTGCCTCCAAGTATCCTTTCCCGAATGAAATTGCTCTTTCCAGCGACAGGGACACGGCCATGGCACACGCCAGTGTGAATAGTGGCCAGGCCGTGTTCGGACTTTTAATGAGGCACGGTCGTGTGGTCTTTGGGCCAGGCCGTGTCGATTTCTCTCTTGGCCCAATTTGGCCCATTTTTAAGCTCGTTGCTCGTTCTTTTTATCCTTGGGTGCTTTCCTGATTATAAAATATGAAAAGAAAGGATTAAGAGCACCTTTTTACATAAATCAAAGGATAAATCATACAAAAGTATGCTAAATGTGGGATTAAAATATGTTACTTTTACGGTGTATCATCTATCAATACTTGATTCAGTTCCTGTTAAAGTAGGCTTAGCATAATCATACATAGTACGAGGAGTAGGATTTTCGGCAACCACTGGAGGAAGAGGATTATTGTCAGCCATCTCCTCGGTAGTATTATTATTGTCCTCTTGCTCTTCCTCTATGTAGTGTAGACTTCGCCTTATCTCTCTTCGGTTTCTGTGAGCTGTACTCTCAATCTCACTATCGTAAAGTAAAGGTCCTAACGGGTTTCTTCTAGTCATAAACTAGAGATACCTATCAGAAGCAAAGAAAGTGTAAAATTAGAAAAGTAACGCTAAAAATAAAAATAAATTACAATAAAATAAAATGGCTAAAGTAAGAAAAATTTATTGCTCCTAATATCTCAGTCCCTAGCAAGGCACCAAAAACTTGATGTGTCTTTAACTAACTATGATCACAATAAAGGCAAGCACACCTATCATTTAATAGTATAGTTATGGTAAGACCAGTAATATCATATCCACAAGGACCAAGAGTACTAGTAATTACTATCTTCTTATTATCTAGCCTAAGAATTGGAGTGATTTCTTTTTAAACTAAAACTAATTAAAAACATGACAGAGAATGAATTGGGAAAATACTTTTAGACAACTTTATGAGATAGGCAATACCCAAGGAAGAATCCACCTAGACATCACTTATTACTTTTGATTCATATGATTTATTCACTTGACTTAATCCGTAGAAATCTTGATTTATATTAATATCTCTTTCAAGACTAAAAACAACTGACTCTGGGTTGATTAATTGAAATCTCTTTCTAATTAAAACCCCTATTGTTGCATTAACTCGATCTATGGATTCCCTTATTAGATTTGACTCTAATCCGGCAGATTTATGTCGCCCTATTTCTAGGGTTGCAATCAACTCTGCTTAATTGTGTTGATCTACTCTTAAACATGGACTTTTGCTCCTTTGAATAAGCACATTCGATTTGAACCAATAACCTGAATTATGAAAATAAGAATAAGAACTCACAATTAAGAATAAGAACAAGTATTTATCTTATAAATCAAATAATAATAAGATCAGTCTTAGGTTTCATCCCCTTAGGTATTTAAGGGATTTAGTTCATACTAATAGAAGGAAACATCTTAAAATAAGGAAAACTACAAAACATAAGAAAACCCAAAAACTTCAAGAGAAATTGATAGGAGATCTTCAATCTTGATGAAGATCCTTCTTCTAAGCTGCTTTCGATGGCTGTCTTCGAGTATTTTCTACGTTTTACTCTGCGATTTCTTTTTGGTTAGCCCCTAGGGTGTTTATATAGGCTTTGGAACGCCTTTCTTGGCCCATAAGTAGCTTATTCCAAATAGAATTAAACTTAGGTACGGCAGGGACACGCCCGTGTTCGATTCCTTAGATCGTGCTTGCTTCTACTCGCCACACACGGCCGTGTGGTCTGCCCGTGCACTTTGGCCCAACCCTTGTTGATTTTTGATGTAGCCCCATTTTTTCCCTTTTTGGCCCGTTTCTAGTTCTTTTCGACTCCCTAAGCTCTACTGGGTGTAAAACATGAAATTAAGGGATTAAGAGTATCGAATTCATCAAATCTAATGAAAATTCATCCAAAAATAGGCCAAGCACGGGGTTAAAATATGTGTAAATTATGGTTTATTAGAGATTTGATCGGATATGACGTATGGTGAAGAACCGATCAAGATCTTAGCTCGGAAAGTTAAACAATTGAAAAATAAAAGTATAGCCCTAGTGAAAGTTTTATGGAACGACATGGGTTCGAAGAGGCTACGTGGGAACCTGAGGAAGCTATGCAAAAACAGTACCCAAACCTATTTTCTAGTAAGATTTTCGGGGACGAAAATCCCTAATGGGGGAGAGTTGTAACAACCCGATTTTGGGTCTAGTTGGAACAGTGGTTTCGGGTCCACAGATCCAATGCAATAAAAAATTGTTTTATTATATTTTTATAGTCTACAGTTTTATGGAATGATTTCGTGAAAATCTCGTTCGAAAATTTTGACGTTTGGGCACTCAATTTAGTAAAACCGACTAAATTACAAAAAGTGCAAAATCTGAGTTCTATATGTTAGAGGTGTCCAACTGCTATGAGATTTCAAATTGAAGGTCCTTAGATGGTAATTAGACCATTAGTTAAGTTAGTGGACAGAAATGGACAAGAAGTAAGAGAATTTTTATATTTTAAGTTAGGGGCATTTTGGTCATTTGGCTAATTAAATGAATTAATAAAGAAAAGTTCATCTTTTTCATGCTAGTGCCGAAATTTCAAGGGTGGTTATAGCTAGGGTTTGGCCATCTTTCAAGCTCGATTGTAAGTCTGTTCTTGCTTTGTTTTTAATGCTCTTTACATTTTTGAAATTGTTGTAACCCGATCTATCTATTTCTAGCACTAATTTAAAAAATTTGTATAACTAGCATTAAACAAAGTTGGGCTGTTATGGGTATGAAAATGGGTCATCTAGGCTTGTGCATTAAACAAATTGAACACATTTGTAACACCCCACACCTGGCCTAGACATTATGACCGGATCTAGCGTGCCACATCAGGTGTTGTTTGAAAACTTTGTGTTTGTTGGAAAGCTCATCTACGAATCAAAACTTTCTATCGTTCAAAAATCCCGATCTACGTTGCGTATTAACAAAAAAAGTTTTACTCGAAATCATTCCTTTTCAAAAATATTATTATGCATCTATAATTTTGATTTTAAAACCTTTTTCTGTTACGGAAGTTTCGGTTAAGCAGTTGCGGAAACGTGATATTTTAAAAACAATAGTTATTGTTTTAGAACCTGTGTTTAATAAATTAACAATTTGTAAAGAAACACCAAATAAAAGTTAAAAACAATTCCAATGGCCTTATTACAAAAATTATTAACCCAAAAATTAAAGTAAAGTAAACTAAAATAACTTAGCTAAATTAACCCCACGAACATACAGGACGTGTGGCCACCTCCGAGTCCCTCGTAGCTCCAAATCCTCTAAGGTTGGGGATTACCTACACTGTTAAAGAGAACGGGTGAGTTACGAGAACTCAGTGTGTAATCCCCTCATTACACCCACCCAAGCCCGTACAGTATCAATCTGAGCCTAAGCCCTATTCTGTAACGGTTTGGGTCGAAGCCTTATTCAATAACAGTTTGGGCCGAAGCCCTAATCAGTAACAGTCTGGGCCGAAGCCCTATGATATGCAAAACAAACATGTACCCAACCCAGTCTAACCAACACACCACCGTACCAACCAACACACTTGTGGGGACCAAGTCAACCCACCCAACCAGCACACCAATAACGCAAACCAGCTGCTAATAACAGTATATGTGGCTGAGTCACTAAATCAGTATAACGTGGCAAAGCCACTAAATCAGTATAACGTGGCAGAGCCACCAGTACAGAGCTTCCTCCAAATCCATAACCCAACCCATGCAATATGCCATGTCATAATTAAATCATGTAAGCAGTGCATCATTATCAACATCAATCATACAGTTACTACTCATACATCGATGACCCTATCACTAAGGGTAAAATTGTCATTTGGGGGATAAACAGTAATTTCGCCCCCCGGGGGTATTTCGATAAATTTACCCACCAAGGGTATTTCGGTAATATACCCACCAAGGGTATTTTAGTAATTTACCCATCAAGGGTAATTCGGTAATTTTACCCCTACAACGGTCTTTCTGAAGGCCTACTATCGCCTCGAGCGACACAATTTCCATTTCTGGTCAAAACGGTGCAATTTGGCCTAAGATCCAATTTTGGCCTAAACGGGCCTACACACTCATTGGCCCAACCAACTCATTTTTGGTCTCAGTTCTACAGATTTCACAGCACATTAATCACCCGGTACTCACCATAGATTTCACCCTTGTGGGTCCATTAGCCCATCGGGCCCATTACGGCCCAACAAGGCCATTACGGCCTAAGCTCACGAAAAAGATCGTGGCACTCCCAAAGGTCTATCGTCAATGTTTTATGGCTCGGTTTATCACTACAAGCGCTCGCACGCTCGAGTGATTTCAGATATCAATAATTCGGCTTTTCGGGATTTTGACTTTTAGCCAGTTCACAGTTCAAACATTCACAGAATAAGCAGAGGTGTGGGATTATACACCTTGATTATGAGTTGTGGTTTCAACCACTTCCAAGACACCTATGATAACGATTTGCCACTAGTTAGTCTCAACCTTCGATAACCCTAAATATTGAAACACCCTACTAGACTAACTTCACTTACCACGAACCGCGATCTCCTGCTGTGCAATAGTAATCGGCTCTATCCCTTCGCTAGCAATATTTGATGAGCACAAAGAAAAAGTGTTAGTAATTATCCAACATTCGACCACCCACAGAGGGGAAAGAGACTGAAGTTTACTCTTGCAGTCACAAGAATTCTAACTAACAACAAATTAAGAAAGTTTTTGCATTACTCCACTCTTACCAACACCAACGAACGACAACAATCGACAGTTGTCTAACAACAGGATTCAAGATGGAAAAGGGTGAGTAGATTCGACCTAGACAACAAGGAGTCAATGTTAAGTGTTTCGGCTTTAGCTATGTAAAGAGAGGGAAACATGAGGAAGAGAAAACATTACCTTTAACTAGAGAAGAACCGAATGGAGAAGAGCGGTTTGGCAGCAAAGAGTAACAATCTCGAAAT
Organism: Gossypium australe; assembly: GCA_005393395.2. NCBI lineage: Eukaryota > Viridiplantae > Streptophyta > Magnoliopsida > Malvales > Malvaceae > Gossypium > Gossypium australe. The sequence continues at coordinate 118,698,062 of CM016621.1, forward strand.
AATGATGAATCGAAGGAAAGAAAGTGGAAGAAGAGAGGCTTCACAGTTCAATGAATGGCCACAACAAAGGAATGAAAAAGAGTAGAAGAATAGAACTGAATTCGATAGAGGTAAAGAAGAAGAAAGGCAGCAAATGAAACAAACCCGAAATGTCACTCCAGAAAGAAAACCCAAATGATAGAAAAATACCTAAAACCTCACTTCAGAAAAAAGACCCAAAATGAAAAGAAAATAGCACAACAAAAAGGAATTTCAGTTTTGCTCTCACACTCAAATTACCAAAATTACTTTCAAATGCCACCCCCTAGCCGAATTCCTCACTTAGCCACACTCCCAAATTCGGCCAACACTCCCACACACCTCACTTCCTTGATTTTCTCCCCTTTTTCCTCCTACTATTGCTCTCCTCCATCCATTTGAATTATTTGACCAAGTCTCAAACTCCCCTTGAAGAGTTTGATCTGAACTCTGCTTCCTCCACTCACCTGTCACAAAATAAAAGCCTCCAATTTGTAAATTGAGGGATTCGAACCCCTTCTCTCATTGCTCTCTCATTGACGCCACAACCACCTTGCCACATGATCAACTTGTGTCTCCTAAATGCACATAATTATACTTAAGCCCTACTTCCAACAACCCTCTCCACTAAAGAGCCAAAAATTAAAATTTTTCCCAGGCTCAAACTCGAACCCAGGCTTCCTTAGGACCCCCAAATACACTCAAATAACCAACTAAGCAAGCACAACATAAAATTAAGCAAAAGTTACAACCCCTAACTTTTGGGGCGTTACAACGTTTCATTTTACGAGCCTAGGGACTAGATTGTAAAGTGTTAAAAGCTTAAGGGTAAAAATGTAATTTTTCCATAATGTGATTTTTGGACTGAATTGAATAATGTGAGTATTAAATGAGTTAAATTTTTTATTATAGATTAAGAAGAATGAGGTTCAAATCTAGACCGGGGGAAAAATAAAGTGTTTGACGATTAGGTCAAATTCTACTATTTTTGTACCGAGGTAAGTTCGTATGTAAACAATGCATTGTTATATTTATGTCTTAAATGTTTTAAAGTTGTATGAATTATGATTTACTCTATGGAAGTATTTGTCAAAGTTTCGACAAGCAAGAAATCCCGGTTGAACCTTAGGAATATAATAGGATATAAGTGACATGTCACTAGGAACCCATGTGTATAATCTATTATCTAACTCGGGTGCTGGTCTCATACGTCCTACGAGTGGTTGGGAGTCCTACATGTGTTGTGGATACCTAAGAGCTTGTGTGAATAGCACTGCATAGCTACGTCCTGACTGACAGCTTGTGTGAGCAGGCCCGTGAATAGATCGAAAGCAAGCCTATTTGCGTTATGAGATATGAAGTAGCTTTGGCTACATATATGGCACTTATGTGAAAGAGTTCTGAGTATTCGTTAATATTCTGAGTGTTCAACGGGAATGTCAAAGTGTGAAAGGATATGGTTATGTTGCGAGTTGGTACATGTATGTACATAAAACTCATAATTAATGAGCTCGATGTGTGTTGAAATCTTGGTAAGGTTATGATTGAGTAAGTTATGACTATAAGATTTTAATAACATTCATACCAATTTTCATCATGATAATTTGTAAGTTAATGTGTGGTTATGATGCTTATTATTTGCATATGAACTTACTGAGTTATATAGTTTACTCCCCTTTTCCTTCCATGTTTTATAGTGTCACCAAGCTAACTCGGGGTTCGGAGATCGTCAAAGATCCACTCACATATCAACAATTATTTCGTAACATCCCGATTTAGGGGCTAGTCAGAACAGCGGGTTTGAAACCACTAATCTGAAGGTGAAGAAAATTATTTTTATGTTATTTTATGAATTAGAGCATGATTATATAGGTGCATGAAAATTTTGGTGCTTTAATTTTAGCGATTTCATGCTTAATCGCGAAAAAGGACTAAATTGCATAAAGTGCAAAAGTTCTATTTTACAATCTAACGGTGTCTAATAGCTGTAGAATATTAATTGGAGGTCCCTAATGTGCAATTAGGCCTTGTATAGGGTGGTGGCCGGCCATAGGGACAAGGAATGAGAAATTTGGTCAAGTGGGTGGAAATTAGGTGACTTAAATTGACTAGATATATTAAAATAAAGAAAGAAAAGATATCATCTTTTCTCTCCATATTCTCCACTAAAAAATACAAGAAAAATAGGGGTTAAGAGATCAAAATTTTCAGCAACTTCTCACCTTTGAAAGTAAGTGACTTTGGTGATTTTTCTTAATAATATTTGTACTTTTGGAACCCCTAAAGCTTAAGATAGCTAAAGAGGGGACTATTTTGCAAAATGGTTGAAAGTTTAGAGTTTTTCCATGTGAGCAATTATGTTGTTTGCTGCAGTTTTATGGAAGAAAATGAGTCTCGGTTGTTAAATAAACAATTTTTGTGAAAGGTGTTACCATGAAAACACCTAAAAGGGACCTTTTTGTAAAGGTTGTAAAATATGTGGTAAATGTGTGAAATAATGAGTATTGAGGGCTGCCATTAGAGTAATAAATGTTCACCTAGGCTCGTTAAAGAAAGAAATTTTATTAGAATTGATTTCCGAGCTTAGGGGTAGAATGGTCATTTTGTGAAAGCTTAAGGGCAAAATAGTAATTTTGCCAAAATTGTGATTATTGAAATGTACTTATTAATGTGGCGATTAAATGAGCTAAATTGTTATTATAGATCAAGAAGAGTGAAGAATTAATCTCGATCGAAGAAAGGGCAAAGTATCGAACTAGATCGGGAATCTAGCCTATTTTGAAATCGAGGTAAGTTTGTGTGTAATAAGTTCAACACCATGGTAGTATGATTTTAAATGTTTGATATTTGTGAAGATGTATGATATGTCTATGAATTTGAATAATGGTGTTGTATGAGAAAATGATGTGAATTGTGATGTTGAAGTTCCGGTTGGACTTAAATAAATGAGAGAACAATATCTTTAAGACTTGAGATGGGTAAGGTCCCGTATAAGACCATGTCTGGGACATGGCCTTGGCACCAAATTGAAATCCCGTATAAGACCATATTTGGGATATGGCATCGGTATTGAATATGAGAAACGTATAAGACCATATCTGGGATATGGCATCGGCATCTAGAAGTGACCCCACGTAAGACCACATCTGGGATGTGACATTGGCATTGTAATTATGTAAATGAGGATGATCATGTATACTTGAATATCCCAAGTGATTTGATCGATGTAAAACCAGAGTTTAAAATATTTATAAAAGAATGATCAAACCTGGAGACTAACTCTGACAACGTTATTAAGGCAAGTGTACCTATCGAACAGTAGTATAGCTTAGGAAAGATCGGTTATCGAACCCAAAGGAACTAAAAGTATTAATACTCACCTTCTTCTTATTATTTAGTCTTAAAGTTAGAGTGAATATTACTTTTTAAACTAAATTGACGAAAGCTAAACTAAGGACACAGAGACAAGAAGACGAATTGGAAAATAACTTTTGAGGAAAAACTCAGTTGATTTTGACGATACCCTCAGGAAGAATCCACCTAGACTTCTCTTATTACCTAACCTTTAATTATATGATCTCTTTTACTTAGCTTGATCTGTGAGACTCCCTAACCTATATTAAACCCTCTCTCGAGGCGAATAACGTCTAACCCTAGGTTAATTAGTGGAACTCTCTTTCACTTATAATAACCCCCTAGGATAGCAGTAAATCGATCAATGGACTCCCATATTAGGTTTCACCTTAATCCGGCAAAATCTCGTAACCCTATCTCTAGGCGTTCGATCAACTCCGCTTAATTATGTTAGATCTTCTCTTAGGCAGGGCCTATTCCTCCTCCACCTAAGCACATTAGATTTAGATTAAGCAACATAATTAAGAACAAACTAAGTAATTCATCATATAACTTAAAAATCAAATCATAAAATCCATCTAGGCTTCATCCCCTTCACGTATCTGAGGGGTTTAGTTCATAATGAATAGAGAAAACATCGCAAGAGAAAAGATAAAACAAAACATAGGAAAAATCCTAAAACCGCCGAAGGAATAGAAGGAGAATTCCGCGCTCTTGAGTATAATTCCAGCTTCTTGGGATGGATCAACTGGCTATCCCCGCATTATTCCCTAACTCTGACTTTCTCGGCTTGGCTTCTTGGCCTCGCTTTCGCTCCCTTAAACAGGTGATACTTGGGGTTTATTTATAGGCTCTTGGAACGTGATTCTTTCTCCCTAAGTATCCTTTTCCAACTAAAATTGCTCTTTCCAGCGTTAGAGGCACGGCCATGTCACACACCCGTGTGAATCGAGACTGACCATGTTCGAATTTCTCTTGAGGCACAGCCGTGCGTGACGTGGCTGAGGCTGTGCTCTAGGTGTTCGTCGAGGCACGGCCGTGTGTGCTTTGGGCCAGGCCGTGTCGATTTCATACTAAGGCCCATTTACTCTATTTTAGGCCCGTTTTGTGTTCTTTTTATCCTCGGGTGCTTTCTTGAGTATAAAACATGAAAAGAAAGGATTAAGAGCACCTTTTTATATAAAACAAGGGATAAATCATCCAAAAGCATATTAAATGTGGGATAAAAATATGTTACTTTTATGGTTTATCAAATACCCCCACACTTAAGCTTTTGCTTGTCCTCAAGCAAAATTCTCAACTTACAATTACAACGAACTTTCCATGATCTGCAATTCTTTATCAACAATGTCTTATCCTAATTCATAGAGAATTCATGCATGGATGATTTGATTCAAAGCGTCCTAAAGATTCAAACGAGATAAGTCATAATTTTGTACCTCGAAAACATAGCTGTCTTCCCTCTTTTAAATAACTACCTTTTTAATTCAAAATCGAAAAGGATTGATATCCTCACTTAGGGTTCACTCAAATCACTCTAAAGTGTTTAAGGTTCAGAAGAAGATCGCTCATAAGTCGAACCTAAAAAGTTAATCCCATAGGCTTGCCTGAAAATCAAATCTCCACCACTGTAATATAAGATGACAAACAGATCAAAAGGTCTTTGTTAGGGTTGTAACGGGGTTAGGGTACAAGGTGTGGTCACTGGCTGAAATTAGAGGATTAGAATCGAGATTGACTTGACAAGTACCTATCATAAAAAAATTTTCCTAAACTTCATTAACTGAAAAGTAATAATCCTACTAATATGAGCTTTTCTTTTTGAAAACAAACTTTGATTATGTAAGCTCTCTTTTCACACTACTAATATTGAATACTTTTTTTTTGGAACAAACTAAGTATAAAACATAGTTAGGAAACTTGTTTAATCATCAAATCTCGACAAAAAGGTAGTTGAAAGAATTGGTGATAACAAATACAAAGGGTTTTTATGGTTAAAATTAGTAGGTGAGTCAATAAAAAGGGTTGTTAGGCTCAACGGGGTTCACTAGGGGTTAATTATGAGGGTCGACTTTTTAGTGGAGTAAGTGGGTTAAAACCTAAGTGCCTTTATCATCTCGGTATGCTGTGGTCTCAACATGTATAAACGAGGCAAGTTCTAGAATAACAGTTCATAGTTGACACACTCATAATCAAAAAGTGAGCATGAAAAAGAATGTATGCTCTATAAGGTTCAAATACTCACAAAAATTATGGTTGTTTTGATATCATCCTTATGAATTTTAAATTTCAAGGTAGTATTTAAATTTAGGTCAACAACCTAGCAAAAATTTTAATTCCTGAAAAACAGACTTATCATGCTTGATTCTCTAGTATTCTTTAAATTAAACATCAAAGTATAATTAACTATGATTTATTCTAAAACATGTCAATAATTACCACAAATCATCAGAAATTTTATCTTAATTAGTAATATGACAATTTTGCATGAAAACAAGACTAAATCAGGGATTTGAGAATAATGAAAAAATTTTTGGCAATTTTGTTCCATTTTTAACCTCAGGGATTTGAGAATAATGAAAAAAGTTAGGCCTTTTTACCCCCCACACTTAAGATGTACATTGTCCTCAATGTACAAAGATAGATGATGCATTTAAAATCAAAAGGGAGGGGATAGAATACTCCCTGAGGTGTGGGCTGTTTCCTTGGAGGAGAGTAGGGGTCGTGGAGGATACGGCGAAGGCGTTGGTATGGTGGTGGTGTTGGTTCCCGAGCTCTGCGCTAGATGAAGAAATTGGGGAACTCGTAAAGGATTAGCCAGGGGTTATTAAGACATAATATAAATAAACTAAAGATGAAACTAAAGAAAAGCAAGCTAAAGTGAAGGAGACTAAGAAGAAAACTGAAATGACAAGAAAATACTAATGGACTATGAAGTCCTTATTAAAGGTTGGTTCGCAAGGTGGGCATCAATGCTAAGATTGGGGATGTGGTGGCGGTGGTGAGAGTGGTGATGTTTTCATGGTGGTCGGCGTGATTCCCTAGCAGCCTAACGAACCTGACACTAAGAAACTAAAAGAAAATTAAACGAAAATAGCAGTAGAGAAGCTTAGATGGGGAAAATAAAGGAGAAGAGTAGGAAATTGAAACAAGAGAGAAAGAAAAAGTAAAAACTATTTGGTCTCAAAGACCCTTGGCTTGGTGTTGAGACGAAGCTACCGGCATGAACTCATGTTGATCGTTCTTTGTTAAGGAGTCTATGCGTAGCTTCTTTCGCTTCTTCGGCATGGTGTTGATTTGCTCAATGATCTAGTGTCTTGAAGGGTTTGAAACTGAAGAGAGTGAAAAGGAAAGGAAAATTTAGATGGAGGGAAGGAGAAGAGGTGAGGGGTTTAAATAGAATTTCAGATTTTGTGCTCCCCCACGGCCGTGGTCACAGGTGTGTCAAAATGCACGGCCACCACACACGGCCGTGTTATAGGGGGTGTGGCCACCATTTTGCCCATGCTTGGTCCTCCCATGCCCGTGCTTGTGAATTCTTTCTTTTGGCACGGTCATTATGCACAGGCGTGTCTTCCCCGTGTTTTATAAGTCAGTAACCTCAGTAACTTCACATGGTTATGTAGCACGGCTGTGTTCTGGCCATGGTGTGCAAGTCAGTAGCTTTAGTTATTTCACATGGTTGTGGGCACGGGCATGCCCTTTCCGTCGGTGCCCGTGGGGAAGGTTTGTTGAATCCGTGATGTTTGGGAGGGTGGTTGGGCTGACTGCACGTCCTGTGCCCTATCAGTGTCGTGGTTTATGTGGTCCACACGGCCACAGACACGACCATGTGTAAGGCCGTGTGGCCTGGAAAACCTGTAATTTTTTGCTAGTTTAAAAAGGAAAACGAGAAGAAAAAGGAAAAGATAACTAAAAAAAAAGGAAAAGAAATAAGGTTAGTGCTCGGGTTGCCTCCCGAGAAGCGCTTGTTTATAGTCTTAAGCTAGACTTCCTCGTGTTTTGAAAATTTTAGGGAGGTTTAAAGGTTTGAATATCTTCCCTCATGCTTACAATTTTATTCTCTTGACAAAGTTGGAGTCGAGAAGCGTTTACCTTCAAAGTGCCGAATATTGAATTGCTTATCTCGATTATTCTGTGTGGGAAGATATCATGTACCTTGAGAAGGATTTCTCCTTTTGCCTTCAGGTCTGTGGTAGTAATTTGGGGATCGGTTTTGTCTAACAGTTTTGGTCTCCTATTTTGAAGTGATTCGATGTCCTCATGAGCTCTTCTTATGGTTCATCGGGTTTTATTTCGTGTGAATCTAGCTCTTCTTTGATCTCTGTCTTCTGTTTCTCCAGATTGTCAAACCTAATGCTTTGTTCCTCATGTAACTCTTCAGTGACTATTGTCCTGGCCGAGTCGAGAGCTTGAAGATTAATTGATTCATCGCCTACACGAAGTATGAGCTCACCTATAGCAACATCAATTTTAGTTCTTGCAGTTGCTAGAAAAGGTCTTCCTAAAATTAAAGGGATTGAGTTATCCTCATCCATGTCTAAGACAACAAAGTCTACTAGGAAAACAAATTTATCGATTTTTACTAGAACATCTTCGATAATGCCCCTAGGAATTCTAACAGTTTTATCAGCTAATTGAATACTCATCCTAGTTTGTTTGGGCTTCCCTGGACCTAGTCGTTTAAACAGTGAGTAAGGCATGACGTTTATGCTTACCCCTAGATCAGCTAATGCATTGTTAATATGTAGGCTACCAATTAAACATGGAATTGTAAAACTCCCTGGGTCTTTTAGTTTCTGTGGTAGTCTATTTTGTAATATTGCTGAGCATGTTGCGTTTAGTTCCACGTGGTGCTCTTCATCTATTCTGCGTTTGTTGGTCAAGAGCTGCCTTGAAAATTTTCTCGAATCTAGCTTCTGAAAAAGAGCTTCAAGAAGAGGTAAGTTAATATGTAATTTCTTTAAAAGTTTAAGGAACTTACCGAACTGTTCCTTTGAATCGTCTCTTTTTAAGGCTTCAGGATAAGGTATGCGAGGCTGATATTCTTTAATTACCGGTTTTGGCTTCTCTTGTGGTACCTCTGTTTTACCTTCTTCTACCTTTTTTTCGGTATTGAATTTGGTTCAGCCAATTCATTACTGTCCTGAGCTATGATTGCTTGAATTTGCTCCTTAGGATTAACCTCAGTGTTACTTGGTAGACGTCCTTGCGGTCATTCTGACATTAGTTTTGTGAGTTGTTCGACTGCATTAGTCACTTCCTTGACTGACTTAGCAATTTCATCGAGTTGTCTCTTGTTGCTTTTGATGGCTCTATTAGTTTCTTGAAGATGTTCCTCGAAGGATGGTTTCTTTTCTTGTGGATAGGGTTGATTTCAGAAGTTCTGAGGAGGTTGTTGCCTTTGATTTCCTTGGTTTCCTTGTCCTCCCCATGAAAAATTTGGGTGGTTCCTCCAACCTGGATTGTAAGTATTACTATAAGGATTATTATTAGGTCAAAAAGTATTACCTATATAGTTTGTCTGTTCATCTTCTGCTCCTGGTTGGTAGGGTTGGTACTCAAGATTCGCCATAGTTCCACTCGCGTCGCACTGCATGACTGGATGTACCTATGATGAACACAAATTATCAAGCTTTTTGTTCATCATCTCTAGCTGTGTTGATAGCATGGTCATGGAATCGATGTTGAAAACTCCTGCTGATTTTATCGGTTTGGTCCTTGAAGCTTGCCACTGATAATTGTTTAATGACATCTCCTCAATGAACTCGTAGGCTGCTTCTGGAGTTTTGTTGTTCAACGTTCCACCGGCGGCTGAATCTATAAGTTGTCTCGTTGAGGGGTTTACACCGTTATAAAAGGTTTGGACTTGTAGCCACAAGGGTAGACCATGGTGTGGGCACCTTCTCAAGAGATCTTTGAATCTTTCCCATGCGTCGTAGAGCGTCTCTACATCCATCTGCACAAAAGCAGAGATATCATTTCGTAATTTGGCCGTTTTGGCCGGTGGGTAATATTTCATCAAAAACTTCTCGGTCATCTGATCCCATGTAGTGATTGACCCTCATTGCAACGAGTTTAACCATTGTTTAGCTTTATTTCTCAATGAAAAAGGGAATAACTGAAGACGCATGGCATCATCAGAAACACCATTTATTTTGAAGGTATCACAGAACTCTAAAAAGTTAGCTATATGCGTGTTTGGATCTTCGTCCTTTAAACCATCAAATTGAACAAACTGTTGAATCATTTGTATTGTGTTAGGTTTTAATTCAAATTATTAGTAGATATAGCAGGCCTAACAATACTAGATTCTGCTCCTGTTAAATGCCGTTTCGCATAATCGAACATTTTGCGTGGAGCATTGTTGTCACCCATATCACGTGGCGGTGGGTTGGTTTCGTCCATCCCTTCAGTAGGATTGGATCTATCTTCTTCCTCTCTCTCCGTATAATCTAGGGCTCTCCTAGTTTCCCAACGATTCCTACGAGCGGTAGCTTCGATTTCGTTGTCAAATACCAAAGGTCCCCTCGGGTTCCTTCTAGTCATAAACTAGAGGTACCTGTTGGAAAAGAAAGAGAGAAAATTTCAGTAAACAAAAAATAAAAATGAAAGAAAAATAAATTGTGAAAAAAATAAAAATTAGGACTAAAGTAATAAAAATAGAGTTTTCTTAATATTTTAGTTCCCCGGTAACGGCGCCAAAAACTTGATCGATGTAAAACCAGAGTTTAAAATATTTATAAAAGAATGATCAAACCTAGAGACTAACTCTGACAACGATATTAAGGCAAGTGTACCTATCGAACAGTAGTATAGCTTAGGCAAGACCGGTTGTCGAACCGAAAGGAACTAAAAGTATTAATACTCACCTTCTTCTTATTATTTAGCCTTAAAGTTAGAGTGAAAATTACATTTTAAACTAAATTGACGACAACTAAACTAAGGACACAAAGACAAGAAGACGAATTGGAAAATAACTTTTGAGGAAAAACTCAGTTGATTTTGACAACACCCTCAGGAAGAATCCACCTAGACTTCTCTTATTACTTAACCTTTAATTATATGATCTCTTTTACTTAGCTTGATCCGTGAGACTCCCTAACCTATATTAAACCCTATCTCGAGGCGAATAACGTCTAACCCTAGGTTAATTAGTGGAACTCTCGATCACTTATAATAACCCCTAGGATAGCAGTAAATCGATCAATGGACTCCCATATTAGGTTTCACCCTAATCTGGCAAAATCTCGTAACCCTATCTCTAGGCGTTCGATCAACTCCACTTAATTACGTTAGATCTTCTCTTAGGCAGGGTCTATTCCTCCTCTACCTAAGCACAATAGATTTAGATTAAGTAACATAATTAAGAACAAACTAAGTAATTCATCATATAACTTAAAAATCAAATAATAAAATCCATCTAGGCTTCATCCCCTTCAGGTATCTGAGGGGTTTAGTTTATAATGAATAGAGAAAACATCACAAGAGAAAAGATAAAACAAAACATAGGAAAAATCCTAAAACCCCCTGAAGAAATTGAAGGAGAATTCCGCCGTCTTGAGTATAATTCCGGCTTCTTGGGGTGGATCAACTGGCTATCCTCGCATTATTCCCTAACTCTGACTTTCTCGACTTGGCTCATTGGCCTCGCTTTCACTCCCTTAAATAGGTGATACTTGGGGTTTATTTATAGGCTCTTGGAAAGCGATTCTTTCTCCCTAAGTATCCTTTTCCGACTAAAATTGCTCTTTCCAGCGTCAGAGGCACGGCCATGTCACACGCCCGTGAGAATCGAGACCTGACCATGTTCGAATTTCTCTTGAGGCACGGCATGTGTGCTTTGGGCCAGGCCGTGTTGATTTCGTACTAAGGCCCATTTACTCTATTTTAGGCTCGTTTTGTGTTCCTTTTATCCTCGGGTGCTTTCCTGAGTATAAAACATGAAAAGAAAGGATTAAGAGCACCTTTTTATATAAAACAAGGGATAAATCGTCCAAAAGCATATTAATGTTAAGACTATGTGATGAAGTGATACAGGTATATGTGAGTAATTCACGTGAATGGTTTGCGATTTGTGGCATGATGTGTAATTGGTAAGAGTAAGTATGAGTAAGTTATGGTAATGAGCTTAAGGCTTGTGTTTTTATTCAATGCAATGGATGGATGACATTATGAGCTTTATGTTGCTATTTATTTAATGCAAACTTGCTAAGCTTTATGCTTACCCCTCTCATTTCCCTTTTTCTTGTAGCATTGCCAAGTTAGCTCGAGAATTCGTGGAACGTTGGAGTTAGGAAATCACACTATCGACTACTTTTGGTATAGCCAAGTTAAATTCATTTTGAGTATGGCATGTATAGGACTTGGTCATTTTGTTATGTCATATTTGTTAGCCAAAATGTTGGCTATTTATGTTACCAAATTCATTTTGTAAGTGGTCATTTGGAATTGGGCCAATACTTGACAAGTTTATATATTTTTAATGATGATGAAATTCATGAAGTGTGTGCTTGTATGAATGTCTTGATTTTGAGTCCCTAGAAGTGCTTCATGGTTATGATATATGTTGATTTGAATTGGTATACGTATGGTTATTGTATAGGGTGGCATTTGGCTTGGTAGATAGCCTTCCATATGTCCACACGGGTAGGCACACGGGCGTGTGTCTAGGCTGTGTGTGACACACGGTCAGCTCCATGGGTGTGTTGATTGGCCGTGTGTCCCCTTGCATGCTAGGTTTACAAGTCAGTATGCTCAGTAGTAAACACACGGGCAGAGACACGGTCGTGTGTCTCAGCTGTGTGGGAGGCACAGCCATGGGCATAGGCCTGTGCCCAGGCCGTGTGAAGTCTGCACCTAAATTTAGGAATTTAATTCGACACATGGTCTAAGGACACGGGCGTGTGTCTTAGCCGTGTGACCTTATTGAGATGATGACGTCATAAACAGAATGTCAAGGTTTTCGCACACGGGTGAGGACACGGGCGTGTCCTGGCCATGTGAGGGACACGGGCCAGGGACACAGGCGTGTGTCCGGCCGTGTGAAAACCCCTATAGATTTGAATTAAAAAATAAATTCCACACGAGTTAGGAACATGGCCGTGTGTGACCACACGGCCTGCCCATACGGGTGTGTTCCATTTCACACGGGCGTGTGGCCCTGTTTTAAGCAGAAATTTTCTAAGTGTGTGAAAGTTTCTGGTTTAGTTCCAAACCATTTCTTAAGTACGTTTAGGGTCTCGTAGACCCATACTAGGGTCATTATGAGTATGAATGAAAAGTTTAAAGTTGAAACAAAATTTTATGGCCCGATGTTGTATGTTTAAGCAAGTTAAGTTCGGTAATGCCTCGTATCCAGTTTTGGCTTTGAACATGGGTAAGGGGTGTTACATATTTTCGTACCAATGAATTTAACATTTTGAGTTATGGCATGTGTAATATCCTGAAAATGGGCTTATGCATTTATGCTTAACTATATGAAATAGCATGCTTGAGTATGTTGTGAATGTGTATAATGGAAATTTGAGAACTTTAGAAATTGGTGAAAGCCTTAGAAAATATTAAGTTTTAAGTCTAAAATAGGAAGCTAAGCAAGGTGGCCTTAAGAGAAATTGTAGGGAAAAATATGACACCAAGATCAGCTTGCTTAAGTGGCATGGAGGCGCCACTTAAAGCTGTATTAGGTGACGCCATAAGCTTGGGTACAAGGCCAAGGTTCGAGCAGCAAGAGGAGCACTCTTGAGAGTGTTTTTGCGTTAAATAGCAAGGGAGTTGGGCTTGCAGTCCAAATTTTATTAATGTTAAAATGGGAAGGAGAATGGCGTCACTTAGGGGGAGGAATTGGGCCTTGTTTGGCTGCAAGGGGCCCAAGTTAAGGAGTTAAAATTTGGCACTCCTAGGGTAAGGGGGATGGACGGCAAGTAAGCTACAATTTAGGAGCTAAAATCTTTTATTTTTAAGAGATAAATGGAGATAATTATGGGAGAAGGATAAAGGATATGAAAAAGATGAGATAAAGTTATCAAATTATGGAGAATTGGCCGATTGAGGGACTCCTTAGGTAGTATTTTCGGCCAAGGAAGAAAAGCAAGGCCATTCTTCGTATTTTCTTCTCTTTTCTCTAAAGTCTCTGCCGAATTTTCTAAGTAAAGCTCCCTTCTCTTCTATTTTTGTCAAAACCGAATAGTTCCTTCTCAAAACTCATCTTAGCCGATTCTCCCAAAGCTCACATCCCTCCCTTTTCAATTTTGTTGAAGCCGAATATCCAAGTGACCATAGTCGACTATTCCCCAAGTCTCCAAAACCGAATTCTTGTGGTGTCTGGCATAGGTGCTGTCGATTTCTTCAAGTAAGGGTAAGGTTCAAATTCGGTTTCCATTCTTTTATATTCTTAGACTTATCAAAATTTAGGGACTAATCCCTATTATTGATTTTGGCCGAATTATGGAAGGGAGGTCTCGGGATTTAGGTGTTGTCGACTTCAAGAAAGGATCTTTCGGGATATTTAAGATTCAAGGTAAGATGATATTCGGCCATAGACCATTTTTAATGTGTTTAAATGTTAGAAATTGATCTAACATGTATCCATGGGGATTTCGACAGACACCTAAGGCAAGGGATACTTTTCGGGATTTGAGAATTTCAAGGTAAGTGCACATACACATCTATTTTAGTATTTAGACTTGTTTCTTATTATCTTAAAAGCCGAAAACTAACCCATGATGAGATTTAGTGCTTGGCCGAATACAAGAAGGAACATAGCAAAGTTTTCGGGATTTGATTAGTAGTGAAATCGGCACCAAGGTAAGTTTTGGGTTACATAATCCTATTGGGATTTGGTTTTATGGCCGAATGGCCTTTAGTTAAAATATTATGTGTGGGCCGAATGTAGGGACTAGGATCTAAGGCTTTAGATCGGGCTCTTCGCGACTTGGAGTGAAAGCATTAAGCGAATCAGGTGTGTACCCCACACTATTTCTTAATATGATTTATGGCAATGTTAATATAAATGTGTTATTAAGAATGTGAAAAGTATGGCTAAGGTACCATACAGTGGTACAAAGTACTCAGGTACGTTTTCCTATTCCTACTAGGATTATGATATGATTTGATAAGTCACTTATGTGAAACTATAAGAATGTGAATGAGCAATATGACACAATATTGTATAATGTGTATGACATGGGGCATTTGGCTGATTATGAAAGGGGAAGTGAACGTGGTGACTTATGTCACGATATAAGAATGTGGTGACTTCGGTCACATTATCTGAATGTGGTGTCACATGACACAAAATATTATCTGGTGGCTATGCCACGAAATTATAAGGGCGATGAGCATGTCGACTGCAGCGACTGCCTTCGATGGTGTGTAGCGGATGGAGGGTTGACTTAGTAGTCCCCACGGTGTGCAGGTTGGTACGGGTGATGTGTAGCGGTTGGTAATTAGGCTTGGGCTTG